>CM067219.1:38183207-39383207 GCA_034190945.1 Octodonta nipae
CTGGAAAATATATTGAAAGAAAATATGGGTCTAAATATGGATGACCCACGCTTCAGCAACTTGAGGTTCGCAGACGATATAGTACTGGTCAGTGCAGATATAGAAGACCTAAACAACATTCTACAAAGACATAAACGTACAGTATAGAAGCCTAAGAAGTAAAGTGTATAGCAGTTCCATATTACCTGTCAATACATATGGATTGGATATGATGACAAGAAAACCGGAACCGTTCTAAGAGAAAAGGTGCGAAATAGCGACGTTAATAATAGAATTAAAGTCACAGATGTCACGAGTCGTGTACTCAAATGGCATTCATTTGGGAATGTAGCAACAGACAACTAAAAAAAATTGACACAGAGATTAACAAATTGGAGACCACGAGGAAGTAAAAGAGTAGAGGGGAGACCGCAAAAGAAGTGCACTGACGATTTGAAGAACATAGCAGGAAAACGCTGGACTAGAGTGTAAAAAAAGACAGAAATAATTAGAAACGTTTGGAAGAGGCCTACATCCATCAGTGGACATATACAAAATAAGAAAAAAGAAAGAAACGGTTCTATCTTTTCGAAGAATGAGTTGTTGTTGGGGCCAAAGTTATGTTATCTGAAAGGAAAAGGTATTGGTACTTCCAAATTCCGTGTAAGAATTAGAGTGGTAATATGGATTGTCATTGGTCCGCAAAATGCATTTTCTGATAGTTCTAACTAAAACAATCCAGTTGCTTTCCTTGAAATACTAATTTGTTTTATAATGTTATATCAGAATTACAGAGAGTATAAAGTTCATGCAATCTACTAAAATCCACAAATGAAAACTGAAGTACATGGTAATAGGAACGATGTACAAATATGAATTTAAGTTCAAGTACACCAAGTACTAGTTGAATCCTCCGTTTTGTTTTTAATATTTACATTTCACCTTGTTAAGTGACCTGCAGTATATATAAATTAGTATTTAATTGATGATAATTTTTATTGACAAGTCCTCCACTTTTGATTTAACATTTAGCACTAATATTCGTAATTATCGACTTTTATAATACCGGAATGAAAAAAAATGTAAGTCGTTTTTTCTATAAGGTTTATTAAACTCTGATATAGTCGGATGATAGTGGTAACCCCCATTTACAATGCACCATTAACATTCTCAAAATACAAATTATTCCAACATATCATTTTATGCTCTTTTAACCAGCATTCAATGCGCTCACCAGTTTATTCAACAAAAACAGCCTAACAACTTTACCATTTATTTTGTAAACACCTCCTTTATTTCATTATTGTTTATTATTTCTGACTAGCTTATAGCCTAAGTTAAAGTTATTCTTATTAAATTATTTTACAGTCTTGATCTAGAAGTTCAGTTACGAAGGTCAATAATAACTTTTGAATAAATACTTGAGAATTTAAAGGTATTTTCTTTAATGATATCATCATGATCATCAAAGTAATGTTGTATTCTAGTGTTAATATTCATAGAGAAAATAAATAAACCACTTATTAAGCCACAAAAGCAAGATATTGTAATGTGTTACTCATTTTTACAAATATGGGGTACAATTGCATCGGTTGCAGTAGATATCTGCAGTCATAAAATTCTAGGAGGTTATTGATGTTTTTTGCTTTAATGTCTAAATGCTTGATTCCATTATTACTATGAGTAAAAATTCTATATCTGATTAGATTAGATCTACTCTAAATGATCGGATAACAGAAAGGGTATTGGTGATCCGAATTCTATTAGTTTGTCGATAGAATTCGCAATGAAATTTGAAATAATTTTATTGGATGAACAACAGCAGTATTTTAAAAATAATTTAGATTCCTTTGGTGTAGACTATCTTCCAAAAATTAATTTGTTATAATGTTGCAGCAAAGTTGCATTTTTTGTCGCTGCTTTTATAAAAATTCGCTAAAGTTCTCGACCTCACAAATAACAGTGGATAGTACAAAAAAGTTATGCGGAAAATAAAAGGAGAGGGCGAATTTATAGCCAAATACTTATATGTCTGGCATAAATCCGGGATAAAAGACAAAACAAATAAACGGAATTATTTCATAATATTGGTATATAGTTTTTAAACCTAAAATGCATGAAAACCATGACATAATAAAAGATAATAAATTTAATGGTCATTGGAAATAATAGCGTAGACACAATTAACTATTAGTTATGCCTTGGAATAAATTTTGAGTTATGAAGGAAATAAATCTAGTAGAACCATAACCATGTTGTATAATTTCGAAAAAATAAACTGGAAAAAGTTAAAATTTTGGCAGTAATTCGGGAGTATTTAAATGCCATATAAAATAAATCTGTGTTCAACTAATGTAACAACGTTTTCTTAAAACCATGTCGGCATTCTTATACAAATACCTGTATGATTTCTTATATTTGTTTTAAACCGTACTTATACAATTGTGAAAGTTTCTAATGTTGTATCTTTTACTGCATAACCACTGAAATTGAACAAATTACAAAAAGGCAAAGAAATTCATCTCGACATTAACCTTCGGCAAGGTCCATTAAGCACAGCTGCCGTTTATTCTAGTTTTCTTTATTAACAACTGAAAGTTTTCACTTAAAAATCATTTAATATTTACCCCTACTTTAAATAATTCTTGTATGAAAAGGTATAATTATTTGTAGCTTTTTCACCCTTCTGGGCTTTTAAATAAATTCACCAAATAGTGACATAATATATGTTTTAAGTTTCTAAAACATTTGAAGTTATAGTTCATTCACTTACCTCTATACAAGGCACATCCACGAAGTAAGACTACTTTCATTGTGATGCTCTGTGCTTTGTGTTTTTGATATATTTGGTAACACAATATTTAGGAACAAGGACAATGGGAGTTCCTTGACTGTTACACTGGGTAACAGTTGATCTACCTGTTTACTACCTCATATCCGTCTTCTAAGGCTTCTACTAACACGATATTTTAACTGTAAAAATAGAGCTAGTATTGTGCTACCAAGAATATTTGAAGTATTGACATATCTTTGGTATACGGTAGTATCCTCGTCTTCTTGGCCTATCTTGGTTTTTGTTGTAGGGTTTTTGTATATTTTTTTCATATTTCTTAGACTGTCCATTCCTGTTTGACGTTAGCATTGTCCGTGATCTGGTTACCAAAACCTTAACGAGGATGTGTAGTTGCACTCGGGGTTGACTTTGACGTATCGATTGGTGTGCATTGATTTCGTGTATACGGTAGGCCCAGGGTTTCATCTGCTGATTAGTTTCTACGTGCATATTATGGTATCCTCTCTCATGGGCCTAAATAACAAAGGGATCCACATGACGTAATCATAGACTGGAATTTCGATTAGTGTGCTTATTAACTCCTTAATCCAATCCAATTGAACATCCTTTAGTTTGTTTAGCGTTCTCTTTTCGTACATACAATATTTTTTACAATGATATCCATGAAGCTTCGTAAGGATATTGGTCAAAAGAACCACCATGTCAATGCCTAGAAGAAGACAATTTAGTTTCACATACAATTCTGCCTGCTCTGCAAATGCTGGAAATTACTCGGCTAAGTGTTTAGGATGAGGTGTTGGAGATCCGACATCGTGAAAACTTTTCGGTAGGAATCACTTATTCCGAGATTTTCTTGATAAGCTGTTGGGTTTGAAGTAATTTGTTTAATTGCTGAATCTTAAAGAATGTTAGTATTTAGGTGGCGTAGTTCACTTTATCCAAAACTACAGTCATGTTCCCTTTGGCCTTTAGAATAATGAATTTATTATTTCAACAATTTAGACTTTTTCCTTGTCGGTGGTTAGGGTACGTCGAATTTTCTACTGTCTCCTTATAGAAGATTGATACTGTTTTTGCACAACTACGCTATGACTTCTGTTGGTACAAGGGAGGGAGTAATAGCGTCATTGAATCATTTAATCAAATCGTGGCGACATCTGGAACGTTAACAAGTTTTTGCACCTAACTGTGACTCGATTAGGTCATTCACTCACTCGCTCTTATATAAAACTATTTAATGTGTATTATATTATTTTTAAAAAAATATTCTTATAACATTCATTTTACACTGCCAAAAATTAATAAACCTTCGAAAACCTAATCATCTTAAATAAAAACTAAACTTGCCAAAACGACAATACCCAGTCAAATAAACAAGAGCAGCATGAAAGAGATTCTCGGGATTTTAAACCTCACACGCTGGCATACTAGAAGTGACAAGCGAATTTTCGAACTGCCATACGATACCTATCTAAACGCGATCGCCTTATGGGAAGAGAGGACGTGCCTAGAGTATGACATCGTAGAGAACATATGTGCCAAATTAGTTATCATTGTTATTGAAATTAGTATTTTGAATTAGCACATTTAATGTGAGTGCGAAAATGTTTATAATTGAACTCATGGAGTGTGTAACAATATACTAAATGTAATAGGTACAAGAGAAACCAATCTTTATTAAGACATCTCAATTTTATTCATTAAAAACAATGTAGGATAAATGGTCTTCGTTTTGCACAAGGTGTCAAAACTATATAGTGAGTAAGATATATATATATATATATATATATATATATATATATATATATATATACTCATTGGCTCGTGTTTAGCTCTCATCAATTAACTTTTAATAATATGCTGAACTCTATTGAGATCTTAAAAATAATTATTACTTCTGTACGTGCATGTTTATTTTTGTGGGAAAACTTCATTACAATAATGATAAATATTATAAAAACCTTTTGTGAATTAATTGAATATCTGAACATAGTAACCGTTATCGAAGGTCATCATTGTTCCCCACAGTCAGCAAGAATTATTAGGAACACTTTCAATTAGTTGGATGTTATTTGCAATTACTTTTTTAATTAATTTTTGATTTCCCTTCACACATTACAAATTGTATACCAGCTTAGCACTTCCTCTAGAATATTTTGCGTCCTGACAATACTTACATTAAATAAAATAAGGGAAAAGAAGTTCCAACATTTTTAGAAATTAATTGGTAATTATTTACTGGAAATATTTGCACAACCAAATACAGCAGCATAAATTCACACCATTGCTGAAGGGAAATACCTGTACAATTCCCTTTGAGCTATTATTGTTGTTTACTATAAATTACTGCGTTTAATCAGATTTTCATCATAATGCATCTCACATTAGAATGAATTTATCTAACTAAAGAATCACATAACGATTAATTATTCTAGTCTAGATCTCCAATTGAAAATGGTGAAAAATAAAGATAAAGCTCCGAAAAATATGTACGATGGTTTATTGAATCCGGAATGATGTAGAAAAACCATATTAAGCTGATTATAATTAGATACCACTTTGTATGAGCTTTTCCAAATTATTATTATTATTAATTTTAAAATATATGTCAATCATTGTCAAGAATTATATGTAAAAAAGCAAGGAAATTATCGTTGTGTATTGCAAATTTAAAAAAGCTGTAAATAAAAATAAACATTTATATAAACTTATAATTTTAAACACTTGACCATATTAGAAAAAATTTACGTAAATAGTACATATTAATAATAATATTAGTATTAGTATCAGAATCAGTGGAACATGAACAACACACGAACTGTACCAATTATTATGTCAACAACAGGACTAGTCCCAAAACATCTATTAAACAATTTAAAATACCTCGGTCTGGACGAACATCTTTACAAACAAATGCAAAAAGCCGTCTTGTTAGGGACAGCCAGGACGGTCAGGAAATTCATGGGAAACTGCCGCCACGACTCCAACCACGGGCCTGAAAACCTGGCAAGGGCTCCCACAGAGCTAAACCCTGTTGATATGTAGGATATCTGGGGTTTAGTGAATTAGAGGGAGTGTGATGCCATACATTGTATGGTCAAGTCGGATAATATTAGTATATTCAATCCACGTATACCAATTTTTTAATAACCACCTCAATCACTGCTGGTTTTGTTTGACACCTAAAAGTTTTCATTTCATCCTTTTACAAAATATTTTGATGAGACGTATTTACAGTAACTGTTTAATTTTTTGAATAATGATCAGACCGTTACGTAGGGAGGGTATTAATGGCCCTGCAATTTATTTGTTAATAATATGCAGAAACTATTAAGGCAACTTAAAATTTTTAGAACAGAGATTATACAAAATTTTTAAAAAAAAACTAAGCTTAGTAAAACTCAATTTTTAACTTTAGCGATTTTTAACCGACTTCAAGAAACGAGGAGGATCAATTCATCAGCATACTTTTTTTATATATGCTTATCCATTAATTCAAAACGTCTTAATCAATTTTGATGATTTGACCTCCATTGTTTTAAGAAATATTAGGGAAAGGTACCATATAATTTTCTGTAACGTGTGATTATATATGTCTTTCAGAAAATCGGATAAAACGGTGTTTTAAGGTACTGCAGTTCAATGAATCTTCACTGATTTCTCCAAAACGAGTCAATCAATTTGAATATTTTAAATTGTATTCTATTGAGATATATTCCGAGGTGATTCCGCACATTTTTCTGCAACGTAAAACAACCTTTTTTCAAAAATCGGAAAAATATGTACAAGAAAGGGAAAGGTAAATGTCAAATAAATATTCTACGCAAATCTCTAAATAAAGTATCAAGATATGTCATAAAATAGGGGTGTTTGTAACTGTTTTCATTTTGATTCACTTGAAGTCGGTTCTTTATAAATATATCTGAATGATTGAAGATGATTAAAATTTGAAAAACAAGAACGCATAGTTTAACAATTTTACGTCTGATTCCAGTTAATCTCTAAAACAACGCTGGTGTTGGTTTTGTTAGATTTTTAATTCGTCACCTATTCTTCTTATCTTAAATAAATGGTTAGAATACTCAACTAATAAGCAAAAAATAAGTGAGTGAAAAAATAAATCGTATGCCTGATAATATTCCCGAATTAATGTTAATAGCCTATTGAGAAACTAAAAGTTTATTTATTACGGAGGTGTTTACAAAATTAGATGTACGATGAGGGTTTCATGTTATACTTTTTTAAATGTATAGTGATTTAATATATCCAGTTTTTTCACGTTATTCGGCATTACATTGTCTTGATTATTACAATTATTCTAATCTAACTAATGTGAGGCAATTCCCACACCATGATGTTCAAAATACCATTTTATGATCATTTATCGGGTATTCTATTCCACTACCACCATAAACAGCTTCACAATCTTTATTTAATTAAATATTAACATTATCCATATCGTAGTCATTACAAAATTTATTGCTAAATTTCGAATAAAAATTAATGAATTTAAGGCAATTATTTTGAACGTTATTGGTCAAACAAAATAACTTGGTACCATTTATTCAAGCCTGTAGCCAAGCGGGGGGTCTGGGGGCTCAACCCCCCCCCCGAAATTTTGGAATGTTTTGCTTCAAGATTTAATTTTATAATTTATCATGTTTTTCAATTTTATATTTACACAATTTTATATATCCTGGAAATACATGAACAAAAATATACATTTTGCAGTCCTAGCCAGCCCATCAACGAACAAAAAAATTATCCAACCCCCCCCCCCTCCCGCAAAACCCACCCCGAAAAAATTCCTGGCTTACGGCCTTGCATTTATTAATTTCGTTTTGCTCGATGATCTTGAGATCTGTGTTAAAATTGTGTTTATTTAGGATGTGTGTGAGATGATTAACTTGAGATTTGATACCAAAAAGTTTAACAATATCGTTTGAAGATGATTTCCTAAAGATACTAAATTGTAACTAAGTATTAAATTATCTGTCGCTAACATCTAAACAGTTCATTTCACTTAATTTAGAAAAAATCATCTATTGATGTAAATTTTAAGAATTCTAAACACAAAATTTAAAAAACAATGGTTTTAAAAAAATTGTTTCGTTCCAATATGTCGAGACCTAGTCTAAAAAATCACTAGTTATATTCAATACAATAGGCTCATAAATTATTTTAAACATTTTCTTTATAGAGGTCGAATTTGTTTCTACAATAACTATCAGTAGTTAAACGTATTCGTTTCATTGCCAACTAGTGGGTACAATTCATTGAACTCACTGTACTATTCTTCTCTTCCAAAGTCACTTTCACCGTTATACAGATATACCTAACTATACCAGCTTCGCCGATAGAAGCACGAATGTCTGCCCTCATTCTAAGACTAATTTCTTGTGACATCATTTCTTGTACATACATACTTACGTGTTACGATAGTTGCCGATTATATTTGCCATTTTCGATGTCAATGAGCTTTAGTGTAATTCCGAGAATCAGTACATATCGATACGAAGATAGAATACTGCTGCTTCGATAAAACTTTCCAAATTTCGGCAGCATGCCCGTGAAAGTAGGTCGAATCTCGGTCTTCGATGAATTTGATATACCTAAGTGACTGAATTGTATTCTTGACTTGACAAGTTAGTCGGTTAATACTTTGTATTAAAAATTTGTCTTAATTTTGCTACTCCAATTTCTTAACCAATTTGTCTTATGTAAAACACGAAGTACCCCACAAATAAGAAACGAGTAAAATTAAATACAGAGTTATAGTTTTATTTTTCATTTCGAGTTAACCCAAACTAAGCGTTTTTATATATAATGAAAATAAATTCCTTTCAACCATTCACTCACATTTTTCTTCTCAGTAAAGTTAGTTTATCAGAACATCTGTTGACATTCTGTAAGAGAGAACCGTTTTTAATATTAAACCCTAATGAGCAGCCAAATAAAATGCATTATATTAAATCACCAAATTATAAAACTAGGCATCGCAGATTCTAGTAATATTTCTTCGAGATTTATATTATTATTTGAACATGCGTACTAAGTAAGGTATGGTCGCCAATTACGGCCCCATTTTTTGTAAAAAATGTCAAGAAAAACATAATATATGTAGTTAGATACCATACTCCTTTATTATTCAAAATATTGAAAAGAAACTAACAAAACAGTTCAAATTCTAAAAATATATTTTTCGCCAGCAAATTCCGTTCTGGGGACTATATTGAATATAAAAGTCCATTGGTATCGTTTTAATAATTCCAAAAAAGTTGTACAATTAAATTTCCTCATATATACACTGAAAATATTTATTGCATTTTATCCATTTCCACACATTTTGTTTTGAGAAAAGCGTGTATATCAAATTGGGCATTTATCTTCTTCCTCATTAGAAGAAACTATCTTTAGTCGCTAGTTAATTTTATTTTTATTTTTTCCTGTTCTATTTTTTGTTAACACTTCTGTCTCTCTTTTTCTGATACTCTTTCATCCTTCTCTTTATATTTAGTTTTTGTATCTATAATTGACGGTCAAGGTGTTCAATGTTTGAGAAGGCTGCAAATATAACTATAAATGTGGATAAAGACATTGGTGATCTTTATTAACGAGTTGGTATTATTGACGTAGTGCTGAGTTCGGCGGTGATGAGATATGATTTACCGATGTCCGGTTTGCATCAATTGAAGAATGAGCATTTGGGAGCCGGCAAAAATATTTCATTAATTCGAAATTTTCCCGGTTTCCCAAATCCATTTACAGCTGTATGAATTTTACAAATAAGCTTCTCCAAATATTTCCCCTACTTGGAAGTGAGTAATAACTCGCCCTTTCTAATTTGTCAATCAATTCTCTATTTTTTGGGAATAGTATGTTTTAATGCAAACATAAATGGCACCTCCAAAAGCTGAACATGATCAGTTTCATGAGGTGGAAGACAGATTACATATACACCATTCTCACTTCCAACTTCAATTACGCTTAAATTTCTTGTATGATACTTTCTATTACCAGCAAAACTAGTTCTTCTTTAGATGGCCACGAAATATCCAGCCATTATGTGAACAGCTCACGCCGCATCCAATCCATCTGTCGTATTACGACATCAATGGTGCCAGGAGGTTCTCCATCAAAATAGTTCAGCTATCATGTTTTTTCTTAGTATACCATTAATGGACTGTTGATTCGGTATATTAAAAAACTACATAGTTTGTTGGAAAAAGGTAAAATAGATGGGGACAAAATCAGCTTCGAGAACGAAATTTCTACGTTCCTTTACTAGGCTTAAAAAAAACAGTCCTTCTGAGGGCTACATCATATGATAGCAAACTCCCCACGGTGCCCACTGAATCACAGAAATGCAGACGGCAATATCTTTCATTTCACGATGGTATATTTATATAGTCAACTTCGGCCTTTTAGCGTCTATAGCCTTGAGCACTAGGCAAATAAAAACAAAGTCATTGATCAAATAATTTCAAAATAAGTCAGTTTCAAGTAGGGGCGTATTTTCCTAAGGACTTAGGAGGCTACTGCCCCGGTGCAGCCCGTTCCAGAGGGGTGGGTGACCGAAGGACCGTCCAAAATACTTTTTTGCTGATAATCTCGACTTTCTTTAAAAATTACCAACACTTAGGGTATTTTCCATATTTTTGCAATCTTTCAATTTGGACTAATTTAATCCATTGGAGTACAACAGCTGGATGGATAACTGCCTGTAATGTTACCTTTCTTGTACAAATAATCAACTAAAATCACATATTAAATATCCCAGAAAATCTGGGAGCCTCAAGTTTTTCCAGCTGATGGAACCTCCTTGAATTTCCGTAGTGAAGGAGAATACTGTTGTTTCCACTCTTGGTTTGTTCTAGAGTTCTAGTAATAAACGTGTCAACAAAATTCTTTGAAGTATGTGGCAGATGTAGCTACTGTTAACGATAGTTGTGATAAAATTAATTAAGTGGTTAACTGGCTTTTGTTGGTAATTTGGACTACAATACGTTTCAATCTACAAAACTGATACCCACATAAATGATATTGTGTATTATTTTCATTTTTAATGATCTAAATTTTATGACCAAATGGTGTGCTGTAAACATCAATATTATCTTATATTTTTCAATGTTATAAGATAAAGAACATTATTGTTATTTAAATATAAAATCTAGGTATGTCACGTCGTTGACTTTTTCCGTCAATAGTTTTTGTAGTATTTTAGTCAGACGTAGTGGCAGATCCGAGATTGTCATTTGGGAGGTGATTTTAGGAAGTTTAATTAGAATAGTAATTATCAAGTTTACTTTAAGATTTGTCACAAAGAACTCAGACATATTGGAGGACAGGGGGAAGGCTTGAGCCCTTCAGACCCCATGGATTCGTATGTTCGCATATAGCAGTCAAGTAGTACTTTTTCTTCCGAATTGATTTACCAATAAAAAGAGTTCAAACTAAAAATTTTTATCAAAAGAAAATACAGTCTGTATTACTTACGGAAAGTGGCCTTAATTAAGTTTAATAGAAGTTTTACAATCGGTTTAGAAGTGCCCATTTACAACCAAACAGCATTTACCTTTTTGCTTATTAGTATAACTACTTGTACTACAATAGCTTCATTTTTAAAATTGCACCAAATTATAATTATCTTATTAATTATTTAGTAAATACATCTAAAAAACAAATTATTGAAGAAGTACAAAGTGTGTTAATTTTTCTGAACTCTCCTTTGGTTCCTCGCGCCTTAGATTCATACATATTAGTGATATCTGCTTGAACATGATTAATTGAAGAATCAAAACATGATAGACAAACAGACTTCTTCATAAATAAATCAGATTTAACACTACAAACAAATACAATCATGCTTCTTATCAGAAAGTAAATTTCATGCTTGATTTACATGATCAAACAATTGCCATAACTCGTGTATTTAAAGGTCAAGTTCATTGGCAAGTTTGTTATTCAATAGACGAAGACAACAATCATAAAAGAACGGCTGATTTTGAAATAGATATTATACTTCATTAATACAAGAAATAATTAACGGTATTTTTGTGAAGAAATATTTGAGATGTTGCGTATAACTTATTTATAACATTATTATATTTGCTAATCAGTAAAGTAGCCAAAATTTTACGTTGTATTTATTATTTAACAATACAATATTGAAATTCTGTTATTTTAATATGACAATTATTTCAATACCTTACGAAATTTATTTTACATTGCAGTACATTTATTATTTCTACAATATTTGTTGAGTGCTTAATTTCTTATTAATAAAATGTCATATAATTTTATTTATGCACTGAGGTTAAAAATTTCGGTAACTCCTTTGCTTTTCCCAGAAATCATGGATGTGAATATTGCCTTTGCGGTAAAATATTAAATTCGGATTGATATACGAAATACCGCAACTGATGAAGGTTCTCGTCTAGAAACAATAATTGCCTTGCGTTTATTGGCTTGTAAAATCTTAAAAAGATAATGTCATTATTGCTTTGGTTAGTTTTAGTTAACCTACGAATTCTTAGGTGTGATTTCTAACCTAGGTATCAAAGGGAAACCCAGCACGACCCCAATTTAGGATCTCTGTGGGCTAGATTTCCATGTAACTCACTAGATGTCGATATTCATGCCGCGTTCAATTATGAAAAATATACTTCCAAGTATATAGATTAGATAAAGAAAATAATTTTTACTTTTAATTTTTTAAACGGAACTTGGAAGTTGGAATTGAGTGAATCAAAAATGATATTGATCTTGTCCATCAATATGTAAGCTTGCCAAATAAATTTAAGACAGAAAACAGATACAATCAGAGCAAGAATTACATGAAACTAGAAGGATTCGAACGCACCGAAAATGCCAACCAACACTCTAGATACAGCACTCTGGTACACTAAAAAAGAAGAAGCTATAGTACCAAGATAACTGAATTCAATCGTAACCTTAATAGGAGAAAGAAAACCACCAAGCCCTCACACAAAGCTAACCTCGAAGTGTCATTCTTTTGTACGCAAGTATATATATATATATATATATATATATATATATATATATATATATATATATAGCTATAAGAAGATGTCCTCTCGAAAAATTGTTTATGTATTTGATACATGTCATTGAATATAGTTACGCGAGATGTAATGTTCAACATCCAGGACCTTTCGGGAAAAACTATTATACAGAGGTTTAGGAGTAATTACTTGCTCCCCGTCACTTTGGGCTTAAATGAAGGGATATGTTGTAACTAACTCAATTCGATATTATTTTTTATGCAAATTGTAAATATAATATATATTTATACGTTTTTCATAAACATACTTTTGGTTTTTATACATATTTTATATATTGGCATTTCATGTCTAGAAAAATAAATTTAACCAATGGGTTCCCTTAAAAAAAATTACTAGACCAATCAAACCCTCAGGTCTCCAAAAAATTCGCTACAGCGCGGCGTTGAGCTGTATGAAGAAGCTTTTCGTGTTTCATCCTCCAGCATCATTACTGAGGTAATTAGTATTTTTTGTCATGACGAAAATCATTAAAATACATTTTGTGATAGACAATTTGTAGAGACACGAATAAGCACAGTAAATCCATTTGATTCTACTATTTTGTTCAACTTGCTAATGACAATAACATAATACTGAAGTGTTTGTTATTTACTTGAGAGTATTATGATAAAATTGTTACATAAAAACTGGAATCGATAATTTAAGCAGCCGATATGTATTTAGTTAGCATGCACAAAGCTTTACCACTACGCCCACACTAATCGATAATCAAACTGAAGTGGGAAAATACAATCTTCATGACAAATACCACAAATTAATAAAACACTAATATAAATATATATAGAAATAGTTTATCACATTATTTATCACCTAATAAAAATTGTTATCACCATGAATTTCCCACTTTTTCTCACACAACATCTTAGCAATCATAATTTTTTTGTTTACAAATAATCAAATTAAACAAATGTGTTGTTCTGTGTATCAATTTTCTCACGGTATTTTTGTTTCTATCTTGATTAGAAGCAATATTTGCTAGGCTTTATTCTTCTCCTTTAAGTGTATGAAACAGCCTTAAAACTCGTATGCCATTCCTGCAACATATATCAAGAATACCTACATATTCCATTTGACTCTCAAGATTGTCCCCAAATCAACCTCAATTGGCCCTTATTTACCATTCAACTTCAAACATAATGCAGAAGTATGTTCTCTGGGGTTTTCTCCCCTCCTTCTTACTGGTATTCAACCCTTTAAATCGCTTTTAAGGGTGTCATATCCCGTGTAATATCGCATGACTTAGATGCTATTCAAGGGCACCTAGAAAAAAGATCAATGCAAATGGAAAAGCTGTGGAACCTTTGGTGTGTCACAAATGTAAAAACACAGTTTTGCACCCTAACACCAAACCTTTATTTTAAACACTCAACGCCGTTTCATCTTCAAGGAGTAAACCAAACGGTCCAGTTTGGTCTACTTCATGAAGATGACAACTTAGAGTTGTTGACACGGCGTTGAGTGTTTAAAATAAAGGTTTGGTGTTAGGGTGCAAAACTGTGTTTTTACATCAATCCAAATGTTATTTAATATTGAGAAGCCACTCAGCGGTGACCTTGAGGTCAATTTTCAGAGTCCTTTGAAGGTTCCAAAACTTGTAAATAGCTACTAAATTGAGCGTGTTTTTATACTGTATCACAAGACTTTATAAAAGTACTCATGCTAAACTTTATACAAGCACAGAAAAATGCAACAATTTTGTAACTGTGTAAATGTGACAATTTCTACGAACTGATAAAGTGAGATACAATGTCAGTCTTATGCTTTATCAATATTCATGATGTAGAGGACAGTGCTCTAACTCGATTAAATAGGGATGAATATTAAGTGCCTAGTAGCTATTACTCCAACCTTAAAGATCGCCAGAAAGTCATTTTTAATGCAAAATGAATTAAGGAGTGTTTAGTAGCCATTACCAAGAGCTTGAAAATCGTCTGACGGTCATTCCAAGGACAACATATTATTAATCGCAAATGAATAAGGAATACTATGATCCTGGAAAAGGGTATTCAAATATCAAGCTATTTTTTATCGTTAAAATGAATAACGAGTGCCTAGTGGCCATTGACACGTCCTTGAAAAAGATATATTGAGAGTCACTTCAAACATAGACTACTCTTATTAGCTTTGTATAGGGCGATCGAGCACTTTCCAAAGTTACAGAGTGCAAACATATGTAGCACCATGAGTACTTCTATATAGCACTACAAATATATTAGAGATAAACATTTAATTGAGTTATTTACTCAATTTTAAACCGGTTTACTTTCAAACTACCTTGGGAATTGACCTCAAGCATACAGTAAGGTCATCCTTGAGTATCCTCTGAATATTCAACAACCTTTGTTGGATTTTTTTAGGTGCCCTTGAACACTGGCTATGGCACCCTTAAAACTCGATTTTAAGGGTGAAGGAGTGATTTCCAGGCTCTGTGCCCCTTGGAACTCTTGATCGATACTATTACTATTAAATAGTATCCAAATACTTAACTGTCACATTCATGAAGTGAGGAGGAAAACCCAATGAACAGACAGAATAATCAATAATATTTTCCCAATTACTTTACAGAGTTAAATTTTGGATTGATCAGTATTTAGTGATAGTGAAACAGTTCAGTATAGTGTACCAAACATCTGTAGTTTCAGGTCGTTGACTAATATAGTATATTTTTTCATCTAGGAATCGTGTCACTTGTCAATAAATTATTCTTGTCTTATATTTCTCTATGAAAATATTATTTTGTTTATTCCTTTAAAAAGTTATTTGTTTACTTTGCATATTAGTTTGCTATTATACTTTACTCGACTTTACGAGCACAAAGAGGCTTCTCTTTACCTGCTTGTTATATGACAATCCAAACAGTAACACAAAATATTGATATGTTCCTACATTGTATTCTGAAATCGTGTAATAACTTAATGTGTCAACGATACAGTTAACGAACTTATGTAAATGTCTGCCGTATTTTTTTATGATTTGAATGTGCTTCTTTCATTGTTACAAAAGTTATAATTCTATATGTTTCTAGACGAAATTACATAAATTTCCAATATGGATAATCGTCGTTTAACGTCTAATGTAATAAAATGGATCATTATACCTGCTTGACGACCTGTACAGCATACTAAGCACTTTTCATGCCTTTTAACTCTATAAATTCAACCTTGACAATAAAATATTGAAATGTGTTACTAATGCTTTGTGAAATAGTAAAACTGAAACTTGGGGAGTCCATGTATACATAGCAGTTTAGTTTTAAAGATCGCCGTAGACTTTTATATAATTATCAAGATGTTTTATTTATAGTTGTCAAATAATAATGTATATAAATTTGCATGTTGAAAGCTGTCCTGCGCTGCTTAAATTGTATAAATCATATCAAAATAATGATGCAACTTTGATAAGAATGGCCCGTGCCACTATAGGGCCATCTATTAAGAGAAACTAGCAATCACAAATCCCAAGAAACACAATAAGCATCTATAGTTTCACTGAGTAATTTGGGCAAGATAACACTAACCTTTATCAAATTAATGTTAATCGTAATTATTGAGTATTTCATCCATATTATTCTAGTATTCATCCCACACATTTAAAATAATATAAAATGTAATAGCTGGTATCAATCCATACACCTGTTACTTATAGAGGGCTCAGTAGCACAGTTTTTTCAAGGAGCGGTAAGCCTAGCGGTGAGGCGCCCGATTTCCCTATATTGTTTTAAATTATCAGCTCCAGATTTTATTTTCATAAATATGTTGTAATATTCTTGTTCTCTAATTTAGGATAAGTACCAAGTTATACGTAAATATATTTAACTTTTGTATAAATAAAGTTGTGTATACATATATAGATACATTGTTAGGTTTAATATTTAACTCAAAAGACGAGTTTTAATGTATTTATTTATTTACGAGACGAAACCTATTTTACAAATACAAATAATTATCGCATCCAACGGAGTAAAGTTATATAAACTAAACTTTCCAAATCTGTTCTCTGAATTTTATGCGTAGCTCTACGCAGCTGGCGGTAAAAAAAAATTACGGCTGCGCTTAACATCAAATCTGGCCGTAGGCACTTAGCAAGAATATTTTACAAACGATTGCTTGATCAATGTTAAAAATGTTCGAAAAAGAATATTTTACAAACGATTGCTTGATCAATGTTAAAAATGTTCGAAAAAAAAACAGCCACCTTGTGACGTATCACCGTGTGTTGGGTTCTCTCTCGAGTTTTTTTGCGCTTTGTCTGTTAACAGTTCAAGAGTTTTTCTGGTTTTGTTTCATCTGTTTAATGTGATATTAGTAACAACTTAATTAGGAAAGGTTACGGTGCAAATATTAGCAGCCACTTTGTGACGTATGCTGCTGAAAAATTTACATCTTATGGAGCAATCCTTTGTAAATTATACTTGGGCACTTAGTGTTATCCACGCGAAGCCCAGACGCACAGTTACTATTCACTAAATAACATTGAAACCTTAATTTTTTTACTTAACGGCGTTCCAAAAGCCAACTTCCTAACTGCTTACAGTTCTCTCAAATTGATAACATGTAGTTTGTAACTCACATGGGAGAAAACCTACCTATATAAGTAATACAATAACTCCTCTGGAAGTACCTACGCCACACTTGCCCACTAAACAGCAGTAACTAGTCTAGTCCATTCGGTGTTTTGAAACATGGTGTTTTTGGCCATAGATCTAGGATAGACTTTTTTGAAATTTTATCAGAAATAGCGTTCATTTGGAAAGAATTTACTGCTATAACCTCAGAGTCAAGTGATCGTAGTGTCAAATTGACAAGCGGATCGATTTGACAACGACTTCGGACCGTATCAGTACCATACGTGATCCTGTAATAATCTTTACGAAATTGCCTTACTACAACACATACAATCCACCAATGAATATAATTCTGAAACTTACAGGAAACATGAAACCTACTATACTATAATCCTTAAGGAAAACATAACTAGTCTAAAAACATGGTCATTCCATAGATCGAAAGATATTAACAAAAGCATGGTTCACGTCTTTGATCCGGATTTCAATGAGTACGTATTTAGTACGTAATCTTTCAGTGCTAATCGAAAGATCCTCCACCAAAATATAACTGAAACGGAAAATGAAACATCTATAATTTAAGGAGTAAAAAACATTGCGTTTTTATGTGAGTATTTTTATATGCTTTTAATCTAGAAATTCTCGGGGATACTGGAAATTCAAAGCGTTTCTCTGAGATAAATACTAACTTTTTTTATTTCCTTTCATTCTACACCATAGCTAGAGCAACGCGAAGTAGGGATTTAAAAGGAATGATTGAATGATGTGTTTTCTCTTTTATTTACTTCCTTGGCAATTAATATTAGACAGCCACAACAACCCACCACGCAGTCACCTGATGACACCTGATTGATTACAGGTATAACGCAAGACAATATATTGTTTCTAGTCGAGAGACTTCATCCGTTGCCTCAACTGATTGAAATCTCCAGTAATTTTATTTAGATATTTAGTACATATAACTGAATTTAATGTTTTATCGACTTGAAACAATATATTTATTGTCTTGCGTTCAACGGATTGAAAAATCTCAAACAGATAGTATCATAATTTCTCAGATAGGTTTTAGTTAACCTACGAATTCTTTGGTGCGATTTCTATCTTAGGAATCACAGTAAGACTCCTGATTTGGAGTGTCTGTGAGCTAGTTCTTCTCCAAACTTCTAGATGTCGAAATTCCTTTCTGGATAAATATTAAATTTCTAGCTCTTGAGCACATAAATATTTAAACACTTTAACTGGCCCCCCGTTTATTTAGTAATTCAATTTTATTATCAAGAATGTTGAAGAAATATTTAACAAATGAACATATCCTTCGTACTTCAAGGCACACAAATTACTAGCATAATACTATATTCCATTTCCTCTGGTGACTCAGAACACCAGATTTTGTACAGACATAAAAAGTTATATAATTAATAAGTTACTTTCTAGCTAGGACAGGGCCATGAAAATAAGGGGAATGATTATCTAGGTATACATATTTAACATCACTAGTTTTTTTTTATGAGGATGCTAAACTAAATGCCACAAAACTTCAAAAGTTAAGGACACAATTTTGGAATTTTTGCTCGTCTCTTTTGGCAGCATCATAACTAAATGTGATTGAACCGAATATTAATTGTACTTTGGTTAACACTTTCGAATTATAACAATGTATTTTTTGCACGGTGTGAAAGAGCATCTAATAAAAGCACCAATAGCATGCTTATAAAAGAAATATCTCACTCAGTGTTAGAAATGATAAAAATTAACATGTATTCGACGGTGTAGGATAAAACGAATTTATATTTTACCTTCATTCAAAATTGAAAGTGACAAAATGACAATTTTGGTCAATTTCCGCGAATTTGATGAGGATCCTAAATGAGAAGCCGGGTTTTCATTCAAGAAAAGAGTCACTAAAACCGGAATGTAACAACAATGATGAAGCTTTGGTTGTACCGTATGGGAAGACTCGTAGTTATTACAGATAACGATAAAGCACTAATATAAGAGCAACTACAATTATTAATAATGGGGAGGTAACGTGAAGAAGACTTCATACAATTCGCAGTAGCTAACGTAGGCAGGTTTATACGTAAATAAAGCCGTTATTGATTAAATAGGAGATTCGACAGTACTCCCAGCGTATTTCGAACATAATTCATAATTGAGAACTTAAGCTAACCATACCTAACAGCAATATATTAGGCTCTGTCAAGTTCATGAAGAAACATTAGAACTCTTTAATCCTTAACATAATATATTTCTTACCCTTCAAATTCTACAAAACCCCCAAAAGAAAGGTGTATGCACTATACAAGAGCTCGGACAGATGATTAAATTGTTAGCAAAATATAATCATAAAAATTGGGTTATTGTATTTTATATTAATTGGCCAAACTTATAGTGTAGCAATATTAAATTATTTTCTTTTTTTTCCAGGTAAGTTAAAAGAGTGAGCCCAACAACTTCTAGTAAGTAATCATACATATTTATCAAAAACACATCAGTGATATCATAACTTTCAATTGACACTAACGATAAATGTCTAAATAGCACAAACTTGCATTTACGGCAATTGATCAGTAATTACACACAACGCATTTATTGCTTTAAGTGTACCACTTAATTCTCACCTTATCAGATTCGTAATAATGATTTTTCACACTGATGCAAAATTTTAATGAATGAAGATAATCCTATGCTCAAGGTTACCACAAACCAATGATCACTGTAATTACTCAAAAAATATATACATTTGCCATTGAATTTCATTATAAAACGCATATGATTATTAACAATACAAATCAAAATAATAGTCAGTTGTATTCTTTACCATTATATCTCTTTATAAGCACTAAAACTGTTACATTAACTCTCGAACAACAAAATGGTTGTTAAGATTTTAAGTTTTATTGATAGTTATATAATCGTTACATCAAAACCAAATACATACTGTATTTGATTGTTCGATATACAATATTCTTATTGAAAGTCTGCAGCAGTGTTTTCTTATCATCTGAAGCTTCAATTTGATAATACGGCAAAATAAAACAAGGTTCATAACAGACCAGTAAAAGCTAAATAATAGAAATAAACTATTATATTAAAGTCAGTCCAAGAAAATTTTCCAAAAAGGCTATTCATCCAAAGAAGACAACAATTACTAGACTGTCTCATTCTCATTTGGTAACACACTTCTGGAATGCGCCTCCTTATTTCATTCATGGAATGCCCTTGAGCGGTTTTTATCTATTGTCCTGTCATTGTCATTTCAAAATGGCCTGGATGGCATTATCTTATTTTAGCAAGTTTATTATAACTTGAAGTTTCAGTAAACTTGGAACAGATTAATCCAAATAATTCTTGTATCAGGTGGACTTTCATCCTAACCTTGAAAGTCATTGTGTTTCTCTTCTGTTTATTACTAGTAATAGCGAACCTGATATTTGTAGTAATCGACTTTTGTGTGTATATCTCTAATATTTCTAGGATTATATTGTAATTGTAATGTAAACATTCTATTCGTTTTCTTAACTTTTATTTTTAGGCTTATTTCATTGGTTATTGTCTTAAGTTTTTTGCAGTCCCCAAAAATTTCGATTGTTAAAACAATATCATCAGAAAATCTGATTAAATTGAGATATTTTCCATCTATATTGAGTTTTACTGGAACTTCTGAAAGATAATTTCTTTTGCGAATATTCTCTACATTACAATGAGTGTAATGTAGCGAATTTGTGAAATTAAATAATTTTATTTTTTTAATGTTAATTTTGGTAATAAATCTGAAAACACTTAATATTTCCGTAACAGTTGAAGATAGGTGTTGGACATTGTACATGAATTATGTCTACAATTATATAAATAATATATAGGGTCTTGCATTTAAAACGAGTAAGTTGGTAGTGGCCACTGTCAGATGACACACCCTATATATTTTTTTAAATGCGCATTTAAAAATACAAATCGATGTGTCCAAGTGTTTTTCCCAACATGTCCTCCTTTATTCGTTATCGAATTTATCCAATTTGGCTGTTCCACATTGTATGTACGTACATTTATGGGATTGTAAATCTGTATGGAATTATAAACATGCCTTGGCCTAGGAGATATTATTTTATAGCTTTAGTCCGTTTTAAAACATGATATTACATTTTTTAATCGGTTTTCAAGTCAAATTTTAAGTAAAAGAGGAACAGTAACAAAACTTGTTTCTTTTTGTTTTTCTAAATTCATATTTTTTTCAATTATCACTGAACAAATATTACTCTTTGTTATCAAAATTGACTGCATTTTTGCCTTTTTCTGAGAAATATGACTAACGGTAAACTATTAAGATATTGGAAACAATAGGGGCCTGTATTTAGTATTAACAGTAATTCGGAAACTATTTTATCGCTTGTTGTTTACGAAATGCAGAATAAAGTAGGTTCTAAACTTTTAACGGCGTTTTTAAATAACAGCAGTGACTAATATTAGTATTGCTTCATCAGTACTTTGATTACGATAATCTCGCAGTGCTTTTTAAGAATTTATTCATGTTCAATTATTACCATTTTTTAGAATATGGAAGTGTAATGTTTGGTAAAAACAATAAACAGTTCAGAGTTCTATTATCTCATCTGGAAGCAAGCAAAAGCCAATTGCAAAAATTAAACAGTCTCCAGAAGTTAAGTGTTTATAAAAATGGGCCTCTACTCGACAACAAACCATATTTATCTGTGCTTTTTTTAACTCTCGCTTGTCTATTTTACAGTAATGTATAAATAACAACACGCACATATTAAACCAAACAAGTTTTCATCGAAATGTTTATGAAAAGCAATCGATATGATCTCTACAAATAATCAGCACATGTTCCCCTATTGGAGTATTATTGTGACATTCTTTAATATAAGTCGAATTCTTAAAATATCCCTTCAATAGTTGCTAACTGCTAACAAATTGAAGACAATATATTGTTTCTAGTCGAGACCATACATCAGTTGCTCTTCCCCCAGCTGATTGGCATCTCGAATAATTAAGTATTTCTGACATAAAATTGAGTATAATATTAATTAATGAATATCGACACTAGGAGTTTCAGGGCAAACTTGTTTTCCTAGATGTCGATATTCGTTTCGCGCGAAAATGTTAAATTGTTTTTTTTTATCAAAGTATTCGAGTTTTTTAATAAAAAGTTTTCTAATAAAGAGCGTGACTTTTTTTTAAAATAAGCTGGTTAAATACAATAATATTTATTCACTTATATACGTGTCTATAAAGGTACAAAACATCTGTAGTATGCTATAGTTATACCTAATTCTTGGTATCTGTCGAGATATATATACAGGGTATTCCATCTCAAACGAGCCACCTTGAATATCTTGGTTATTTTTAAAACTATTGGAATAAGAAAAAACAGGTCGATTTTTGGTGCGAGGGGGATTTTTTTTGAGGTGCATAAACAGGCCAATTCAAAGACCTTGAGATTTCAGATAGGGAAAATAAGTGTTGTCGTATATCATTTGAAAGCCCTTTTTACGGACTGAACCGCCGTAATAATTTTTTTTATTTCAATTTCTGTACAGGCAATAATAAAAGAGTATTAAAAAAACTAATTTACATTACAATACAATGCCTCTAAAGCAAATGTTCAAAGTGTCTTCCATACAATAGTAGAACCTTGACTGATAGCCGTCTCTGACATCGTTCAGCATAGTCGGTGTTATCTGACGACGCTCCGCTACAATTCGTTGACGTAGTTCGTCCAAATTCTCAGTCATAAAATTTTTTTATTTAACACGTCCGCACAAAATAAATCCAAAGAGTTCAGATCAGGTGATCGGGCAGGCCATTCTATAGCACCCCTTCTTCCAATCCAGCGAACAGGGTATTCCAAATCGAGGTATTGACGAACTGGTGCGGCGTAGTGAGGAGGAGCTCTATCTTGTTGGAAATGCAATTTTCTAATTTTTCTAGTATCAATGCATTAATTTCATTTTCCAGTATATTGTGATAAATTTCACCATTTAAATTACCAGGAATAAACAATTCGAATTAGATGATTTCCCAAAATCCCTGCCCAAACGTTTAGTTTTACCGGATGTTGACTATGAGCTGCTCGAAAAAAATGAGGATTTGTATCGCTCCAAAATCTACAGTTATGTCGGTTAACCTCCCCAAGTGAAATAGTGCACTCATCCGAAAAGCAAACATTGTACAAGAAATTTGGGTTTTCTATCATACGATGGGTTATAATTTCGCAAAACTTTTGCCTTCTCAATCATCCTCATTCAATTCATGAAGTAATTTAATTTTGTACGGATGAAATTTGTATTAATGCTAAATTCTAAAAACGTTAGTTTTGCTAATACAGGAAGCTGCAGAGATTTGCTGGACAGACTGCGTGTTTGGTATAAGTTGGACATTGCCCAATCTAACCACAGCACCCCTTCAGTATTTACAATTCCAATGGGACCTCTTTTTTATTCATTACTGAGCCCGTCTCAACAAATTTTAAAGTCAACTCCAATACGTATTTATGACGAACGTTACGTTCGGGATGGTTTTGGTTAAAAACCCTTGCAGCAGATCGAGCACAATTTTGATTTTGGTAATAAAGACTTACCAGCTCAACACGTTCTTGCAATGTGTATACCATAATTATCTTTTAATTTTCCAACAAATCAATAAAGAAATAACTTGACAGATAAATGTACAATGCTTCAGATGATCGAGATGATCGAAAAAATGGTCAGAACAGATAAACAAACTTGCTGTAAATATCAGCAAAAAATAATGTAAAATAAATGAATGTTTACATTTAATATTTTCCTTGTATTGTGTGTTATTACAGGGTGCGGCAGTGAAACAGGATGGTTTAAGAGCGTACTATAAAACAACTCCTTTTTAATACTTTTCCATTAGCTTTTCTGTTACATGAACAGGAATTGCAATAAAAAATTTTATTATGGCGGTATAGTCCGTACAAAGGGCTTTCAAATGATATACGACAACACCTATTTTCCCTATCTCAATTCTCAAGGTCATTGAATTGACCTGTTTATGTTGAATAGGAGCAAGCCCTAATTCACCTCAAAAAATTTCCCCCTCGAAACAAAAATCGACCTGTTTTTTCTTATTGCAATAGTTTCGAAAATAACCAAGATATTCAAGGTGGGTCGTTTGAGATGGAATACCCTGTATTTATAAGAATTCCAATATTCCACCTTGAATATTAACCGAGATAAGTTATCTTAATACAGGTTAAGCAACTGATTTATTTAGACATTCAAAGTAACTCCATGAAAAAACCGCACGACTGCTTAATCACTGGAAATTTTCATTAAAAAAGGTAAACAATAATAATTATATAAGAATTAATTATTCTTTCTACTCACTGGTATTTTCTCTCTTCACCACTTTGCAATAATATATAAGTAGTTGAAAATTGCAATGAATCTATATACTTATCATTCCAAAACACGAGAAGAATAAAAGTTTAACAAAATAACAGTTACCATTAAAAATAAAATATAAATAACAATAAAATTAATAACCATAAATCAAAAAAGGCTAGGAACTAGGTGAAAGTATGAAGAGCTACATGTTTGATGTGATACAGAGAATCATGAAAAATATCACAAATATTTGATATTTTATTAAAGTTATGACACATAGTATTTAATGGTGAATTCAAAAGTAAATTTGTGTAATTATAAAAGGATATGTTAATCCTCACGTGATATTGTGGCACACAAGTTCAAGAGAGTCAGTAAATCAGGGCAGTCAATTAGGCAAGGAACCAATTTATAAACTAAGACTTTCGATTCTCAGCTCTCCTAGAGTTAAGACTTTGAAATTCGAATCTTGTAAGTAATATTGAGTATTCTATTCCCCTTGATGGATACTTTCCACCCACTTTATACATTAACTATTTCAGAAATTTTCTTTAAATATTGTCAATTCTAACAATATGAATATTATAATACGTTACAACAGTACTCAAGCTGAAATATATAGTGATTAAAGCCCCAACATTTTTGAAGCTTCGACAATTCCGTATGATAGACCCTTGCATTTTGTAGACATTTGATAGACCTTTGCAATTTTGGTTGTCTCCTGAGCACCCAAAATTGTGTTTTAAATTTTCTAAGAGATGTTTTCTTTCCATGTACCTTTTTAAAATTGTAACTGATGTTTTATTTGATATAATTTTGCATGCATATATTGCAAGTAGCTGTTTCTTCAGTAAGCGGTTGAAAGAAAGTCCAAATCAGTGCCTTCTTGTTTTTACTAATGAACAAAAACAAACAAGAACTAATTTAGTTGGAAAAGTAAAGTTAAAGTTACATTTCCATTTCAAGTGTCAAATATGTTTACATTTGCTTGCTATAAGTACAAATGTTTATAAAATAAATTATCATTTAATTTATAGGAAGACAGGCTTTACTAAGTTACTAAGTAGAACCATAATATTGAATTCAGATATGAAAATCTTTGCTGTCTTTCAACAAAATTATTATAATAAAAAGTAACTAAAATATGTTAAAACCTTATTTGTTATAAGTACAAACATTTATAAAAAAAACTATCATTTTATTTATGAGAACACAGGCATTACTAGAATATTAAAATGCAGGAACATACTATTTAATTCAAATATGAAAATCTTTGTTGAATAAATCTTGTTTTCCTTTTAGAATATAAAACACAATTATATTAATCTTCCAGTTATTTGACTAAATGCTAAGGGAAAGTATTGCATATTGCATATGCTCAATATGAAGGTGACTGCTCCAAAAAGGAGCAGACATATATCACTGCTATTTTTCCAGAGCTGTTGCATACTGTGACTGCATCTGCAAAGGAGCAGCTTGGCCACCACTAAAAGCAAGATATCAGATAAAATTACAAACCTTGCTTCTTCTTCCAGTTTTCTTCGCCTATCAATTTTTAATGTCAAGGTAACATTATCTAATGAAAAGTCATTTGTTCTTCTGTTTTCATTTTCATCAGGATATGTTTGTAACAAAACAACACACTCCAAAAATTTTACTGAACTAGTTCTTATACCATCATTGTCACTATCTATCATATTGCCTATTTCTAATTTAATTGCACTCATTTGTTTCCATGCAGCTTCCATATCTTCAGTTATTGTTAATGCTTTGCATAACCAAGAAAGTGTCTTTCGATAAATAGTAATAGCAGCTTGAATGACACGTTTCTGTACAGCAACAGACTGATCACATAATAACATGTGTAAACTAAGCATAATTTTTGGAATGTAACTTTTTTTTATTTTACTGAAAATGCAAAAACATTAATATATAAAATGGATTTAAAATCATTGTCTTACCAAAGTTCCTCAAACAATCCCACCAAGGCTTTTTTAACATCATTATTCCTATCAGCTGTAAAATTAAGCACATTTTGAAAATATTTAGGAAGTAAATGAGGGGAGTTGTGGAGTAAGGTTTCTTTTATCTTATGAAAATTGGTTAATTTTTCTGAGGTGTCGTTTGATACTCCACAATTGTTAAAATATTGCGACAACTAAAAATATATGAAATTATTACAAATTTCAGTATTAGATATTTCATACACAAACCAATTCTTCGGTAGTACCAATTTCAGTAAAATCCATATTTTTATACTTAGCAACTTTATGTAATTTTATCAAAAGCCTTTGAGAAGTGTTCCCACAACATCTACACACTAACAAAGTTGTTGAGTAATATTAAGAAGGTTAGTTTCAGTGGACCTGTATCGCATAAACAAATGCTGATAATCCGTAAAAGTGTTGAACCAGCTGGGTAGATACCCCCATATAGAACAAATTCAGTCTTTAGATACATAAAATAGAAATTGGACTATAGTTATTTTTTTGCGACTTATCGCCTGAATTGAATACGGGGATGA
The DNA here is from genome assembly GCA_034190945.1 of Octodonta nipae. Taxonomy (NCBI): domain Eukaryota; kingdom Metazoa; phylum Arthropoda; class Insecta; order Coleoptera; family Chrysomelidae; genus Octodonta; species Octodonta nipae. The sequence goes on from CM067219.1 coordinate 38,210,524, forward strand.
TCTTGGCTATTTTCCACCTACAGGAGTCTCAAGTGCCATATTGAATAATATTTTTAAAGGATATGCAAGAACAGTGATACAATCACGGACCAAAAATGATGGTATGTCATCAGGGCCAGAGGTTATTTTATTATGTCGTATAATTATCCATAGTAAAAGCTAGATTCAACAAATTTGTATTAAACTTATTTTAACGTTTTAGTTCCTACAGGTTAGAAATTGGCACATTTTTTATGTTACGGAAAAGATTCTATAGTTAAAAGTTTTCTCCTGACTTATAAGCTTACTCATATAATTTATAGTTTCATATCCAAGTATTATTATTCATAAAATTTTATATTAAAAAATTCAAATTACTTATCTATACTGTTAATATAATAATTTCAATATTCGCCTGTATTAGTTGTTATTGTACGACGAGAACTATTCTCTTTAAAAAAAATTGCAACACGTCTATTGTGTGGTTTCTTGCTTTTTCAAACGGTAAATAATACAACACATAACCAGTACAGAAACATACATTTGCATTTTGCTGATGCTTGAGTCATATCGATCAATTTGAACTTTGCATTGAATGTAAATCCCGTAAATTAACGATATGAAACAAGTGAAAACTAGCCTACTAATTGATTGTTTACAACGTTTGCTCACATGAATAAAAATAAGTACATTGCCCCAGAAAATCAAAGTTCGAAACGATATAAAAGAGTTATAGTAAACAATAGGTTTTACGTTTTTTTTTTGCTTTTACGCTTTGATAAGTAGCCTTTTATATAATTTTTCATTTGTTTATTAGGCACGCTAATAAAATTTTATATAACAAGTAACATATTTGCAAAATTTTTTTCACAAAGCATTTAGTGAAAACGAGCTTTTAAAACGCATATATAACATATTAAGCAAATTTCATGTACTTTCTATATTTCTTCTCGGGTTTGAAATTAAAGTTTTCAATACATCCTTCAGTAAAGCATAAGCGAAAATTTAAGCAATCAATTATTATATTTTAAGACAAAAAAAGTTCTTGGGATACTAATAGTAGATAAACTTGGAAGAACAAAATTAAAATATTATAAACGTGTTTACCAAAAAGAAAGATAAATGTGTTTTCCTGAAACAAATACTGCAATTAAGTTTCAGTTTAAGAACAAAAATCAGTTTTTATTCATTTATTTGGCGAACATAAATTTTCCTTTTTTATCATATAGTTTTCTATTTGTGAAATATTCCTTTTTTGTTTTCAAAAAAAATTTGCAGCAACTTAGAATCTAGTTTCGCTTTTAGGTCCCCCAGAACTCCAATTGACTGATTGATAACTGCAAAATAAAAACAGTTTAAACACCTTGTACAAAGGAATTAATGACTTTGTATTCCAATATTTTGTTGTACCGGACCCTCAAGGTATTTCTCCTATTTTCGTCGTTCTTTTGAGGCGTTTAATAGAGTATGCAATTAACCTGGTAACGATATACTTTTGACAACTTTGCTTAGAACTGTCAAAGAGCAATAGCGGAAAAGTAACCACTACCAATTATTTTGGAAAAAAATCAAGCACAAATATATCTGTCATATCTACTGTACTACATAGCAAAATTGTAAGCAATGGGGAATTGTCAATAATTCCAACGGTTTGAAATGTTATCCACGGATCGAGTGTTCACACAGCCAACTCTTGGGATCACTAATTTACGAATAAATTTTCAACTATTGAAATTATTGGCAACTGCCATTCAGACCTAATATAACCATACTGAGAGAAAAAATGCAGTTTAGATCAGTATTTAGTAAAATACAATTCAAACACATAATAATGGAACAAATAGAACATAGCATAACATTCGAACACAAAAGCATTGCAGACACAAGAACGCACCAATTATTTAAACCAAACTAGTTTTGATAACATTAAATACGCTGTAAGTAAATTATTATTACTATTGTCTTTATTCATTTCTATTCCTCAAATGTCGTTTTTTCTTTAAATATCTAAACTGTTATTACTGGTTAAATCCTAACCTTAAAATGTCGACAATTTTTCAGGTAGCAGTATCTTTATCTTCCCCCATCATCGGCCTTGCTGCTATTACACTTCATTTCAATGTACTTGTTTCATAAACACGTTGATAAATATTTGGAAGGAATACTGTCAGGAAATCGGTCAATATACAACTAAAACTTGATGTTATTTTCCATATCAACATCTACCTATTATTTGTGGTACAATACAAGATATTTAAAAAAATTCCGTTTTCCCGATAGTTAATTATATTTTCCTTGCAGGAACAAGATAAAATTAAAAATTGAAATAACCCCCGACACCGAAAACCTCTAAAAAGTAAAAAAGTCTCATATTCCGGACTTGTAACGATTGAAATTTCATTACTGAGACTAGTACTTATAATTGCGTACTACTTCCAATAGAGCAGCTCCATTATTTATTTGCCATTTCTACCACGACTCCACGCAAACGCACACCATAATTTCATCAAAATCGGTCCACTGTGTGAATGTTCATAAATATATATTTCTCGAATCCGATCGTAGCGTCATCTACTGGACCCAATTGTTAATTTAAACCATCCAGACACCCACTCAAACCCCCAAACAAAAATTTATTAAAATCAGTTCAGCCATCTAAGAGTTAAAAACTGGTCCCATTATGAATATAAACCATCCAGTGACCCACCCAAATACACAAATAAAAAAATTCAGCAAAATCGGTCCAGTCGTTAGAAACAGTTCAGAAAATTATTTGTTAGACCCTTTTGTCCCTTAGAATAGGAGCTGATGATTTTCAAACGGCGGAACAAATCTTCATAAATTATAGTTAAGAACCATCTCGATCACGCCAGCTTTCAAAGACAAAAACCAGCATCAAAATCGGCCCATTGTTTAGGAACTGCGATGCCACAGAAGACATACAGATATACAGATACACACACACCTTAAACTTATAATTCCCCTCTTGTTCCGCCAGAGGTTTATAACAAGACAGTTAAAATAAAGAACTTGTGTCTAATTTAACCGACCCTGTGTGTTCTCTGGTTTCAAACATCCCTTTAGTGAACATTGAACTAGGCTTTAGTGCACGTGCTTTGTTGCTAATTTCGCCGGGTCAGTTATTAACTCTTAATATTCCATCATCATTATTGAAAATCAAATGCTTTTATTTCTACATTTTCCTTTGTGCTGAAATTTTCTTCACAATCGATTACGTAAAAGAATAATTTTCACATGTCTAATTAGCGTTGTATTTATTTTTTATTCTATGGACAATTATCTCTATTTTAACAACACCAATTATTATTAATCTTCATCCAATTGATATATAGTATTTACGATTATTGTTTACAAGGCACAACAATAATTTTCAACACGTCTATAAAAAGAGCGTACGAAATGGAAGTTATGTAACCAAATATAACAACGAGCAGCGTTGAAGCAATTGTTTATAAATTATTACACGTTTCGTTTTTCTTTTCTGGGTTGATCGGTATAATAGTTTCAACAACCATTAATTCACACATACCGTACCGTTCACAATACATTGCAATCGCATATTATGAAATATTATTAACAAAATTATCGGCTCCAATCGTTGTTTTCATTTTTCTGCATAATTATTTCTTCATTAGCTTTCGAGATTGAAAAAAAATCGATCCGGATGCATGATAAAGGGAATGGTGAAAGATTGCTTGGGGGTTTATATATTATTGCAAAAGATGTTCACCAGATAAGAGTCTCAAGTTTAAAACGGTGTAAATTTTCACTATTGCTAGGAAAACTACGAGTAACAGGGAACTTATTTGATTCCAATTTAGATCTAGAAACTAGAACTGTGGAAAAGATTCAAATACCTATTAATATTTAAGAAATATTTTTAAAAATGGTTTCAAAGTGAAAGGAAGTTTCCCATAGGAAACTCATTGAACTCTACCACTATTATTAATAATTTCAATTTGATGTTGCACATAAAGATGCACACAATGTTTACAGATTTGTGGCATAAGCTTGAACACTTGCTGAAACAATTATTCTATAATTTTCATATTTTTTTTAAGATAAATAATAAAATAAATTAACTCCATGGAGGCTTGCATGCTTCGTAAGCTTATAACACTGTCATATATATTTTTAAATGTAATAATCTATTAGTTATTAATTATTGAAGCTAACAAATGCTAAAAAACACAATATTCCAGCTTTTTAATAATTTTAATTATCTGTACTGTTTTATACATAATAATATTATTAGGTAACAAATTTGAAATTTTTATTGTTACTATTTTGAACATATATAATAAACAAAAGGAGTATTGACATGGCCTTTTTAATAAAACCATTCTATTAGAAGATTCTTTTAAATTATTTGTAATCGTTTTACATTATTGAAATAAATAACAACCGAACGTGTTTATAGTTTTTTAGATACAAACAAAAATACAAAGCAGCATGTAGGTAAAAAAAGTAATAAAATAATAGTTTCTATAATACAATTTTTGGAAATTTTGTTTGGGAAATTATTTCTCACTTTTGTTATATTTAATAAAGATATAAATTAAAACAATTTTTTCACACTATAGAGATTCGTGAATTAATAATTTTAATAACATTTTTTGTCTTAAGACTTGTATCTTGACCTCCACTGACTTCTTAAAACCGTTAATAGTTGCTCTAGAAATTCAGTTCAAGAAATTTCAGCTGAACTACTTCATGGTTGTGATGTAGAGCATTTATTAATCGCATTTTGGACATTTTTTGAATATATGGCAGTAAAAATGAAACTTGTATAACAACAACAAGCCGTTACCCGCGGTTTCACCCGCCTACCGAATGTTCAAGCCTTCGAAAAAAGAAATAGCTTATGAAACATATGGGTTATCGTATATAAAAAATTTTCTAACTTGTTTGAACCACCCTACTTAACCATAAATCCACCAGTCCCGAATATATTTCACCCAAACTACAAGTACTTATGGGCCAACCTATATAACTATTTTATTCGACATATCTGGAATCACCGTGAATAACTGTAACTCTACTTCACCCTATATTGCAACCATCCTGTATATGCTGCTGTTTTATAATTTTTTGAACACCTGACTATAACTTTTCTCTACCCTATATTTCAGATATGCAACTGCTTATGGGGTACCTTGTATAACAATTATTTTTGATATTTTTTTAACCACCTGTTAAAGTAAAATTTCTCTTTACTCTTTACTCAACTTTACTTTACTCAACCGTTATATGAGCTTTTTCTAACATTGTGTTACATACTCTAAAACTATAATCTTGATTCTCCCCATATTTCAGATATTCCATATAGTAAAATGCAACTCTTTATGGTCTACGCTATATAACAATTTTTTTAAAACTTTTTGATCCATCCTAATGGGAATGTTGTGGAACCCTTCGTGAATCACAAATATAAAAACACAGTTTTGCACCCTAACACCAAACTTTTATTTAAACCCTCACCCAAACTGCAACAGTTTATTGGCCACCGCCACCCTGTACAACAGTTTTATTAAAAAAAAATTAACCGGTTTGTGTAACTAACTGTACTGCCATGTATATTAAAACCAGCCTGTATACACCGCTGCCAATTTGTCAAACATTACAATATATTTTTGAACCACCCTGTATAACCATAATTTTACTCTACAAAATATTTCAACCACCCTGTATGTGCATCTGCTTAGGGGCAACCAAATATAAAAATTTTAAATACTTCTAATCACACTGTATGAACTATAATTTTACTTCGATCCATGTTTCAGGTATTACATATATGCAACAGCTCATGTTCTATCCTACAAAACAAATTATCCAACCTGTTTGACTATAAATCTACTCCACCCGCTATTTCAATCACCTTGTATTTGCAACTACTTATCGGCCACCCAGTATAACAATTTTTGTACCACCCTGTATAACTATAAATCCATCAATGCCAAATATATTTCACCAAAACCGCAACTGCTTATAGCGCACCGAAAATAACAATTTTGTTCAACATGTTTTTGAATCACCTTGTATGTATTACAACTACTCTGTATACGCTACTGCTTATTGGTCAACCAATATAACATTTTTTAAATAATTATCATAACACTGCTTCACCCTATGTTTCAACTATCCTATCTTTGCATCTTATTATGAACTACGTTATTTCACATTTTTTCCTTATATTTTTTGAAGATATATTAAAGTATAATTTCTCTCCACACTTCATTTAAACCTCCCTTCATTTACAACTTTTTCTAACCTTGTTTGAATGACACTGTATAACTATAACTTTACTGTGCACCATACTTCAGGTACTCTATATGCTATATAACAATCTTTTTTTAACATTTTTTACCCACCCTGTATAATTCTAACTGTAAGCCACACTATATTTCAACAACCTTTATATGCAACTACTTATTTGCCACCAAATATAACCATTTTTGTACGACCCTGTATCCTTAGAATCCTACCCCACCCAATATTTCAAGCATCCTGTAAATGGAACAGCTTGTAGATCATACTATTACTTTAAAATATTTTTAAACCCACCTGTATAGCTGTAATTATACTCCGCTACATATTTCAACCATATGTAACCACTTGTGGATATAAAACAAGTTTTTAACCACAACATAAACTATAATTCCACTCCATCTTATATTTCAAACACCCTGTACCAACAACTGCTTCTAACATTTCTTTAGCCCCTTTATATAACGATAGTATCTTATGAACATAATTCAAAGATCCTAACTGCTTACCTAAGACATTTTTTAAGTTTTTTATTCACTGTATAAATATTCCATCCTTTTTCAATCACTTGGTATATGGAACTGTTTATGGCCTACTCAATATAATTTTTTTGAACAACCCCGTATAACTAATTCCACTCCTCCTTATTTCCACATCCTATATATCCAGCTGCTTATAGAACACGAAATATAACTTTTTTAGATTTTTTAAATACATGTAAGTATCCTATATACAGAACACCCTGTAAAATTACGCTTGATATATGTTGATTTTTGTTAAATCGAAACATGTTACATTTGCACATTCCGAATTTTGAATAAAAGCTAAGCTGATGCCCGTATCTAATATTTTGTGCGTGCGGTGGAACCAATTGAGTAATTGATATACCCAACATGGTAAAAGTTTTTTCGCTATATCTACCGTTTCTGTCAATTTAGAAAGATAAAATGTCTACCAGATGTTAAGTCGAACTATAGGCTTCGCAAAAAAAAGATTCAGCAAAATCAGTTAAGTAGTTCTTACGTGATGCCCGAATAAACAAACAAACAAACAGGCAAACTTACAATTTTATAATAGTATAGATAGATTATAAATAGTTAATAAACATTATAAACAATTATACTTTCTAACAAAGTTACAGACTTTTTGTTATAAATAAGTAATCGATCCATTTGTTTAACATTTATTTAAAAGCAAATTACAGTAAACGTTTAAAATTTAAGCAGTTTATAAAGTAAACAGCATATTCGTTTATTAAAACAGGGAATAATATTTAATATTAATAAGAAAATTTCGACCTTTCCTTTTAAATTTACTCTATATAAAGACTGCCGAAAGTCATAAATTCATAAAATATAACTTGCTTAACAACAGTTTCAAGAAAAATATATAGATAGCAAAATATTGTTCCTAGTGTTTAGAAAATAGCTTATATTACTTTAAATTATTTCTTATTCGTATATATTTTTACTTGTTACAGTCGATCTTGGAACACCATAATCACTTGGGTACAAGAAAAACTAAACTCCTTTTTAAAATCTAAATTTATTAATAACTTTTTCTAGAAATTGACAGATTCTAAAATTAACTGAAGTAGATACAAAGATTATCAACATACAACAAAGAATATTTAACAATGTTAATGGTAATAAGAATTTTAGAACAGTGTACATAATTTGATCTGCAAATATTTAATAGCATGCAGTTATATAACCAAAAAACTTTTGACTGAACATTCCCAGGAATTGAACAGTGGATCTGTATTAACAGGGGCTCACTGTTGGAGCTTACTTTCTAATCGCACTTCAGTGCATTGTGAGTTTCAGATTTTATATTCTGCTAAAGAACGTACAGTAGTAATAGGTAGTGATAGTAATAGTGTCGAATTTGTTTTTTAATAATTATTTAATATCAAATTTTTTTATCAGTTGAATAATTAATTTAAATTTTTCTATTCGAAATTGCTCACAATACAACCACATGAAATAGAAATTTTGCATAATTTTAATGATAATGTCTAGTTCTGTCATTTGTTAAAAACTGCAAAATATAGAAATACTTATGTGCATTATTAGGACGTGAATATTGTGTAGAAATATAGCGAAATGCATTTATTTCAGTCCATTGAACCCGTATATTTTTAAGAGAATAATTCTTTAAACTTTATAGGAATACACCGACTTAATTTTTTAATTAATAACGCAACCACGAATGTATTTTATTGGTACTAAGATTACAATTCAACATTAAGTTTAGTTATATATGCTTTTTACACAAAATTGAATATATAATAATGATGCAATAAACATTATCAGACAGTGAAAGTTTCAATATAGGATGCAATAGGTATTTCCTGTCTTCATCGTTGTATTCAAGTCATCAAGTGATTAAATAAAAAAACATTTTTTCATATTACGTATTACATAAACATATAGGATTTATAAGGCCTTTAAGTTGGTATTCTAACATTTACACATACTTTATTAGTCTAGTTCTCTCTATAAACATAAAATTATTAGCTACTGTCATCCATTCTATCGCTTAATATATTGTCCTATAACTAAAATTGCCATCAAAGTGGATAATATCTACTATATAAAAATAGGCAAAATAAAACGGTGCGGGACCATTTTCTCCTCTGTCACTCAAACGATTTGTTTTATTGTTGTTTTGTTTTGTAGCTACAGACGACCTTTAGTGCAGAATGCTAAAATTAATTTATAATATTGGCTCACTTATTAAATAATAAAATAATTTAAAAAATCATTATTTACATCCATACTGTCAATGCCAAACAGTACCGCCAGACTGCTTGGAGAGAAAATCATAAGATAGGTTGACTCCATTGTGAAAGACAAACTAAATTAAATGTAAAACTAAAAGTTTTGGCCCTTCTCTAAAGTTATCTCATATAGTCATGCTATTGCAATAGAACCAACGAAAAATTATAATACATAATAATCGCCGTTTATTGGGCGCTCGCAAATTTACAGTTTGCAACTTTCATTGCATTGTAAATATGGTTTGTTAACTAAAACAGAATTATATTGCACCTGATCAATTTATTTCTGATAATATCTTCTTAATTTTAACCTTATACTTTTAATTTAGAGTCCTTTTATTTTTATCGGGTAACTTTAATATAATTTAACTAAGATTACAAAAAATCGTGAAATTATGCACAAATTCACGATAAATAGGTAGATCTGAGAACACTGAAGGCTTGACCATCTGCAGGAAATTTGATCTAAATTTTCACATTTTATTACTTTTGTAGCGATTAGGTTGAAAGTTTTCAATTCAGTCAGAAAAGATTTCAAAGTATTTTCAAAGTTACAATTTCAATTTAAAGAAAAAAATTCTCAAAAAATAGGTGTGTTTAACTAATATGAATTATCAGTATGTGATTCGTAATCCTTTATATTTTCCATATATAACAGAAATCGTCATTGGTTACTAGGTTGGTAAGTGTGTTTTAATTCACATTAATGAAAATATAATGAATCTTAAGATATTTGAAATTTGTTATATTGAAAATCGTACTGAAAATTAATGTTTTCTCTTATATCTTATGGTTAATTAATTTTACATTACATGGTTCCATTGCTGCAAAGTTCTGACTGTTAAAAACATTTTAAAGATTTGTTTGAATATAAAAAATGTACCTACCCATTTATTAGGTTAAGTTAGGTATATTTATTCTAGAGTAAAATATATTTTTATTTGACATATTTTTCCTTTGATAGCTTACATTACTGGCTTTAAAACTTACAACCTAATTGTACAAAAAATTGAAAATTCAAAACGCCCTACACAACAGAAACTACTGCGTAATTATATATACTAGGTTGGTTAAAACACCGCAGTGGCTGGGTAACGATCTTTCACACTATGTGATGACCATCTATTACTGTCCAGTGTTTGGAGTTGCCTATAGTTCATTAGGAAAATATTTAGTGTTGTAAATTATAGATCAGTATTGATTTTTCGGACAAGTAGTACTAACTTTCGTAGAAAATAATATTTGTAATTTTTTGATGTGATTATAATACTGTCATTAATATAATATAATTAATAGTCCGAAGGTGTTGTGCAACAAATCATCAATCAGCAGACAATAGAAATGACATTAAATATTAGAGTTTTCATTGAGTTGGTTGTTATCTTTATTTTTGAAATCTTTTGTATGTAAGTGACGGAAACTTTTAGGTTACACAAAAAAGTCCGCCGATAACTACATCGAATGTATAGGACATATTGATGTAAATCCTACAATAATATACATCAATAAAAAATTATTTCGTGAATTATTTCTATAAATGTAATCCAAATGAAATAATAGGGATAGCAAAGGCCTGGCTTACTTTTCTAATTTCGCCTCAACTCTATATCTTATACAGACAAAATAACGTTAATAATGTTCAACTCATAATTTTAATGAATTAGGGTCGAATTTCGACCACTGGGCGACTGCTCGTTAAATTAAATGGTTTTTATGGCAGTCTTGACAATGCTCACCAAAAAGGGTGAACCCAATCACTAAGATTTTTTTATTAAATATTGTATGCTCAATTAGAGTCGTTACTGAGGGTATAGTTTACGAAATAGAAAAGGCACAAACACAAATAATAAGCCAATAGCTAATAAGCTACTATATTTGTTTGATTTATACTTATTACATTTACATCGTCTGTGATTTTTTTATATATAGCAGCAGTTTTGTTTAAATTAGAACAAAATCTTTCCCCTATATTTTTAACTTACCTAAATAATTTCGATACATAATTTTACCTAAATATAATTTAGAATTATCTGTAGACTAGCACTCGGAATTTTACTATTTGTCAGTTTGTCATAAACTTCTCTTCTGCTACTTTCGTGGCCCCACCACTCTTTAGGAAATACGAGATCGATCGTTTTGCACTACATTCAAGCTACTGAAGATCACAAAATATTACTCAAAAAGTTGTATAATCTAGCGATAGGAAGTACTGAAGAAACCTAGACCACTCCTAGTCATCAAATATATCAATTATCTAGCTTATATCTCCCACAAACTTTCCAAAATCATGCAATCCGATATTCTCCTAAATAAAATATATTATACCTTATAATTATAAATATTAATAAAAACAAATCCCGTTTCCACGAAAACCTAATTCACTTACTTCTATAGGGTTTTACCATTTCAAATTTACTGTTATAATGCGAACATATATTTTTTCTGGGACTGAATATAGCAATTACCAATTTAATTGGGATTTTAAAAAACTAACATAAATCTCAAAATGATCTTCTTAGTATATAAAAGGTCCATGATTAAAGTTCTTAAAAATTAAGTCAATTTCAGGTCGCTAAATTGTTTTAAAGTTTAACTAAACATAACTTTTCCGAGTCCATGTTTTAAACTGAGGTATTTAATATGCTTTCCTTTCTTCTCATAGTAATAATCAATGGAGTCTTTACAAAATAGTTAGTTTTCTTAACCATATCCTTCAAAAAAAAACATTTAGATGGCAATCACATTTTTGGTTTGACCAAAAACTACGTTTGTCCCTGTAGACCGTCACTTCCCAGTTCAGATGAACCTCAAATGATTTTAATTTTGAAAGTAATGAAGTACTTTCATGACAGCAATTATTTAGAGCGTTGAGGTAACTTTATTCGTTACAAAATATCCAAGCATTGAGACTTACTTCATCAATAAGTATTGGTTCATTTGTTGTTTTGTTAGCAACAAATACCGTTATTCTTTTGAAAAATATTTAGTTATGTCACTGCTTTCATGGAAATTTTAAATGTAGGAAACCTTGAAATGTATCAAACCATTTCTTGTATTATGCAAACTAAAATTATTTTATTTGACATGACTTTTCAAAGAGCAAATCGTTTACTGTTCCGTATTTAAGTAGATACCTATTCGATAAATACATTACTAAACGGTATCAAGAGATCGGGATTAGTTTGAGGAAAGTTTACTAAGACAAGTATTGTACCCACTATATATAATCGATATGTTGTTAGAACAAAATTTCCGTTTTTATTAACTGTTCTCCTTCGCATGCAGTGCTGTTTAGTTTCAGTATTCATTAAAAAAGTGAAATCTAACAGGAATTATTCATTGACATCTTTTGAAAAGTATTAAATAACCAAAAATCCATTAAGGTCTTTTTCCTTTTTTGAAACAATAAATGTACAAACGGCTTTCTCTTATAACATGAAAACTACTAACTACATCACAATACTTACCACAGGACGTTTATAGAGAACTAAAAAACCCACAAAATGATTTTTTCTCAACTGCAGTCGGGGTACCGAGAAAATTTGGAAAATTCGTTAAAATTCGCAGGTTTTGAGAAAACTTCACAACAGACAATATTGAACTGTAAGCACAAATCACAAAATAATAGTTTATGACATTTTCTTTAAAGGCGCTAAAGGTAGACACTGTTGAATGAGTTTTTGAATAATAACATTATAACCAATTTGCGGTGTTGTTTTCAGTACTCGGCATATTAACTGAAATGAACTGATTATAATTTAGCATATGAATTTTAAAAGTCTCCCGGTAAAAAAACATCTCTGAATATTGCCCAAGGAATGGTGGGTATAGAAGCAATGGAGAAGAAGTTCATTTCCAAACTAATTATTCATATTAGTATTAAAATTAAATTGTCCTGTAATAGCTACTAACTCTGCAAGGGCACCATCACGGATTGCCAAAATTCATATATGGCCACGGAGTAGGTGACAGTGATCTACCAACATCCCAAAATTCAAAAATGTCTATATGTAAACTAGAAGTGTATTTCATTCAAACTTTAGTTTTCCCATTCTTATGATGATGGGGTATGAAACTTTTCAGACAAAAAAAAAGATAACAAATGTTCGCTAATGTTACTAACTCACAGACATGCGTCCTTTCATATAAGGATTTATAATATATTACCAATTTATATCAAAAAGTTGCAAACTTTAAACATCTTTAAAAAAGAAGTACACAAGGCAATAATAGTTAGAGTCATATTCAATGACAGAATATGACTTCAGTAAATACATAATTTGTAATTCAATTTCTTTAACATGCAATATTTGTTTCGTTTTGTTTTTTGTAAATCTATTTTGTTTCTCAAAATAAAAAAACTATGTTATTATTGTTATACCGTCATCTCATTTCTACTTTTAACTACTTCTTTTTAACACTTGGTGTTCTTCTTTCTCATGTTTTAGTTACCGTCTTATTCCCAAAATATGACCTCCTCAAATAAAGTACCCTCGTTCTCAAAATAATCGAATCTTGAGACCATATAAAATCGTCGTATGCAGTTTGTTTCTACAACATTCACTATTATTCGTCGATAAAAAAAATCTACTGTTGTTATTAAATGGACATATCTCAGAATAAGGTTTCCATATAATTAATATGGATTCATATTGTCATTTTACTTCCTAAGATAAAAAAAAATTCAACCTGTCAAAAAACGTTAAAAATGCACAAAAATATCAAGTTTTTCCATATGAAGTTTTCAGGGCATTAATTGTTTATTTCAAAACGTCATACTGCAAAAATAAGTGAAATCCCTTATAATTTCCCTTGGTGACAGAATTTTACGCAAATGTAATAGTTATTTCTAAACAACCTGTAGTTATATTTTAGAGAAAAAAAATTGGAATAATATATGAGCCTCTAATTAAGAAAAACATATTTCTTCCATCCTGGTACATAAGAAAACAAAATTTATACTATGTTGTATTTAAATAATTACATTTGCTATTTTGTTATATAATAGATATTTAAATTTTTTATCTTGAATATATATAATGGATATATATATATATATATATTCAAATATATAATGAATTCTAAATAAAGTTTAAATCTGTATTTTGTCTAATTGAACTGTGTTCTAAATACCAAACCAAAGTATATTCAGTTAAAAATTTCAATATTGTTAAGACCAGCATGAAAATACTTTTAATATATGGGAAAAGATAAGTGATAAAAGCATTGGAAATGGGTGCGAAAGTAAAGTAATTAGCTTCCTCAAACGAGGTTTAAACTGTATATATATATAAGTGAAGAATAATGTCGTTTTATCGAGTAGGGCAGTTAAACTGCTTTGTAGTCTGCAAAGAAATAACAAATGTGGGTATGTTTTTATCAATAATGTAGCTTAAAGAAAAAAAAATTTTAGCAATTTTGTAATTTATTTTTATTTAAATTACTAAACAAACAAACGTATGAAAACATCAATTGAACCTAATTTTTTTTAAATGAATAATGTGATCACGACTGAGGAATCTTAATAAAATATTCGTTCGGGATCTTATCCCAAAATATTGAAATTGGTATAAAAGAAATTAATTAAAGTAACAACACATGAATAAGTTCCAGGAAATATAAAGAAGTTAGGCCTACAAAATAATGAACTCGGCATTTGTATTTGGAACCACAGCCTCTACTAATCTAATAAATGAAGTGCAATATATTATTTTGCTTTTAAGAGTATAAAATCTTGGTTTGGATGTGATAGCTGTCCCTGATCTTCTAGATGTCGTCATTCAGTTCGCTTTTAAATAAATTGGATTTTGTAAGAATCTCATCTAAATACTTCGCATAAGACTATAGAAATTTATAAATCTGCATTAATATGGGGATAGTTTCTAAAAGTGATATTTGTTTTCAATTCAATTTTTGTCATTTGAGTCTACATTTGTTCTTATGGAAGATTATTTAATATTATAATTAATCTTCCATAAATATTTCGCATTGGTCGTGTCAACCAGTTAAACAGATCAAACCGTTATGTGTAATGTATATTATGCATACAAATATTTTGTTCGAATAAATAGCCACAAAAACTAAAGTTTCTTGATTTTCATTCATTTTTCTCTGTGATCACATACATGTGCGGTTTCAGCTTAGTCATTTTAATTGCCATCTAATGAAACGGCAGTTTTGTAACAAAAGCTGCACAGGATATAAATAAAAATGACCTCGCAGGGAATCGACTTATTTGTAAATATTTTCAAACTATCTGGAAACGACAAACAAGCGGTTCGAGTTGAGTTAGATCTGGTATAATCAGCGATAATTAATTTGTGTTAGCGAAGTTAATGCGTTGTCCAAACAAAGGCATCGATCAGGAATTCAGTCGGCAGAGATGAGACAAATTGGTGACAATTAACTGGGGAAAGTGTGACGACAAACTTCATTCATGAAAGAAAAAATGTATTTACAGATATTTGTAAATAACTACTTGCGCAGTTGAAAAATTTCCCTTAACATGTTTACCGTTAAATACTGACCTCAGAATGTATACTAAATTCATTTCAAAATTGAGGATAAGCGACTACTTCATTATATTCCGAAGACTCAAGTAAATACAAATTGCAGGATATAGTTAACATCCTAATTACATATCGGGATAGCTGTAGAACCTTTTATGTGTCACAGACTTATAAACAAAAGTTTTGTACCCAACACCAAACCTTTCTTTTTTCACTCAGCGCACGATTCAACAGCGAAGCTGTCATCATCAAGTAGTAAACCAAAACAGTTTTGGTTTACTCCTCACGCCAACATTGCAGGTATGTATTACAAACAAATAGTTTATGTCTTAACTTCTACGATTTGAAGAGGGTCAAAACTGATGGCTCGCCTATTCTAAAAGCAATACAATGTTGCAACTTAGAATTATGTTGACATATCAATTAGTATCGACACATGCACGGCAGCTGTTCGTCTGGTTCGATTCTTATAGTGTCATGAAGTAATTTATATTTAACATAAATAACAACTCTATAATTGCAATATATAAGTGAGACAAACTGATATAAACAAAATATAGTCTATCTCTGAGTAGGGCTTACAACAATGAACTCGTCATATATAACAGAGTAGCACTTTAATAAAGCAATTTAAAAAAAAACAGCACGTTAAAAATATTTACAGACTCATTTTACAACAAATTACCTTAATAAAACAAATAAATTATATTGTATATTAACTTCAATTAAAAGTCAAGCAAGTAAGAACATAGTATATTATATATACATTTATTTACGTATATACAGGGTGTTCCTAAATTGAAGGTACAAACGAAAAGGGGAGATTCCTTGAATAGTTTTAGGAAGAAAAAGTCCCATAAACATGGGTCCGCAAACGTTTCGTTTTCAAGATACAGAGTGTTAAAGTTTGAATTTTTTTCAAGTTTTTTTCTCATAGTATCTGCACTTCACAAGATATTCAAATGAAATTTGCCATAGATATTACAATTAAGAATTTACACCTTGTGACATGCCAATTTCGATTGTAAATCTACAGGGTGATATTTTTTCGGGAACACTGTCCACTGTTGTCCTTCAGAACTTTTTTTTGGTGAGCCACTGGTACTTTTAAAAATTGTAAACAAAAGCTTTGTTGTTATAGCATATACTATCGATTTCGAGAAAAAAATTTTGAATTATTAAACTAGCAATGATTCTTAAAGATTCGATAAACTGGTATAATCATCAAAAAAATGTATTACTGCAAGAAACGTACAACTCAAAAATTAATAAAAAAACTAAATAACAAGAAAGGAACTAAACTACAGCAATTGTTGAAAATGTCCTCCCCCAACCCTTATACAAGCTTCTGTTCTTCTCATAGACGATCGAACTCTTTCAAACACTCCTGGAGTATTCCTAATTGTATCAAACGCGCCTATTATACGATTTCTCAGTTCGTCTACGGTATTCACTGGCGTTATGTACACTAGAGATTTCAGATGGCCCAATAGAAAGAAATCTAAACTATTTAAATCTGGGGATCTGGCGGGCCATGGCTGGTCTACCTGCATTAATATTTTTCGCAGAAAAAGATCCAGTTTCTGAAAGACGCCTGTGAATATTAGAGAACATCCGATGACCAGGCATCACTCTATTGGGATAGCGTTCCATGTAAAGACGCTTAGCTTCTCTTGAATTACCATTTGCAAGACCATACATGAAATGCATGTCAGCTATTTCGGAATTCGTAAAATTCGACATGTTTTGATATTAAATTGCAACCATCTTTAATTTTCAAAACACAGGAGTTTAATTTGATGTGTCAAAACTAACAATAAATTTATTCATTCACCACAGCCTACTAGGTAGGTAACTAGATTTCTATGACAATTCGGAATTTTCTGAGGATTTCAAGATAATCATTCAAAATTTTTTTCTCGAAACCGGTAGTAGATACGACAAAACTACAAGAGAACATAAAGTTTGGTATAACAACAAAGCTTTTCTTTACAATTTTTGAAAGTATCAGTGGCTCACCAAAAAAAAGTTCTGAAGGACAACAGTGGACAGTGTTCCCGAAAAAATATCACCCTGTAGATTTGCAATCGAAATTGGCATGTCACAAGGTGTAAACTCTTAATTGTAATATCTATGCCAAATTTCATTTGAATATCTTGTGAAGTGCAGATACTATGAGAAAAAAACTTGAAAAAAATTCAAACTTTAACACTCTGTATCTTGAAAACGAAACGTTTCCGGACACATGTTTATGGGACTTTTTCTTCCTAAAACTATTCTAAAACTATTCAAGGAATCTCCCCTTTTCGTTTGTACCTCCAATGTAGGAACACCCTGTATATTACGATAAAATCTTTCTTAGTTGTAATGTCACAGGAAAAGTTATATAAATATTTTATATACGAAAATTACATGTACAATCACATCATAAAATCCTTTATATGATTTATTATCTTCTATACTGAGATCTGCCATATTAGGTCTGTACTAACGTGTGCACTCCATTTCATACTAATTCCATGTACTAGTGGAAACCTCTAAAAATACTTTAATGAAAAATTGCAGCAAAACCAGAAAACTCTATTCGCAAGACAATATATATAATATATTGTTTCTGGTCAGGGAACCTTCATCAGTTGCGCTTCCCACATGATGTCCTTTCGAACACTTATTTATGTATTTGCTACATATCCGTAAATTTGTAGACGCCACATGTAAATACAACTAGGATTTTAGGGGAAAATAGCACATAGAGGTTCCGAATCTCGAGCTGTTATCCGTTAAGTCCTAGATTAGATTGTCACGACAAAATTTATATATATATATATATATATATATATATATATATTGTCTTGCGTACAAAGGAATGACACCTCGAAGAGAGTATTCAATATATTCAATATCAATATCTCTGACAGGTGAACCTGAAAAATTTGTCGTGACTCTCTAATCTACGACTTACGGAATAACAGTAATACATGGAACAGCTCCAGATTCGTAACCTCTATTTGCTATTTTCCCCTGAAAATCCTAGATGTCGTATGTACATCTCACATTTACAAAAAAAAAACAGAAAAATTATTGCATATAATTTAACATACTAGCTTTCTTATGCACACTGCGAAGTATGATTTTTTAGAAAAGCCTTGGTTTTCAATTATCATGTACATAGCAAATTACAATGTCAAGTTAAAATGTTATTTTTTAATAAATTTTGAACTTATCTAGTTCCTAAAAAAAAAATTTTAAATTATTTACATTTTTCTCGGAGGTCGTCCAAAAAATATGTTCTCGTACATGGTATATTGGCGCTTGCGTTGACGTCCGTCAGAATTTGTTCCTCTTTACATCCAACAAAATGAAAATGGCGTCTCCACGTATTCTACGCTCTCTATTCAAAAACTAATGAACGTAATCTCTCAAGACTTTACACTATGGTAAAATAAAGTTGCATCTATAATAGTGTTATTATAGACACATAATATGTTCTATACAAGAGACCCTAGTTAGATAACTCATATTCTCATTAAATGAGTTGTTAACATATCCATTATTTTGAGATATGCAAAGGTTTCTGTTACTACAATTTGTCTTACAAAAGCACATGTCTTAAAAAATATAGACTCTTTTTTATTTGCTATAACGTTTGCTACTCAGTTTACGTTAGTATTTCTTAGATATTACAGTTAAGATTTTAGAAAGAAGAAATGATCTGTGAGAAGTGAGTTATACCAAAAGCTATTTCATACTTACTTAAAATGTTATCCAGAGAGAACTAATTAAAAACTTTATACACCCAAGTCATATCGCAACAAAGAAATTTAAAATTATAAATATTTGTGTAATATTAGTCGCGATGTATCATATAGGGGAGTGTGACTTATTTTGTGAAGGCCTCCTTGGAAATTTCTTGAAGTTTTCTGAATTAAAAAAGTACTATGCACGTAAAAAATAATAATCATAAACTCAACGAAGTATGACACAACCTTTTTTTTCATTAACTGGTGACAGGTGATATTTCTCAAACGATTTTCACGGGGTGTTTGTAAAGGTTAACCAATTTATATTTACAAAGCTTAAATGTATTCATAAAATGCACTCCAAAGTTATTGTGTTCCTTCTCCTACAAAATAAGAATGCTATAATTTATTGGGGGCACAAAATTCAATTATTGTCCTTGGGCTCTCGTAACATTAGCTGGTTCATTTGAGTGGTAATTCAGCTATATCTAGAATAATTTGAACAAATTGTGCTGTTCGTGTCGAAACAAAGCCAGGCATATGTTCATATATCTAGTTTGAATCACTTTCAAAAATAAATAATGTCTTGCTCACATTGTTATTTCAAAACAAGCAATATACGGGAACAAATTGAATATAATGAATTATGAGCCGTACAGAGGTAATGAAGCAAATGTTTCACACTAAAAGTTCTACTACACACTTTTTTTATTTAGAATGCAATTAAAACGTATTTAAGTACTACTAATAACGTTAAATTATATTCATTCAAAACTGATTTAAATATGGAAAATT
The DNA here is from genome assembly GCA_034190945.1 of Octodonta nipae. Lineage (NCBI taxonomy): Eukaryota > Metazoa > Arthropoda > Insecta > Coleoptera > Chrysomelidae > Octodonta > Octodonta nipae. Next base: position 38,230,617 of record CM067219.1, read on the forward strand.
GATAAACAAAATTCTCTAGTGGTACGTAAATTTATATAACAAGGTTCTACAGATTTTCTACAATTATTTCCTGAACAAAAGATATTTCATCTTGAAAACCCATCAGGCATCTCAATACATATAATTTTACTACAATAATAATTAAGTTCGTTAATTGATCTAGTAGACTAGGGCAAACGATCGCTACACGCTGTCTATGTTTTATGATACAATCATCGGCGAACCTATTAAAACAAGTTACTCTTGAACAGATATATAGCAAGTCAATAAACCTGTTCGAATAAAAAAAAGTTGTTATTGATAATAAAGGTATATTTTTTGCACTTTGATTGGCAGTTTTTTTTTCGAATTCCTATTAGAGTAGTAAGATTGAAACAAGTTCATGATTACTAGCTTCCTGTTGTATTGAATTTTTATAAAAGCATTTTATAAACGATTCTTCTTTATGGAGTTTACTTAAACATTCTGAAAAAAATATATAGTGGTCAAATAATGCTAATATGGATTGCAATATACATCTAAGTTATTTTATATTTAATGAACTTCGTTATTTTAATTTCAAGTTTCTACCCTTGGTATGGAGCAATATATGGTTTTAAAAAACTCCCATTACTTGTAAATGGGACGAGCACACATAATATATTTATTACCAAAACCTAATATTTATTATAGGTGTCTTATAAACTTGCTAAAATTATGAAAACGGCTCATTTATTAAACGTTTTCCATAACATCATAAGTTATACCACGTTACATTTGCGGTACATGTAACAATAATTTAATATTTATTCTATCATTACAAACTAAAATATTCAAGATAATTAACAAAAATATTTATATTATAAAGAAAAAAAGGATTAGCGATAAAAATCGCTTTATCTGTCCTATTAAAACTATTAATTTACAACCAAAATATTTAAAAAATCTATCTATGTATATAAAAATATAACCAAAACAGTTAGAAACTATATTTGTAATTATTATATTCAATTATTTTTTTCTTTCCTTTCTTTGGTCTTAATTACAGGAAATGTAAATTTTAAATCAGTCTACGTATAGGAAGTCTGCCCTTTTGTAGTTCATCGGTATCATGTTAGTAGATAAATAATTTTATTAACTAAAATTAATATTAATAAGAGATAAGACCACTGATCAGAGACTGCTGAAATGGAAAGAGAAGTCCCTTCATAGAAGACATATAAATGACGTCAACCAAGATTATGTCGACAGTGCAGCGTCGAATACTGGTTGATCTCTGGTCATATGTTTCCTGAAACGGAAGGCTTTATATTGGCAATCCAAGATCAAGTAATTCCAACTAAGAACTATCTAAAGTACATCGTTAAAGACCCTTCTATTACAACGACAGATGCAGGTACGGTTGCCAAACATCTGAATCTATCTAGCATATCACAGTAGGTTGTCAGGCATTCGCTGCAACTGAATACAAAGAACGACAACGATGCTGTGGCAAAAATACTGGACCAAACTTGTATGGCCAAGTCGGGACAATAGAGAGGTTATTGGGAGTAAACTTCGCTATTTATACTACTTTATGACACAAGATGTTAGTATAGATAAACAGAAAGAATCAAATCTCTTATAATAGACATACAACATACATCAGTACATAAAATATTAGCTATTTTTACGTATTTTATTGGAAATAACTTTTTTTATTATCCTTCCATTGACAATGTGTTGAGACCTACCTAAACTATTAGGGGTGCTATTCCAAAATACGGTAAAAATGAACCAGAAGTTGCCACAAATATCCATCAGAGAGCAAAGATTAGTTCTGATTGGACTTCATTTTCTCTGACCTTTTAAAAGTTTTTCATATTTTTTAGGATTCTACACATTCAGTTGAAACCCGAATCTCTGAAACTACCGTTATTAATGCTTTGAAAAAATAAGGAACATAAGGGGTTCCTCATAGTTTACAAGATAACCAAATCAAAAATTAATGAATTAACTTTTAAGTTAAGTACTGGCACTTTGTTAGCAGTCGTTAAATGAAAAAAGAAAATGATTTAAAATTATCCCTGATTCATTTGTTATCGATTTATCTGCCACAGGACTCAATCTTTTTAACAGGGATCTAATTTTAAGAACTTATTGCTGTTACTCTATGATCTGAGAATTGACTGGTATCACTGATCGAATATGTTGGTTTTGAACTCCTATTTGAGCGTTAAATTATGACTTAACTCGTTTGTTTTTTTTTCAACTAACGAACATTTACAATTTATTTTTATAATATTTCATCCGCCCTGTAATAGAGGTGGTATCAGCATTGCGTGATGATTAAAGTAGTAATTTTTACTAGATTCTCATTTCAAAAGAATATACATCAATGACCGTTCTCATTCTTTTTTTAACTACAAGTTTTTAATGCAACAAAAATATCGCCTATTAGTTTGTTTGAAAATTTTAATCTGAATTGCCTTTTTGCCTATGATCCAGTTTCCTTATCAATTTCTAAGTAAGTATGCGTTAGTAATTGGTAGTGCTCTGTCACATTTCGGTGAAATGTTGTTAGATGTGTGACATAGTACCGACTAATCATTTTCTAGATCTGCAAGCAAAGCAATCCGCGGCGGTGATCCCTCTCCAACAACTGACAGAATAATTGAAAAAGGTATTTAACGCATACCAGGCATAAATTAATGCACTACATTATTCAAACATGGTCAAAGGGCCTTCCTTTCCAAGCTACTCTATTTGCTAGTTCGCCAGCACAGTTTATGACATTACTTCCCTTAACTTTACTATTCGTTATTGTGCTCCCTCAGTACCAGAAACTCTAGACCCTCCCAGGAAAATTTAAAAAAATTACTGCAATCTAATACCATTTTGCCTATACACAGGTATATATCTGATCAGTTGTTACCTGCAACAGATAATTATTAGAAATTTAAATTTAGAAGCAAGTGTAGTAGGGTAATTTCGAACAATCTCCCAGATGACTGGTTACCTCTACAGAAATTATTCCTCACAGATACAGTACAGTATGCTCAACCAATATTCTTGCATACAAAGAGTGTTTGGAGACGTTTCAACCCCAAATCTGAAGTAGATATGAATCATTGTGTATTTTAATTCAACACTACATTACACGTTTTTCCACTTTTAACTGACTGAAAAAAATACCCATTTACAGGCACTATAATCAAAAACCTCCTCCGCAATCATTCAGATATTGCAATATAATATGAAGTCGAATATTGATCACTGAGCAATTAGAATTAAGTAATTGTATACGATCAAATTTTATTATTCGACTTTAATTAATTACCAAGTGAACCAAAATGTTGTCTTTTTATTATACTTTGTACAAAAGATGACATCATTCTAAACAAACGATACTATATAATCTCTTAATGTGAAAGTTTTAATAACAGTAAATATAATTTTTTACACCTTCTGGACACGAATAATATGACAGTCTGATTTTTCTGTTGTATTTACACAATTACCAATGAACGACTGACGTCACATTTATATTTAATATAATACACACTTAATGCCAAAGTTAAATATTCAGGTAAACTTGTATGTAGACACACCTTGCGTGGCAAAATCTAGTGGAGTCTGGTTTTTTTTACTTCCGCATGTCTGTAACTGAAGAAAGGATCAACGTTGCGTCATATTATACATGTTTACGGATGTATTCGGTGTTGCTATTTTGAAAATTTCCTTGCTAATTTAATACTAATATGGATAAAATCAATAAAATCAGGAATAATAAAGGTCTATAATTAATTGATCAGATAAATTTGTTGTGTACTTTTCTCCACTTTTGTTGCCTGTTCCACTTATTCAACCTGAAGGATTTTGCCTTGTAAATAATCACCTTTAACAATTCTTCTATTTTGTAAAAAATAGGAGTGACTGTTTGCTTAAATTCTTTGAGATCATAAAAAAGTAAGTATAGCAATCTTTTGTCTTCTCTTAAGGACCAATTTCTTATAGTAGGCATTCAATCTCTCACATTTTCTTCAGGTCCGATGTTTTTGAATTGTTCATTTAAGTATGTACTTCAACAGAAAGCCTCGAAATACGGACAAATATTGAAGAAAACACATTTAAAATTCTATTTGAAGATAAAGGTGAGTTATACTTAACAAAAATGGATGCATATTCAATATAATGAAACTAATTAATAGATACAGCAGGATACTCAAGAAAGAGTACACCAAACAAAGAAAAAAAAAACTGAAAAGATATTATTACAAGCCATAAACAAGAATTCACTCCCCGACATCAATACGGCGTTCCCACAATACATGAAGACCACCAGACCCGTTTTATATGTTTAATCATATTTTCGATAGTTCGTACCATCTTTTTGTCATTAACACGTACTGTTCATTACAGAATTGTACCAGCGTTTTTCCTATCAATCCCCTAGTAATATATCCCAATCTTCCATACCTACTACTATCGAAAGTTAGATATGCTTACTCACTCAAATTTAACAATATGGAAGTCTCAGGTTTCAGGCAACTTGTCTCAAATTAATAGTTTTTACATATTTTTGTTACTTGAGTATATATTTGAATAAACATTAAGTAAGTAAGAAGCAAAAAAATCAGGAAACATTTTAGAAACATACTAACTTACCCTAATCCAATTTCCAACACATGAGTATACTTTTAGAGCTTTTAAATCCAGCTTTTTTTACATGTGTCAGTGTGATACGATAAATTTATTAAGTGAAATACTAAATGCTACATAAATAGCATTCTAGTTTAAAAAGCTCAGGGAGGAAAAGGTCGTTCCTTTTAACAACTTATAGATTCACATAATATGTTCTCTACAGAGTTTGGAATGGATAGGCGTAAACAAATTTTTTAAAGATTGACAAACTAGTGATATTGGGCCTACTACTGGAGCAAGTATAACCTGGTTAAATATCCTGTTAAATGTTGTTAATGGTTATTTTAATCACTGCATATAAATTTATTTGAGCGTCAGATATAAAAATACTCTTGAAATATTTCTGCTTGAGTGAGCTTTATTCAGAAGAAAACTCAAGAAGTTCCAGTGTGTGCTTGGAATAGTTTGTAAAACTTGGAGGGGTGAAAAACTTATCTATCCACTTATCTATCCACTAAACAGAACTTAATTAGCATACTGCACCACTAATATGACAAGCTAACTAATGTTCTATTACAGTTATACTCACCAGGTTTGATTGTCTAAATAAGATTGAAACTCTAAACACCAAACGCAAATTTATCATTTAAACGTTTAAAAGTAAGATCTTCTGAAACATAAAAATATAAATTATGAAAGTAGCAGTCAGTGGTGCTAACTGATGGAAACGAAAGCTTCAACAAAAATAGTTTTCACTATTTTGCTACGAACCCAGTATTAATTCTAACCTTTAAATTATTTTACTTAAAAGATAGACGTAGATACATTTACATTATTTATTTTGATTATTATCACAAACTTCTAATAATACCGCAACGTTTTTCATCATTTGTTCTTATTCAACACTTTGATACCAAAACCATTATAACGACACTAAGTAAAAATCTAACAATTAGTCTATTTTCTACTTACCATTTTGACGTTACTTTTGTCCATAAACTTAATTTCAGGAGTTACTAGTTTTTAACCTTTATTATATAGTGGTAGATTCATTCAACTCACTCAAAAGTGTGATTTAATCTACTGTTCTTTTATGTACATTAGTAATTCTATTATATGTACCTCCGAATAAATGACAATAATTCAAATATTTAACGGTGTCATAACCAAATATAGAACAAATCATTTGGATGACAATACATTTTGGTTATTACGAAAATGCGTATTTTTTTATTATGCTTTATACGCTAGTAAAGTATCTTTGACAACAGGCATTTGCGCCATCTCGTGTTTTATTTTTGGAACTCTGGTTGTGTCAAAAGTGTAATTTATGTTTGCTGTGTTATAGATTAAAAATTAGTTATTCCATAAAATTGAAAGGAAAATATCAAACCGAAAGTCCGCTGTAGTTGATTGTGTAAATACATCAAGGAAATATCCAAAATTACAATTCTACCGTTTTCCTGGATTTTCATATGAATCACAGTGGAAGAAAAAATGGATTACAGCAGTTCGTCGTTAAGGGCAATTAAATGAAATTTGCACGTTTTTCATTACTAAATACATTAAATTAATCACAATTGCTGTTCTGTTAACAAAAATAAAATTCAATAAATCTTGTAATCAGAAAAGTTAATCATATAGATACTTTTCTTTCCAAAATAATTCAAGGTTAACATAATTCTTAATTTTTTATTTAATATTTTCTTTTATGGATAAAGACAAAAAGCAACTTTTTAATTACAGGAGGGATAAAAAGCCATGGCAACTGGGAACAAATTCAAGGATTTGCTGTGCTCATTCTGTTGGAGGAGAAAAATCAAAAAATGTAGATACCTACATAACAAACTCTACATACCAACTATATTTCCAGCAGTATATCAATTAATTAATTAGGTTTTTATACTCTCTTAATGAATAACACTTTTTAATCTCATTTTTTCTATATAATCGATTCTTTAATGTTAGCTAATACAAAAGCTATAAATATTTTATCATCAATATTCCTTTCTTTGTGAACTAACATGAATATTTGCCAGTGTTGATGCTTCATTATCATTGCTCCTACTTCAACATTTTTATCTTGATCCATTAAAACTTCATCAGGGAAATCTACCAATAAATTATATATAATCAATAAAGTTAATTTGTATTTTTGTATATTTACTTACTATTGTTAACCTCAATTGGAGCTTCTTTGACTCCTAAAGATGCAATTTTTTTTGTCTTAAGTAATCGTAATCTTTCAGCCCACAAACCAGCATGAAGATTTTACTTTTTTATTTATATATAAGGAAATATAGTGGGATTGTAACTTTTGTTATGTGCATTGTTTACGTTTTCTCTCCAGCAATATCATTACTGCAAATCATTGAATTTGAGTTGGATTGTCCCACTACTGTAATTCAAAAATTGGTAGATAAATAAAATCTCATTTTTGTTAATAGAACAACAATTATGATTAATTATATGCATTCAATAATGACTACAAAGGTGGAAATCAAATTTATTTACCCATGATGTCAAACTGCTGCGCAATCCATTTTTTCTTCATCTCTAATTGAAACCCAGGAAAGTGGTATAATGAAAATTTTGGGTTTTTTCTTGATGTGTTTTCACAATGAACTACACCGCACTTTCGGTTTGATGTTTTACTATCCATTTTATGGAATAACTATTCTTTATTCTAATACACGGCAAACGTGAATTACCACTTTTATACAACCAGAGATCTAAAAATAAAACACGAGGTGGCGCAAAGGTCTCGTGTCAAAGATTCTTTACTAGCCTATAGGTTTGCTTTAAAACGGGAACGAGAATAAAAATAATGAGTGTTTAGTTCTACAATTCAGAACAATAAATTATCATAAGTATTTTATAGTACACAAGATAAAAATAGTAAAAAACTGCATCAATGTTGATAATTGAAAACATGACATATCGAAAGAGTCGGCAACCATGCATATAATGGCACACCAAACTTCCGTTTATCAATAACTACTTTCTCGAAAAATACTGTGTAGCTTGCTTTTTCTCTTTCAAAGTGGTGTCAATGTCGGATGTGTCGTTTGAAATAAATTTTAATTTTCATTAAGCAAATGGTTTTCGTTTCAAAAATTATTTATCCCTACAACAACGAATTCTTTCTCTAGAATATTATTGTCAATATTGATATCGATGTAGTACCTACGAATTTAACATAGTGTTAGTGACTGTCATAAAGAAAGAAGTGTGTGGAAAAAACAAGCACAGTACATGAGTACCGCCGTCGTAAACTCAACCTCAAAGTGGAGTATGATGGCGTTTTATTACTGAACTTTAATTAGCTTGATGACTCTGCTTAAATTATAGTCTATGTCAGCAAATTATTGAAGATGCTCTTAATAAAGACTCCGATACGCATTGAAGCACATGGAGGTTTAATCGCTTTTAAACTACACATTTACTGGAAATTGTGGTTAATTAAAATTTTGAACATATGGTATCTTTAGATGTTTGTTTGAAATTCTGTACTCCACTTCCAGATTTACTTTAAAAATTATACCGTGTGGCATACTCTAAAAAACTGATTAATATTGTAAATTAGATGATTGGTAGTGTATTAGGCCTGATACACCTCTTGACTGTATACACTTTTGATAAATTTCATTAAAAAATGTATTTCCATAAATCCCACAGCTAAAAACTGTGAGAGTAACAATTAATTAAGACATTTTTTTATGGTTTGTGGAATATTTTTGTTTATAATTTGTTGAACAATTTGGTTCTGTCATTCGTAAGATAATTTATTTAATTTGCTGGCTAACTCTTCTTTTGTTGATTAACAACAAACTAAAATTTTTACAAAATTTTCAAGTTTTTCCACAAAGAAAATTTTCATCTGATATAATTTTCCAAAGAAGTAGCTAACAAAGAGCGAGCGCATCACACATAATTTGGTCAAGGTCAATTCTTAGTAGTAACTTATTTATTTTCTTAAGATATTAATAATTATTGATTGCATAGTTTGTTGTCAAGATGTATATTTTTACTATTGAACTTACAACAAAATTAAATTTATATTACGTCATTTTATGAAAAAGTTAGGCTTTGTTTGTTCTCACCTTTTCTGAATATATTTTTTGTATATATAATATTGATCTAATGAGAGCAAATGTAGTAGATTTTGTTGAGCTACAGTATTTTTTACAATAATTAAGTATAACAGTGAGTACTCTAACATTGTGTCAACATTTGATACAAATTGTTTTACAAAATTGTAAACAAAGGTTTATAATTTAAAAATATTTTTTGTAATACTTCAACCACAATCTATCAAAATGTACATCACATTTCATTTTTTGTAGGTTTTATTCTCGTTTTTAAACGTTACTTAATAGAAATAAATACTCAACTTATAATTTTCAATTTACATATCGAAAACCTATTTTTTTTAATTAATGCATTTTAAAATAAAAATCCTAGTATAAGATCGGCAAAAGGTGGGCAGATATTTCGAGAAGTATTTTCACTGTTACGAAGTGTGTTCTCTATAGCTTCATATACCTAATGCTCAACAAAAGAAAATTTTATCAATAATAATTGATAAATTTTACTGTTTTCCTTCAATAGTTACACTTTCTTGTACACTCATAAAATATATTCCAAAAATGCATGACTATTTGTATAAACATTCTCCATTTTGAACTGTGTAATTTATTTATTTTTAGTTTTGATATAGTCTTCGAATTCGAACGCATTGAAAAAATAATGCAAATTTTTGTAATCAGTTTACAATAGAATATATTTATATAAAACTTTTTTTTAAACAATCATTGTGGACCACATTCATATTTACCAATCTTAAGAAAATAGATTTACCAATCTTTTATTTCTACTATGCATACAACTTTATACAAAAGATAATATTTTTTAATTTTTTATGTGACCTTAAAAACCTAATTGTACAATTCTGTTCAATTAAATTTCAAGAAACCTACAACTTTTTATATAAAAATGAACTATTAAAAAAACGATATTTTATATTAGTTATTTAGAGAATTTCTAAATGCTGACATAATGTTCTTATTAAGTGACCTCGAAAACATAAATGTACACATTTTAATCAGTAGATATCCACTTATTTTTTCTTAAATATTAACAATAGGCAATAGTTATTTTAAGGACTTTCAAAGATGTAACCGAGCAAATTTATATGAATCTCACCACACTCTACAACTAAATAGTTCTTCTAATAACTTAAATAGCCTAACAAAGAATATAAATGGCACATTTACAATTTATAATTCATATTATGTCCGATGTGCTAATAGAAGTTTTTCAAAAACCAGCAATAGAATATAATTAATATATTTTGATAAATTTGGCAAAGCAAAATATTTATGACTTCCTTAATTTGTGACGAACAACGCAGAATACCAGACAGTGCGATAAGAAATGATTTGGGAGTTCAAAGAGCATTCCTTTCATACATTTGCCAAACCAGTTATTTGTTTCTCAAGAATATGCAAGATTTTATTGTGAACGAAATCAAACTACATTATCTAGAAAGTTCAGTAATTTCTATTTGTTTTCATTGTTATAAAATAAGAGATACAACCAATACGGAAGCAATACATTTTAATCAGTAAGTAAATAAGATGATTAAACTATTAAATAATGAGATAACTTAACGCTAATGGGTCTAACAAGAATAACTATTAAAGTCAACATTCAACAAAAAAGAAATTCGAGATATGGTGAAGTGATTATCAGTGAATGGTTAATCATTTTTGAAAGGCATATATCTAGTTAAAGACAGGAATATTTTATTACCAACGGATACTTCTTAAATATTAATAATAATACTATCACCATTACAGAATTAGTCCGTAATATTGTAATTTTTTTGCTTATTTTCAGAATAAACTATTTGCAAAAACAAGTCATTAAGAAATGGTTGTTGAGGTGGTCCTTGATTATTTTTACGGCTCATTAGGGTTTCTTCTAAACGGTTCTTTTTTATTATGGAGTCAAAACATCTCCATAACAGAAAAGAACTGAGGACAGAAAAGCCTAGGGACCATTCAAAATATATGCAAAATGTTGAAAGTTTTCGCAAGATTCCTCATTTTTTTGAGAGGCCGTTCCGTGCGACTTCTTTCGTTAATTCAATTGATGTAGGATTTATTTACGGACGCATTTACAGAAGCGGGTTTAATAAAGCTGTGGATTTTATAAATAGACATTATTTTCTATTACAGTCATTTTAGAGCTCTGAGTTAACGCTTAGCTATTTGGGGTTATGAAGCTACATACAAGAACATCTCAAATAAATATAGATATTGCAAAATTGTACGGCAAATTTCATGTGAGGGAGGGTGTCTCACCATATCTTACGAAAACTTACCAAGGAGGAGGAGAAGGTCGCAAATTTACAAAAAACACCTGTCGTAATTAATGTATGCCTAATTTGCTACTGGCCTTTAACATTTTAAGCAGTGTAGGTTTCCATTTCCAAGTTTTTGTGTAGCTCCCACAATTTTGTATTGCTAAATGAAATATATAAACCAATATAGAAAAATTCCTATTCTTGCCTCTCACTTAATTGCCAGAAACGCTTGTAATCTGATCGGAACCACCCATAAAGTTGTTGTACATTTTTATTTCATGATTTTATGCATTTATTTCATTCCGACACGTGAGTAACGGGATAAAAAGTCAGTTGGTTTGTTTATATTCCTTCATAATTAGAAGCAACTTTTAGGAATAATTATTATTATATGAATATGGCAATGGACATTTTATTATTCTATTTCCACTTAGAGTTTAGAAATTGACTCCCTGTATTTATAATAGTTTAAAAATTGGGACAAATTACAAAGACTGAGGTAAACAAAATAATGCAATCATTGATTATTTGGTAGTTTATTCAGAAATTAAGTTTCCTATCTATTTGTATCGGATTTAAGAACGCTCTTGGAGAGTTTTAGTTCTCAAAAGATTTTATAATTTTAGTAAAATCTTGAAAATTATTCTTTTAATTAAGTATATTAGGTTTCATGGCACTTAAAAAATTTCTTAATTCCAACATTCTTCAAAATTCAGTGCAACAATGTATGATTACCAAATATGTGAACATTTCTGCTATAATTTGGAATTTATTACACAAGACTTGATTGAATTATATTTAAGGCCTTCAGTAATCATATTTTTCGTAAATTTTACACCTTTGTAAGTATAAATTCGTAGAATGGTGTTGAAATAGGTAGCATGTAGAAACGTTTTATTTAAAAGTTTTTTTTTATAATTATATCTATTTGTATAAAATAATAATTCTGTAAGATTTGCCAATCAATAAGTGAGCACTAACTAAACATAAAGTAACAACGAATATTATATTTTTTTAGAATAAAATTCCTATTGCGTACTGCTGATTTTTCTGAATTAACTAAAACGACAATAATTTACTAGATCAAATATGTAAAGTGATGTTATATAAGATACACCGTGTTAGTGAAAACAAAGATTTAAGAAGTCGAAAGTTCACATTAGCACATATTATTAACCTTGCCTTTAATAAAATATTATTATATTATGATTTACATTCTAAGTTCATGTTCACCAAACAGAATTTCATTACAATATCTGACATTGACCACTGTTTAAACGTTGACTTTGACCGTTAATTGCAAGTACACTTATAATTTGATTTGGGAGCATTTTCAAATTAAAATCGGAATATTTGATCTCCTATTTTATATACAAGTTCAAATTATATATACATCTTAAGCAGTAGTTACTAGTATATAATAGTAGAGACAGTAATTACTTACTGGTTGGAGAATATATTTTTATTTTGTCTGTATTGAAGAAGTGTTAATGTTCCAAAAACAACAAATTGTTTCTATATAGGACATAAAAAACAAAGTAAATACACATTACATCGCTGGTTGGATGAAGCCGCCTAGATAAATCTTGACCAGTTCCAAACCCGGAGAACCAGTACAATCGCTCACAAAACTCCTACCATGCCTTAGAAAAGGACAAACTCAACTCTTCTTGCCGTAGAAAGAAGTATAAAATAGAAAAATAACAAAGATACAAATCAGAAAATGAAACATTTCTGACTAGAAAGAGATCAAAAAGTTCTGGAAAAACTGTGAAACCTTTGGTGTGTCACAGATGTCCAAACACAAATTGTTGTACCCCAACACCAAACGATATTGTCTGTAAAAATAAGAGTTTGTTGTTTATATAGTCAAAAATTTCTCGGTGAACTGAAAAATCAAAAATAGTTATCAGTTATAAATTGTAATTAATTATAGTGTTATCCACAGCCATAGAAAGTCAACTAATTCCATAAAGTTAATGAACAAAACATATATTCAAATATTATAATATGTTACTTCATAATGTTATTCAGGTTTTATACAATTTTTAGTCATTTCTCGTATGAGTTAAGGAAACGTCTTATAGTAGGTACTACAAGTTGATACACGCCCATTTCGCTGGGCCATTTATAAAATGTGATCAAGGTGAAGCTAACTCTCCACAAAAACAATTTAATTCTTTTTTGATATTTAAAGGTCGAGTCATTGCTTTCAGTTATTAATTAAATGGTCGGCATCATCATAATATTAAATTTAATATTAAAATCAAATGAATCATTTATAATATCATGTGACTTGTTTTGACTATTAACCTCGGTACAATTAAAGTCATTCATCTTCCGATGCAAATTAAACTTTTCTTTAAAATATCTCCCAATTTCCTGGAGACTGGCTCGGGGTATTGAATTATAAAATATTTCTTTATACTAATTACTATTTAGTTATTTTATTTTACTCTAAGACCGAAAAAAGTATACACAGTCTCTCTTTCTTTCTGTTGGAGAGACAGCTATCAAAATACACATCACAATACACCAGAAATAAGCACTGAGTATCTCACTACATCAAACCAGCAGAACATTTGTAGCAGAACAAATACTGAACGTCAGAATACAACGTTCTTCCAATTTATTTCTTTATTTACAGTACTAACAGAAACAATTATTTTTCTTGATACGATAATTTAATTCAAATATAGTCGTCGTCACATAAATTATAACAGGTTTAAAAAAATTACAATTAATTGTAGGTGAAAATTGGAACCCTTCTCAACCGTCCTCAAATCAAACACGCCTCAGTGTTACCTGCCTATCTTATGGAACACTTTTTTATTATTTTCTGACTACAATAGCTGCCCACTAATTGATTTTTTGCTGAAAAATAAAACGTGGTTATGCAACGAATAGACTTGCAATTTGTTGTTTGCCTTTTAGTAGATTGCAGAGGGAGAGAAAGAAAGGTTTTGGTGAGCTTGATTCCCCACTTGCTTTCCAGAATATATATTTTATGTGATTCATTTTCAGGTGCGATCTTGGATCTTTTTTCTTTGCCTGTTATTTTGGAGTATTACTACCAATTACTTGGGGAACTTATTTCATGAAAATTTGGTAAATAGCGAAGAATTACCTGATTCTTTGACTGGTTATGATTTGTTAAATGAAAAAGACTGGGTTACAATAGAAGAAACTTGTTATGGTCTCACAGTTAAAATGGTGAAACAGCCTTGATAATAGGAGTCCGTAGAAACACTTAATTTCTATGAGTTTAATATAGGCAAAAGTATACAGAAAATCACATATTTACTTCTGGTAGAATGTTAGATGATTGGTAAGCATCTCATAATTAATCGTGAAACGTAGCAATCATATAATCATTGGTCCTTCTGAAGAGTTCTATGAAAATACGATTTAGTTTATTCGCTAAAATATTGCACCTTTGGTTTTACTATGTAACAATAAATTCTAGTACGTTCAAAGGTTATAATTTTAAGTGAACCGGATTTTTTATGAAATACCATCTGTGCTTTGCGATTTTAGCTACGTTAAATTTAGATTATTCACATAAGAAGGGTTTTCTCTCCTCACTTTTCTGTAACAGATAAGTTACAGATACGCCGGTTGTGAACTAGTTCTAAGCCCTCCCCACAGCTTTTCAACCTAGATTCTGAATCTATCATGAGTGAAGCGTTGGAACAAGTTGAATAAGAAATAATTATAAATCGCAAAGGCATTAACAATATTTAGTACGCAATCAAAGAACATCAAGGATTTACAGCAGATTATTCAGATGTATGCAATATATGTATTCAGAACGAACCCTCTAAGAAAACCCAAACACACAACTAACGATAAATATTATAATTATGAATCTATAAGAATCATAATGGAAACCACATAAAGAATCGTCAAAAGAATTAAGATCAAAGAAGAAAACAACTTTTTTCTAAAGAAGCTTAAAATGAAAGTATTAAAACTGTATATGTTTTCTACCTTCCTGGATAGCACAGAAGCAGCCATTTTGAAAAATAGAAGCTTTTGAAATGTGTCTATATGGATGAATACTCAGAATATTGTCGACCGAGCCACTAACGAAGAAATACTTAGACTACTCCGAAAAAGACACAACTGGTAAATGAAGTAAAAATCCGAAAATTACAGTATCTGGGCCACAATACGAGAGGATCAAGATCAGCTCCTACAAGTAATCCTGCAGTGCAAGAGAAGACGCGAATATTTGACTGTTCATCGATCCCAATTTTTAGATCAGAACTTGATAGAATAAACTACACGGAAGGAAAGATGGCACATTTTTTGGGTTTGTTAAATTTATTGGTGCATCTCTGTATTTTCAGTAAATATCTAAGTATTTACGCATAATTAATATGTACAGCGATCGATAATAACTCCAAACTTGTAATCTCCCCAACAGTTCAGTATACAGAATATATATTTCTGTACACAAGAAGACTGGCTTATCAAATTGTATAGATTTTTTTCTGTCGGAAAATCTGTAAGAGATGGCGTGTATCAGCAATTTTTCTAAATTGCCTCTACTGCACTTTGACTCCATTACAAATTTCCAATACTTATCTGATGCAGAGAAAAAAAGGCCAGGGCAGTTCAACGAACAGAATAATCAAGGACCTTCCTAACATTATGTTTAGACACATAATCAAAAGCAATTCATTATATAAATATTATCGGTTTTGGTATCTGGAAAAACCAATAACAAACAAATGAAGCTAGATAAAAATTGCTTTGCAAAAATATTAGAATAAGAAAAAAACTGGATTACATTTTTATTTAACTAATCCGGTATGTTTTCAACCATTTAAAAAGAGGGGTACAGTAAATTTTCAATGTAAATGGTACCCGCAACAGTATTGCCTGTCATTGTTCTGGCATTAGACAAGGGCTTGCCTTGTCTAAGGTTCTGGAGAGAAAAAGAAAATATATTTTTTTGAGGTTTCTGTAATCAAAACAGGAAAATTTTCGAGGTTCATATTAAAATTTTAATAAATTTTTATATTTCTTTATTTTCCCTTACTGAATGTAAGTTTTGGTAACTTGAGAGCTGTGATATTATTTTGTGAATTCTTTTACATTTAAGATGATGAAATATTGAAATAACCAGCATAATTCCGAAGAACTCATTAATGAATTTAGAAATTAAGTATGGAAACTTTATGAATATAATAATTAACGCTATATTCTAATATACTCGGTCTGTTACACAACTACCAAGAATGTGAATTAATACAACATTCGGCTTAGCCTTGGTTGCTTTTGCTAAACAATGTTGACATAAGAACACAGTGCTGAGATATTGTATTGGATTAATATGTTGGTGGTGTGTAGGTTCATACTAAAGTGAATTTACACATTAAAGGCTCGCCTTAGATTTCTTATTAATGTTTGTTATTGAAGCTTTCTATTTCTATGAAATCTAGAAACTTAAATCTATTTTATTAGCTGTGTTATTACGGACTGAAAAGATTAACCTTTGTTCATATTTAGAACGATTATATTATTATTTTCAATTAAATTCTTACAAAATGTAAAAATGTTTATTTAAGCTCTCAAGTTTTAATTACAGTATACCAAATATGTTTTAAAATAATTTGGTCAAGTGCGTGTTGGACTCGCATACTTAGGGTTCCGTACCACCTTCAAGATTCTAATATTCCAGTTTCAGACAAGCAGGGAATGAGTGCATTTTCTTATATTTACCCTTATATCTTTTAAAGGAAGCGTTTTAAATTTATAAAAAATATACACTTTGATTTTCCACACATAGACTTTTTATTTTATCTGCTTTAGGATTCGCTTGATTTTTATCACAATACATATATATTTAATTTTCTAATTTGGCCCCCAAAAAGTAACATTAGAGTTTTATTTTACTAATAAACTTTCAGAAATGCCTTCTATAATCTACTGTCTGAGTTTTGAGGCTCTGTCACTTGGAAGAAAAACGGCAAAATAGGTCAAAGTTTAAATTATAAATTATTAAATCTGTTATTCAAATTATTTAAAAATATAAATCAAATATATTTTTCAAATTTTAAATAGTGTAGTTTCTAAAGTGGGAATTAAGTCGATGTTTAATATTTTTAATATCTTTTATACCAATGATTTAAAAATATGATATATTTGTAATTCACATAATGAGCCTTTTATCTGATATATTACATGATGCGTTTGAAAATTGAATCTTTATTTTCCATTTATTTGTATAATTTGTCCCTAAAATTACTATTGGGGTTTTCTAGTAATTTATTTTTCGTTTTTGGCCTCCAAATAATAGAATTAGGTATTTTTTTCATATTTTTCCTATAAACAAAAAAAAATAAGGTCTTAGAGTTTGGAGAATAACGGGGAGAATGGGTAATTTTTTTAAAATATTTTTTTAATATATTTTAAAATATTCATTTTAAAAAAATTAAAAAAATATATTTTTACCTATTCGTCATAATGAGCCCTGGGATTTGATATATTACATGACCCGTTAGAAACAATTATAATTTTTTATTTTCCATTTAATTCCATATATACTTTCAGTTTTTCAAAATTTTTCAGCTTATGGTTTCGGAGATAAGGGGGGGATAAGTAAAATTTTTCATATTTTTGTTAATATCTTTTAATTAATTTATTTTATAAATATGGAAAAAATATATTTGTTTTCTTCATCATGAGCCCTTTTATTTGATATATAACATGCTGGGTTAGAAACAATTTTAATTTTATATTTTCCATTTAATTCTATAATTTGCCCCCCAAAAAAATATTAGGGGTTTTTCCTTATTTTTCCAGTAAAGTTCAGGTGAGGGGCTATACCTCCATTGTTTTTTCAAAATTTTCCAGCTTATGGTTTTGGAGATAGGGGGGATGGGTAATTTTTTAATATTTTTGTTAATATCTTTTAATTAATTTATTTTAAAAATATGAAAAAAATATATTTGTTTTCGTCATAATGAGCCCTTTCATTTGATATATAACATGATGGGTTAGAAACAATTTTAATTTTAATTTTCCATTTAATTCTATAATTTGCCCCCCCCCAAATAAATATTAGGGGTTTCTCCTTAATTTTCCAGTAAAGTTTAGGTGAGGGGCTATACCTCCATTTTTTTTCAAAATTTTCCAGCTTATGTTTTCGGAGATAAGGGGGGGAATGAGTAATTTTTTTTATATTTTTGTTAATATCTTTTAATTAATTTATTTTAAAAATATGAAAAAATATATTTGTTTTAGTCGTAATGAGCCCTTTCATTTGATATATAACATGATGGGTTAGAAACAATTTTAATTTTATATTTTCCATTTAATTCTGTAATTGGCTCCCCAAAATTTAAAGTAGAGGTTTCTCCTTATTTTTCCAGTAAACTTCAGGTCAGAACCTATAAATCTATTTTTTTCAAAACTTTACGTTTTATAGTTTCGGAGATAAGGGGGGGGAATGGGTAAATGTTGGTATATTTTCGTTAATATCTTTTTAAATATATATTTTTTTAAATATGAAAAAATATATTTGTGTTCCTCATTTGATATATTACATGATGCGTTTGAAAATTTTTTTTATTTTTAAATTTTTATTTAATTCTATAATTTGCCCCCCAAAATTAACAATAATGGTTTCTCCTTAATTTTTCTGTAAAGTTCGGGCAACACTCTATATTTCCTATTTTTTTCAAAATTTTAGGCTCAGTAGTTTCGGAGATCAGGGGGGGAACGGTCGATTTTTTTAGTTTCCCCCCCCCAAAAGTACCCCTAAAATCAATTTTTTTTTCTTATACAATATCTACTCCTGATCGGGTCACCAAACTGTACATTGATACCAAATTTCAACCTCTTCCCTCCAGTAGTTTAGGAGAAAATGGCTGTGATGTGACAGAGGCAGAAATCCTGAGTGATATTATAAGGGTGTCCGTATATTGTATATACGGAACCCTAAAAACGTATAACTATATAATTTTTCATTAACTCAAATTGTTATCTAGTCACTTTCTTCAATTTTCTCCTTATTGTAATAAATTGTTACTTGGTCTACCTTATTCCTTAGAAGAATAAACTTTCCAAGAATTGTGCATTTCATGGTCCTCCCATTTTTACCTTATTTACCAGTTTTAATATTTACGATTTTTTTTCTTGGTGTACATACAATATCCACTCTCCTGTATACTGTCACTAAAGGGTTCTAGTTCTTTCATTGACCACTTATTGAAGGTATGTGCTTACATACCATAGAGTAATTTAGAAAATATATAAAAATTTAGCATTATTATTTGAAGTTTACATTCCAGAACCTTTTTTCTTATTTTAATAAATATTAATCCTATAGATTAACAGCTATAAACTCGCTTCACAGGTTGTATATTTATTATTAGTTGTTTATGTGTGTGTGTGCCTGTGTGTATTTGATTTCTTAGAGAAGACAAAAATATTGTTCAGGATCAGCCTCAGACAATGTTTTAAACATGTTGTACGAGTATAATCTCATGATAAATCTCTTGTGTTTGTATGTCATTGACGTTCTTTGCTAGCAAGACTGCGTCGCCTCAGCTCCCCGGTTACCATTATTCCATTTATTCCCTATTCTAACTCTTCACTCATGATAGATTGTGAATCTGGGTCTAAAAGAAGTGTTATAAATAATAATTCGTTAGTTCATTAGTTGTGTTTCATTCTTCAAGTTCATCCACTCAGTGTCAATTCTATTCAATCCCATTCTTCTTAAGACCTTAAGCTCTCCTTCATTCTCCCACTTCTTTAAGTAAGCTACATGCTAGAATAATGGATGAATGTGCATAAAATAATAGTAATGAAAAATTTAGTTTAGTATATCTTTAGATATTTATAGTTTTGTTTATCATACATGCCTGTTAAATGCAGCTTTAAACATTCAACGTCATTGTAGGGTCACATTCTCTCTAGATTCTTACCTACGTAGTTATTTGAGCGGATCCCGTTTTCAAAAATTCATCCAATATTGTACATAGTGTAAACTTTTAGAACTCGATTTAAGTTTTTGTAGTTAATGACTTAAAATGTCTTCTAACACTTACTGTGCAGGTCATTTTTACTTTCCATTCGCTATAGGATGTAAAAAATTTCGGTTTCTGCTCCAATGGGGCTCAACATATTTCGAGATTTGAACTACTCAATAATTTTTAATACTAAACTCATAATTTTTTACATTTGCAATTCATTCCATGCAAACTATATTACATTTGTTTACATTAATAATGCCCCGTTATTTTAGTCATACCTTAAGTGATAAGTTGAAAGATGGTTTATAACTTGCTGCTTTCGTTTAGTTATCTGATTATTATTACATTCAATAAACTGTAAATTTTGACGACTGTAACTAAAAATTTGGACTTAACCTTAACCCAGATTCAACTATATCATGAATATACTGATTACAAACAGTGTCTGCTTATCCGACTAATCATTTCAAAAGTAGAACGTCGTTGTACTTTCATAAAGAAATTTAAATAATTTACGACTTAATTGTTCAATTGTTACCTAGGAGAAAGAATTGGTTTCACTTTTCAATTATATAAAATACCAAAGCTTATAAAATATGAGATTTTGGAAATGAAATGAAAACAACTAAAGCTAATTATTTATCGATAAAGATTTGGTAAATAATTATCCATTTTTTACATATTTTTTTGAATATTTTTTTTAATTTGAACACTTTCCTGATTCTTATATCACATTATTTGAAAATAATTAATATTAATAATATTCATATATTTAGACATCTGACAAATGTGACTTTAACACCGTAAAAAGAAACACGCTTATTTTCATGCGGATAGCAGATCCAAAACTATGGAAAGGTGAAATCAACTAAAATAAAGGCAACTCGGAGCAACCCCAAGTTCAGTAATAGAAATATTAAATTGATTATATGTGATCCTTACAAATTTACTTAAACAACTTCTAAATATTTTCCTACTGGTCCTAACGTAAAAACACAGTTTTGCACCCTAACACCAAACCTTTATTTCAAACACTCAACGCCATTTCAACAACTCTATATTGTCATCATCAAGGAATAAACTAAATTACAATTTTCTCTAATTTATACGTACCAGTAAACTATTAGCAACTTACAGTAATCAGCACAAACGATAAATCCCAAGAACCTGGATTTAAATAATAGACTTCAGAGATAATGCAAAGATTTTGTATAATGAAATTATGTGGATTAGGATAATCCTTAATTACCTACCTACTTTTACCCTACATTATAAAGTAATGACATTTTAATACCTATTTTATGGATTCTTACAAAGTAAACTATACAATGAGCTGTATGGGATAGGGGACCCTTGTCCGAATTCATTAGTTTATTATTTATATAAATCATTATGCTTTCGTAAGAGTCCAGTTCCCTAAAATTATTTACTTGTTTAATTAATTTTCAAAAGGTGAATCTACGGAGTGGTTATGTTCTAAAACATGATGTGCAACACTAGATTTACCTGCTCTTCCGTATTTCAAATGGGCAATATGCTCTTTGAAACATGTCCTGATAGATCTGCGTGTCTGTCCATAATACTTTAAATCATTGATTTCAGAAATACTCGACTTCTCGAAATCAGCAAGTTTACCCAACAATTTCTCTCTTGTTGTAGTTATTCTATACACCGACTTCATACTAAGTTCTTTAAAAATTTTCTTAAAGCCTCTAACATAACGAGTTTACGGAACAGAGACAAACTTTTGTCCTTGTGCTGCTTCTTCCTAATTAATTTATCTATAATATCTGTTGGATAAGAATGCAGCTAGTTCTCTAATAGTTTTCTTTTCTTTTTCAAAAAAACCCTATTTGTTAAGAGGGAATTAATCCCCGTCACTTTTTGTTCTTGGCAGTGAAAAGACGTTTTAAGTAAATATTTATATGTGCTAGTATCCTTCCTATATACCTCTGATTATTATCATTTCCTAAAACTAATACATCCAAAAATGGTCGAGTACCCGTATTTTCCTTTTAATAGAAGCAGACCTACTGTTAAGATGCCAGACGAAATCATTAACATTAAACTCATTAGTATTAAATTTAGCAAATATGTCATCCACGTACCGTATCCATACCCTAGGAAAATACTGGAAGTCATTTTTTGCTTCAACTTCGAACGTGCACATGAACAAATTGGAAAGGTATGGCGACAAGGGGTTACCCATTGCCGTTCCTTCCTTCTGCTTATAACAGCAACCCCTAAAACTGAAAACAATTTTGACTCATACATAATTATGTGAAAGAAATTAACTTATTAATTTCTGCCTCACAAAAAATTTTTCACACAGTTAGTCCTCCAGGTACTTCAGAGTTTCCGCAATGAGTACACTAGGAAATAAGGGACTAACATCAAACTATAGCCAAAATTAAGACAAGGGCCTATCCCATACAGCTCATTGTATAGTTTACTTTGTAAGAATCCGTAAAATAGGTATTAAAATGTCAGTTCTTTATAATGTAAGGTAAAAGTAGGTAGGTAATCAAGGATTACCCTAATTTATATAATTTCATTATACAAAATCTTTGCATTATCCGTGAAATGTGTTATTTAGAATTCAGGTAGTTGGGATACCTTTGTACTTATTACCTATTGTAAGTTGCTAATAGTTCACTAGTAGGTATAAATTATAGAAAATTGTAATTTAGATTTAGTTTGGCTTACTCCTTGATGATGACAACTTAGAGTGGTTGAAACGGCGTTGAGTATTTAAATAAAGGTTTGGTGTTAGGGAGCAAAACTGTGTTTTTTACATTTGTGACACACCAAAGGTTCCATATTCTTCATTACCGTGATCTCTACTTACCCAATTTATCTTAATATTTTTTGACTTATAGCTCATCATGTTAGAAAGGTAATGATTAATATTTAAAAAAAATTAATTAAAAAGATATTAAAGAAAATATACCAAAATTTACCCATTCCCCCCCCCTTATCTCCGAAACTATAAAACGTAAAGTTTTGAAAAAAAATACTTCATAGGTTCTGAGACTTTAACAAGTTTTCATTCTTGGGGGCAAATTACAGAATTAAATGGATTTAAAATTGTTTCTAACCCATTATAAATTTACGACGATTAATTTTTGGAACATTTTTTGAGGGTTATTCCTTTTTTTTAAGTAATATTTATTTTGGGGGGCCTAAATCATGTTATATATCAAATAAAAGGGCTCATGTGTTATTATTAAAAAATTTTACCCATTCCCCCCCCCTTATCTCCGTGTATTTTGCTTGCTTAACTATTTATTCATTTTGGGGGGCACTTGTTGTATCATAACAAATGCACTAATAATTATTATTAAATAAATATTCTTATTCCCCAAACTATAAGACCTATTTTTTTTATTTACAGGAAAAATACGAAGAAATCTTTAATATTAATAATGGGGGGCACGGAAAATCGTGTCATGCGGGGGCTATTGTAAAATGTTTACACCTCACTAAAACCAGTAATTAGATTCACTTTAGTAATACTTATAAATTAAATGGAAAATAAAAATTCAATTTTCAAACAATCATGTAATTTCAAATAAAAGACTCATTATTGAATTTATAGTTTAGCAAAGATGAAAAATATATTTTATTTGCACTTGACATTGTGCTCTTTATCTTCCAAAGAGCCTCAGCAGACTTCCCTGACTCTAATGTAGATTAGGCGAATCTTGAAGGTGATTTAAATGTCCAACTTTGATGTGTTCCAATTAAATTTAGCTAATTTAGTAATATTAACAACATCTCATATTTTCTTCATGTTTTGGAACATAAAATTTCATTGTATTGCTTGGATGCACTTGAATTTAATAAATAGACATCTGTATTGTAATGAACCACTACTTTAGTTAGGGTGAGTATCACTATTACTAGATATTGCGAAATCCAAATCAGTGTGTAAGTAATTTTAGTATTGTTTCAACACATAAAAAACATCTTTTGAATATTTGTATCTTGGGGGATTTTTTAGAGATGTGTACAAATTAAATAATTTGAAAACCAATTCAAGAAATCTTTTGACTCTTGTAGTATGGTATGACATCCATTATAGAATAACATATTAGCACCTAGGATTTTCAGAAAAAACTTGCTGAAATTATTTTCTTGATAAAATATTAAATTCTGTTATATGAACTAAGTACTTAAATAATTTTTCGAGATTTCATCAATTGATGGAAGCGCAACTGATGGCGGTCCTCTACTAGAAACAATTATGGGCCTCTGTGAGCTAGTTTTCCCTAAAACTCCTAGTTGTCGATATTCATTTTGCTATAAGTATTAAATACATAAATGTGTACAAATAAAGTCGTTTTATTATTGAAACCTTGTTTCTCTACATAACTTATCTTGTCGCTAACATTTTATTACAGTTGTTTAAGAACTGTAATTAGCAAATACATATTTTTTTACAACCACTATAAATCATAATTAGCGGCTCTTCACTTCAGTAATTCTGCTAAAACAACAAGAAAAATCATCTGATGACAACAGATAAAATCACTATGAAGGGGATCACATAACAGCGGAAATATTAAGACAATGAACATAATTACTATTGTTATATCATTTAATTTCGTATTGGTAATTTCAACAGGACCTTCAGGAGACATTGAAAAAAGTCAAGTTTATGGTCGAGAAATAAACTATTTAACATAAATCCTATGGAAAATTTCTAATGATAAAAATATTATATCATTAGTGTTCTTTATTAGAATTTTTGACCGTGTCAGGTTGAGTGCAAATTTGACAATATTTAATTTGCCGTCTATGTTAACTTATTGCATCCATCCGTATTACATCTATGTATACACTTGTTAGTCTATTAATAAGAACATTGTTATGAGAATTTCCAGCTTTACTTGCTAAATTTTGTTGACATATTACTTACTCGAAATATTCCTGAGCTATTGCATTGGTTTTATTCGTAACTATTGCGGCTTTTTTAAGCAAATCTATTATTCAACAAAAACAGTATCAGCATTTAACAGAAACAATGTTCCCGAGGCACACTTATCATTAATTTCAATTACTGTATCACATTTGACTGTCAACTGGTAGAAGCCAGTTCTAAGTAGTTGCTGTTCTTAGAGGCAATTCACTCTTGACGACAGCTACTAAGTGATCCAAGTAGTTGTAAACGTTGTATACAACTAATTTTCTAAGGGATCGATTATCTTGGTAGTCAGTAGACACTTCTTTGAGATGAAGAAGCAGTTCCTAGCCCTTACGTGACAAAAATATTCGACGACATCGCGCTTAGAGCTTAGAGAAATTAGTTACCTCTTGCGATTTTGTCAAGATTTCGCAACTACTGAGCACTTCATTCTACAATAACAAATCCCCTCTGAGATTACTTCGAACTGGATGATTCTACTTGTTTTCCACTAAACGCACCACATTGCCTTTTACAGTAGAGGGCTGTCGGAGTCCCTTTGGGTCAGACATCAGTCGAAATGCAACTTTATTATTTTAAGTTTTTTTCAAGAAATGGCTTGATTCTCAGGGTTGCCACCAATCGGCTTAAATTCCCCAATAAGATTTTCAAAATCCACAGATTTTAGCCTTTTTGCGATAAAATCCCGAAAATTATTTTGTAACCAAATTAATTTGTTAAAAACAAATTTGTGTCTCGACATAAAATAGAAAATAACAAGAAATATTAAAATGAGAGTCATTTTCCTTATAATCAAATAAATAGTAAAAACCCAGGTTCAAATTGGTGTTTGTAAACTAACAGAATAATAACAGAGTAAAGCCTAATTGTCAATAGTACATTTCTGAAACTTATTCACTTTTCTATTTACCAAATAACTCAAAAAACAGTGTTATTACAATATAAGTAAAGTGAATAGAAATCTTTTCGATGTTCGCCGAATTATAAATCCTAGTAATGAAAATATCAATTTCTTTGGTAGGTACGTTGAGATCACTTTATTTACGGTTTCAGTGAGTCTCATAACATGAAATATATTGCAAACAATACATTAGCTTTTGAGTAGGAAAATGTGGATGATTATAATTTTTGTAACATCTCAGTTATATCTAAATAGATATTATATTACAAAATTATTATAAATACGTCATATAATAACAGTAAGTTATCTGGATATACTGTATGGCAAAATTGTAAATATTATACTTAAAACTATAATTTTCGAGTTTGTTCCCCAGAAGAAATGCACAGAAAAATATACTCCGAAAGATTCTTTAATGCCAAAATTCCCCTGCCAACTGTGCTGATTCTTTAGTTACAGATTTGCTTGTTTTACTCCAGCCAAATGATGAAAATTGTGCGATGGTGCTGTTGCCAGAGAATTGCTGGGATAGCAGCCAACCTATCTCCATAGTTTTCCGAAATTTTTGTGACAACAAAAAAAGGTTAAATGCTCAGCATTGAAATAGGCAAGTTTCTGGTTGTCAAGGTTTCCTCCTGTCCTGCACACACCCATTCTGTTTTTATCGGTAAAGTTTTATTTTGCACCATTTGAATTTCTTGAACTGCGTTTCAACTTGGATTGTGCTGACTGTTCCTACGCCATTTTTACTAACGGAAAAGAGGGGATTATGTAATGAGATGTATTACAAAAAAATGCGAAATTTTTAAGGAAAAGAGTTGCAAATAAGGGACTATGATTGAGCACGACCAAATACGTAATTAAAATTTTAGAAAAATATTCATCAACCCTTCATCGACTTGACTGGCTGAACAAAACCCTGAAAATGCAATTAAAGAACCGTCTATGTTCGGCAGTTTGCAGATTGAGGCCTTGACTTCGATCTAGACTCCCATATATCTTGGATTTTAGTGAGACATGAGGAGTCAGCAGATATATAAATATATATATATATATATATATATATATATATATATATTATATTTCAAATAAAATTATTCTATTATTCCTATTCCGTAATTGTCCAAACATTATATAAATCCTTATAGATTTCAAATTTCTCACTACTATTTAATTCACTCTGTCGATATAATCTCGTACCAATTAGGTACGTTTATGAATGCAATTACATGATTCGTAAGACAAGGGGAATTCCGAAAAAAATTTCTTAAATTAATACATTTTGTCCAGCAATACTTCAAGGTCAACCGAGAAAATGGTTTGTGTCACAGACGTTTTACGGAAAACCAGTATAGCCTTGCATAATCTTAATCAATATTTTTTGTTCATTTTCGGAGCTTATATATAGTTTTTTTTACCTGCATCTGAACAGAGCGTATAATTACCATTATTTTCAACTGGTGAACATTTTTGGTTTTTATATACATTATATATACATTTTCACCAAAGTAATATGTATACATATTTTCACTAAAGATATATAATCTAGGACATATAGTAACAAACAGGTACGAAAGGACATCTCCATAAATATTAATGCTAATGAGTTTTTGCAGAACAAATATTTTGATTGTAAAAGTTGTTAGAAAATAATTACTTAGGAATATTAAAACTTTTAATTTTTTTATGAATTATTCTATTTGTTAAACTTTGAGTTTAAAAGGTATTAAAAATAAGAGAAAAAAAGTCGCTTCTGAATAGTATTCACGATTTTTGAGATCCCAAAAAAATAAAACCGTATAGGAACATTATTTATGAATGGTATGGTTTATCTACCACCTACAAAAAAATCACACAGACAAAGCACCATATCCCTAGTCTACAACTCTTTGGTTAAATACAGAGATTTACATTTTTTATTTCGTTTTTGCGAACTAAAACATTAATGAGGATATTGTACAGTTAAAAATAAATTCAATATTTTTCACTTGTAACTTCTCGCAGTAAAAAAGAATTCATATAAGAGTATTTAAAAAAATCCGTAGAATTTATTATTCATTAACATTCATATATTGCCAAACACACACATATAAGAACTGGCAAATAGCGTGTTTCACTTAATAATCTATACAGCATGCATGGATTTAGCCTACTACACCTGATGGGTATGTGGCAATAACAATATGATTAATTAGACTAAAAAATCGTCTCGATTAATTTTCTTTTGAAAACCAAGTATTTTTGTATCCGCTATATGAATGTCTAGAGACATTATTGCTGAAAATTGTAAGCACAAATCTGTTTTTATCTCTATTAGTTTGACTTAAATGGTCAAATTTGCGAAGTGCGCAAACAAGTCTACAACAGGTATTTTGTACTTTTTGAATTCTTTCTTTGTAGACTCAGTTAGATACGAATAGTTTAGAAGATTGTCAAAACAAATGTGTTCGGGCAGTCTTAATAATCTAACATATGTAACTACACCTGATGGATGAAAATACTTAACATGTGTAAACATCTTACTTAACTTTTTGCTTGTTGCGAAGCCTATAGTTTGACTTAAAATCTGGTAGATATTGTATCTCTCTAAATTGATAGAAAAAAAATTACATGGATTTAAAAAATCTAAAAAAACTTATATTTGGTGTGGTGGAAATAGGGGGAGTGGAATTAGTTATACGGGGTGGTCCAAAAAAGCTACATTGAGTGGGCCATAAACAGTTCCATATACCAAGTGGTTGAAAAAGGGTAGAATATTTAAACAGTGAATAAAAAAAAACAAAAAAATGTCTTAGGTTAGCAGTTAGTTCATAAGATAACAAAATGTTTTAAAGACATGTTCGAAGCAGTTGTTTATACAGGGTGTTTGAAATATAAGATGTAGTGGAATTATAGTTTATGTTGTGGTTAAAAACTTGTTTTATATCCACAATTAGTTGCGTATATAGGATGGTTGAAATATGTAGCGGAGTATAATTACAGCTATACAGGTGGGTTTAAAAAATATTATAAAGTAATGTTATGATCTACAAGCTGTTCCATTTACCGGATGGATGAAATATAGGGTGGGGTAGGATTCTAGGGATACAAGGTGGTCTAAAAATGTTACATGTGGTGGCAAATAAGTAGTTGCATATAAAAGGTTTTTAGGGTGGTGTACAGTTATAATTATACAGAGTGGGTAAAAAATGCTAGAAAAACTTTGTTATATAGCAGTTGCTTATATGGAGTCCCTGAAATATGGTGTGCAGTAAAGTTATAGTTATACAGTATCATTCAAACAAGGTTAGAAAAATTTATAAATGAAGGGTGGTTTCAATGAAGTGTGGAGAGAAATTATACTTTAATATGTCTTGAAAAAAATATATAAGGAAAAATTGTGAAATAGCGTAGTTCTAAGTTGCAAAGATAGGATAGTTGAAACATAGGGTAAAGAAGTGTTATGATAATTATTCAAAAAATGTTATATTGGTTGACCCATAAGCAGTAGCGTATACTTGATAGTTGTAGTACATCCAAGGTGATTCAAAAACATGTTGAACAAAATTGTTATTTTCGGTGCCCCATAAGCAGTTGCGGTTTTGGTGAAATATATTTGGCATTGATGGATTTATAGTTATACAGGGTGGTAAAAAAATGTTATACTGGGTGGCCGATAAGTAGTTGCAAATATAAGGTGATTGAAATAGCGGGTGGAGTAGATTTATAGTCAAACAGGTTGGATAATTTTTTTTGTAGGATAGAACATGAACTGTTGCATATCTGCAATATCTGAAATATGGATCGAAGTAAAATTATAGTTCATACGGTGTGATTAGAAGTATTTAAAAAATTTATATTTGGTTGCCCCTAAGCAGATGCACATACAGGGTGGTTGAAATATTTTGTAGAGTAAATTATGGTTAAACAGGGTGGTTCAAAAATAATTTGTAATGTTTGACAAATTGGCAGCGGTGTATACAGGATGGTTTTAATGTAGATGCAAGTAGAGTTAGTTATACAAAGCGGTTAAATTTTTTTTTAATAAAATTTGTATATAGGGTGGCCAATAAGCAGTTGCAGTTTGGGTGAGGGTTTAAATAAAAGTTTGATGTTAGGGTGCAAAACTGTGTTTTTATATTTGTGACTCAGGAAGGGTTCCACATCATTTCCATTAGGATGGATCAAAAAAGATTTAAAAAAAAAAAGTTATATAGGGTAGACCATTTATTGCATTCTACAATATGGAATATCTGAAATATGGCGAGAAGCAAGGTTATATAGTGTGTAACACAGTGTTAGAAAAACCTCATATAAAGGTTGATTGATATATAGAGTAGAGAGAAATTTTACTTTAAAAGGTGGTTATAAAAATATCAGAAATAATTGTGATACAGGGTACACCATAAGCAGTTGCATAGCAAAATAGGGTAGAGAAAAGTTATAGTCAGGTGTTCAAAAAAATATAAAACAGCAGCATATACGCGATGGTTGCAATATAGGTTGAAGTAGAGTTACAGTTATTCAAGGTGATTCAAAAAATGTCGAATAAAATAGTTATATAGGGTGGCCCACAAGTACTTGCAGTTTGGGTGAAATATATTCGGGATTGGTGGATTTATGATTAAGTAGGGTGGTTCAAACAAGTTAGAAAATTTTTTATATAGGATAACCCATATGTTTCATAAGTTATTTCTTTTTGCGAAAGCTTGAACGTTTCGTACTCGGGTGAAACCGCGGGTAAAGGCTAGTAAAATATAATAGTTATCATACTATAAATTTAGGATTTCACCATCTCAAAATCTGAAATATGGTGTAAAATATTTTATATTACAGTAAATTTAAAAAGTATGTTTTTGATATGAAAATTTATAGAGAATTTTATATATGCTTTAAGGTTGAGCGGTATTTAGTCTGATTAGTCTTGAAAAACCTGTTATATAATGATCTTATCAACAAAGTTTTGAAGAGAACATAAATTAGAGGTATTTCCTATTGTTGTTATGTTATCAAGAAATTTTTTGGAAAATTACTTTTACTACAATTCTCAATGCAAGTTTACTAAAAATATCACCGCAAAACTGGATTCATCTCTAATCAGTTTAAACACGTCAATATTCTTAAATATTAAAAAGTCCACAAATAACTTTGGAAAAACATTGTTAGTATTTAATTATTAGTTAACCGTCATTTAAAAATGATATCATGTAAAATCCCGAACTGTGTAATAATTGAGCGAACGTTATTTCCTTATTTTTCAACTACTGTTGATCCAGTTTAATTTTTTTTGATTTTTTCATAGTCTAAAATCATAACTTATTATCTCAAAATTTTGCGTTTATTAACAAATGATTTGTTGAACAGTCAGAAAAGGAGATCATATGTATGTTTTGTACATATATTTCACGATTACTAGAACCCAGCTTAACTGATTTGGACAGATTAAACTCTATCCTATTTATAAAAATACCATCATTTTTTCAATGACGTAAGACTATTTTTCACAAAATCCGTGAAAACATCATAAATGATCATAAAATTTGGCGTAGAAGTATAAAAGTATTATTCATTATTCGAATTCTAGGATAAAATTAATTAAAAATAGGATGAATTTAATGATTATCCGATTTACTTGAGGATTGCAATTCGTCTGTACATACAGTGTTTTTACTAACTTTGGAATGATATGGAAAATTTATTTATTATTAATATTAACACAAAAACTTAATATTAACAAAAAGGCCCGCAAATTCTAGAACCTAAAATGAATACATCACAAGTCACTTTTCTCAATTATACGAGATTGGTCAAAAATATATAAATTTTATTTAAAAGTAAAATACGTTTATTTTTAGTACTATCGAAAGTTTTAAAACGAAGTTAATTAAAACTGAAAACTGCATTCAATTATGCAATTATCCAACTACCCATGAAAAATCAACGTGATGAAAGCTGACTAATACGGTTCAGCATAGCTCCAAAGCCCCCTCTTAATTTCATTGATATTAGAACTTACGCTTAACGATAAACAAAGAAACTCCTTTGATGAGACAATCGCTTACAAATTAAACACAATTCTCATGAGATTAATTTATTATATTATCAAGGATTATAGTAAAGCGATGGTGTCGATCTCTTGACTTTCTTTTCTTAATTTGTTTAACATATGAACTCTTATACCCGATAATCTATTTTAAAAAATTATTCCTACTTGACTATTAAAAACTTATTAATTTATGTTTAACTTGCCACCGACTTCCAAATACGTTTTCATTTGTTGTAGAAAAATATTGTTTCTTGCTTTTTAGTTATTTCTTTTGTGCTTTTTAATGCGGTTGGGATTTTTTAAATTGATTTAGTTTATGTTAGGATTCGATACATATACATAACACATGTGTTTCGTATAGCATTTCTATCCAATAAAGGCGAGACCCTTAGCTGTTTCCACACTAACCATATAACTGAACGGTTATATCAGTGTTCGATAGCGTTTTAATAAAACTAACCTTCGGTCACATGTAATAGCTGTTTACGTATATACCTTCGATTTTTAATGACATTTGCTTGGACAGCCACGAGTGTAATAAAACTTTAATTACACTTTATAAGAACAGTACATTTCCAATAGTTCCAGATTGACGTGGTAACATATAGTAGCATGTAGCCTGAGGACACGTTTTTGGCACGATGTTTTTCGGTGTTTCTGTTATTAGATAATGTGTTGTGTTTCCTAAATATACGGACGCGACATACAGACTGGTAACCTTGTTTTTCGATGAATTCTCTGGTGTTTTTAGACTATTTTTTGAGAAATCTGCATAAAGTTCAGTGCACGCATTGGAACAGTGGTAATCATGGATAAAATCTAACGAAAAGCTACGGGTAAGAGAAGTAAAGAGTGTTAATATATAGTTTTTAGTAGAAATTTTCGAAGCACTGTTAATAACTATTGTCAAACAACCCGATTTTATTTTCGATTAGTAAATAAAGAATTGCTAGCAAACGGTATCGTTGGAATTTGTTGTTATTTAATTGTACAACAGGTTCCCAAAAGTAGTTGTCATGTAAATATGCAGTCATTTCTGAACTGCTACAATTTCACGGCCTTCATTTGAAATATAAAAGTAAAGATGATTGTGAAATTACAACAATTTCATCTTAAAGCCTCCTAATTTTGCTCGATTTTGAATATGAGATTAGATTTTATAATTTCTGGAACAAATGTAAACTTGCATGGAATGCTAGACCTTCCACTATACAAATGTATATCAAATACCATCCCAGCATATAGATTTTAATATTTATTATAATTAATTATGACATTTGACATAAATTTGTGGGTAAGGTGAATGTCCCCAGAACAAAATAAAAATAAAAAAACTGACTGAAATGACTTTTATAATTTAAACTCAATATAAAAATTACCTGAAATCTCATACTATCACAACCAAAACTAGTGTTTTTGGAACATAAGATGTCTACGGGGCCAGTGTATTAGTCACTCTATACCTACCTCCTTTACGTAAAAATGATGACGGGTTATTAAAGGATCTATTCCTTCTAATATTTCATTGCAATATTAACCACATTGCTGCTATTCTGTTTTGTTTTCATGATGGAAATGTAACAATTTTCGTTTTCCTTTAATGTAATAATTCCAAAAAATATTTTTTCTTAAATTTATAACGATTCTCGCATACCATCTGCCACCAATCCTTTCCATTTTCCAGCTCTTGTAATCAACTTTAAGTTGGTTCCGATTTTTGGATCAGTGGCTATGCAAAGGTTTTTCAGCCAAGAAGTACAACACTTCTTTCCCATGCATATTAATCTTTTATTATCGTTGGTTTCCATCCAACTGGTTAGTTGAAATTTTGCACATAGGCTCGGCCTGTTCATGCGATATTAACGCCTGTACGGGGTCTTCCAGGATATTTTGAAGAACGTCTTTTTAGTGGTCTCTGTAGCTTCAATTGCCCCGATGTTCTATAAAGGTATAAGCATACATCCGCCACCATTATTTTTTTGTACTGTTAGAAATATTATAACAAATTTTTGGGAGTATTGTAGACCTATGTTTACTATTATCTGTCAATACCAAGATTTCCGGTGGGATTTTTTTAAATCGAAATTAAGCAATGACAAAAGTATTTTACAAAATATTTGGAAAGTTTGCTCTGGAATCAACTATAAATCAAACCGTTGATTGTCAAATATATGCCTTTCCTTGAATATTATAAAATGTTCTGAATATAAATTATCACCCGACTGGGAATATTTACAATAAGACTAACCAATATGTTTGTTAAAAATCCATAATGAAATGGTAACAAAGTTTTTGTGAGTTGAATCAGCTCAAAATGAACATTGCTCAGGTAGGCTCCCCATTTCTGAAATTAAAATTCTAATATTTCTATGTTATCGCTGAAACCCACAAAGTAATTAAAAACTAGTTCACAATATCCATAAGAAAGCCAAGTACTAAGTTTAAAAATTAAATTTTTTGATGACTAAATGAAGATGAACTTGACATAAGGATTGCATTCTCAAAAAGAAGAATTTTTTGCACACCGAGGTAAGCAACCAAATATTCGGAATAATGCTCCATTGTGGTTTCGGGTGTTAGGAATTATTACAACAGATAAATGTTGGGCCTATATCATTCAATATTTGCATATCAAGAAGGAATTAGAGAGGGGGTTATTTTTAGTCTATACCATCACCGTTTATAACTGAAAGAGGCAATTATTAAAATGAAGAAAATGACATCATCTACTCCCTCAACAAAATTGAATATGGTCTAACTGAAAAAAGACTATTCGCATCAAGACTTGAACTTTACCGCATATATAAACAAAATTTAAAAATAGGTCAACAAGAGCAATGTCTGAATGCGCCACCGCTGTTAAAAGGTTTGTATATTTGCAATATGCGGTTACTGAGAACAATACTATGGTGTATTGATATCTCCTTGACCTCGGTCAATTTCAGGTTAAAACAAAATACTGCAATATGATAGCCACGAAGACCAGTTATTAGAAGAGTTAATATAACTTTCATATCTAAGCCTCAAAATAGAGTTTGAATTAAAATTTTAAACAAAACACTTTTTTGAGATTTTACATTCCACTGAACACAATACAATGTATTGTTTCTAGACGATAATCTTCATCAGTTGCGATTCTGTCCACCTGGAATAATTATTTCTGTATTTCACAAACATAACTAGCTTTAACATTTTTTGAAATGATTCTGGGCATCTAGGATTTTCAGGAAAAACTAGCCCACAGAAACCTCAAATCGGAAGGTAATAAATCTACCAAAGCAGTTATGACACTACCTTTTCGAGATTTTGCAATACTTTCTGGTTCTTTTCCAGAACATTCATTAGTTGGACTTCTCTTACATTTTTGAAATTTCGACTAATTATTATTGCATTTCTTACTGAGTTTGATACTTCAACGCGAAATATATATCGACATTTAGGAATCTCAGGGAAAACGGCAGTACAGCACGACTCTCAACTTGGGGTCTCTCTGAACTAGTTTTCCCTGAAACTCTTAGATGTCGTTACTTATTAGTGTTAAAAACATTAAATACTCAAACTGAACAATAATTAGCTGTCACCCCCCTCCCACCCAACGTACCTATATGCAAAGTGTTAAAAAGTTTAAATTTTTTGGCCATCAGAAAAACATTTCATATTTATTGAAGGGCTGATTTCATTGACAACACTAAAAAACAGGTTTTTTCGTTCGGTTATACCGATCCTATGAATTTTCTATTTACCTTTTTGGTAAGTACTTGGATAGCTTAATTTTTAAGAATTTTTCTTACACCGAAAACTGAGAGTGTCATAACGTATCTTCTCGTAGAAGAAAATTAGTACTCCTTGAAATTTTATGTCAGTCTACAGAGCTTCCAAAGCCATCAAAAATAGTTAAAAAATGATAGAAATCAATTATATAGGCTCTAAATTAAACTTCCCCTTCAATGTGAAGAAGAGAAAACCAAAATACTAAAATTCTTATTAGAGTTTATAAATAGATCTAACATCAATGTAACTGCTAAGAGATCTCTAACTCCACTCGTGTAACCTCATTTTATAATGGGATATTGTATCAAATTTGTAGGTTATTTATTTCAAATTATGTTTACACCTAAAGAAACACACGTATTTCAGAATTAATGACTTATTTATTCATCATATTTTCTCCAACTGCTAGTATCCGTATACAAACGCAAAATGTTGACCTGGTATTTATTTATAACAGCCGCTTATCACGTTATATAATAACAGATTCACTTTTACAATCCATTCCGCTGAACATCAAGCAACTACAATCGCCCAAAAACAAGATGTTCAGCAACAATACCTGATCCGGTGAAATACATTGCACTTCCTTCGCTTCGTCACTGAATTCTCCTTTTGTAAACAGACATATATTTTCACGGTCTTCATATTAATTGGTGTTGTACCAGTTTCACAATTGATTTCACTGAGATATTCAATATTGGATAAACACCTTCTCGTTTGACGAGAAATAAGTATAGTTACAGTGCTGCGACAAAAATAAAAATAGAAATGAGTTTGCGAGAACTTTCTCATTATCAGTCTTGTATTCGTCGTCGACTGAATAAGCAAGGAGTTTTCTTGTCTCCGACTTGATTGTTCGGTTTTAATGTTTCAATTTTCATTAGCCCGATATAAGGCTAAAGTGTTTAAACTTCCTCTTGTTGTTAATATTACTATTAAAGGTAAGATTTTTTTTGAGTTTTATTAGTGGTCAATGTTGTAGAATGAATTGGTAACTGTGCCATATTGTTGATTTCGTTGCCAACATTTCCGTATACAGCGCCTCTACTTATAATATTTCTGTATGATAGTATTTTTGTATTAACGAATACAAAATGGTACAAAATTATTATATAATGAAAGGATAATCAGAATAATATATCTTTCAAAACATGTGCATGTAATCACAAACTGAATGAAATTACAAATTATCTTATAGGACGATTTTTTTTTGAAATTCTTATGAGAATGTAAATCTAAATTTTACTCACTGACTTCAAAAGAGAAATGTTTTGTTTTTCATTTAGCAACTTCAAAACAAGGCGGTTCTGTTTGTTACCCGTTTATTTTCATGTCTGCTATTTTATCTAAAACTAGATGTCAGATTTCTATGAGTTTTTTTACTGGGGTATTCTATATAATGATGAAAAGTTTTTATATATAAAATAAATATAATAATTGTGTTTTATTATAAAAAAATTTAAACTTGAGTATATGAAAGAGAATTAAAAACAGGCGATATTTCTAGATAGATTAACAAATTAAAATTAATGGTAATTTTTTTAATTTAAAAAATTATTAGTTCTATAATATCTGAATGAAACTTTATACTTTAGTAAAAACATACATTTATATGCATGGATATAAATTTTTCATGTATTATAATAATACTTAAAACAAATTAACTCCAAGGATTGTTATAACACTTCATACCAGCATCCAAATTGGCAAGAATTACTACATGATTTCAAGCTTCTATACCGTAAACAAATTAAAAGCAAGCTTTCACCAATATAGCTTCAAAAATATTTTTATTTCTTTGACGATTGTCAGTGGTAAACTCTATATTTTAAATTTTTGATACGTGTACTTTAGATAGCTTCTAGACCTCATAAGTATGATCGACACAAGTGAAAATCCTCATTTGCCTCGATACTCCCACCTCGATATTCGAACCTGTCAAACATATGAGGATCGCTCAGTTCATTTAGTCACACCAAGCTATCAACATCTCACTATCCTTTTCAATCAAAATTTTAATTATGAGTATTGTTTTACCTTTTAGTATTCTATAAGTTGAATATAACCACCAGCATTCGACTGACAAGTAACTTCTAGCGTTTGTCAACATTAACTTCACTCCAATTGTTATTGAGCTTTAGAATAAGTGCTGCCCCCTAACCCTCTCTTGCTGGTAATTGGTGCTTCGTTGTGAACTAAACCCTACTATTGCCCACTTGCCCCCCCCCCCACAATAAGCCAAAACGTACCATTTCTAGCGACGCCCTTGACCACACAAAAAAAATTGTTTGATCCAGTCATGCGACATATGTTATCCGACGTATTCTTGGTGATCGCTGTTCATAAATCCGGGACCTTATGTAAAATATGAAGATTCTTCAGCGTTTTGCTGAAGACCAGAAACTGATAGAGTAACGAACTAAAATACTTTGCATAGCGGATGTCAAATATCAGGATCGGACAACTTTTTTGTCTGTGGAGGTGTTATTATTCTCAACCTAGCTCTAATTGATAGTCATGCCCGATTTTCTCTTAATTGTAAGACATCTTTTGAAACATTTGACCCCTGTTAAACAATATGTTGGGCAACATGGGAACTCTAGGAGCTAGAGTAATTTGGAGTTAGCTCGAACTGTTTAAAACCTAGTGTGTATTTATTGCTACCAAAATCAATAAATTTGCTATTTGAAGCATGATAGATGATCTACAGTCGAATACGGTTCCAAGTAATTATTAAAACCTATT
Source organism: Octodonta nipae (assembly GCA_034190945.1). Taxonomy (NCBI): domain Eukaryota; kingdom Metazoa; phylum Arthropoda; class Insecta; order Coleoptera; family Chrysomelidae; genus Octodonta; species Octodonta nipae. The sequence goes on from CM067219.1 coordinate 38,268,948, forward strand.
TTGAAATATGAAACCTATTACCAGTCTGATAATTGAGGATTATACTTACATAAAACCTAGGAGCTCTCAAGTTTACATCTGTTCGGAACCTCCTTCCATGAAGTCGCTGATAGACTCAAGGAAAGCTGTTTTTTTTTCTGTTATTGACAAAACGTTTAGAAATAAATTGAAAAAAATTTATGGGTCTTACATAACTTTTTAGGTTAAATAACCTGTGCTCCTCCGTTTTTCGACATGCAAATCCTAAGCGTCCTATTTAGGTTGGTGAAAGGGGTTTTCAACCCGTATTTTTTTTCATTTTTGTTCAATTTTCTCTACAGATTTATAAAATCTTAACAATTTTACGAAAAATTATTATCTTTGCCTAAATCGATAATTCCAGCAATTGAATTTGAAAATTCAGTAACATCCAGCCGCACTGCCGTACATAAAGTGCATATCTGTCATTTTCGTGTTTTCCGTGTTTTAATATGACTGCATTTTATGATTTGCAATAATGTTGTATACTTAAATTTTGCAATCACCACTTTTACTAATTAAATACTGTAAAGCGTAATTGTCAGTTTATCAATATCTTAAATTGTTAAGCGTTGTGGCAACATCAGTCTTTTGTTTGCCATGGTACAGATTTTTGTAAGTCAATTTACTCAAAAATCATTGGAAATATCAATTTGGATCAAAATAGTATTTTTTACGTAAAATTGTTAAGATTTTATAAATCTGTAAAGAAAATTGTAAAAAATATGAATTAAAAAAAACGGACCCAAAACCCCTTTCTCCTACCTAAATAGGATGCTTATGATTTGCATGTCGAAAAACGGAGTAGCACTTGTTATTTAACGTAAAAAGTTATGTAAGACCTATACAATTTTTTCTGTTTATTTTTGACCGTTTTGTCAATAACAGAGAAAAAACTAGTTTTGTTTGAGCCCTTTAAGGGCATATAACTTCCTAAGGCTGCGTTTTAGGGCACATTTAATAGGGCCTTTTGACTTATTTTAATGAGTTCTATACACAGCAGAAGTTTGGAACCCTATTTTAGAGATACCCGGTATAGGTAGATAAATTAATTTGAACATAATAAGCACCTTATTGTTTGTATTTATAACTTATCTTCACTAATTTAAACTGCATTGTGTTAAGGAATATCCCGAAGAAGTATCATGTAGTTTTCTACTATTACTACTTCCAATGAATTTCCACATATTTATCTGAAATAGCTTCACGTAAAGTATACTGTTTTTCAGAAAATCGCTAAAGTAAATGCAAATAACCGCTAACGTCTAAGATATGCTACATAAACCTTCTACATATATGTCTACATTTTACAATTACAATTACTTGAAGTTAGTTCTTCTTAAAATATTCTTAATAATAAAATTTTATAATTAAAAATTTATTTTTATTGGAGATGTGTCACCTTTGGTGTGTCACGAATGTAAAGACATTTTACATTTATTTTTATTGTTTATTTCAATTTAAGGGACAAATAATTAAATTAATTATTTATATAATATTATTCCATTAAATTGTATAGAACTAGTAATTGTGTTTGTTTCGGCTCATATTCATTACACTTGCATAAATAGTGATTCTTTTAAATTTTACCTGTGAATATGTTATACTTTTATTTGTGTTTTACTCGGTTTGCATTTTTCCCATTAGATTCATTGTTCCTTTCCTCTTCACAAACTATAACACATTTAATAGAATATATTATCTTGAAGCAGCAACAAGATCTCTGAAATTAATGAGCCCCGTCCAAAATTGGTCGAAAATTCAAAATTAACTGCTCCTGAATAAAATATTGTTCTTCAGTAGTATTTAGTTCAACGTGTCCAATTAATTTACAACTGGAAATTGTGTCATTAACTAATCATAACTCACGTTTCTTCATTTAACAATCACACGATATTACATATTGAATTCAACTTTGTTAAAGGAAACAAAGCAAATGATTTTTTATGATATCGGTTTTTCAATGTTATAATCCTTTGTACGAGTGCAATATATCATTATTGGGCAAGACCTGTTATCCCTTGCAGTACCCGCTGGGGACTGAAATCGCGATAAATCTATATATATATATGTATAGATTATAGTCTCCCAAACTATTTTAGAGATTTTGAAATGGTTTTCACTAATAAATTGATTCACGAGGTATTTATTTCATACAAATTGGCTTAGCATTAATGAAAGAATTATTCCCCTCAAATAGGTCTAGAGAAAAGACGCTGGTACTATACCTAAATATCTATTAAAATAAGCTCGCAAGTAGAAATTGAATAGCTTACAACATACATGTCAATAAAAATCCAGTCTTACTTTTGACTTGGTAAAAAATACGAATATTCATCAAATTAAATATGATAAATTTCAGAACTTTTAATTTATTTAATTTTTGTAAGTGTTTTTCCAACACAAAATATAAGACACTGCACGCGGTATCATAGTCTAAACAAATATGATTTTATAAAAAAAATGAAGTAAATACTGAAATTTTTTTGTAGGTTCTCGAAAACGATAAATGACAAAAATAATCCAGAAGATAAAAGCAATAAAAGAAAGTTAAATTTGTAAAACATGGAATTAACATAGGGCGGTTAGAAATTATAGGCTGATACACATGTACAACTTTAAACAATCATAACTATAACGTATAAACAATTCTGCGTACTTTACAAATCCTCCATTTTAAACAAATCTAGCAAATCATGCCCGTAAACTTCCTTGACCGTGGCTCAATCTAATGTATTGATTTGAAATTGTTGGTTTAATATTATTCTAAATTTATTTTGAGAAGATTTCTAATGCCAAAACGTCGGAGTTAGATTGCATTCCATTCTCTGATACAGAGACCAAATAATATCAATTCAATTAATGTAACCGATATTATTAAATGATTTAATATTTTAATTTATAATTATAGATATACAGTGATGGGCAAATGTGTGGAACCAAGCAAATATCTCTGGAATTATTAGAGATATCAAAATGAAATTTGGAAGGTGGATACTGCAGTAGATTGCCTATTTGTTTCCATTTTTTTTACAATTTTGAACTTCCTGTTTTATCGGAAGTAATGTCGATTTTAAAATTTGCAACGAAACACCCTGTATAGTATTTTAGTTTTTGATGAAACATTTTATTGCGAATACAAAAATATCGGGTTTGATATTGTTTACTTTAATACCTACCGCGATATTAACAGAAAAGTAATTAAGGAAAGGAAAAATCTAATACCCATTAAAGAAATACATAATCATAATTATTAACTAAATCAAAGTGATTTTCAAAACATTGAAACTTAACTAAACTTAATGTATTAGATGTTCAAACTGAGCACCGTTTACTTCTTGACAATAAGCAAGTCGGTTTTTAAATTCTCTAGTAACATTAGCTATTACTTCTGGTGTAATTCTCTGGATGTCTTGAGTTATTCTTACAGCTAATTCTTGCAAATTATTTGGTCTATCACCATAAATCTTAGACTTTAAGTAACCCTACAGACAATAGTCTAGTGGATTAAGGTCGGGACTTCGTGCAGGCTATTCATAAGTACCCCTTCTTCCAATCCTATCCTATCTAAATGATCTCGAACAATGCGAGCGTAATGGGGTGGTGCTCCATCCTGCTGAAACCAGATATAATTTGGTAATTGTCCATTTACCTCTAATGCCGGAATAACTTGTGTCTCCAAGAGCTGTAAATACCTATCTCCGTTTAAAGTTTCTTGTAGGAAGAAGGGTCCCACAATTCTGTTGTTATAAATGCCGGCCCAAACGTTCAATTTTTGGGGATTAACCATACCATTTAAACAAAATGTAGCCTCGTCTGAAAACCCCACATTTCTTATAAAATTATTATCACGGTTACAAATATCCATCATCGTTTCACAAAATTGCAAACGTCTGTCGAAATCGTAATCGGAGAGTTCTTGAACAAGGCAAATTTTGTATGGATGATATTTTTCTCGCCTTAATATCCTTCCTACTGAACGACGGCTAATTCCATGCATATTGGCGAGGTCGGTAGTGGATAAGTGAGGATTTTCTTCCAAAGATATAGCAACATTTTGAGCTACACCTTCATTACTTGCACCTTCGCAAAGTTTTCGTCACTACTGAACGGGATATTTGTGTACTCGGATAAACAATGTTAAAAAGGTCACAAACTTCTTAATGCCTCCTTTTCCTCTCCCCATACCCAATCATCATTTAACGATCAAATTAAAACAATACAATCTTTTTACGTTCAGATATAAAAAACTAATAACTTATTTTGACAACTACTTTCACTTCTGCAATAAACTTCATGGACTATTAAACTTGATTCAGATTTAATTTTCGCCTGATTTAAACAAACGCACGTGTATTCGACTATGGAACAAGCAGTGCTGTTGGCTGTGATGGTATAATGCCACCGATTGGCCAATAGAAATACAAATCCTTACCGAGCGGTTTGTTTATATCGAGAGTAAATGAAATCTGAACCGAGTTTAGCTACCATCGAATTTTTCCTTTCCTTAGTTACTTTTCTGTTAATATCTCGGTAGGTATTGAAGTAAACAATATCAAACCCGATATTTTTGTGTTCGCAATAAAATGTTTCATCAGAAACTAAAATACTATACAGGGTGTTTCATTGCAAATTTTAAAATCGACATTACTTCCGGTAAAAAAGGAAGTTCAAAATTGTAAAAAAAAATTGGAAACAAATAGGCAATCTACTGCAGTATCCACCTTCCAAATTTCATTTTGATATCTCTAATAATTCCAGAGATATTTATTTGGTTCCACACATTTGCCCATCACTGTATATATATTCTACTGAAGCAAAACTATGTTATGTTTTATGCAACCTTGAACTTTTGAACTAGTTTAAATGAATCGAGGAACTCATCCTCCTAATTGCACACATTATAAATCAGCATTTACGTTCTGTTTAAACAAAATGATTCAGTTAACAAAAATGTGCCTTATTAAATACTGTCGATACTATTAGCTCTTTTTAATAGCATTTTAGCATACTTTCATAATATTTTATAGTAGTAAGGACTTAGTGTTTGCTCTAAGAGGAATCACATTCATTAAACTCATATACGTACATTACATGTAATAGGTTTTTTATGAAATTCTAATTAGAACAAAGATTCATTGATCGCCGGTTTTAATTGTCTCTTCATTCTCGAATGTTGTTCCACTTCTATTTTATTCTTCTCTTAATATTATCATTAATTTCAACAAAAACATGTTTCTTTAACCCTTATAATATTTTTTATAATGGAAGAAAAATGTGTTCAAATATGTTTAATAATTGAAATTCGGATAATTTTTTTGAATCAGTAAATATAAAACCAATTCACTTCAAAATCATGTAATATTGCAATTTCGAGCAACAAAGTAATTCGTTGACGTTTGATTGTTAAATTAATACAGAACACTTAAGATTGTTGAATTTAATCGACTGACTTTATGAATTTCTTGACATTCGATCCTGAAGGTTGAGAAAGATTGATCAGAAAAGGTTAGGGACAGTTGCACAACATCCTTAGTATTAAAATTGACTATTGTTTGAAGATACTACTAAAATTGTGTTGAAATGACTAAATCAACAATATTATGTTTAAAACTTGTATTAAATGTTAAATATGCTCCCTAGATCATCAATAGAAAATAAAGAATTTAAGAAATTCAGATTAAGCTACATAGTTTATATTTGTTGTTAAGAGAACTAGTGTTAAATTAAAATTTAGTTTGTATAGTTGTTTGTAAAACTTCAATTGTTTAATCCGGTTAACATATTCTGTTTCTTTTTAATTCCATTAATATTGAGGTTTCTGTATAATTGCCTCCCACTTTCTAGATATATCTATATATAAATAGGCAAAGACAAAACGATTAGGTACCATTTTCTCCTGTGTCTCTCAATCGATTTTCTTAATTTTTTTTTGTTTTGTAGCTACTGACGACCTTTAGTGCAGAATGCTAATATTAATTTATAATATTGGTTGATTCATTAAATATAATATAATAAAAATTCATTATTTACGTCCGTATTGTCACCGCCAAACAACTGATTGTGCCGCCTATTTGCTCTGTGCCTGTGGTGCCGCCGCCGCCAGACGGTCAAAACTCAAAACATTGAGTAATTATATATGAAGGGAGCGATCGTTAGATATATTCTTAGAGCATGTACTTCTGGGAGTGGCATGGAAGCGTTGTTATTGTTTAGCTTTAGTGGTAAAATAGTCAATGTAGTAGATCAGTATTGATTTTTCGGACGCGTTGCAGTAACTGTCATATTAAATATTCTGTTGTTAATGTGAATTTAATTATTTAATTAATATATTATTATCACAACCTTCCCGAAGGTGTTGTGTAAAAAATTGTCAGACAGCGGACAATAGAGAATGTATTAAATATTTAAGTTCTCCTAGGGTTGATGGTCCTCTCTTTTCTTTAATATTCCGGAACTTGATTGAAACCGCAAATGATGAAAATTGTTAGGTTGCAAAGAACAATCTTCCAATTATTATATCGAATATTTTACCAGGAGCGGTTCCAGCCAAAAATTTGAAGGGTGATTCATTTGTCAAAAATATTTCGAATACCGATATTGATTACATTTTTATTTTCTTTTTATTTCAATAGATTTGTCAATATGAGAGAACAATTTTGGTCATTACATCTACTTCTCCGATTTCTCCACAACTCTTTCTTATAAAAATATACTTTTTACAATTTAATGAAATAGGGTTGAATTTCGACCACTGGGCGACCACTAGTACATATAATTAATATAAACATTTTTGTTACGCTCCAAAATCATAAAACATAAAATCAATATCTGAAACGTCTATATTGTCATAAGTCATAAAATCCTGTATCAAAAACACATGTCAGCGGGCACAGTTCATAAAAATCAGTGTGGGTCTGAGTCTTAAAGCATATACTTCTGGAGGCAGCCTGCAATGCACAAATATCTTGGCACGATATTTGTGAACTGCAGGCTACCTCCAGAACTATAAACTGTGACTGTGATTGAATGATGCCAAAATCGTTAAAAAGTCGATCTTTCAATGGGCTCACATCTGATTATGTGTCTGGCGTTCATTTTTATCGTTAGACATTGTTTATGTGTTGGGTGTCCAATATTTATTCAGCTCCTTATTATACTGCCATTCGAGGTAATGTCTGATACAAACAAGGCCAACAGGCAATTTCCAACAACAACAAACAGGACAGGAATGAAAAAGGATTATAATAGAATATTGTGATACATTTCATGGGTACGAACGTCACTGGTGCAAATGGCAAAGACTTGGGAAATAGTCAACTGCCTCTTACGAATCCACACTAAGACAATGTGGCAAGTTATGCGCCATATATCCTATAAAATATTCTACAATATTATTCTTCTGAGTTCTTCGAGTCCAATTCTTCCATCAAAAGAACTTAAGCACTATTTGTGTTCTCACAGGACCTACCCCCGATCAACTCTTCAGTGTTTTCTTGCTCAATACATTTCTGTACCTATAATAATAATCAATAACCTTGAGTTCTCGTATATAAAACTGAAAATATGTTCTACCTCTCAGTCCTTCTAGTCCAGCGATCATCAGTTTTCTCCTCATAGGCCTTAAGCCTTTCTTCTTCAGATCTTCTCAAGACCTTAAGTTCTTCAATTTCTCAGTTGTTCAAATTCCTATTAATGTTTCAATTTTTGAGGTAGATCAGACCCTGAATTTTTTGTTGAAAAGATAATCATGATGATATGACACAAACATAAACAGCAGAATGCTATAAGCTAAAATTCCACATATACGTCCACTAATTTCTTTCAGTGAACGTAGAGATGACCATATATCCATATATACGACGATTTAGCTGTCAAATTATGAATCCAAAATATAAATACGAATCACATCGGGAGGAATGATTCTGGGTCTCCTGAATTATAATTTTTCAAAATTATCTCAAAATATCTATTATTCGAAAATTAAATATTCAAAAATTCAGGGCCAAATATAATATAATTCATACCAAAATTTACACAATACTTGAATTTTGCGCGACTTTGCAGTAAAGTGTTTCCAAAGAATTAATGGGGTGACGGCATACAATTGAGGATTATTATATAAAGCGTTGTTGAAAGAACAACGCATTTTCATTGTTGAGCAATATTTTAAAGATTTAACAATTGCTATACAAAAGTTGGTCGGAATAGTGATATAAATTCGTCTGTTCTGAAGATATTAATTAAAAAAGTCATAGAGGGACTGGATCAGTTGGTCATCATACAGTGTCCGTCCTTCATCAAGTCAAACAGCAAAACAGTTCTAGAGGTTGTTGCTGATCGCACAGGAACATCAATTCCGCTTTATACAACATCTACACGCTTACGTATCTATATGCTGACAAAGTTCAATTAACTCATTCAATGGCTTATGGAACAGCAAGTCGATGCTGATTTGTTAGACCAAATCACTTTTAGCATTGGGTTCATTTACAGCTTGAAAATGATCACATTAGAAGTTAAAAAACCCACGACTGAGAAACAAGTGCATCCATAAGAGATATTTAGTGCAGATTTCGAGTTCAGTTCATGCAACCATCAAAGCCATTTAACCGATAGGATATTCCATGCATAATCCTATAGTGTATACTTAAGGAGTCAATAAAAAAATACCGCTTCTAATTAAAAACTTCTATTTCTATCAAAATTATTTGTTATCTGAATTTTGCGATAGAATTGTACGAGATAAGGACTGGACAAGCATAAGGTTCAGAAGTTCGGAAAAAATAAGTAAACTTTTAAGCTTGCATTGACTAGGTAGGTGGCTGGTAGCAAAATGGACCTAATGGCAGTCATGCAGATTATTAGGTAACTAAAAACCAGCCCAAGCAGATCTATAAATGTTGGAGTGGAGATAAATGTTGGTAGTGTTGGTATTAGTTATTGTATCTGCACCAGAAAACAAACTGGCGGTGTATTTTACTTTTTCGCACTGTTCCTTGTCACATTTTTGTTAACCCCAAAGCTCGGCAAGTTAGCTCCCTCTTATAACAAATCTATTGCACATAGATTTTGGATAAATAAATTCTTATAACAATGTATAAACTATTTTCGAAAGAACAATTTACGTATTTCAAGAACTTCGGTACGATTTGGTTTTCATTATTTTTATTTGCACACTTCTATGAATATTCAATAAAGAAACTTACATAAAAACATTTAGTTTCATTTGTATTCTCCAATTCTTCATAAATTACAACACCATCTAAGCTTTAATTCAATAACCGTTCAAGTGACCAATTTAAACAAAATTTGTATCCATAAAGCTGATTACCAGACACAAGCACGTTTGATGTTAAGAAAAACGTGTATTGGCAAACCTTTTACAAATACATGCAAAAAGTAACAATTACATATTGATTTACGACGATGCCAAAGAAGTCTGTGTGTTTAATGGGTGTGTAGATGGTTGAAGCGATCAATTTTAATTATTCAGCAAATAATGCGAAGGTTGTTAAACTTATCAATCTAATGTTAAGAATAGTTATTAGTTTCTTTAAAATAGTACACAAGAATTATCAGAGGCGTTATTGGCAGAAATATGTCTATGCTAGTTTTATTTTGTCAAATATACAATCAATCTAATATGTAAAATATAAATTACATGGACAAATGACAAACTGGAAAGTCGTTTTATTTTCCTAAAACCTTTAAAAGCAGTAATTTTACTTCCGACAACCAGATGAAATTTTTGGTTAAATGAGACAAACTAAAAACGGAAAATTTGCAAAAAAAGCTTAAACAAAAATATACAATTGCTTTAACACATGTCATTCCCAGATCAAAGTCCTTCAATAGACAATGAGTGGAACAGTTGGCAAGAAAAAAAAGACAGCCAATGAACCATAAATCACAGTTTAATGTCCTAATGAAATTAGAAACCGACATTGAAAGAAACAATCCAATAAGGTGGAAACAAATGCGCATCGGATATGTAACTTCACAAAATACAGCTTACTTGTGTAAATTTTTATAGTACTACTAGTACTTTAAAACATACACTTAGCAAGGCAAAGCTTTTAGCCCAGCAGATGTTCTTTTGTCCTTGAGAAGGCAAATAAGTTGTCTACAACGCCACATGAATTATTGCTATGAACCATTGTCTCGACAAAACTAATATCTAATGTGAATTTGACCTCCATCGTTCAAGTCGTTTAGAAGTTACACGATCACTAACAGATTGAAGATATGTAACTCAACCACAGTGTCACCTATCGGCTATGTTAGATAGACAATCACCTTCCTGAATAAATAGAAAAAAAATTCAATCCGATTGGTACTTCCAGTGATTAGGGTCATCAAAGAAACAAAAAAATACTTTCTTACATGTATGCTGAATTTTCTCTATAAGCAATAATAAATAATTAGATGCAAAACGACTAGCATATATTCTGCTATTGGCAATATTGTGAAAATCTAATACTTCTTTTTTACTTAGTTGTTACTAACTCTGACTTAAAAAAAAACTTAATCAAGACAAGTCAGAATTTGTGTCCCTTTTCTGCCAATTAATAACTATTCAAACTACAGTATTGCACCACTATAACAGGTGTCTAATAAGTAAGTTTAGTTCAGTTCACTGAGTTCACAGCCACATTGCAATGATTTTCAAAAGCAATATAATTTCGAATTTGATGAAAATTACAAGGTTAACTTGAATATTATTATTAGACAATATTCTGACGCCCGATAATAATTTACTAATTCATATTCCAAAATAGAACTTGAACTCATTACTGAACGAAAAATACATTACTAAAGATTCCACCAGTGGTTCGCCATATAAAGGTTACTGGGTTCCGAAACAAGATTTTAAAAAAATACTTTTAATGAACTAAAAAAGACACTTTTTGTAATTACGTTTTTATTTTCGAGAGTTTTTTTAACTCACCATTGCGATACGGACTGTAGTACTGATTGTATAAAACGGCAATAAGTTATACTTTTCTCTACTTTGTCTCTAAGTTGTTCGATGTCATACTTTACATATAACAACTCTTTTTTATAGAAATAATTGGGATGATACGTAAAGTTTTCAAACATAAAACCAATATAAAATTTTTGATTAAAGTACATTGAATTACTTGCAATAAAATAGTTCGTTAATAATACTGATTGGTAAAATATGCATGTGTTTTAATACAAGATCAAAAATAACATTGTATCAGATATTTTTAACTTTAATATTTCATGAATCAAAATATATGTTGCTTCTGACACTCGCACTTTATTCGTCAGAGTTTAATTTCTTTTTCTAAGTAGCTTCATAAATAATCAATCGATTCGGAAGTTTAGAAGTTACAGTTAAAGGCACTATTTATAACTAGAACTTTTATTTGTGTTAAATATTTATTCTCGAAACTTTAACCTAGAGACACCTTATCTAACAGGCGAATTGTAGTAAAATAAATTATTATCGAGTTATAAGACACAGTGAAGTTCCAAACATTTTTTAACCAATAGTTCACTGTAAACCCTTATCTAATGTCTAAAGTACATTTGCTTTATTCTGAGGTTCTTTGAGCGTAATTGTCAATAAAACCCACGTTAACCGCATACACACTATCTTGGCATAAAATAGATTTCTTTGGTACAGTTCAGTCAGATACAATTTTCTTAAGTATATTAATATATTCCCTTACGAAGATTAATAAGAGCATTAAAACTTTAACACCGCATGCGGCATACAAAAAAAAAATAAAAGTAAGACCTGTTTTATTTTGTCACAATTTACAATATCTAAGCGATTAGCAAATAAAAAATATAAGTAGTTAAAGCGTCAATTTTGATCTAACTCATCAATGTCATTTCACAAAAAAAATTCGGTTTGAGTTTACGTCACTATCTTACAGCAGTAATTTATTTGGTCCAAATAATACCAGCTCTCTGTTATTCAATGATTTAGTTATCACTCCGTAACTTTGATATCACACTGTATATCCAGTAACAAAGTATTCATTTCCTATAAGTACCTCTTAGCCTTAGCAAACTGAACGGCAGTTAAACATTTTCACAACTCGTGATTCCAATAACAACAGTAATGGCAAATTACATAAGCAGTGCATAAAAAATGGGCGTTAATTCTAAAGCAACTGCCATTAACAATGAGATTCGCCAATATGGAGTCCTACAGATATGTGTGTATGTTATTATAATGGCTACTTATGAATAATGAGTGTAATAATGCTCTTACAACATCATCGATATTCATGACGGTTCACCTCGTAAATTTTTTGGTTTGTTGGTGGCCTGCCACAATTATTGGCTTTTATTGTTTAGGCATATTCGAGATTTATGCGGAACTTTTCGCAAAATAAATTACAATGACATACTGTCTATGTAATATTCATTTGTAATACTACCCATTTAATCCGTACATGTGGATCTGCAGCCTTGAGTTGATTTTTGAAACATTTTTGGCTTTGAAGCCAGTCATTGAGTGAGCATTATCGTCCCCTTTTATATTCTAAACTAGCCATTACACTTGCGATCTCGTACACGTGGAATTTGAAAAAATTGTTGGTAGGATAATGTTTTCTGAAATTAGATGGTGTCTCACGGTTCTCCTTAGTAGATTTAAATAAAAAGTTAATGTACCTCCGAAAATGTTCCTAGACACCATAAGGAGAATTTTCGCAAGTAAAATTAAATTTGTAACTATCACATTTCTTTAACTGAATATTTTTTTATTAGAATATTATTTTTGAGCATATTATTGTTTTTTATTTTTATAATTCATATCGCGATAAAATATTAAATTGAGTTATATATACTATATATATATATATATATATATATATATATATATATATATATATATATATATATATATATATTTGTTTTTAAGTTTTCGCGGTATTATATTAGTATTCACAAAAATGATTATAAATATAATGACTACTCTTACTAATAGAATCTATAAAATAATAGTATATTATATAACCATATTAACTTATTGTTAACCCCGTATTTATTCATTACAAAAACACGCCAATAAATATCATAACTTAAATATTTTGTCACAAATACAAAGTGCTGTAAACGTCCTCGCCTCTTTGAAATCGCAATAAACAGCTTCCATTGACAATTCAGAAAACAATCCCCAATATTTCGAGAAATTTTTATATTGATTCTGTAATATATAAAAAAAATTTTCTTTGTCAATTATTTCTGGACGAACAGTCAGAACAATTCTTTCTGTCTTAGCTAAAAAAACTCGAATCCGTAGGAGTGTTGCACCTAAAGCCGTCTTTCAGTTTACCAACTGTAGAGTCAGTAATGAAAAAAATCTTTTATTTTATTAGTAACATCATTGAAAACTATTTACTGCCACAGGTAGCCTAACATATACACAAATTTTACATATCTTGCATTAATTCTAAATTTTAGCGATATAATTATAAGAGAAATAATAATTTTACTAAAACTAAAAGTCATGGTGAGATTTGTGAATAGAATTTGATGATAATTGGAAAAGATGCAATATGGATTATTTTATAGATGTTTAAGTACTTCTTCGGAAATAACACCACAAGTCACGAAAAATTGCTGTATATTCCAAACGTTTCGGGGTCTAGGTCAGACCCCGTTGTCTGGTTAAGAAACTTGAATAAACGCACAACTTAAAATGTAAATTAAAACTTTGACAATATCCATTATTTGACTTCTGATTAGGAGAAATTTATTTTTAATCTACAGAGTAACAGAAACTTCTAGAAACTATTCCTTTCCAATTGAATTTTATGTTGCCTCCTACGGAGGCGACCAAAGAATTTTGTTGAGCATTAAAATCATAGGGAAAACGATACATCCCGTTATTGGATTGTTCGGACAGGACCACTAGCACTTTCATTACAATATTTATCAAAATTAAAGCAGACTCTTTTAGTTTTCTTTTGATGTTGTGCTCTTCTTTGTGTAATATAACTGAATTTTGATACTGTATGTTATGACCAAGGTCCCAAAGTCGTTTTTTGATGTAATTTTTGTGTTCATTTATTCGAACATTTAGAGGTCTAGAGGTTTCCCCAATATAGAATTTGTTACATTCACAAAGGATTTTATAAATGAATTTTTTTGTATTTTAAGTTGTGTTTTTTGGTTTGTTTTTTGATATAATTGATGTTAGTGTATTTCTTGTTTTAAATGATGTTTTAATATTATATCTGTTTCCCACTCTTTTTAGTTTTCCTGATAGACCCTCTATGTATGGTATAGTTATTGTATTAATGTGATTATCTTGGGAGTCAGTGTTGCTTGGTGACGTTTGATGTTGGTTGTTAGGGATTGTTTGGTATTCGATTTTGTTCAACTCGTTATTAATATTTTTTTAGGGTAATGATTTGCAGAAAGTACTTTTTTAATGTGTTTTCTTCATTGAATTTATTGATGTTAGAACAATTGAAAGTCAACATAAATAGTTTGCAGGGCATAAGAATTAATAATTAATAACACATATTTGACAATGTTGTAGCTAAATACAATCCAAATCGATTGAGAAATATTTTGTCATTAAAAAGACACCAAGTTTCTTCTGCGGTTTGTAAGTCGGTTTATGTTGGGAACAGAATTTAAAAATAATCTTTTAATATTTTAATAATTCAACGAATGATTATTCGAAAAATGATTAACTGCTAGAATACCTAGTTACACAGTACAGAACGGTAATTTTATAGTACAGAAAATAAAAGTGATCTACATGTACGTCGGGCATCTTAAATAATGAATGTCTTGGGTTCGTTTTAATATATATTAAATTACAAAATAAAACCGTCAAAATCACAGAAAAAATTTATCAATTCAATTCATCACTTCAACTCTTAGAGCTTGTACCTTCTGGAGATAGCCTTCAGTGCACAAATGTCGCGGTAAGGCTAAAGAAAGAGAGAGTGTGTAATAGAGAGGGCAAGACGCTATTTCGCTCGGTTGGTCCAGCTGCTTCCAATGAAATACGTTCAGCATGTTTTTCATTCGCTGCTTCCACCCACTAAGTGCAATAGCCTGTTACTGTCTCTATTGCCCTCTCTTTCTAGCGTTGCCACGATTTTGTGCATGACACGCTATATCTAGGAGGTACATGATCTACGCTTCAACTAAACTAAAAAACTATCTTGAGTTCCACTGTCCTGTCCTTTCCACTGATCTATTTAAATAAAATTATCCTCTTTCTGGAACACATCGATGCATTCATCTTCTTTGTCTAACACCATCCCAGACTAGTCGCTTTACGAGAGGGCTCTAGAGGTTACTTGTTCTGTGTCGCTTTCTTTTATTGTAAAAGTTACATTTAGTATAACATTTCATTAACACAGCTGGGACCCAATTTTAAAGTGATGGCGTGTATCAGATTTACTTTGTAACACTATATTAAATTATTCACCTCTGTAGTAACCTTGCCTGTTCTCCGACAACAACCTTATTATTCAAATAATTCATTTTTCATGAAGTCTAAAGTAATATATAATCCTTATTGATTTCACTGGTAAAATATTGTGCTTTGTCATCAATAAATTGAGATATAATTATTTTCATTAATTAACTTCCATTGAGTAAAGAACTAATTGAACAGTAAAGACATAGGATTGAATAATTGAAACTGCTAATTCTAATATTAATAATATATGAAGGATGATTAAAATTTTAAGTTGAATAACTAGTATTTTTTGTCCATCTATATCATGGTCTGGTGTCATTTGACAAAGATTCTCATTTTCATCTGGGCTATTCGTTCGTGTAAGAAGTATAAATTTCACGCCCAAATATTTTTTAAAAAATTTAAAAATATTAGGTAAAATGAAAACGTTCTAACAAAAGTACATCCATCACTTGTACTTTGTAGTTAAACCGCCTTCGTGTTCCTTATAGTTACCCTTACCATCGTAAAATCAGTCTATATTCGCTTTGTCACTAGCAGCTTCGCATAGAAAGAATACTAATTTGTAATTTCCCAAGTGCTTTCATTCGTTAATGGAAACCGAAGGACACTATAAACCACTGCAAACGTTATAATCCATTCTTTCATGGCCTTGCTTGAGATAAAGGTGGCATTTATTGTGTAAAATGAAACGTCAAATAAACCACGAGAAATGCTGTTCTTATGGCTTCGTGTTCGAATATCAAGCAGACAAAGAACAGACAGGTTATGACTAGACGTGAGAAATATATGCAAATATTTTACTGGAAAAAACATAAGAATTTATAATAATCTAAATAACAAACAAGCAAATAAGGCAATAATGGAATTAAGTAAAAAACCTCATATTTATGAATCAAAATCTCGTTTGCCAGGAAAAGTGCTTTACTAGACAGTATTCCATCATTTTGTACGTAAATTCTTGGCTTATTCATTACATAAATTTCACATAAATATATGGAAAAATATACCAATGTTGTAAAATATTTGTCAACAACTGACTTGGTAAACTTAGTATATGATTGTTGTGACTGTTCCACAAAAAATTTCACTTGGATTGCCCTAATTAGTTATAATAATGTTAGTTTTTTTATTTAGAGATCTGTTAACGACAGGCAAGTACATATACAATAGCCATCACCAAGTGTTGCATAAACTCGTTTCTGCAAGAAGTCGGTTAAAAAGAAAGAATTAGTAGATAATGGAAATTGTAGAATATTTCGAATATCTACTTTAGGTTTGTTTAAATAAGGTCGATATTATAAATTGAATTTTAGTCTATTAGCTATAATTATTATTTCTCTTGTAATTTACTCACATGGCTTTGATTGCATTTTACATATATAAATATATATATATATATATATAGGTAAGTATGTATGTGTTAGGTGGTTTCCGGGAATTCATCCGCGTAGTTGATAACTGATCCCTGCCGGGATCGATGGTAAAATGACGACATTTCGGCAGAGTCACATCTGCCCTCTTCAGCTCGGTTCGCATAATTCTCGTAGCCTTCTGCTTTCGCTTCTAGTCACTCGAATACTAAGATTTTCAGGAGCGCGCACGCTGTTATATAGTCGCGGCTCGGCGCCTATCGGTTGGTACCGTGAACGGCTGCGTGCGATTGGCCCTTAGCGCTCAGTGGCCACGTCTCCCGCTTACTGATTGGTTATATCCGGTTGAGTTATTATAGGACGGGTCCGGGCCGGTACGGTGTTTAATAGAATTTTCCAACAATTCGATAAGTTCTGGATTTCATTGCGTGTGTTTAGACTATGAGGCCTCTTCGCTATTCCAATTGCCTCCCTTACGAGTCTTGATTTCGGGTGTTCTATATTTGCCAGTACTCTGGTATTCTCAAAGTCTATTCGGTGTGACGTCGTGGTGGCGTGTTCCACAATGGATGTTGTTTTTTCCTGCTTTCTTATGATCTCATCACATCAGTCTTCTACTTTAGCCGATTTCTCATCCGCAGATCGAATTTTTTTTGACCGTCTGGTCTTTAAAAACTGCGCTAAATACAACTCGATAGCTCAACAGTTCTGAATTGTTTTCATATCGTCGTTAATCAGTTCTCGTTTGGAACGAAACAGACTCAACCAAAAATAATCGGGAAATCCCTTTTTCGACTGTAAGCTACCGTCAACCAATAAATAACAAATCAATAAATTTGTAATGATATCCATCCTAATATCAGACTGATTATACGAGGGCTGCCTTTTATATTTCGGGATTAGAGAACAAAAACAAATATTAATCATCGATAATCGCTTTATTGTTTTTCAAAATATTCCCCATGAAGATCTATACACTTTTGCATGCGTTTGAACCAATTGTCGAAGCACTTTTTCCACTCTGATTGAGGTATCTCCAAAACATGCATTCTGAACGCAGCAACCGCTTCTTCAGGTGTCGAAAAACGTTAACCTCTCAGTTTGTTTTTTACGTACGGGAATAAAAAGAAGTCATTTGGTGACAAGTCAGGACTATACTCATCAAATTAAATGTTCTGCGTTGTTCTAGTGGTAGGGTTGTGACATGTCCAGTTTTTCCGAAAAAACAGGGATCATTTGCTTGGAAGTGCTTTGTGCACGAACAACTTTTGTTGTATTCGGCTCATCTTGAAACACCCATACAGTCGACTGCTGTTTACTTTCGGGCTCATACGCGTAAATCCACGATTCATCACCTGTCACTATGTCATAAATGTGTTTTCAAGCATCGTATTTTTTGAGCTTTTCTTTCGACCAATCGACACGAGCCTTTTTTTGAACGATTGACAAATTGTGTGGGATCCAACGCGAACAATTTTTTTGACATTCAAATGTTTATGCATTATTGAATGTATGCTGGTCCCACTAATGTGTAAGGTTGACTCAATCTCACGATAGGTCACATGACGATCTTGCAATATCAGTTCGCGCACAGCATCAATAGTTTCCGCAACAACAACTGTTTTTGGACGACCTTCACGAAATTCGTCTTGGAGTGAACTACGACGTCGATTGAACTCACCATACGATCGATAAACAGTGGTCCTGGATGGAGTTTTATCGCCAAAAATTAAATTAAGTTCATCCATGCACTCTTGCTGACTTAATCCATGTCGAAAGTTTTAAAAAATAATCGGACGAAAATGTTCACGATTTAATTTCATTTTTTGGCCGAAATGAATCCTTTAACTTACTATAAACAACACATAGCGCTCGTATGTCAAAACGTTCTAAGTACGTATAACCTCAAAAATGTCAAACTTTACGATAGAGATGTCAGTTGTCAGATTGCAACACTAGGGTTGTCCAATCCCGAAATATAAAAGGCAGCCCTCTTAGAATCAAGAAATTATGAATTTAGCCTAAACACTAAAGTATACTTTTCCTTTTCGAGAGAGTTTGACAATTCACTCCCAGTTCCAGGCTTTCCTCATATCCGGTTAATGAACGTACATTATTGTTTCACATCCATAACCGCGCCATATTAGTCGTATGTGAGCTTTTATTAACTCAGAAATATATCCAAAAACAATGTTTTGTGCAATTTCAACGAAACTGATTATAATGATAAAATGCAATTGATACTTGCTTCCTTCTTCTAGCCATAACCTTCCACTTTTATATCACACAAAAAAGTATATACATATTATTGACGGTACGTATCTACTACTCGTAAATAATTATTGTTGTACGCGTTAATCAAATCATCCTAGGCCGATCATTCTTTTTTTAATTCTTCATTAATTCGTATAGATTATTATACTATACTCGTCAAATATTTAGATAAATTTTTAATTCCAATGGTACAGAGGCGTGAGTATGTGAAGAACGATATGACATTCTACCAAATTGTAGCACTCGAAGCAATCAGACAGGTTCCGTTATATATATATATATGGAGGTATTCCTTGAGTAGTTTTAGGAAGAATATCCCATAAACATAAACGTTTCGTTTTCATACAGAGTGTTAAAGTAGTTTTTGTCTCATATATCTGCACTTCACAAGATATTCAAATAAATTTAGCATAGATATTATAAATAGTGTGACATGCCAATTTCGATTGCAAATCTACAGGGTGATAAACACTGGTGTTGTCCTTCAGAACTAGCCACTGGTAAAAAATTGTAAAGAAAAGCTCAAACTTTATGTTCTCTTGTAGTTTTGTCGTATGATTTCGAGAAAAACTAGCAATGATTGATAAACTGGTTAATCATCAAAAAAAATGCTGCAAGAATACAACTCAAAAATTAATGGAACTAAACTTCCTTTATACAAGCTTCTGTTCTTCTTCTCATAGACGATCGAACTCTTTCAAACACTCCTGTATTCCTAATTGTCTCAAACGCGCCTAATACGATTTCTCAGTTCGTCTACGGTATTTGGCGTTATGTACACTTTTCAGATGGCCCCATAGATAAACTATTCTGGGGAATAGCCCATCGTGTGGAAAAGTGAGAGCAGGAGCACCGTCGTGCATTTGTCGCATCATAAGAGGTATATCATCCAATATCGTGTCTGTATGATTGACCAGTAAGTTGGCATCAAATAATCGCCAATATTACCACCCCACACATTTAATGATTCCTCCTTCTGCAATTTCATGTGGATTCTCCTCATATGTGTTCACCTTGTTCATCAGTGAATTTTGGCAATCAAAATGAGGATTGTTCAATAGAGGTTGGGATGACAATCTTGGAATGTGATAAGCATAGAGCAAAGAATTTTGATGACTTGTATTGGTTACTTGTACTGGTTCCCGGATATTTCGTTCAGCACTGCCTCTTCGAGTCGTGGTATACCTGCATTACGCAGAAAAAGATTATGCATATTCACTCTAATAGCGTTCCATCGCTTAAATTACCATTTGCAAGACCATTGAAATGCATGTCAGCCATTTCGGAATAACCGCATCAAAACTAACAATACGCTACTAGGTAGGTAACTAAATTTCTATGACAATTCGGAAAGGACTAAGAGAATCCAAATTTCTCGAAATCCTTACTGAAAGTACCAGTTTAAGTTAAAAAATATCACCCTGTAGATTTGCAATCGTAATTGGCATGTCACCTCTTAATTGTGGAATATCTGAAGTGCAGATACTATGAGAAAAAAAACTTGAAAAAAATTCAAATTTTAACACTCTGTATCTTGAAAACGAAACGTTTGCGGACCGATGTTTATGAGACTTTTTCTTCCTAAGGAATCTCCCCTTTTCGTTTGTACCTCCAAGAACTAAGCTACCCATTTCAAAATTATTTCAGCCTAGTGACTCTTGGGGAGTAGGCACCTTCGATCTAGTAAGTTCTTGATAAAATTCGACAAAAACCTAGCTTAGTTCACTCTCAGAACATATATATATATATATATATTATATATATATATATATATTAGTATTAGGGTTAAGGGATACTATTTATGTGTATCAACATTGAAGCTTTCGGAAATTCCTTCCTCACTAACATATACTTGTATGAAACAGACGTCACTTATTACAAGATGTACAAAAGAATCACACAACTAGAAGAGGTCCATCAGACAGAAGTAACAGATATCATATATATATTAACAAGATACAAAACAACTTAGCGACATTATCAGATCCTCTGAGGGATACGACGGACCAACAGACCAGTGAATGATGTTCCATAGTAAACTATGCGGCCAAATGACATTTCCACGTTTTAAGAAGCATTTCACAGATTATACATTATACAATAGTATTTCATACATATATTAACAACAAAATAGATCATCATTAATATATTAATTTCCGAAAGCTAAGTCAATGTAAATAAAGAGATACACATAAAAAACGAAAAGTAGTCAATATCCCTTAACCCTAATACTAAATACTATAATAGACTATTAACTTATACAATATATATATATATATATATAATATATTAAAAATGAACTAAAAATGAACTAACTTCAAATTGTGTGATGTATATTGACTTAAATTTAAATATTTATGTAGTTTATGTGACTCTTTGTTGACATTGCATTTATTTTTCTAATTTTCAAAAAAGTGGTAATTTGAAGTTATTGAAATCTATATGGCATTCCCCCGTGACCGGTTCATATTCATTGATTGTCAATCTTAATAACTGTTTTTTTTTTCGATTTTCGGATAAACGTATTCGACGTTACAGACAATTACATATATAGATGCCCTACGGGATATTACTTAACAGAATACAGTTTAAAGTATCCAAATCGATTAAGCGATTTAACCGATGGTGATCTTATGCTACCTTATTCATGTAGACCATTTCAATTCTTTTGCTCTAAGAATCCGTTTAGTTACTGAGTATTTAATATTGCACCCTGTTTCAATAAATTACCTCGGTAACATCCTTGGGAATTACTATAGTTAAAGTTAGCATTCAAACACTTTCACGTCTTTTATTCCACTTTATGTGCTAAAATCACGAATACATTACAAGAACAATCAATTCCAAACAAAAGTTTTCTCTCATTATTTCTCAGCCAGTTACACTTTTACTCATGCAAATTTAACCGATGTTGAAAAAGTCTTTTAATTAATAAAATTAATGACTCTTGAAAGATGTTTAAATTCATGATTTGTATGCCATACTTGAGGTCAACAGAAAATACGTTCAATCAAAACTATTTATAAATAAATGGGTCGATTAAAATTTGTAAGGAAAACGGCGGAATATAAATTGGACATCGATAAAAATCGCCAATTTTTATAATGATGAAAAAAATAGTATATTTTTCAACTTGTTAGGAATGTATATAAAACATAGTCATATAAATCGTCACCATTGCTCACTATAAAGAAAAACCTAGAAAATTTCACAAAACCAATCAGTTAGAAAGAAACAATTTTTTAAATTAAAACTAATGGCACACCGATCATTATACTGCATCTTTAAAATTGTCTAAAGTATATAAAACAATTAGCCCCATACAAATTTAGAACCCCATACAGACGGAAAAACACCTAGGATAAGAAAAAGAAATTTTGTACTGGAGTATTTGGGTCAAATAGGGGCAAATTAAAAAAAAATTGTCCTAGAGAGAGGCAAATCGGAAAAAAATTCCTAGAGAGAGAGTAATTTTTTGGTCTAGGAGGGGGCAAGTCAGCAAATTTATGGGAAGCTTTTATAGCTTATTGCAGATTTTTCAGGTCCAGAGGGCAGCTGCCCTCACCTGCCCTCACCTTTCGGTACATGTTCTCAAAATATAGAAAAATATTGTTTGTATGATATTTCGAATTTGAATGTCAAGTCTAAATATTATTAAAAAAACGAATTCGTTTTATAATTTATTTAATGAATTATATCTGTTTCATCTAGTCTATTTTGTATTAAGTTTCAGATCTTTTGTTGATTGTATTTTAACTAGCACTTGGCCTAACTTTAATGTTTTTAAAATTCTTCTATAGATGGTTTTTAGCAATCTCAATTAAATTCTCTTACCATTTTGGGGCTTACCAATTATTATTACAGTGGTTCCTTCGTACTAGCTTCTTTTTAATTTTTATGGAATTTAAATAACAAAGTACTTCCATGCTTAACTTTTTACATCGACATCGCGATGACCGATATTAGGCCATAAAATAAAAAGGTAAATTTTTTAGAGAATAACAGAATAATTCACATTATTACGAAGAACACCTTCACATTAAACTTTGACCTATGCTATTTGCAACAAAAGTTAGAGCTTTACTCTTTAGAGGAAGAATTGCAGAAATTCAATATGCTGAAATACCATAACGAATTTTATGCAGAAAAACAGTCACAGCCTAACCTTCCTCAATTGGGAATTAATAAAACCTTTTGTAACGTATGCTAACTGACGAATATAATTTGTAAAGTTTACTCATCAGTATCAAAAGTGGAGTAGAATACACCAGACATGTGATACCAACTAAACATTGTCACTCTACCTGTGGAGAAAGCAAATATTGTTGCAAGATGCCTAAAACCAAATCACTATGAATCCAACAACCTGCACGAAAAAGACCGAAACAAGCAAAATCGACCGGAACGACTAACAATTGATTTAAAGCTCAAAGTCATTAAATGGATGCACCTTTAACAGCAGAAATAAGCACACTTGTGTTCCTAACAAATCAACTCTACATTTTAAAGAATATCCCGGGAGAGATCAATTAGTAAAATCTAAATAATACATAATCTAAATATACACATTTTCTGGAATATTCCTGTTGTCGTATTATCAGATAAGGAATTAAAAAAATCTAATGCAACAGGGCTTAGAAAACGGAAGGAGTCAGAAGGAACGAAGGAAGTGCAGAATACTTGTACTCGTCATTTCATTGAATGCCATTATTATGTGCCCTCATCTATATGCATTCCGAGAAATGGTATTAATTTAACTTATGGAACTATATTAATATCTCTTTATACATAGGGTGTCCAACAATAAAGTTAACCATCTAAACTAACCAATTTGTGAATAAAGTATTGATTTAAGTTTAGAATTGAAGCTTGCATGGGAAAGCTGAAAAGTAAATTTTGCAAGTAATGCATAACCAATATTATTTATCTGCAAGTTGCTAGCACCGAAAGCTTTTCATTTATGTATTAGTGAGTTGATACAGCATTTAAAAAAATAACGGACGTAACTTTCTTTATTATGTCACTGAGTATATTAGCTTGAATAATTAATAAGAGCGGTACTTGTCGTCCGTCTCAGTTTTTTGAAGTGGTTGGCCATATTAACAATTTCTTTGAGCTCTCAAAATCTACTGTGTGCTGCCTTATGATATTCTGGAATGAAAAAACAGTGTTCTACGCTGCCAATTTTGGTATTAAAATTCCTAGTCGTATTTTAATATCGTTCTTGTTTGTAATTAGATGAGAGTTTACAGGTCCCGTTTACCGATTTGTATAACTCAATAGTCTTCAGCTTTACATAGAATTATAAGCAAGCGAGCTGCAACAAAAGGTAGGGGTCCGATAGTGGCACAAAACTTGCAACAGCTGAGGTCTTAGTTCACTTAATTTACATCTCATTTTGGTAGCCTCTTTATTTGCCAAAGTGGTAAAGACATTTAATTTGCCTCCATTTGGCCATCTAACTTCACCATGTCCAAAATATCCAATCCAAATGTGTTCTTCCCGTGACCTCCATTTGCTAAGTTGTTTGAATCCTTCAAGCTACGAATGTTTCAGGTATCTATTTTTTTGGTTTTGTATTTCTAGTTTCAACTGTAATTTTCATAGGGGTAATACTGAAGTTGTGACCCATAATGGCCGTGTTGCTGCTTAGAGTCATTCCACCAGTTGATCTGCTGCAAGGCATTTATCACACATTTCTGCTCTCAGCAATTATGACGTACCTACCATGTCGAGGTTGAGAACACCTCCAGACGAGTTTGTCACAAAGTCCTGAAGATCCGCTACTCAATCCCAAGCCCTTCACTTTTCGGAATCTAAACCCTAGAAGGCGTGGTCCGCTATGTTGCCAGTTTTACAACAATATATTATTTTTGTATGTAATCTATCGCACAGTGCTAACCAAAATATATCAATTTATAGAGTAAAATTGAACTCATTTTCGAACATAAAATTCAACAGCAGCTTAAACCTTCACGTGAGTAACAGTTTATAGTGAATACTAAGATTCAGACGCTTCTATGGAAAACATTTGAATTTGTGTGTAGAGGTTTTTTTTAAATCTATTACATGCCATTTTTTAAATAAGTAATTGATTTTCTTCTTAATAACAGTTTTTCTTCATACTTCTTTAAGTGAAATTGGAAAAATTATTGACAACTTTACCAGGTGCTAAATGGATATATTTTGTTAAGTCATTCTGCTATTTCTTGATTATTGTATATCTATGTAATCATTAGTAGTGGAAAAATAAATTTTGGAAGCTAATGTTAATGTTCCGAGCACACACATCTGGTATTTTAGTGATCAGTATAACATCTCAAGAAAATATTTTGGTATTTGTGTATGCTATCATTATAATTTTAGATAAAAAACCATTTTATATTTAAAAATATTAGCATTAGTCCGTAAACAATTGACTAATTAATTAGTAATTTGCCCCTGAACACAAAGTTGTTGTGCTATTGTATTCTGTGTTCATATTTTATGTTCTGCTTGACGTGAAGCCACGTTTTATTTAAATGTTCCTCATTTCAATTTCCAGACCATTTTTTAAAGAAAACCAGTAATAGCCCATCATTTCATAAATATAATATGCAGGTTATACCTCCTCAAGGCTGTTTGTTCAACACAGCATGAGAATCGTTCCTCTCCTCATTACGTAAAATGAAAAGTTTTTCAGTTAGTATATGGAAAACTATTACCAAGTCGAGAAATATTTCAACTTAACGGAAACGGTTCGCGCTTTTAAATGTCTGCCGCGAACGTGTTTAAGTTGTGTTCATGTTTTAGACGATTCCTTGTGACTTAATCGGTTCTTTTTTATTAACTTTTTGCAGAAGGACTTAAAAATGGCGAACGGTAATCGAAGATTTTCATTGAATTTGCCCACATCGCTGCCACAGAAACAAAGGCGGATGTCAGTTAGAAGTTTTTATTGGGTGATGGTTAATCAAATGGTAAACATGTTTTTGTTGTTACATGTTTTTTTTTTTGTTTCTGAACGTTAAGCGGATTCTGTTTTGCAACTTTTTAGTGCTCATTGTATACGTCGCCAGTTTCATTTTTACCATGCACGATGTAAAAGTCACCGTTGTGTTCAAGAATGTTTAACGTGTTATGAAACGTTTATAATTGTTGTTTTCCCACTGTTATAAAAATTACTTAATGAGTAAAAAATAACTAAGATACGCTAACTATTGTCTTTCACCGAATATTATTAGAGTCATTAATACATTCTTTTGTCTATGGTGCCACATTCTTATCTATAACCTTTGTTGGTTTGTATCAGGTCTGTGATAAAATTTTCATTTTAGATCAAAGATGTTTAATATTTTTGACCTGGTGTCCATAATAAAAAAAGTAAGTATATTATTAAGAAAATAAATTAAGGTGATAAAATATACCAGTGATTATGTGAATTAATTAAAAATTCTTCTCAAATTTATTTTTTTTGTGTATCTTCATACTCAAAATATATAAATCAATAGTTACAATGTTATAATAGTAAAACTTCCATAATCAAAATTTTAGCAGGATAACTGGTACTAGCGTTAGATCTTGTGTAGACAATTGAAACGATTGGAAATTCAAAGAATGTCAACTAAACATAATGTATACTAACTTATTTCTAAACATTCTTCATTAACTCTGTCCAGTTACGAGTTAGAATTTACAATCACCCTGGCCAACAAATTTAATTTTTTCCCCATCTGTTTGGGAATGAGTAGACTTACCTAAATTTGGAATGCTGAGTTCAATGGTAACATTGCTTTTCCTCTAACAAATGTAAAACTACATTATTTTATATGTACAGGTGGACGTGATGCTAATAGAAAATCGAAATTAGCATCATGTTTTCAATTTTGAGCTTCAATTACTTCAATTAGGGACATTTGAAACGATTGTATATTCAAATTTTATTTTTGTCGTTTCACTACACAAACAAACACAACAAGTTTTTAACAAGCTTGATATCGTGTTCCATCTTATGCTGAAAGCTCATCGCTTATGGCCTCCAAATTTTCCGAGAAGAAATCATGATTGGAGTGAATTTTAAGCAACATTTTACACAAGTTTTTGCATCCCATAACAAAAAGCACACCACAATTCCTTTGAGAGTACCATATTTGTGATTTCGGTTTCAGATATAGGATTTTCAAAAAAAAAAAAATTATTAGGGCTACAAAAAATATACTTGCTTAGGCCTTTGCTTCATACAATTTGGGAAACTTTTGTCAAATAATTGAAAATCTAACCCCCTTAATACAAATTATCTTTTTAAATAACAGCAAAATTTTCATTTAGGGCTTTATAATTGAATGCATCTAGTAGAAAAGTCATGATTTGATAAAGCACCGATGATAACAAAATACCATTATCCGTCCAATGTAGTGTGTTACAGGTACTCAATAAATAGTCGATGCTCTATGAGTTATGGTATACACCCAAGCCCATAGCCAGCGGGGGGGGGGGTTCAAACCCCCCCGAAATTTTGGAATGTTTGGTTTCAAGATTCAATTTTATCCAATTAATAATGTTTTTCACAGAATAAATTTTATTTTTATATAATTTTATATATTCTTAAAATACATGAACAAAAATAATATACATTTTGCAGTCCTAATCAGCCCATCACCAATCAAAAAAATTATCCAACCCCCCCCTCCAAAACTCACCCCGAAAAAATTTCCTGGCTACGGCGTTGTATACACCTAAGTGCATCATGACGCTACTGAAAGATATTGAATGAAGCAATTTGGAATTGAAGATTCAATTTTACTTAAGTAACAACTTTTTTCATAAAAATTTGTTTTTTATTGTAAACATTCCTTATATACTTCAAATACATGAATAGAAAAACAAACTTCTGGTGTCCTAATTATTTCATCCATCTTCAAAAAAAATTGTACGTGTCGTCAACCCGGTTCTGGCTACGGCCTTATTGCAGTCTCAACCCAAACAAGATTTCAGCTTGCTATTTCCCAGTATTTCAGTTTCGTTTGATCAAAACGATAAGGTGCAGTGTATGGAGATTGAGAGCAGTAGGATTTTTAAGGTGCGGTTTACCATAACGCCTCATTCTAGCTTCTGTCACTACTATATTGTCTTTCAAATAAATATTGTTTTTAACATTTTTGAAATTCTTGAGATTTTGAAATATTGACATGTTTGACCTTTTGACATTTCGTTAATGTTTAACACATGACATTTTCCATGTTCTCGAGTTTTTTGACATTTTCGAGGACTTCGGCGATATGTACTTTTTTAGCGTTTCGAATTGTTCGACATTTTTTGACATTTTAGATATTCTACCCATTTTTTGCTTATTTTATAATTTGTCACTCTTAGCATTTCGTACATAAGTTGATATTATGAATAAATTTATTAACATAATTTTGTACAAATTAACGAAAATTAAATCTATCTACGAAACAATACTTATACCTACTTAAAAACTATTCCTAACAACTTTTACAGTCCCTTTTTACCTCTGGTTGAATTTACACAAAATGCTTTAACTATATTTGTTCCAAATGCCCACTAAAAGCATCTGCCAGTCAAATTTCATCAAGATCGTACAACCTTTGATATCCTTTTTCACCCATTTCATCCCATTAACAGTTGAATTTTGAAAAAAGTAGCTTATATCCAGGGGCGTACCCAGCTTTTGGTTTAGAGAGGGGCAAATCGGAAAAAATTGTCCTAGAGAGAGGGACAAATCAGAAAAAAGTGGTCCAGAGGGGGAGCAAGTCAACAAATTTATGAGAGCTTTTATGGCCCACGGCAGGTTTTTTAGTTCCTGGGTTCCTTCGGTATGCCCATGCCTATATTCATGTCTGACATTCAAACTATGGACATTGTAAAGTTTTTTTTACATATTGTCTATAAGTTCTCGTTTTATATAAAAAAGGAAACCGTTTTTATCCAATATATCAAATAACAAAGGTATTAAAGTGCCTCTATATCAAATTTTATCAAAATCCATTCAGTTGTTTTGCGTGGTGGCTGACACAGCATTTAAATATAAATCGATAAAAATGATTCTTTGCACTATTTTCTCTCCAACGAAATGAGCTATTTTCTCGCGGTAAAAAGTATTCGCTATATTATCACAGTTTCTAAAGTACCTCTGCATTGTGAACTTTTCGTTTTTTCTATATTTTTCTTTCGAAATGAGAGGTTTTATAGCGATAAAAAGTACCCTATACATTAACCCTAGTACTAAAGCACCTCCACATCAAATTTTATCGAAATACATCTAGTAGTTACGTGTTCAAATAGACAGGCAGACGTAACACATGACAGACAAAAATTCCTAAAGTTGATTTTCTGTATTCTAAATTGATGATTATTTACCCCACCAAATTGTAAAAAATCATTTCCTATTGGTGCAGACACAGTCATTAACCGTTTTTTTTTATTAGGTATAGATGAATGTCAAAACAAATTTCATTAAATGACTTATTACGCTACACAAAATATTTGATCAAATATGTTCTATTTATTCAACATAAAAGCCCAACTATTTTATTCTTTTGCTACAATATGGTCTTTAATATAGTTGTTGTTTGTGCCATTTTAAAAAAAGGAGAAGGAAAATTACCTGAAGGTAATTCTAACCGAAATTTCCACAATTCTCCGGTTTCTGATGCTTATTTGTGGCATCTGATTTCTTTTTAAGGTATGATTTGAAATACCACACTTAAGAGAAAAAAGACTCTATATTTCAAAATATTCAAACGTTTCTGCCTGAATCTGACTTCGTTGTGAATGACATTGAAATCTGAATAAAGATAAATTTGAAATTGAAATCGTTCAATTAAAAAGATATGTGGTATAATCTCCAGCTAACTAATTATCTAACTAAAATAATTCTCTCAACATCGTTATTGATTTTTAATCGGTTGAGTAGATTCTTAGCAGCCTTTGTACTTCTAGGCACAATAAATAGTGTTATTAATTTATGTTGTAGGTGATTAACCTTTTGTTACGATTTTTATAATATTTCTTTTTAACATTATACAAAATTCGGGATCTTTGTACTGAAAAATTAGGATTTTCACATTTACAAACAAAATTGACAGCCTTATTTTATCATTTTCCTTGAATATTAAGTATAAATCTTTTATCAACTGTAGACATATGAGTGTAAATACCAAACAAATATATTATAAAATAGGTATTTAGGTATTAACCACCTTTAATAAAGATGTTTTATAAAAGATATTTAACAAAAAATACTGACATTAAAAACTAGTGCACATTTAAATGTTATTACAAGATTAAAAGTAAATGCATGTGATTACCGAAAGATGAAGCAAAAAGTTCAGACGGCATTAGGACATGTCAAAAGGCAAGAAAAAGGCTATATACCTGAGCACCTCTTTAATTCGCAGTAATGTGCTATATTTTAATTTTACTTCTACAACCAGTGGCATTACGACAAATTTGTCACTGCAATTTTGTTCCGATTAAACTACTACACTGAATTTATATATTTTTTAATTTAGTTTTTGATTATGTAAGAACTATGATACATTAATATTAAAAAATGAACATTTTTTGAAACAAAGAAACAAGTCCATTATTGTCCGTGGTTTTATTAGAGAGCAAAAAATTTGAAAGTGGAGGACGTTCGTATTTTGCAGCCCATTAAACAAACTTTTGTATCTCCTATCGTTCTGAAAGTATACCGGGAAAATCTAAAATTTAATTTTTCCAAAAAGCAACAGTATCTAGCAACGATATATAAATGTGGGAGGCTACACTATGAAATAATTGTTCAACAAAGATTAATATGATGATTAAGATATATAATGACTGATTTTACGGTGTCTTTGAATGTGTGTCACTGACTAAATAATCGGTCGAAAAAACCAACACAATGATTGTGGTAGGCCTGGTAGTGCGAACATAATATCTGAGAAACAATTTAATAGGTGATCATTTCAATTTATAATTATAATAACGGATTAAAACAATGCTTAATGAACACTCCTTTTCTGACTACAGGGTATTTTATATTCAATCAGTGTAAAATATATGTAGCTGACATGCATGCATGTATCTTATGCCAGCTTATTTTTGCAGTATAAAAAATGACGCTGTAGTTTGCTTTCTAAAGAAAACATTAAATTACTCCGGTTATTAAAATAACTTAAAGTACAGTCCAAAATTATTGTGAGTTTGCATGAAATTCTTCCAAGTATTTTAATAAAGTTTGAAGTGCAAAACAATGTTTTTATTTATCTAAAATAGTTTCATCTTGGACATCATCTATTCCAAATTTACAAGAGATCAAATTTAAGTAACTCCTTAAGTCACAGATATTATTTTAAGAACAGGAAAGTATTAAATAACAAATTTTCCCACAAAAAATAATTGAAAAATGAATTTTTGACTATGTATCTAGTTAAAATTAACTCCTATGGTCGTATTCTGTAACTCGTTATGATAGAAACGAAACGGTTTGTTCGTACAGACCAGTTGCCAATAATTCTAACAGTTAGAAAAATTCTCCACCAATCGATTATCGGCACAGCCAACTGTCGAAATCGCTGATTGGCACAAATGTTTTCAAATCGTTGTCAACTAGTCTCTTCGAACAAACCATATGTCATTATAACGCAAAGATCGATTCGGAGTCACAAAACAGTCAATAATTTAGCTTTCTATCGTTATTTTGTAACGTTAACGGAATACGACTGCTGGAAAAAAACGAAAGCAACGATAAAAATTTTAATTAATTTTTACTTTTTTATATGAATGCTCCGGGAGCTTTAGATCTAGACTATTGGGTGGCCATTCTATTAATAAAATACCAACAGCATCGAACCTGTCTTGCCACATGGTGAAAAGCCTTACATTGTATTAATATAAAATTATGTTCCGCAAAAGGAATTAAGGGCATTACATATTCAACAACAACTTTGTATCTATAAGAATCGAGAACCGAAACTGATTTCTCCCCAAAACATTACAAAGCCACCCAATTGGACTGCTTTGAGGCATATTGCATCTTAGAATTACTTTGCATATTAAACGTTCAGGTCCATCAGAAGATTTTATGAAGAGTTCAATATTGATGATTTCTAGATAAATGTAATCTTTGCAATTTGTGGTCTCGCCGTATTCTGACTGTTTCTAACTGTTCCAAATAAGATAGCATCATTGTAAGAAATTCTCAATTCGTTCTTGAGCACATTACTCAATAGTTATTCTTTTGTTTTTGGGAATGGATATTATTAGAAAATTATCACACCTAAACATTTTCCTCTTTTCAGGAGTAAAATTTACGATAGAATAATCTCCATTATCCACTTCAAAACACAGCTCCAATACAAATGGCTACAATTAAAAATTTATGACCACACTCTATCTGCTTATTTTAAACTACTTTCAACTAAGTATCATTTAAAGGAAAAGATCACTTTATAAAAATACCACAAAAGTCTCCAACCTAACTTCCTATCTTTGATAAAATATATGAAGTTAATTGACAATGAAAATGGAAAATGGCGGATGATCAGTGTGTGTAGAATTATACATAAAAACTCTTAATTTCTGGGTACGGAGAATTCTAACATAATGTTATAAATAGACTATACAAATAAAAATTAAAGCTTAAAGCGTATGATGAACATTGTTAGTCTTATTGACGCTGAACGGCAAAAACGGTTAAGAAAAAAACTGAACAAGTTTAAAAAACAATAATTATTAATGTTGCAGTAAACTTCTGAGAAATAAATCGCATCTTATATCTGTGTTAATGTAGAAAATAAAGCGTATTGTAATATTTGACTAGAATACAGTAAGTGGATCTTCTACACTAATCCAATCATAAATAATTCTTGAACTACTCGTATCTTCTGTCTCAGCACTATAATAAATTCTACGCATAACCTTTTCTGGCGTGTATTGCGTATTTTCCTTTTTGATTTTTAAAACAATATAAGGTGTAACCCTATAAAACACCACAGTTGCACAAGCATAAAATTGTTCATCTTCTGTATTGAAAAAATATAAAATAATTTATAAAATATTTGATGTCGTTCAATCAACTCTGTTTTGACGTTCATATCATAGATCTTGGTCAACGATCTTTTACAATGTACTACCGACCCTGGACATGTTTATTATAAAATTTTACCATCAATTCTTATAATACCAAATGTAAAACAAAAGTAAACTGTTTAATATAGAGAAGAGAGAATAATGAAATTCCGTGTAAATATTTGCCAAAACAAAAAAAATTGCATTGCATTGCATTAAATTATATTTAACATATGTTTCTTAGTCAAATTTCAGCAAGTATCAACCCTTCACATGATTTACTCATCAAAAACGGAATTTGATATAATAGCAGACTACTTCAAAATATTGATTATAGCTGAGTTCCGCTTTGCATAAAATATAGGCACAGAGAGTCTGTTGTGCTTCCCATTATTAAAAACAATTATTATTACAAACCGCTGCAACTGTGACTAATAATAATTAGAGTTACTCCTGAATGACAAAAATAATACCTGAGAAATATAATTGCTATTCTAAATCTCAGATATTTTACACAAATTTAAGGGAAAATAGTCTCACCGGTTTACTAACGCATTTAATTGAAACTAGCAAAAAAGTGCAGAGTTAGTAAGTACAATGTAAGTAAAATTTAGCATTCACATCAGGAGTATGGCGATAATATTGATTTATTTATATCCATTTATAGTTTAACTGCGAAAATTTTACACCGAGTCATAATTAATTCCACTTTATGAATGTTATGTAGTTACTTAAAGCGTAGATGTTTTCGTATATCTATTAATCACATTAACTTTATGCACTTTAATAAATTTATAAAAGACTAATAACGGTCATTCTATGATTTAAAACTTTGTATATACGAATAAATGTTCTCATATCCGACGGAATATGGAACATTTCAACTCCTTACCTCTGAAACTACAAATTTAGGGCCTCACTCAGGAAAACGTTTATGAATATTCTTAGGGTTAATTTTGGCGGGTTGATATTGAAGGTTAATATTTGCTATAATTTTAAAAAATATTCGCAAAACGAGCTTAACGCCCTCTTTCCAAAACTACTAAGCATAAACATTGAAACAACAGGAAGTATAGTTGTCTAACATTTTAATTCTACATTTTAGAATTGTACCTTTTTTCATAGTTTCTTAACCATTGACAACGGGGTCTGACCTAGACCCCTAAACGTTTGGAAATATACAGCAATTTTCGTGACTTGTGTGCTTAAACATTGAAAAATGGAAAATTGTGTCCTGACAATACTTTCACCCTAAAGCAGGCCGTAGAAAAATGAATAGCGAGGAATAAAGTCAACCATATATATATCCCTTTAAATTCTTCGAGGTGTTGACTAATGGCTATATGGTTGATTGCTCATTCCGGTGTACATCCGTTTGTCTGTTGTATTTTGATGAAAAACTCTTGTGTTTCGCCAAATTCACATTCCGATTTTGATGTTTTTTGAATTTTGCTTTTTTATATTGTTTAAAATTAGATTAGAGTGGGGATGCCTCCACTTCTAGGGAATGGAAAAATTTTTACTCAAATGTAGAATGTAGAAGAAAACTGCATTTGATAAATACTTTTTTGCGATTTCTCTATTAATTTTCAAGTTATCCGAATACTCCAAATCTCTTTTTTTTAGAGAATTTCAAGTGCTACAACCTATCTTTTTAAAATTTTTAATTTTAACGAGTTCAGAAAGGTGATATTTGCACTCGATTACAAACTAAACGATAATATTGTTATCCTAGAAAACTAAAAAGACAAATCAAAGAAATGGTACATTTTGATGGTCATGTGTTTTTATGGTAACTTTTTGGTGTAATTTTGACAATGTTTTTTTTTTGAAAAATGTCTAAAGTATTTTTTTATTCAATAGATTTTTTGCACAACCGAGCATACAAACCAGTCAAACATTAGGACCCAATAAAGAAAAATGCGGTAATTGTAATGCTGGTGGAAATGGCATTGATTTTACTGTTCGCTATTTTCAAACATTCGAAAAACCCATCTTTTTTTCATCGTATTCATTTATGCTTGGTTCAACTTTTCAGGTACTTTGAAATATGTATGAGTTTTCCCAAAAAATTTATCCGTTTTGCCTATGTGACGTTAAATACTTCGACACAAGTACTGGACAAACAACAAGTCTCTTTCAACGAGTCATAATTCTCTCTTCGAGGTGTCATTCCTTTGTACGCAAGACAATATATATTATATATAAATATAATATATATTGTTTCTGGTCGGGAACCTTCATCAGTTGCGCTTCCCACAATTGAATGTACTCTCGAACACTTCTTCATGCATTTGATGCATTTCGTTAAATTTGAAGACGCGAGATGTAAGACCGACATCTAGGATTTTCAAGAGTTTTCTCGGTCTTACATCTCGCGTCTTCAAAAGAGTCATAATTCGTTTATATTACACTTTGATTTTTTTTAAGCTTCTTTTTACCTCATAAATTTGTTTGATAAAATGTAAGGTTTTGGAAGTTTTCGCGTAAAACCCTTCCTAAACATGTTTTATAGTAAAAAACATCATTTTTAACCGTAAATAATTGAAAAAGGTTGGGTTATCAAGAAAACTGCACCCTGCAATTATTGCTTGAAATATATGTCTCTAATGACTACTGGGGTTATGTTGAGTGAAAAAATTCCATTCCCTAGAAGGTATGGCAACCACCATCAGGTTCTGTCCCCGATCTGAAATGTTTCTGTTTATAAAAAAAATCATCAAAATCGAACTGCTTTTGAGAAATTTAGGGGAAAAAACTACTATTTTTGTGATTTTTTCTCAATAATCATTAACCGGAATGCTTTATTATTTGAGCTGAAGAATAGGATATTTTAAAAAAATTGACATTATTAGGTTTTTATATTTGACATGTTTGACACATTTTGTAGATGCTTGACACTTCAAAGATTTTTCACATACTCCACTTATCAAGCTTAGAGGATATACTTCTAGAGGTTGCCTGCAATGCAGGAATATCGTGACCCGACTAGAAAGAGGGGGAAATAAAGGGAACATCAGGTCATCTCACTTGATGGCAGGAAGCAGCCACAGATCATAAAGGAAGCAGCTCCTAATATGTTGCTATCTCTATTGGCCTCTCGTTTGAGAGATGTCAAGATGTTAGTGCATTACTGACTATCTTCCGAAGTATAAGCTCTAAACGGTTAACCGACGAGTGGCGGCGCGCTTCGGTTCTTTTTAGGAATTCCCTTGTCCGCAAAAAGTTAAATTTACATTTATATTCAAATGAATACGCATTTGTGTTTATAATATTAAATACAATATAATCCGTGTGCTCTAGAATTTCGTTGTCACAGTCCTATATAGTCTATTTCAACTAACGCACAGTATCTTTTTATGATTTCTTGGGTAAATAACACTTGAGAAAAAAAGGTTGTGATTCCTAAAAAATCCAAACGTTTCAAACTCTTATCTTATATATAATATTTCAAAATTGAAAAAACAAGGACAAGATTAAGAAAAATGTAATTTTGGTTATTTTACCCTCAATAATTGTACATCCCTTTTTCAACATTTTAATGTAAATTTATTATTAGTAACAAATTAAAGACTGTCGCATAATACCGCGGCTCAATCTCAATTGGTGTTATCTAACGTTGATCCATAGATCGTCTGTAGCTTTTAATTATTATTTTTAGGAGTACAAACTTTTTATAACGATTACAAAACTGACAAAAAGGCAAAAAAATCCAAAATTATTTGCAACAAACCTAATGTCTTTTTAATAGTGGGTAAATATTAACAAAGAAAATTATATGTTAAACCATAGCTAATAATACCGATGAGGATTTGACACAGGTGATAATTATAGAACATTAATAAAAAATATTTGCAAGAATCGTAGTACGATTGGTTCTCTTAATTCTTTAATATGATTACGTAATCAAAGTAACTGACGAAATTAATTAAAAAGCTGTTGAACGACTATAGGAAATGGCAGGGTAACGTAATTTAAAAACATTTCCAAGAATCTCAGCAATTAGGTATGATGTCATATACTTAATAAAAATAAAAAAATAATCAAGTAATTTGTCTGGACACCTACGAAATTAAAGGTAGATTAAGTATAAACGATTATTGTTTAATGCTTTGAAAACGTAATAATAAACATGTATTATTTTCGTTTCCTTTCGTCTACGCAACTGTGGGTATAAAGTTTTAATAGATATGCGCAGTTATTTCTCATAACGATTCAGCTAATTCATTGAATGTTTTGTATCTGACTTGCAAAAATTTAACGAGAAAATCAGAAAAATCAAAATATTTCATAACAGCTTAAATGATTTTTTAACAAACAATAAGGTGTAAATTTATGTAAAAAGGGTATAAGAATTATTTCTTTTGTAATCAAATAAAGATTTTTTATTGAGAAAAAAACAAGATACATAAAAGTTACACACTGAATCCGTCATCTTGTGTCAGTTTTTTAAATAGGAAAATTACATTACAATTATTTTATGTAAAATATTATGTGTGGTTTGAGAAATCGTCAAAAACTGCCATCTTATTGTCATTTGCCTAAATTCATTCTTATCATTTTTTCCATTGTGGATATATTAAGTAAAAAAATTTTCCCTAACTTTTGCTGGTAACTTGGAGCAAAAATGTGTTTTGAATAAAAAATCCAGCCACTGATTTTTTCCAGAACAGTTATTGTTTAAAACTTTTGCATCAATAGCGTCAGACACTATGGGGCATATGCTTGGATGATTTTTACATTGTAAAGATTCTTCGTCTTCACTAAAATCATTGCCACTCCTGTACATATAATA
The DNA here is from genome assembly GCA_034190945.1 of Octodonta nipae. Lineage (NCBI taxonomy): Eukaryota > Metazoa > Arthropoda > Insecta > Coleoptera > Chrysomelidae > Octodonta > Octodonta nipae. The sequence goes on from CM067219.1 coordinate 38,306,896, forward strand.
TAGACAATTTTTTTATGGATAATATCTCCTTCAGATATCGTATCTTGACACTTAAAGGAGCAGTGTGGCCACTTTTTAAGCTTACGTCATCTTGGTCTCCTGTTCTAACTTCGCTCAATAGCATAATTGGATAGTTATTTCTCCATTTCCTCTGTCAACGGAATTGTAGCATTATAAGTTGCAATGTGTATTTGTCATCTGGAATGGTATCCTGTTCCTACCGTCTATCCTTAACATTATATGACCGAAAACTTGGAGTGTGCTATATGAGCCGCTGTAGACTGAGGGCTGTTGCTTATCTGTTATTTTCCATGTTATGGAGTTTTAGCCGTTACACATGCCAGTTTGGACTTTGCCGGATAACAGAGAGGTAGACTTAGGGGACAAAATATGTGAGATGAAGAGATAGGGGCTCTGACACGTAAAAGAACTAAGAGTCAATAACTAGCGTTGGCCAATGGTAGCCACACCCTGCAATAGCCTACCTTATCTACATTTTGCATTTTTTAGTCAATAATATGTTACCCTATTGACACTTCAAAAATTACATTAGCTTGTGATTTCGTCAAGAGATGTTATGGTAGTACATCACTTGTAATACTATTGTTTAACATAGAAATTCTGACACCAATCTCAGGCTTCATGTACATAAAATACACAAGAAATGAGGTAACATAATCAATTGCTATAGAATAACAATAAAAATATTTAGCAGTTTTCTGAATGATATTTGTGACATCTATACTTTCTGTTTACAGATTTTTGGGAAAAGTCTTTATAATTCTAAACAATAATTATTTATTTATTTTACCAAATACATTACATGTATATTTACATAGTAAATCCTACAAGGAAACAAAGCTACTTGCACGTAGGTAATTTATTTATTTAGATTTATATATATTCTCAAAGATTTAAATTTAATTCAAACTGTACGTTGTCAGGTAGTTACCATTCCATACATTTTTATTTTTTAATTGTTTTAATTACAACGGAGAACGGGGTCAGATTTAGACTCTAAAAGTTTTGAGTGTTCGTGTTATTTCCAAAAAATCTTTACAGAAATACCGCTCTATTTGTGTCGAAATCACATGATTTTTATGAAGTTGCAGTTGACTTTTGTTCAGTGTTTTCAGGTCATATCTGTTATAAACCTCTTAAGGTTAGACAGTTTGTGAAACTAAAAAGAAAAATGTCCACTAAAAGTTCAAGAGAAATCCATAAGCACAATTATCAGTGTCTTTGAACTACCTGCCCTTTCCCTGAGAATTTTTTTGTAGTTTTTTACACATGCTGCAGGGCGATTATCAAAATTAATCTTTGAGACTAAATACCCACACAAAATAAATGCTTGATCAATGTCATTAAAATGTAACTTTTAGGTTATACAAAAAAGTTTAATACATCTTAGTTTTTTTTGTTTCCTAATATCTAGTAGCAAAATTAAGTCAAATTAACTGTAGTCATTAAAATGAGGAAAACATGAATCCTATAAATAATGTCAAATACTCATGGGATAAAACTTTTCGGTGGTATCATTATAGAGTTATCCCATGCCTCCTGAATTTTGATTTTCTTCAAATTAGTATATTTATTCAGAGAAAGCCTGATAATGATAATTCAAACTATTTGCATGTTTCTACTGTTTTGTTTCTCTAACTTTATAACTATATATAACTTATTGGTAACATATTTTAATAAAAAAAAAATAAAAACAACTGTCAATAATTCAATCAAGTGCTTAGAACGTGTTACAATAACTACTGAAAACACAAAACCACATATATGGTTTCTATTTCCAAAGATTTGCGACGTAATTTTTTTTCTTATTATTAGTACATTCATTAAAGTATTAATTAATTGTTATTCCCATCATCATTCTTAACTCGCTTTAGTTAGAGTTAGCGTCTGGGCTCCGTACATCAAAACAGGTAAGATACACGGATTACACCTCCTTATTAAAGCATGTTGATATTTCTAATGTCCAAATTTGTTTTAAAATTAGAAAGGCTGTCTAACTATCCTTTCCTCCTTTGAAGTTTCCCAGTTTGGTTGTCTCGACTCATATAGATTTGATGTCCCATATATTTACCTGCCAGATCGCATTATCATGCAGAGAAATTTTGCGACGCAGTAAAAGATTTTTCATACACTGTGTGTAAAAATCTTCATTTTTGGTCTGGCATTTCTGAGTGCTACCTGAAGACTTTCCAGCATCCTTGTGGCCTTCACTAATAATTGTTAGAGGTATATCGTCCACGAACCTTAGATGATTATTCTCGCCATTTGTGTTTATTCCCAGATCTTTTCATTTAATCTATTTGTAAATCGTTTTGCTGATATAGTGTCCCCATTTGAAATTTCTTCATAAGGTTTGACTAAAGCCATTGCAGTTTCATTAATGTTTTTAAAGATTTTCATCAATAGTGTGAAATGCCTTTTCATGGTTCGCAAATATAAGGACAAGTGGCTTATTAGATTCAACATATTATTTACTATGTTTCTTTTTGAATTAACGCCATTCTCCTTTAGGGTTTTTGTATTTTCACTATAGTTCCTGTAATATATGAATTACTCAACTCAATCATATGGTATTTCAGCAAAATTCTAAAGTTGATAACACTGTCTTCAAAGGCAACCCCATAAGTTACACTCCCTTATCAGAAGAAAAGGTTCTTACTAATCACGATGACTGAATCATCTTTAGTAAATATTCAACACATTTTTAGATTGTTTATTACAACATAATCATCTTTAACTGGAAGATATATCGATAATCACCAATCATTATTTATTTCGCTTTTAAGAGGCTTTTTTCTTCAATTATACTTGTCGTCAAGATCCTCATTATTATTATTTTTGCAATATCTGTGTGACGCTGACGGATCGATCTGGAATAATGGGTTGAATGCCAATGGAAGTATAATAATAAGTAGAAAAAATTGTTCCCATATTAGTTTGATATTAACATCAATTCGAGTGTCGGAAATATACTATTATAAACTTCCGTTGCCACTGAGAATCAAGGTCTTCATCGAATACGAACGCACTCAGTTATATTAATTACCCTGTGAGAATAGTGAATTTTCCTGAATTGAATAAAAATCTGGTCGAGAATTGAACGTATAGTAAATCTGATAGAAATGTGAATAATTTTCTACTGTATTCCAAATCCTATACTTTTTTCATTACATCTATTAATAAATATATTTCTATATATTCAGTGTATATTTTATGGTAACCAATTTGATATAGAGTTTCTGATAATGTAATTATAAAGAAAATACAATAGGCAGAAAAAATAAAAAGTTTTTCAACACTCTTCTAAATTGTGAATTAACAAAACCAACATAAAAAATAATTTGGTCAAGTGCAAGTTGGACTCCCCTTTAAGATTTGTGATACAATGTCCGTAATTAAACTATACCTTTTTCTAATATTCCAGTTTCAGACAAACCAGAAATGAGTGCATTTTCTTATAATTACACTAATATCTTTTAAAGGAAGTGTTTTAAATTTTTAAAAATATACATTTTAATTTCCACACATAGACTTTTTATTTTATCTGCTACATGACTCGCTTGCTTTTTATAAAATTAATTATAAAATAAAATAATATTTTACTAATAAACTTTTAAGAAAGCCTTATATAATCTGCTGCCTGAATTTTAGCCTGTGTAGAATGGAAGATAAAGGAGAAAATAGCTTAAGTTTTAAATAATAACGTATTAAATCTTTTAGACAAATTATTTATTTAAAAATACAAATAAAATATATTTTTCAAAATTTTTGATATTGTAATTTCTAAAGGGGAATAAGTCGATGTTTGATATTTTTGTTAATATCGTTTAAACAAATAATTTAAAAATTTAAAAAACATATATTTGTGAATTACAAATACATAATGTTCCTTTTATTTGATATATTACATGATGCGTTTTAATTTTATTTCCATTTAATTCTGTAATTTGTCCCCAAAATTAATATTGGTGTTTTCTACTAATTTTTCTTACAAATTTCAAGTGAGCCCCAGGACCCCTAATTCTTTTCATAAAAAATAATCCCCCCCCCAAATTTATATAGGGGGTATCTCCTTATTTTTCCTGTAAAGTTAAAGTAAGGCCATATAAGCCTAATTTATTTCTAATATATCGAAAATAAAACGGGGGAATGAGTAATTTTCTTATATTTTTGTTAATATCCTTTAAACAATTTATTTTAAAAATATGAAAAAAATATATTCGTATTCGTCATAACGAGCCCTTTGATTTGATATATTACATGATGCCTTAGAAATATTTTTAATTTTATATTTTCAATTTATTGCTGTAATTTGTCCCCTAAACGTAATATTAGCGGTTTCTTCTCATTTTTCTGGTAAATTTCAGGTGAGGTCTTATACACTAATTTTTTTGATATATTTTTACAGCTTATAGTATCGAAGAAAAGGTGGGGGAATGGGTAAATTTTTATATATATTTTTTTAATATCTCTGAAAGTATTTATTTTAAAAATATGAACATATATATATATATATATATATATATATATATATATATATATGTTTTCGCCATAATGAACCCTTTCATTTGATACGTATCGCGTCACCAAACTATACACTGTAATACAGTAGTTTAGGAGGAAATTGTTGTGATGAAAAAGAGGGAGAAATCCGGAGTGATACTATAAGTGTATCCGTATATAGTACATACGCAACAATAATAAATCATAACTAATACCAGTATGCAAACTGTTAAAATTTAATATAAAGTTTTTATTATTTTCTATTTAGGCTATAAGTTAACTTTGAAGTTCAACATATTAAAAACATGTGTTTAGTAATGGTAATTGCTTACCTCTGTAAGAATTTACTTGTACTTCCATTGTCAGGTATAAATAAGTAATAATTCCATGTGTTAGGAGGCTAAACCTCATTGTTTTCGTTTGTTTCAGGTGAGTGCATACTTTTTAAGAATTCAGTAACAAAACCGTGAGTATATTACTTAACTATTGCAAAAGGTAAAACATATTCTTTTACTACCTATACAGAGTAATTCAAATTTGACCCTCACCATTGGGAAACTACAGAAGATACGAAGTTTAAATTGAGGCAAAATTGCGCAATTTAGTGCTTGAAGAGATGCTATTTTTAAATTTTTCGAGGACTTCCGAAGATATCCAAAAAAATATATGCAGCATTACTTGACGAGGAAACGGAAAACCAAAAACATTTTCAATGACACTTTTTTCGGCTATACGATGACGTGTTTAGATGCAATTCGTTTCGCTTTCTGGCTAACATTTTTTTTATATAGACTACATTAGACTTTTCTAAGGAAAATAATGCGTTTCTTTCCGATTTCATTGCATTTTATTCCTCCTTATAGTCCCAATTTTGGTGGATTATGGGAAGCTGGAATTAAATCTATTAAAACTCATTTAGGTCGGTTTATTGGTGACCAACTCCTTACTTATGAGGAATTTAATTCCGTCCTCATACAGATAGAGTCTGTATTGAACTCTCGCCCCCTATGCGGCGCCAGCTCTAGTCCCAATGACTTACTACCACTCTCACCTTCTCATTTTCTCCCTTTGTCGCCTCTAAACACAGTTCCTGATCCCGATTCATCAGGACTGAAGTTATCTCATCTCTCTCGTTATATATATCATCATCATCATCATATGCAGCTATATTCAACCAATTTTTCATGGTGTAGCCTCCCTGAAGAATTGAAAGATTGCAGAGGAACTTGAAGAGCTGTGGAAATGGAGAACATAAGGTCTTGAGAACAGAGGAAGAAGAAGAAGAACTTTAGATCTGTGAGAAGGACTGAAGGACTGTATTGAAGAGAATTGAAGGTAGGTGGGCAAATGGTCGGTTTTACTAACTGAAATGAAGAAGAAGTGTAGGACTGAAGGATTGAAGAACTGGTTCGAAGGATTGAGAAGACGAACATAATTTTGGCAGTTTTTTATCAGAAACTCAAGGCTAGAGGTTGAGGAATTGGCCTTTGTATAACTAGACTCGTAACGGAATGTATTAATGAAGCGAAAGCTGAAGAGCTAATCGGAGACACTTAAGGTCTTGAGGGAACAGATAAAGAGCTTAAGGTCTTTTTTTGTAAGAAGATTTGTCACGAAGGATTGAGAAGACGAAGAATATTCTTAGAATTTTACAGGGGATATGAGGCATACCTTACCACGCTGCCTCAGTGCGGGTTGGTAAGGTGCAAATGTCTATTTCCCTGATTTTTGCCATTTACGTCAGAGACGACTGTACCCCCCGGAATTTTGTCACAATTTTTTTATTAATGAAAAAAACCTTGACTTGGCTGGGATTTGATCCCGGGTCCGGTCCGCTATATCAAGCTCCAATTTAGTACAATTGTGTGAGCTTCCCACTAGGCCACCGGCCTATATATATATATATATATATATATATATATATATATATATATATATATATATATGTTAGAATGTTCATTCTTAAAAGCAACAATATTTAAATAAATAGAAACATCACCATAGTTCCCCTTGACTCCACTGAAGTACCTACTTGTCGTGCGAATTTAGAGTTCACAAAAAAGAAACACGACATATTTTTAAGAGTGTATTGCAAATTTGATAGAAACAGTACGAAAACAGCTCAAATGTGTTCTGAGTTATACCCGGAAACGCAACAAATGCATAGAACATTTGTATAAGATGTTGGTCGAACAACAAGAAGAATATTTATAATAAAATATGTATAAAAATTATTATAACAAACGCTAACTTTTACAACCATTTTCTTAGGCACATAAACGAGCACGTAGATTTAAACTGATGAGAGCCCTAATACCATCTCTTCTAATAGATCTGAATAGTATAATGATGTTTTCTCTATTTGATATTTTTCAAAGTGCTCCTCAACAAGGTAATCAAAACTGCAAGCTCTGGAGACCTTGCCGGCTGCCCTCCCGGCCTCGAATTTCCTTTTCACCTAAGTGAATTTTTTAAATCTAAATAGTCACAAAACAGCTCTAGTATTATATAGTGGAGCTGAAATCACTACCTATTATAATTAACAAAGAGAACATTTATTCTTCAAATCGGGGTTCACGAGAAATTAACATATGCTTCAGCCTTTTAAGTCCCCTTAAAAAAATAAGGTCCCGAGTATTTGATCATTTCAAATTTTTGTCCATACATTGAAACTAAAACGAACTTACGGTCTAATTCATTCCCTAAAGTATTTGTTGTTATTTTGACTCCAGATATATATATTCATTATTTCTCCGGCAGTTTGGTATTCAAAAAATCTCGTATATCATCCGTATTTGAGAGCCGATTGCAAAACTCCATTTTTATCAGGATAACCGATATATAGTTTCTAGGAAATTTGTTTTTTAACATTTTTATAAACTTCCTCCAGATGTTGTCTCCTGAATGATATTTGTGGCATATTTTTCAATGTCTAAGTACTTCTTGGGAAATAACACCACATTAAAGAAAAATTGCTGTATATTCCAAACGTTTCGCGGTCTAGGTCAGACCCTGGTTGTCAATGGTTAAAAAACTTGGATAAATTGTGCCTTTTTTATCCAAGTGTCTTAACCATTGACAACGGGGTCTGACCTAGACCCCGAAACGTTTGAAATATACAGCAATTTTCTTAACTGTGGTGTTATTTCCCAAGAAATACTTACACATTCCTCCAGATGGTAGAAAGAAAATGTTTTTTTTTTTATTTTAAACTTATGTAATTTAGTTTTACCTCTACCAATAAGTTATTTTACATTTTAAGCATATTGGAAGTGATGATAGTTTCTGTCTTTACTTGATGAAAAATCATTTTAATATTATATTAAAATAAACACACTCATGTAATTTTCCCTTAAATTTATTTACTATTGACAATTGTTCACCAGGTTACTGGCTTCTTCAGTAGTCTTACGTTGTATTCTGAAGAAGCCAGTAACCTTGTGAAACAATTGTCAATAGTAAATAAATTTAAGTGAAAATTACATCACTGTGTTTATTTTAATATCATATTGGAAGTCTGGACTAAAGCTGCCCAAGTTATACCTATTCGAGTTTGATTTCCTGTAATTGGTTCATCCAAACCAAATTTCATGTTCTATTGTAGAGACTTACTTGTTACATGTTTTTGTTGTTTGTTTTGATGGAATCGCTTACTATAATTTCTATGATTTGCTCAGCGTGTTTCAACTATAAAACTCTATCGAATCAGTAGGTTTTTTCTACTATTTACTCCCATTTTCTTTCGTCAATTGTTCCTACAGTTTTAAAAGTTTGTCGTCTATAGATAATGTTTTCACATTGTTCATGGCATATAGGTAAAATGGATTTTCTTTATCGTGATCTGTGAAAAGAGGTCGCGAATTTCTGACTCTACTCAATTAGACAGGCATTTTTAAGGTGTAGAACTTATCACTGAATGATCTGCCAACCGGGTCTTTTAAAATTTGGCGTGTCACATTTTAATAACTTCCTAGTTATGTAGTAATACTAATATTATAATATCATGATTAGGATTTAGTTAATTTAATAAACTTCACGCACGTTTGAATATAATTCAGAAATATTACTTCACAGTGATCTGGTCATGTGACAGGAATAGCCGATAAAGGCAGTACAGATTAATTCTGTAACAAATTCCACGATTTACATAAGAAATATAGAATTTTATTTTAACCAAAAAGGGGCTTTTATCATACTAGACCGAGATATTTAGAAGAAGAAAATATCCAACAGTGTTGTCATTTTCTTTTTTCACGGACTGTGTGGATGTTTCTATCAACTTGGGTAGATTCGCTTCTCTATACAGGCTACTATTATACCTACAGCAAAGGTCAAATGCGGAATGTTTTAGAGAAAGCTTAGTATATTCGATATCTGGCTTCAGATTTATAGTCAGTCAATGTTGGAAATAATCGGCAAAAACCGAAAATGGCGAATTTGATTTTTCGCCTATAAATCCGAAATGGTAATATGATACTATTAGGACACTTTTTTAAGACAAATAAGATGACAATTATGACATGTCTCAATAGTCTTTTGTTATCCCGAAAACCGTCCTAACTTTCATATTTATTATGGTTGCCACAATGAATTTTTCAATTTTTGGAAAGAGCATGAAATTTCCATTCTATTGATGTCTCACAAGTGTATACAAGATTTGAATTTCATCGATATAATTATTACAATTCGTAAAATTAGGCTTTAATTTTTCTAAGTAGGCCATAATTTATTTATGGCAGAAAACATTAATAAGAAAGTAACGGATATAATGAAGCATTGAATTTTCAATAGAACATGAGCGTAAATAAGGAGGTCATTTATTTATGGCAAAAACAATAAAAAATAATATGTTTAACGCCAGTTTCAATAAAATATAAACCTAAATAACGACTTCTCAACAAGGGAGAATTAATAAGTAGTAGTACCATTCATGCCCGTAATGTAAAGTCTACTTAAGTTCTTAACTGCTTCCTAATTAGGTGTTAATATAGAGAATTGCAAATTGGCGTCCATTCGCATCGAGATATTTTTGCAATTGGTGACTGTTTTTGTATAACCTTAGCAAGCGTATTTCCGATCATACTATTTCTAAATGTAAAGCCCCATGGTTAATTAAATTAACTACGATTTTTCTGAATTGAGCCCTATGAGGCTGTTGTTCAGGATATATCGCTAAATACCTTGGTGTGGTAATGTAGACAATTCTGTATGATTCTAAGTACTGCGCTAATAGGTCAAACTTTTCTTTATTTGAATAGGGATTACCCCCCATTTTCAACAGGTTTCGATAATTTGTGTTTCACATTTAACATTTTAATCAGAGAAAAATTTTCCTACTACTAACTAAAAAACAACCTTGACACTATGAATTTTTTAACGTCAGCCAAAGCCACAATAGATGAAAAAAATGTGTTATAGAAACCAATACAATATTAAAAATGAAAATGGGGACAAAAACATTTTACAAGCTGTTTCCGAAAACCCTAGGGCATCGGTAAGAACTGGTGAAAGGCAATTTCGTGTGTCAAAATGAACGATACAGAGAGTGTTAAGAAAGAATAAGTACCATCTGTACAAATCCATAATAATTCAAGAACTTACGGAAACTAATTTTTCAAGACAAATGGGCTTCTGTGAGATTAATGAAAATTTCGACTTTGTAAATCATATCCTGTAGTACCATGAAAGTAGGTGTACTAATTATAGAATAAGCACAATACTCATCATTAGGCTGTTTAAAACCTTCACGAAGTGGCAGACAGATGTTTACAGACCAGAGCTGGAAGTAACATTTGGTGTGGGGTTATTGGTTATTTAATCTAACTAACATTTTTTAATAGGGTACCTATAGGACTATTCGGTTCGACTACAACTCATTAATAGCTGTTTTCGCGGTAACGATCCGTTATCGATCCAGGATTGAGCGCTTGCGCACACTCATTCACGGCGTTCGTGGTAACAGAATTTCGAATACCAGATGGCAAATTCAGTGTTCGCGGAGCTCAAAGGATGCATCTTGGATTGATTCAGGACGAGTGAAATGAATCCGCTGACGTTAGGAAGAACGAAGAGTTCGAACATTCCATTCAACGATTCGACTAATTGTATTCATATTTGTCGGATTGTTTGATATGTGTTAGCTAGCTTGTGTCTTGTGTTCACAACCTCTTTTATTTAAAGTAATAGTTGCGTTGTATATAAATACAAAATCTGCTTTTTCGAATTAAGTACTATTACAGTGTCGTTTTATTACAGTTCTGAAATTGTTCGTGGTACATAGAAGTCTAGTACGTGTTCGTAACTGTACTTGCGCATAAAGCAGATCCGGGATTCGTCAGGCATCCATTCCGGATGCATCCTGAGTCGACACCGCGAAAACAGCTAATATTATTTTACGACAAACAAGTCATGGCCTTCTTAGCAAAATTAAGGTCGAACTTTATTAAGTGTGATATTTGGATGAAACTCAATTTTTTTATGACTTGGGAGATATCACCGGACTGGAAATTTTACGCTCTGTCCAAAAATTAAAAAATACAATGCGGCCATAAGGAAAAATGCGACGGTTTACGAGATAACAAAAGACTATTGAAACATGTCACATCCGCTATGGTATTAAAAAAGTGTCCGAATAATGCCACATCTTACAGCTATCAAATTAACCATTTCGGATTTATTTTCAGTTTTTGCCGATTATATCCAAAACCAGTCGACCGATCGTAAATCCGAAGTTAGATAGCAAATGCACTAAGTTAAAAAAACTCTAAAACTTTCTCCATTTAACCTTTGCTCTAGGTATAATAGGAGCGAGATCCCTATATATAGGAGCGAATTGGGAAACACTGTATAAATACCATCAATTATTTTTATCATCTTTTTTATGGCAACAGAATATGTAAACGATAACATTAATTAAAATCTTAAAAACAGTGAGTTAAATCTACTCCATTGTTCTTAAGTTATTATTTAATTAAATTAATACATTGCTGATAGTTATCTACGTAGGCTTAGGTCTAGGGTATAAAAAATTAACACATTTTTTGTTTGACGATTTATTTCAGTGATTAAGAACACTTCATCTAACCTTAACCATTGGACATTTGTCATCGTTTTCTAGTCAAATTAATGGTTTACATGCTTATTTTCAAAATAGGTCAGAAGGATTATTATATCGTTTACACCGTTTCATTTATTTTATTTCGCTGTGAAAGTGTATGAGGAAATAATAGTAAACATCATAAGGACACCTATAACAGATCTATTTTCAAAAACAATAAATAATTTTACGATTCAAGTTAGTTAATTTGAGGTTTTTTCACACAATCCGTTGCTAGTAAATAAATCGTCCTTCATATGTCTGGCACAACCGATTTAATTTTCATTCATTTATTGTTACGGATGGCTTGAATATTTGCATATTCTTCAGAAAAATCTGGGTACACAATAAAATTTAATTGTTCCATGTTATAGTTGGCAGAACAGTTATGTAACTTTAAATGCTTAACATTAATCATACAACTGTGGTTGCGATGCGGCTGCAATTAGGGGCATGAATGAAAAAATGTTGTTTAACTCATTGTTGTTCTTGCCTCGCAAACTTAATAACATTTGCAGAATTGTTATGCATAACATTCGTATTGAATAATTTTGATAAAATAAATATTCCGTTAATGAATTCAACGACGTTATAATGTCTGTTTTCTCTAATCGTAAAATTGCTATTAAACAACATCAACAATTATGATAGTTTAGTAACTGAACAAAGTATATGTCGTAGTCATATAGAGATTCAAACACATACGCTTAGGCCAAATCAGACATATAGCTATGTGACGTCCTATAGACTATTGGTTTTGACAGGGATTTTCCAAAAAATGAGACTATGTATTAAGTTATATTTCAAAAAGAACCAACTTCAAATGAATCAAAATGAAATTTTTTAACACCCTGTACAATCAATAACTATTTTCTGACATATGTTGACATTTAAATTTGTTAATACAATTATATAATATTTACTATAACGTTTACGGACTTTAGTATTACCTCAACAATATTCTTGCGAATTTAAATATACAAATAGATAAATTATTGTACAATTTTTACTTAATGTATGTTTAATTATACATTTTTTTAAGTATTTCTTATCTTAAATTAAAATTACACAAATACACACTAAACACACATTATCGATATAATAACTACTATACGAAGGGATTAACTTTCATTATGTGCTTATTTAGGATAATGAGACAATTCCTCTTTAAAGTACATTTTCAACTTTCTCCAAAGCTATTTATAAATATTTTATTGTAGTATTTTTAATAATAATAAAATCACACTATATTATGGTGCAGTCTGTATATAATTTAAAATTAATTGATTTTTTCCATATAATTTATATTTAAAAAAAACGACGTCAACTGGCTTAACCGTTTAGAAACCGTGTGCAATCAATCACTATTTTATGACATATATCCTTTTTTATCTGATTTAAGTTACAATTCTATTGATTATTTCAGCGTATTTTTGTCTCTCTCTCTCTCCCCCGCTTTCTCCCACTCTCTATATATATTTTTTTATATTTTCCACGTATTATTTAACTTTTTTATTCGTTTTATTATTTGGACCACTTTCTATTAGTGTCTATCATTTTCTGAACCACCCTGTACAATTATAGTTCAACTAAACAGGATGTTGCAACCTGCCTGTATAATTATTAATCCTCTCTACCCTATTGAGTGTTTCTATTTTTATATTGTTTAAACTACACTGTATACCTATAATTTTACTTCACCCCATATGTCAGGTATAAGCAACTACTTATGTTACACACTATATAACAATTTTTTAGCCACCCTGTATAACTGCAATTCCACTACACCTTATATTTCAATCATCCTGTATGTGCAACTGCTTCTAACATTTTTTCAACCCTCCGCCCTATAGCTCAAATAATCTTACTCCATATGCTTATTTAACAATATTTTTAACGTTTATTATCCACTCTGTATAAGTATAGTTTTACTTCACTTTTATTTCAACCACCTAGTATACGCATCTACTTATGTGCCACCAAATACAACATTTTTTTAGTCACTTTAATTCGATTCCACCTTATGTTTGAACCATCCTATATATGCAACTGCCTGCATATGTACCCCCCAATATCACATTTTCCTGTAAGATTTTTTGAACTCACATGTATAAGTGTAATTTTACTTCGCCGTATATTTCAACTGCGCACATTGCTTGCTGCTTGAATTTCCATGCACACACACACACACACTTACCACCGCATACCGCATAGAATAGATCGCTCACGTAACAATTTTTTTTTCGATACATTTTACTCGACTTTAAGCCACGTAAAATGAAAACCGTTACAAACACCCTGTACCCTGTTCATGGCATATCTTGATATAAATATCAAGATATGCTAGATATTTATTATGAAAATTTGACATTTACATAGATTTTTATCGTTTTTTGCACATATTTTTCGGATTTTTAGCAAACGGTATATTTTACGTTATAGAAAACTATACGGAATCAAGCTGGAACATCTCTTTCTAGAATATAATTTAAATTATTCAAATTATTTGAGCCGTTTTAGAGAAAACAGTGTAGATTCATTGAAATTCGCTGAAGTGTAGTCCCTTAATTATTGTTTTTTCTGATTTTCTGGAAAACTGTAAACCTCAACATTCCTTAATTCAATGCCATTTAAATCATTAAAATTGCCTAAACCGTTTTTGAATAATCACTGAACATACATAAAAAACGTGCCGACGAATTGATAACCTCCTCCTTTTTGGAAGTTGGTTAATAAAATGCGTGATAGTTTTCCAAGTCGATATTCCAGTTTATCTGAAATATCAGATAAAATGTTACAATTATATGTCAAATGTTATTACATTTACTTGCGAATGTCAAGATTTGACCCACGCCCATAGCTATGTGTCTAGCAGTTATTTGCCTACGAGCCTATTACTACACCTATGGACATTTAAGGGGCCTCAAGACACCAACGTTCTATAGGAGCGCACTTAGCTGTGTGCCTGATTGGCTCCACGCGCACTTCTATCTAACTCATACTCTTTATGACTTCGGCATATATAGAGAGATCCTAAATTAAGGAATAAATTCATTTTTCAGGTAACAACTGAAAACTAGTGAAACAGGTGAATTTTAAATCTGAAATTAAACTTTTAAAATAAAATTACTCACTCGCCCTTTCAACCGCCTAGGGATAATAACTAAAATAATTTTAAATGAAAAGGGGTAGCTTGTGACTGCTATTAAATCGGTCTTCAATTCTCTATTCAGCATTATAGAACTTTTTGATATTTGGACGTGGGTACCCCAGAAAAAAAATAATTTTATTTTGTACAACCAAGTTGCTCTCGAGTCAAATACACACAATTTATTAGACTATTAGTCATGTTTTTGCCAAAAAAGTAAAATCGAATCGTCTTGTGAGATTTAAAACGTATTTAAAATTTATTGTAGTTCCCTAGATGTCGTTAATAATTTGTAGTTATTAATCGTTTACTTTGCAATTTCTAAACATTAATTTATATCTTTTTAAATGAGCCTTTCCGAGACCCAAAGAATTGTGATATTAATACTAATGGGAGTGCGTGATAAAATAGAACGTATTCTTATGAGAAAAGTCCTGACCGTCACATTTACCAGATTACGGTGAGTAGTATGGAGCATAAATTCTGTCAATTTGTGGCTGTCGAAGATCTTTTCAAACCTGGGATATCAAAACTGAATGATGAAAAGAAATTTGATATATTATTAAATGTTGAGGAAACCACACAGAAAATAGACAAGAGAGGTAGCTGGTGATAATGATGTAAGGAAATCAACTGTATTGGGAATTTGGAAAAAAGAGTAATACCATTCATATAAAATTAAACTGGTTCAGAACCTAAATGACGATGATTCTGTGAAACGATTACGAAAAGATATCAAGAGATTCCGATGTTTCCCAAAAATATTCTTTTCTCCGATGAGGCAATGTTGACCCTACATGGAACGGTCAACTCACTGGATCAGGGAAGGTCGCACTCAGTATCCTATTAAAGGGAACCATAATAAACAACAGATAACTGAATGATTTAAAACATCCAATAAAGCAAGAAATTAATAAAATCGGCACAGAGATGTTGCAAAACGTTGTCGAAGAATTCTGTACATTCTTGTCAAGAAATGAACGGTGACAATTTGGAGCTTATGACTTCAAATTTTGTTTATTTTTATGGCATATTTAATTATTTTACAAATTACACAACTGAAAACTGACTTTTTCATTACCATGTCCAAAAATGAAAAATATTCTGAATAGAGATTTGAAAACCCTTTTAAAAGTTTATTTTTTGTTCAGAATATATCGTTGTTAAGTTTAAGATTATTAAAAGTACCAGCAGTTTTCCATTTACATTAAATGTTTTCCCCCCAATAATACCCATTTTCCTAACTGGTTTGTTACCGATCCTTTCATGAAAATTTTCTTCAGAATAATTTCATCGGTTGCAGTATATTTCTTCAATCGTTTTTTTCTAATTTAACGTAAAAGTTTTCTGAAACATGTTTATTTTCACAAAACACATATTTGAATGTTATATAATAATTTACGTTTTCGTATTTTTTAATAGGTACTTGCTGTGTTTGATTTAATTTATTTAACTAGCATTAAATGTTGTTTTTTAAACAGTGATCAACGACAATCAATCTTTGACCATAAACCAGTTGGTTTTACGATTCAATACTGCTTTCAAACAAATTTTATTTACTAGTGTAATAAGATAATGTTCATGAAACGAGGATATCTTCAAGAACGGCAAGGACATCTTCTCACGTTAATATACGAAGCTTATGAGCGATTAAAATTATACATGAACTCAGGACATTCGATAAGAAGTAATATTATCAAAGATCTGTTTGGCGCCAGTAAGTAGAACCAGTATTATCTGTCTGTAGACAAATGTCAGCGCTTACGGGTTCTGAATAATTATTTAATTAATCAATGCCGAATAATCAGGATAATTTCAACTTTAAATATACTTGTTTATTGAAACAGTCACTGACATTGTGAAATTCCGTATTAGTTACCTATGTTGGCATCTATGTGTATATATAACACTGCCAAGTGTTCAAAGAAAAAAATGTTGTACAAAAAGGGTAGAATGAAAAACACAAGATAGATTTTTACCTTACTGGTTTTTGATTTTAACATATAATGAAAATGGAAAATAGTTGCTACCTTTAATAAATCTTAAGTTTACCAACAACATCTAACAAAAACAAGATCAGTAATCGACTATTTATGCAAAAATAATCAAGCAGCGGATATTGATAGACACATGGTCTTATAATAGCACATAGGATCCAGCCATTTATTGGTAATATCAAAGACAAGGAATCTGTCAAAGTTAGAAACGATTAAGACTAAACGCAGTACACAGAAATAGAGAAGGCTACAGTAGGAAAACAAAGACCTTACTATTATAACACTTAATTTTGCACTGCTCAAATTAGCGCATGTACAATGATGTGATCGACTTATATGCAACATGGAGGTATAGAACTGCTTACACATAACGTAATGAAAACCGTAAACAACGACGCAAATGATGAAGCAGACATTAACAACATAAATGAAGGGGTGAGAGTTCATCACTGTCTACATCGTTTGTTTAAGGAAGGGGTAGGAAATAAAATACCCAACAAAACATAATTGACAGAAGCACTTAATATACAAAAAAAAAACAAGAAAGCATCCGGTTTTTATGTGAAGCCCCAAGATTACATTTACACCTCTTAATTCTTTACACCATACCTTGAAATAAGCAAACATTCCCAGACGCTGGGCCAGTTCTAAAGTTACGTCGTATTTCTGTTCTGTATTTGAAATAAAAACGAGGGCAGTAATCCCAAATAAATAAGCCTATCTAAGCCATCATATCAAAATATTTATGCTAAAATATATAAATATAGATTTAGAAAATATCTCCAAGCAGTTGCAATTTCATGACGTCAAAAGAGAAGAAGTAGGGTAAATAAAAATAATAACTCTGGTTGATATAATTTAATAATCTCAATGCACAAGGAAAGCCACATGCTGATAGATATAAAAAATTAGAAGGAAAATTTAGCATAATAGGAACCATGGTAACATAACAAACAGACATCAGGGATCATGTGAATATTTCAATTTAACCTACCAAAAACCATGAAGATAAAGGAATCGTTTTATTATTTTTTATTCGAAAGCATCTGAATTATATACTATTAAAACGTTATAAATCAATAAAGAAAAGCAACTTACAGACTTATAAAAAATATGAAACTCAGAAAAGGGTACTACGAAAAAATAAATTGCATTTCCCTAAATAAAAGAACTATATATAGTTTTTATATTTTTATAAGTTTTATTCCATTGGATCTCAAGTCAGAAATTTTAAAACTGATTAACAGAACTAAAAGTTTTAGGTAAAGTAATGCAAGTAATTATAAGCATTACTAACTAGGTAGGTACGAATAAAAGACAAATTGTTCAAAGAATGGAAGGTGCACAGTTCGATATTTTGAAACTAAGATTAGAGGAGATGGTAAACAAAACACAAAAATATTGAGCACAACAAGAAAAGCCATATAAAATTGGTAACAGAATTAAAATTAAATCCAATTCATTTGCTGTAGTAACTACGACATAGAGACAAGATATCGTCAGTGACGAAAAAGCAAAAAAATATAGTTATTGCAATGGAAGTGAAATGCATAACATGGAAAAACAAACAGAAAACTAGAAAGGGGAGTGAGCAGCAATACAACAAATATTCTGACAGGAATCGGAATAAAAGACTCCATTATAACAACCGGTGTAAAGAACAGATAAAAAAATATTGATGTAGTTTAGATGGTTTCTTATGCTAACACATTTTGTATTTGTCCAAACTAACTTTCTCACCAACGTTCTCACAAACCTAACATTGTTCTCTGAAATAATTTTTGAAAAAAGCTACTTCTGTGTAACGGGCTAATCATAAAATGTTCCAAGTGCCTTACATATAATGTAGGGCGACATATACCCTTAATAATTTCAAGGTTGAAGTGCATTTTCATATATGTTATAACGCTTTCAGTAGGCGGTTTATACATTCCAAAATGGGCAATTTTTATTAACCCTCGCCGCCCCTCCTGACAGTGTATATTATAATTGTGTCTCAAAAATAACAATATTCCATTATTGCCTGGAATATCAGTTTTACATTATTATATAGCGGTTAAGGTGGATGACCTTTTCGAAATAATGAGTATATTGTTGCCTTAAATATAATTTTTAAACTCTTTTTGGTATTATAGAAAAAGTTTAGGTTAACTATTTATATTGCAATAGTTTTTGTTGGTTAATAATATCCAGTTATAAATATTTTTTATAAAACGGATCTGTTTAAATTAAACTGATCGTATCGAAAACAGATTCATTTCTTCGAAACGATTATTTGGCAACGGAAACATAAATTAAAGGTATTGAACAATTCGCTACACTTGCAAGTCATTGCCCGAATATTACTATCGAAACAAAAAAACTTTCGGAGAAGGCACACAGAGATAAATTAAAATAAAGGTCATAGTTCTCGAAACACGACACTGTATATTCATGAAACTTCATGGTACTCCACCTTTTTTAAGGTATTCCATCCATAATTCAAAATTTAATCGTAAAGACTCGACACCGTTGGCCATCAATTTATACATGCCTTTAGTGTATACAGAGTGAATAACTTCAAGGTAGATTCTGAAGCCTAGAATTAATATAAGCATATACCATGTGTACCATATGATGGTTTCATATTTAGATCCTGTTTTAAAAAGTAAAAAAAATAGATTTAACAATATATTTGTCCTACCTAGTCTAAGAAATAAATAGTTAAAACTTGTAAAAACGAATCATAGTTTCGACTTTCGAAAAGTTGCCCGGATTACTGTTTGTGTTCTACAGAAAGTCTTACTCACTGATATTCTGAGGAAGACTTTCTATAAAATTATATTATTCTCAACATAACAGTTTTTTTCGAATGGCTAGTTCCATTGGCCTTCCAATATAGTATGTATATAGCTGGAACTCCATTTGCACTTACAAAATTTCTTAATAAATATTTTTTTATAATTTGGGCGAATTAATCCAATTAATGTCTCTTTTCTCAATAATCGGTGGATACTTCCTACCGGGTCAGACATTGTCTATGATTATGAATTGAACAACGAAAATCGAGGTTTATCCGACAATTACACTTCTTCGAGTGCGCAATTCTATCAAAGACATTTTTTATTTCATATATTTCTTCGGTTTGTAACCATTATGGTCTCGGGAAATATTAGGATTTTTCAGAAAATCGTAATAGTAAATTCTGTACAATTAGTAGGGATTCATTTTAAACATTTAAACAGCTAAAAGTAAAAACTATCAAAATCTTTAAAAATATTCATGACTTTTAGTATTCCATTTACAGAATCAAGCCCAAATCAAATCTCAATTTTTACAGTTGATGAGTAGCAAGACTACTTGGATGAACAAAATGGTTTACATAATGGGCAATAATTAGTTTTTGTTTAGTAATGTTCTTGCTGCCTAAATAATGACAATTAGAGTAGGTTAGTGTGTTTCATGTTAATAAAATCAGTTATCAATAAGGCTATAGGTTAAAGGTAAATTCCAAAAATTACATATCAGAATTTTTCTAATTCATGTAAACACCTTTGCATTTTTTGGTTGCAGACTGACAAAAATTAATACAATTTAAGCCGATTTACAGCTACCTACCGTTTATAAAATTAGTTGTACCCTTGGTTGAAAGTCTTTGTATTTTAATATTTCCCTTTTCAACAGTGAAGGTAAAACCGAAACTGATGATTCGCTAGGTATTATTTATATGATTAAAATTCTTGTTTATGTGGCTCTTTAGTGGTCCTTAAGTGATATTTATAAAATAAATCGACAACCATTATTAAATGCTTGTGTCAACATATCAAAAGTAAACACATAACGTAAAAGAGACAAACAAAAACAACTACTACTTTGGGTTATTACTGGTTAAAGATATTTCAATCAATGACATAAGAAAGGACTCATTTGTGACGTTTTCTTGATGATGAGCATTTTCCTAAATAGGTAACAGTGCGTGGACTCAGTGTACATGATATGGATATAACAGCTGTTCCTTTAAGATGGCAAATCCTGTCATATGATCAACATATAGCTGTAAAGCACTTTCCTAGTCCTGGTATCAGATTGCTTGTCAATTAAATTAAATACAGCTTCTTCTAATTCTAGTGTTCTAATATGGCGACCACAATCATGTTTTCTAGGTTTGAAGCTACCTGTATAGTCGTTGATGAAGCCGTCCATACAAAGTGTGCTGAGGGGCTACACGTTGAGGATACATTGCGGCATATCTTCTCGGCGCTTTCAGGAATTACCATTAGAGAGACCGTAGACGTCAGCCATTTCTGTGGTTGAGTAAACCGCCATATTAGTGAAAATTCGAGAAAAGTCACGCACAATTATCACTGTTGTTAGTAAAAATCAACGAGAGTAAATTAACAACAATTAAATTAAATTCACTTCTCCTTTGTTTTATTTTAAAATGTTTGTCTCTTAAATTGATTGTCCTTATACAATGATTGTTGACTGTAAATACCTATTTAATGACTTTTTTTTATTATAACTATTATTTGTATAATGTATAACTGTCTCTATTTGATTTCAAAGTTTTAGCGCCTGCTCTTTTAGATGATATTAATAGATTATTGAATGCCAAATTAAATTGACACATAGAAATAAGTAGGTTTTTCCTTAGTTAAGTTAGGTTAAGTCACCCCATCTCCCGGTTATACTGGTGAGCCAATTGTAAAGCCTCACAGCCTGGCTGTTAACATGGCTGAAATGTCTTTTTAACATTTGTTAATTGTAATCATATTAACTTAATAAAAAGTTTGAATAGAATTGTCAATAAGAGGAATTAATATGAAAGCCGCCTACTAGAAAAATAAATAACATGATTGTTTGTTTTTACGGTACACATGAAATTGATCATGTTTTCAAGAAAAACAGTGGCTGATACAATCAAACACAATAAATAACCAAGATTGCAAATTCACAAGAGATTCATTAACAATTTTTGTCAATTGCCTACTGAAAAAAAGTTGTAGGGGCAGAATGAATACGTAACCCCAAAAAAGTACCACCCTTTATATTTTCATGACCGCTTCTGTGATCTTATTATAAAGAATTCATATAGGCATTACTGCTCCAAAATTGAACTAAATATCTCGAAAATAGTAGTCAGAAGAAACAAACTGAAAAAGATTTCAACACCTTGTACATCGGTAACGAAGCCTTTGCGGACATATGTTTGTAAGGACTTTTCGTCATAAAATGATTCAAGGAAGCACATCTTGAAATCAATCCTTCGCAGTTATTCAGTTACAAACACATTTGCATCGATCTGTCTTATACAAATTGTACGTTTTTCAGATTATTTCTTTATAAAATCAATTTTTTGTCTACACTTACAAGTGAATACCATGAGTCACGACAAACTAGATTTAACCATTCTTTTCTGTCGTATTTGAGTGTTTTAAGAAAAAAAAACTCTTTCATAGAAGAGAGGAAATATTTGTTTACTACATTTTTTTCTCAAACTCGTATACATTAAACATTCAACCGAATTCTTCTACCATATGCAAAACGTTTTTAGAGCCATAACGGTAATTTCTTTAAAATATATTGAAGAAAGTCAAAAAACATGACATCCAGTAAGATAGTCTTACAAAATTTTGGGTGTGCAGATTAAATCAATCTGGTAATTGAACATTGTATTTGCGATGTTGTCAATTACATATTTTTATCATCCGTTCATGATATCAACCGTAAATGTTAGTGTGCAAAAGTAAGTTAAACATTTTTATTTTGTGACTGATATTTATTGTAGTATAAAGAATAACAAAATATATTAAAGTGATATATAACTTGACCACATTGTCTATGTAACCAGAAATCCAATCTCAATGAGAATTCATCCATGACTTTCCTTATGATTTTTGGGAGACATGAAAATTCTTGGATATGTTTGCCTTCTATTTACATCCTTTTGCTTTTTGAGTCAGTCACCCGGTAAAAATTTTTCAGGTGATTTAAAATGCCGATATCTTGCTGGCCAGGGACTTGACAACACAACTAAAGAAAGATACGAACGTATTGAAATTACTGGGAAGGGGCTCTTTCTTAATGAAGTCAAACTGATGTGTTTACTTGTTTTTGGTTGGATATAGAATAGAAGAGCTGTCGGTTTTTTGGAGTTCATGTACATGACAGTTCTCTCAATTTCTTTTTAATTTTAGGTACAGTCCCACATTATATATGGTTTCTGTTTTCAAATGTGTCGTGCATAGATGTCAAAGTTTTAACTAGTCGATAAATGAAACACACAGAGTTGGTTAAAGCATTCGCTAAAAACTAACTTCCATTAATATTTATGGTTAAAGAAAGTACTTCCATATTCTTCTTATGCAATCTGAGACTTTATATGTGACCACCTTGTATTGGTAATCTCCTTCAGTTGATATACAATTGCTTTCTGCATGCTGAGGTATAATTTTAGCATCATGCAACAGGTCTTCAGTTCTAAAGATAGCAACAGCAACATCGTTTTTGCAAAGAATAATTATAGGAACTTGACCAGCTGCTGCGTAACTGTGTATACAACACGAATTGTTTTTGTTGTTATAAAATACTTGATGTGTTTGACCACATTTACATTCAGAACGTATGTTTTCTTTTATGGCATATTATAGCCAAAACGATAGAATAATAGTGTTAAGTCAATTATCATTAGTTCAACCGAATAAGAAACACGTCGTACCAAAACTATTTTCAAACTCAATAATAATGAATTAATGCATGCCTCATGTATGTATTGGCAATTAAAAATGAAAAGTAATTTATTTTCTCAGTATCCGGTGTTAAAAAATTAACGGTATGTCAAATAAATCTAAGAGCTGCAAAATTGGAAGTATAAAGAGTAGTAGGTACCTAGTAAAGTGATTTGGCGCTTTAACCCGCGACTGCTTGTGCTATTTGCATTTTGCTCAGGGTAAACAGAAAATGGTGTATAGTTTAGCAAATTCTGAAGGGAGGTTTTTGTCCATCTATAATCTTTGAGTCGTGTCACATGGCCTGCCCAATCCATTTCAGGATTGTAATTTTCTCTATGACGTCTTGTATCCCTGCTCTTCTTCGAATTTCTATGTCTTATATATGCTCCGCAAGTTTAATTGACTGATCTTTCCATTTTCCTCTGGGATGTTCTTAGCTTATTTATGCTGTTTTCTTTGCATCTCTTATGTCTGGTTATGTCTGGTGAGTCTTAAGTCGTGATATTGTTTCCTAATATTAATGCTCCACCGATACTGAGTTTGTAACAAAGTTGGTTTTGCTTTTGTTTATCTGTATAGTACAACTTTGGTTTCTTGTACAAGTTCAATGATCATTACTTCTACTTTTTGTAAATCATCAGCAATTCGGACAACATAATCGGCGAATTTTTGATTGCTAGGCATTTTCGTCCCTTTCCTATCCTAGTTGACTTTTTTAAGGCGTATTCAAGAAGCGTAGCAGCGTCTTGAAAACCTTGACTGACATTGAGCCCCCTTGTGTGACACCTCTTAATCTTAGTTTCTTTGAAAAGCGCTAGCGGGTAGGTACTCATCTATAAACCCGATAGATGGCAGATTTGATCAGGGATGCGCTGCTGCCCACGCGAGCTTTGCTTTATCTCCCAACACCATACGGGGAAACCATTGTCACATCTTCAGTTCCTTAACGAGTCTACTACATTTCTTTCCTACAGCTTACCCAACTCGCCCACAAATCTAGGCGTTTTACACAGACTAAAACACTCATGAGACGAGTTCTAAAACATTAGTTATTTCTAATAATTAAATGAACCTAAAAACTACGAAGGTACTATAAGAAGAAGAAGAATGTTACAGAATGCTCTTAATTTTAATATTAATTCAAATATTCTAAACTAACAATATATATATATATATATATATATATATATATATATATATATATATATATACGAGGGTGAATCAAATATGAACCGGACTTTTCTGTTTCTCGCCCTGTAGGTAATTCGAGTGGCGTGACGTCTGGATATATGTTAGGTAGGGATGTTAAGAAGAGGGGAGTTCGTCGGTTTGGCGAGGCGTAGTCGATGCGCTGTTAGTAGCATCATGTCAGAGCAAGAGGTGCATACGTCTGTTGCGCAACGTGTTGTTATCAAATTTTTGGCGCGGGAGGGCGTTAGACCGTCTGAAATTTTGCGTCGACTATCTGCAAAGTTCGGCAATGAAACACTTTCAAGTGTACAACTGGCACAAAAAGTTTTCAGATGGCCGAGAGACAGTGGAAAATGAGCCTCATGCACGCCGTCCCACGACAAGCATCAATGAGGCGAATATATCTACGCAATTCGTGAGCTGATTGAAGGCGTACTGCTGATCGATTTTCTGCACGAACGCTGTACAATTAATACTGAGTATTACTGCGAACTACTCCAACAAGTGAAACTTGCCTATCGGCAAAAGAGGCGGGATATGTCTATCCGAAGTGTGATTCTGTTGCATGACAACGCTCGGCCACATACAGCTGCATTGACTCAAGGAAAATTGAACAAATGCATTGGGAAACCCTTGAACACCCGCCTTACAGTCCTGATTTGTCGCCATGCGACTACCACATGTTTGGGCCACTTAAAGAAGAACTGGGAGGCCACCACTTTGAGGACAACGAAGGTGTAGAAACGTTTGTGCGCAATTGGTTATCGACACGATCAGTTTCATTCTTTGAGAAAGGTATTAAAAAACTTCCGATTCGGTGGGAAAAATGTATACATAAGAGAGGAGACTATGCAGAAAAATAATATGTATTAAAATTTGTATTGATCGTACCAATAAAATTTTGAACACAAAAGTCCGGTTCATATTTGATTCACCCTCGTATATATATTATATATATATATATATATATATATATATATATATATATTATATTCATAGTTCATAAAACTTTGGTATTAGCCGATGTTTTGAAATCAGTAACGTCAAGTATAAAATTAACACAAGAATCGTCATAATTTGACTTAAAATGCAAATGTATGCAATTTAAAGAAACCAGTTAATTTTATACACCATTTGCATATGTGATTTGGTCAATAAACCACATATTATTATTAATTTGTCTGTAAATATTAGGTAATGATAGAATCTTTGTTTTTTTTTTCTTATTTCAAAGAAACACTCCAGTGATTTCGATTATTTCAGCATAACAAAACACGTCACTAAAAAACGCCTTGATAACTGGTAGGTATTATTCTTCACCTCAAGTACAGGACTTATTCACTGTTTAAGACTCTCGCCGTATTGTTTATTTAAGAAAGTTTATTTATTTATTTAAAGAATAAGAATAACTTGAGAACGTAGGTTTTCGCGGCCAGTGCCATAGCTGATTCTGCTTCTGCCTCATTTTTTAGAATTAATTTATTTATATATCTGAAACCAGCATATACACAAAGTTTTCCGACGTTTCGCCAACACTTATAAGGGGCTTTTTCAAGGATGAGAAAACAAAACAAATATTACTTACCTTGCGGCGACCCCATTCGTTTCGTCTTTTTCTCACAAATACACTTTGAAACTTCACTTTATTAACTTGTGACACTGTCAGTTTAAGTGTGTTTAAGTGAAGTTTCAAAGTGTATTTGTGAGAAAAAGACGAAACGAATGGAGTCGCCGCAAGGTAAGTAACATTTGTTTTGTTTTCTCATCCTTGAAAAAGCCCCTTATAAGTGTTTGGCGAAACGTCGGAAAACCTTCTTTATATGCCGGTTCAGGTATATAAATAAATTAATTCGAAAAAATGACGCGATCTAAATCTGAAAAAAGCAGAATCAATCATATAACTTGTATATCCGTTTGTTTTCTGTTTACACTAAGGTTTATCTATATTTATTTTTCGATTACATAACTTATTTTTATTTCTCAAATGTTGCACTTCAGTCATGTAGTCCAGTATTCTATGTTTTCTGTTATACACAATACCATTTACTTAACTCTAGCACCAAAAACAACAATCATTTATTATAATCTAACACGCAAAATCTAACTGAATGGTCATATGGATAATTTCCCTCATAATGCTATATTAAATATAATCTTCTAATTGTGTTGACTTAGAAGCTTGATCAATTCAGTTTAGTATTTGATTTTAATTTCAACTTCTTGTCTCTACTCGTTCTTAAGCAAAAAGGTTTTGACAAACTAGGGACACCCAAAGTGATCATTTGCTGGTTCCCTTTTTTCCTTCTGAGGTACGGAACCCTAAAATTGAATGGCACTGCGAAAAAACTCTTAGCTTAGTATATAAAACAATAAAGATTATAAAGCAATTGTACTATTAATATAAATCAATTGTACTGTTAATAATTATATAATAATAATAATTTTGAGATGCAGAATATTTTAAGATACTGTGTATATTTCAAAATTATTTTAAATTACGTGAGCGACCCGAATGTCTGACTGAGTAATTTGACAAAGAAATCGCAACACCTAAAAGGAGACGTTTAAATTTAATATTGTTTTGGTAAAACATAAATGCTACCGTAAGGAATAAATGATTAAAATTTGTTAAAGTTTGGTGAATGTTTTTTTATGTAATTTTTTTTATCAACTAATATAGTTGTCGTTTTTGCATTTTTTTCCAACACGTCTTGGCATTGATTCAAAATGGTGGTTTATTTCTTCTTGAGGAATACTATCCCAAGTTACCTGTATTTCATATCTTAGAAACTCCAAAGTCGTTTCCGAGCCAGCTCCCATTATATCCCAAATATGTTTTATTGGCTAAAGATTTGGAGATCTGGGCGACCATGACAACAAATTCACATGGGTCTCTTCAGAGAAGTCTAAACTAATTCGAGCAACATGCGGCCAAGCATTATCTTGTTGAAAAATCGGATCCATGAGCTAAGTAAGGCAAGGAAGTACATACAGCTCTACTACTCCACTGGTGACCTACTTCCATGTGCAAAAGCACCCTTTACCATAACGCATACTGTTCAGTATATATGTCGCTCAACATCAAATTGAGGTTGGCGCCTTTCGCCTCAACGGTCTCCAACCCTTCTTCGGCCATCATGTCCACCCAAGCAGAGTTGTGATTCATCAGCGAACACGACCTGAATTCCACATTCCAATGTTATCGTTCTCTGCACCACTGTAGTCGTTGCCGTCGATGCTCAGCGGGCAGAATTAAGACAAGATGGGGTCAAGAATGAGGCAGTAAAAAAACCTTATACAGCGGTAAACCGTTCGGACGCTTGGTCTCGTAACCAGGCAAATTTCAACTGTCGAAAATCTCTCTCTAAAGGCCTTGAACTTCATTTATGTTCCTTCGACGTCCGGTGCCTACTCTTCTCCGATATCGGTATTATCAAACCAGTAGTTGGATTTCTGTTCGTGCAGTTAACAATTTCTCGAAAAGATAAACCCGCATCCCGTAAACCAATAAGTTGACCTCTTTCAAATTCACTTAGTTGGCGATACATTCGGCGTACACGTTACTAAACATCGATTTTGGATACCATCAAACAGTTTGTTTTTTGGTAAATTAAAAAAAAAAATGCAAAAATGACTACCTACTGACTAATTAATAAATTAATATTAATTGATAAGTAAAAAGTTTAGGTAAAAAACATTCATCAAACTTTACCGGATTTTAATCATTTACTCCTTGCTATAACATCTATGTTTTACCAAAACAATATTAAATTTAAATATCTACTTCTGGGTGTTGCGATTTCTTTTGCAATGACTATAATTAAGTAAAATATATAAAACCTAAAAGGTGTCAAAAAAAGTTTTAATGTGAAATTACAGTATATTTCACCACCGACTCATGTTAATGTTGTTACCCTATTAGAAACACTTTGTATTAAATTGTTAATAAACTGTTAAGATAGTGCTACCCTATTGGATCCCATCCACTTTCCAATTATTGTAAACTTGGTTTGGGGAGACTGTTAAGTCTATTTAATTGGCTGGATATTTCAACCCTAACCTGCTCAATACAGTTTATATCTGGTGAAGATGATAGCCACCAATTCTTCAAATGTCATGACATTTTGTTCGATCATTGATAATTCCGGCACGGTGAACACTGGTCTTACATCAACAAAAAATGTGTTTCATATTACAACTGGCTCTATAACCCTGACCCGATATCTTACGACAGTCATTGTCCTACTGATTAAGGGGGTTAAATCAGTGCGGCCTTAATAACATGTGCTTACTCAAACACAAACATATCCTCCTCCAAACGATGTCCTCTTTTTTCTGTACAAGTATTCGACCATCAAAGCTATTTAAACGAAATCTTAACTTGTCACAAAAGAGACAATGTCTCCAGTCTTGCATATTACATTGATTGATTTCTATTGGTCAAGGATAGCTGCATGCACGCTGCCCAGCTGTAAATCAAGGGTGCCTAGGGCGCCATCTGGCTCTCAGCCGAGATAATTGGATAGTCGCTAATGGTCTGTTTCTTTAAGAGTTTAAGATCACTAGTTGTGGCTCTTGCGCATACCCCACCATCATGAACTCCTCCTTAACGGTTGGACTCCTCTTGAGGAAATTTTTGGTTTGAGTGGGTTAGATTTGCAATTTAACCCGATAGATGGCGGTGCTATCAGGTTGTAATTTTTTTTCAAATCCTCATAAGGGGTAGGGCCGATTTTCATTAAACTTTTTGTTTGTATTTGAGTAGGTTAAATTTCTAATTTGACCCGGCAGGGGGCGCTGCAATTGTAGTATTTTTTAATTCACAGTTGTACCCCATGTGGGTGCTGCGATGCGCTATTAGGTTTTTTTTTCATTATTTGCATTTCAATTAAACTCTAATTCTTCTACTGTTTAAAGCAGATCCAGTAGTTAATTACACACACACAGTAATTTTATTGCTAGTAACAACGGTAATAATCAGTGGAAGCACATTATGTGAGTAATAAATATTGTATTCAAACAACTTTTTATCCATCCCAGACAACAATTCTTTTAAGAAAATTCTCAGTATAAATTGTAGAAAAAATAGGTATATCGACTTCAGTTGTTACGCATTGTATGTTTGTACAATCATTGCACGTTCTCATTTCCAACATTTAATTTGTCGTTTTGTTTGCAGATCGAGGAGGGTGAGCGCGGCCCATCATCCGAGATGACCGCGTCCCTCGGCCTGGGTGGTGATAGCGGCGGCGACACGAACCGCGACGCCAACAACCACAACAATTCCAACAACGTCTATACGGTATCCGTGACCGGCGCCTACGATAACAAGGCCTTCAAAGGTGACGGCTACAATGGCGAACCCATCAAACCCCCTCGGGAGCTCACAGACGAAGAAGCTTTCCAACAAGGCAAATTTAAACTGTCCACCCGAGAGAAATGGCGTATATTGAAAAACGTGTCGGCAATATCCTGCGCCTTCATGATCCAGTTTACCGCTTTCCAAGGAACGGCGAACTTACAGAGCAGTATCAACGCGAAAGACGGTCTCGGCACTTTATCACTGAGTGCGGTTTACGCAGCACTAGTAGTCAGTTGTATATTCGTACCTACTTTTCTCATTAAAAGGTTTACCGTAAAATGGACCCTGTGCTTCTCGCTGTTGTGTTACGCTCCGTACATTGGCGCGCAATTTTATCCAAAGTTTTATACTTTGATTCCAGCTGGTATTCTCGTCGGTATTGGAGCAGCGCCCATGTGGGCTTCGAAAGCCACATATCTCACACAAGTAGCTAGTGTTTATGCCAAGTTAACAGATCAAGCTGTAGATGGAATCATCGTACGGTTCTTTGGATTCTTCTTCTTGGCGTGGCAGACGGCAGAACTGTGGGGAAACCTCATATCTTCACTTGGTAAGTCATTTAAACAAAAACTTCACCTAGCATTTTTAATACATTTAATTCCATAAGAAAATATATGCAGTCTGAAAAGTGATCTTGGTCTGAAACTGTTTCAACAGAACCCGTTTCAGTTCTAATTCCTCTAATTAAAACATTGTTAAGGATGGAGTCTCTAACTCATACAAATTTCGAATTATTGATCAAAAACTGTATTTATTAGTAGCAGCCATTTGTACTTAATTGAGGTTTAATGTAATTTCGGAATTCTTCGATCACTGCTGCTTTCACATGTTACATCTAAGTGCTACATAAGTAATGTACCCAGTACTTACTTTTTTTCTACTTCTGTCACTGCTAAAAATAAACTAACCTCCAATATTAGTAATAATTAACGTATTTGCGAGCGAATGGTATAACTATAAAATACCAGTTAGGTAATCCTAATTTTTTAACAAACTTTTAATTTTTGGATAATATTTTATCGTATTAAGCTATTTATTCCCATACTTGAATGTTTCTACATTTTGAATCACCTCATTTTTACTGGATTAAAACTGTCACTATATCTATGAAGTAAGTAGGTATTAACTTGTTTAATTCTCCTTAGCATCAGTTCGTGAAATTGATTTTCCACTGGAGAACACACTTGTATTTTATGTATTTCTTTGTACTTTTACGAGAGTTTTTGCTTCGTAGTATTTTTTTCTTTTAGAGCATATTTTACTTTCTATCTATTTTACTTCTAGTATATTCTATTGCTCTGTAAATTCCTGATTTGTTAATGTTTACTTTATAAGCAACACCCTACTTTTATGATGAGCCGAGTTTTCAGGGTGTTTCTCCTTAGAAAGTTTGATAAAAACCCAAAAAGATTCGTTATATGTATATTTATTTATTTATTTGTTTATCCGGGAATACATCCGTTCCTTAGTATGAAGCGAGTTTGAAACTCGCAGACGCTTCGACAAGGTTTCACTTGCCATTCTCATTGCGTTGTCACGGTTAACTGAGAGGTAATCTACCTGAGCTTTATATTCATATGTCTCCGTCGAAGGTCGTATCGTTATTCAATAATTGTGTTCCATGTACTGGGGAGGTGCAGGACATCGTCTCTTTTGTTTAATTGCCTATTTTCTCAATTTCAATAGCTTTTCGTATTAGTCATGTTTTGTAATGGGTTGTTTGTGCGATCGCATCACTATTGAAATTAATTTTGTGGCTAGATTTTTGTTGATGTTGGAACACGGCCGATGTCGTTTGTTTATTTTTGCCAGCTAATCTATGTTCATCTAAACGGCCTGGAATTCTCCTGTTCGTTTGTCCGACGTATACTTTGTCGCACGTTCAGCAAGTTATACTATAAACCCCTTGGTTTTCTAATATAACTTCTGATTTAGGATTTCTTATGCTTGTTCCTATAGTCTTGTACGGTTTATATGCCGTCACTATGTCATGCCTTCGAAGAATTCGGCCAATTCTGTCCGTTGTTCCTTTGATGTACAGTAAGACTGCTTTTGGTTTTCCGGTAAAGTCGTTGTTTGGTATTGGCTCTAGTTGTTGTTGTTCTATTATATATATATTACTTTGTTGATTGGGTGGTTTGTGCATGCGTTTTGTCGTAGGGCGGCAGTTTTAATTCGTGTGTTTAGTTATTGTCGTCTGTCGTATAGATTTGGAAACGAACGTGTTGGCAACTCCCTGTATTTGAGAAGGATGGTGATGGGATTTGTAATTTAGATATCTGTTCGTGTGAGTCGGCTTTCTGTATACGGTGTGGTCCAAGTGCCCACTCTGGGTTTTTTTTCTTACGGGGTCGTCAAGGACGGGTTGCTGGTTTAGGTGCTTTAGAAACTTGAGCACTTCTTGTTTACGAACAGGCCCTATCGCAAATACGTCATCGACGGATCGTATACATAACTTTGGCAATCATACGCATTACAACCTCCGAGGAGACCTACAAGATGTTTCTAAAATAGGTTTCCAAACTTCTGCTGGGTATAGAACTCATCAAAATATGTGCCCTAAAAAGCACCCTTAGGAACTTATATGCCCTTAAAACTGCTCCATTATTGACAAAACGGTTAAAAATAAATAGAAAAAAATATATGGGTCTTACATAACTTTTTACGGTAAATAACCTGCTACTCCGTTTTTCGACATGCAAATCTTATGCGTCCTATTTAATTTGGTGAAAGGGATTATTTTTTCATTTAATTTTTTTACAATTTTCTCTACAGATTTATAAAATCTTAACAATTTTACGTAAAAAATATTTTGTTTGTCCAAATCGATATTTCCAATGGTATCCGAGTAAATCGAGTTTGAAAATTACTCTGCCCTATAAGTTATTAGGCAAAAAATTACAAAAATCTGTTTACCATGGCAAATAAAAGACTGGCGTTGCCACAACGCTTAACAATTAAGCTTTGCAGTGTTTAATTAGTAAAAGTGGTGATTAGAAAAACACAGCTTTGTTTGAGCCCTTTTAAGAGCATATAACTTCCTAACGTTTTAGGGCACATGTTAGTAGGGACTTTTTGACATAATTTAATGAGTTCTAGACACAGCAGAAGTTTGAAACCCTATTTTAGAAACACCCTATACAAATATATAGCCTCAGGCTAGGTAGATCTCTCAGTTCACCGTGACAAGGCATTGGGAATGCCAAGTGAGACCGTGGCGAAACATCTGCGAATTTCAAACTCGATTCATACTAACGAACGGATGTATTCCAGAATAATTATTTCTTCATATTGTTCCATTCATGAAAGCCTACAACTAGACATATATATGATTGTCTTTGTTGTATCCGGTGTACATCGATTTCTTGGTTTGTGCTCTGAAAAGATCATTTTACCTGACGTTTGGCCAAAATCTCATTTGGCATTTTCAAAACTGAAAATTTGAGAACAAAATGAAGAAACTTAGAGAGTGGCTTTGTATTTGTACCTTGGATCGACACCGTAAACTGTATTATGGCTGTTCAGATGCGGTGCCATTAGTGGTCTTTATTGCTTTATCTGATAACCCCTTGGGTTGTGACCACCCGTCGCGCTATTTACTGTCCCTTGTGGTTGTTTTTCATTAGAATTAGATTTATTAGTAGCAGTTTTATGATGCGGTTTTTTTAGAAGAATCTTCCATGTTTTTGGCAAGTTTAGAGGGTCGTCTGGTTTATTTATCTCCCCGATTCTCTGAATTTCGAAAGCTTCTCGTATTAGCCTATTTCGGTGATTTTCTACGTTTGCGATTTCCTTAACCATTTTAAAGTCTATTTTATGTATTGAGGTCGTGTTGGAATAAGGCCGATATCTGCTTGTTCCTGATGCTTACTTTATGCTCCTCTGCTCTTACGGAAATGCGTCGGTTAGTACTTCCCACATATGACTTTTGACAGTCTCCACAAGATGTACTATAGCCTCCATGGTTCTCTAACTCGATTATATCTTTTGGGTTACCGAAGATTTTGCCTTGTTCGAGAGTGGCTTGAAAATTGGCTTTATGTTGTGTTTTCTCAGTACTCGTTCTATTCCATCAGTAATACCTCTAATATAAGGTAGGATAGATGTATGTTTATTCTCCTCTATGTCTTTGTTGTTTTCTTGTCGTGTGTTTCGGTTTATTACTTGCTTTATTGTATGATTTTTGTATCCGTTTTTCTTTAGTTCTTCTGTTATAATTTCAATTTCTTCGTTTTTGGTGTTAGGGTCTGTTAATCTAAATGATCTGGAAATAAGGGTGTTGGCTACTGCTTAAATCTGCGCTGGGTGATGGTTTGACGTGGCGTTCAGGTATCTATTGGTGTGTGTTGGTTTTCTGTAAACTGTAACTTAAAACTGCTTGTTTGGTGTTTTGGTAGCGAGAACATCTGGGAATGGATTCTAATTCTAATTCTAAGGTGAAATGTATTTTAGAATGTAAGGTGTTGATGTATGTCAAGAAATTTTCCAATTCGGCTCCTTCATGTGGCCAGATGATGAAAATATCATCACATACTGAGAAATACAAAACAAAGTATGATAAGGTAATCAAAACATTATCAACAATGTACCTGTAATGATGCAATATTAATTTTCAGTGCACTTTTCATTTCGTTTAAAAAATGGTTTGCCTTTGTTAGTGTGGTTAATGAAACCCTATATATATAATGTTTATTATCTACATCTGACACGTCTCAAGTTTTTTTAATGCAAAATGCGATTTTCGTAACACCTTCATTTTTTGGCAAATATAACTTTTTTAAAAAGTGTTGTCAAACTATAACTTTTTCAAATTCATCTGACCTGTTATTCCTCAAAATATTTGCACTCATAACGTTTGCATCTCTTTCCTCTTCAGGTCTCTTGCTATTGCCCTAGTATCCGGCTGCTTATGCTTCTCGTTACATGACTCCTATATTGAACTGGTTTAATTAATCTTAAATAGTTTGGTTCATCTCCGTATGACTAACTTTTCCGGCGCATTTATCTCACGCGCTGCTTTCTGATAGCTGCTAATTAACCTGTTACACAATAGTACTAAAACGAAAGATGTTATAACAATGTAATCTTTAGACACCCTTTCTAAAAAGCAAAATTAAATGAATTTGACAATAAAATATAAAACTTAATTCTCCTTTGTTTCTTTTCATTATTAATTTCTTCCTACTCAACTACTGATTTATTTGGAATTTTTCATTATAATCAGTCACGAGTTTTAACCAATTCCAATATAAATGCACACAAGTTTCCCTTCTACCATGTGTTATAAGCCCACAGATGTTTTTTTTTAACAAAACGTTGGATGGTGGAAGCCATTACGTTGCAAGAGTCAAGCATGATGATGAAATAAAATTTACTTGGCCATCATGTATAATAAATTTTAAGAGTCAAGGAAATTTTTAAGTGCTTCTAGAATTAACATGTTTTTCTGAATTAAGGCATTTATTACCGAATGCCTTCAAAACTCTTCGGTATTCATGAAGAACGTTGTTTCTATAATTGTACTAATGCTACGCAAATTTATATCTTTATTGACCCAGGACAATTCTGAGCCCATATTACAAAACTCAATTTTCTCAATAACCATATATAACATTATAATTAAGATCTGTCTAAACACGAATAACATGAAATTTGTGACTTTACGATTAAACACTTTAGGACATTTCCTGTCATTGTTGTTCAAACTTATGCAACTACCTCTTAAATATTCTTTTATCAGGTGTATTCAATTTCAGCCTAAGATATAAACTCCAACGATTAAAATCGAAAAATCATTATATAACGGAATTTAGCAAAAGGATCAAATACCCACATTTTTTATCGAACGTTACTGGAATTCTAATAATATCTACTGAAAAACAGTATTAGTAAGAAATTTGTACAATACTTGGCCAATAAGTTTAGTAAAAAGCGTGAAATTGTTATAACTGACAGTTATTGCGAATCAATTGAAGACGTTTTTCGGAAAGTTTTATTTTCAAATTCGTTTCGGGGAAGTATTAGTTTTCGTTTCCATTATCGTTACTGTAAAAATTGTAGGAGTGTTTACAATAAAAAATATCCGTAGAAACATAATAGGTTTACAAAACAAGTGGTATAATGAAGTAGATACAATAGTACTTAATATGAGCTTCGCATCATAATGTGATGTAGTGTTATAGTACCGGTAAAACATATTCAGTTAAAATAATTTACTTTTTTAAATAAAACTGAAAAAATGAAACAGTTACAAACACCCTGTTTAATCAAAAATTATTTTCTATATCTTAACAATAACTTAAGAGATGTGTGTAGAAAATGCATTCTTTGAGATTTAGGGTTTTATCAGTGCCTACTAATATACGGAGTGTAATATAACGCAGTGCATATATTTCTGCAGGTGATGATACACATTCGTACTAAAAACTCTTAACAAAAACATATCTATCTTGTATAGTCAATTCCTATTTCAGTATTAAGTTTAAGGAAATTACAAAACATATGGCAACCTTGCCGTGCGTGAATGACTGTGAGGAACGGAAACAGTAAACTAAAAGGTGTAAATACATTAAAAAAAAACAAAAACCTACTTCAAAAAAATAACTTAACTAAAAAGCATGAAATAATATTTACTACATAAATTTCACCAAAAAAAAAACAATTAAATAGTTTTTATGAAGCCAAGGCCAAGCTAAAGTGAAAATATTTTGGCAAGTAGATTTATAAGTTGTAATTCGCAACTTTGCTGTTCAACAGAAAAAGTATTTAATTGTTGTGGCAAAAAAATATTTCATGCTTTTAGGTAAGTTTTTTTTTAAGTCGGTTTTTGGTTTTCTAAAAATGTATTTATTTTACAATTTTTAGTGATGCATTAGCTTAATTGGATGCAGTTTTCAAATCTTATTAACCTTTTTCAATATTGCCTAAAATAAGGTATTTTAGTTTTACGCATCATTCATTAGTTTGACCAACCTCGTTTACTGTTCAATAGAATAACTTGTTTTCTAAATATGTATATGTATTAAGAAAATTTTGTATATGATTCTAACTAAGGTGGATCCACTATATTGTAGACGATCTGAGTATCATTATTCTTTAGGTCTGTTAATTATACTGACATTCATTTAATAGTCTCCTCTCTCCGTGGAATCTCATAATAAATCGTTATACAATTTTAATTGATATAAAATAATAGGACGTAGTTTTCAATTTTAATAAACTTGATAACAATTCGAGTTATTATTAAACATATAGGTACTTAACTCAAATAAAATTTATTTTCTTTATCAAACCCAGTACACAATTTGGAAAAGTGACATGAAGATTTATTATAATTTTTTTGGTGATGTGGCATAATTAGATGCATTGTATAATTCTTATTACTCCTGTTTGATAAGAATTTTATCTATGAAAAATAAAAGTATTTCGCTTCTAAGCAAAATTCATATTTGCTGCCAAACCTCGCATACACTTGAAAAAGTGTCATGTAATCATTACAGTATACGCTTCTGACCATTCAAATATTTTTATGTAGAATAACTTTTTCTCTAAATAATATTCATACGAACGTTTTCCGTTTGAATTCAACTTATGAAGACATGCTGTATATAGAAACCAACTCAGAACCACTATCTTGAAATTAATTAATTCACATTTATATCGAACTATTTCCAATCAACTTTCAATTTATTGCAATTTTTAATAATACAGCACAATTGGATGAAGTTTTCAATTCTAATAAACTTTGATTACTATTTGAGATTTAAAAAAACACACTGTATATACAGGAAATATGGGACCATTTCGGTATCCCGGAACTATTCCAATTTCTTTTTAATTTATTATAATACCCCGTGTTCGGAACAGATTTTTTTTCAATTTTTTCATATTTTTAATAAGAGAGTTGCGGCGACTCCACCAAAGTTTACTGGATAACAATTTTAGATATTAACATAAGAATTCCTAGTCAAACCTCGTAAAAAATCTAGTAATTACGTTCTTTTAGAAAAATCTGTTTAATAAGAACTTTTTCCCTTATTATTATTAAAAAGAAATCGTTTGACCACATCAGAAAATATGGGATCATTTCAGGATTCCCCGTAACTGTTGCAATTTCTTTTTAATTTATTATACTCCGTGTTCTGAACAGACATTTTGTTCATATTTTTAATACGAGCGACTCCATCAAAGTTTACTGAAAGAAAGTCAGGATCCACGGTACAAGTATATACCACTTCGGTCCGCCGGAAAATGTATATACTCAAAATGTCTTGAGCCGTGTGCGAGTAATCGCCGACCAAACTTAAAAAAAAACATAGATACAGACGAATTGAAAACCTTTCTTTTTGAATTCGGTTAAAAATGTACTTAAGTTTTAAATTTCTATGATGGGTTTTTAGAAATATGTAGTTTTTGAATTTATTGTATTCATTTATGAGACAGTCCACTGTTACTTTTAAATAGATTCTTAATAAATTCTTTCAAAAGAAGACATTCCGTGGAAAAGCAATGTCGAGATATAACGTTTGATTTACTAAAGCATTACATTTCCTTGCCTGAGTTCGCATTTAGTAATAATAACACAGAAATTAAAAAAAAAATCTAAGTGTAAGTAGCTAAAACGTATCATATTTGACTTTACCTACATAGAATTCAGAAATTTTACAAGTAAGAAGTATTTGCAATGTCACCAATAATTCAGTGGTTTTACTTACTTACATTTCATTAACATAAACAAGAACGTCATAGTTATTTCCTGAATGATCTTTACTCAATGTTATGCACTTATTTAATAACACCAAATAAAACTCTTTTAGCTACCACATCAAAATATTACATTCAAAACAAATATAAATATGTATCACCTGACTTTTTTGCATTAGGGAACCATAACCTTCCACAATAATCCGTCTATTACGTTCTACTAAAGCAAATTCTATCTGTTTCATTAATTCTGTTCAAAAAATAAATTATATTTGTTTTAAATATTCTTTCAGTTGAACAGAGTAGTAGAGGATTTTGTTTATTATACGGTTCAGTTTATAGATTTGTTGGTGTTTTGGAAATAAATGGGTAGATGCACACGTAAGTGCTTAATCTCGTTAACAACTTTCAACAGTTTTTTTCTCGAAAACCATAAATTTTTTGGATATATATTATATAAGACTTTTTTATTTATATTGATCTGGTCTATCCCATACCACAATATCGGCACTGCGTAATGATACATCCTGTATATGGACCTGGCACTTTCATATACGACCGAACGAGAAATATGTTGAAACATGAGACGCAGAAATATTTGTTTACAAATATTCAGCATTAAATTAAAGGTTCATGTTATTCAGGATTAAAATAATATAACTATATATATTAAAAGATGAACATGATAACAAAAAATATTTTAACACTTAATTACCAACGTGTTATAATCATTAGCAACATTTTCATTTTTTCACACAAAATGTAGTTTTATTTATAGGTTAAATGAATTTTCCTAAAATTCAATTGCTACCTCTATGATTTTACACTCACCTGTTGAAAGATAATTCGGTAAACAAATATGCCGTTTTTCTGTATATAAAACACTGAAATACCATTTTATTATTGTTTCAACACCCAAAAATTTTAAATAATATGAAACTCGAGGTTAACCTCAAAATCAAAATGTAAACAAACACAAAAGTTTGGCATCTTGTTATGCATTTACTTTTCCAACATTTTGAAAGGCTATATGTTTACCGTTATAGAAAAATCTATGGAATGCCCACTGAACAACATATTAATAGAATATAATTTAATTTAAAAAATATTGAAACTTTTTTTATAAATTAAAGTTCATTGTAATTACATATTTTAAGAAGTCCAATTTCTCATTGCTTGCTTTGCTTTGTATTTTATAAGAAGACAAGTATGCACACTCTATTTTTATTTGAAATTAGCTTCAACCACAAAGGGTTGGTTGGTTGGTTGGTTTGTGGCCTTCGCCAATAAGCATTTAGCCAGCCTCGAGTTAGAAGAGGTGCATAATTAAATGCGTCTGGGATAACCCATCCTCCTCTATAGAGCAATTTCAATAAAAAAATAAATAAAAAATAATTCTTCCGGGACGGCCACTCTTGGACTTCCAGGTTAACTAAAATCTTCCTTTTCTCTTTCCCTTCTTCCTCTTAACTAGTGTCTATATATTACTAATTCACTTATACACTATTTTCACTTCTTGAGCGTCTCTCACTTCTAAAAGCGTCTATTCTATATAATTACTCCTGCACGGAACCTTTAGCGGATTTATAATAAAACACTTATCGGACAATCACTAATTTCATATACTATTTCATGTTAAACTTTAATTCTAACTTCTTGAATCTAATTTTTAAACTTAACTAGCTATTTACACGTGTGGCCGTCCCGCCATTTTCCCGGAAGTTCTGACCACAAAGGGTTACTTGCTTGTTATGGAGGTTTGAGTAAAAGGAGGACACACTCTGTGTAAGAAAAAGTGTCCACAAAATGGTTTCAATTTGGGGGAGCCACTAGTACCGACCGGGTAATTTGTTCGTAGAAATCAGTTTTCTACGAACAAACCTTCGTGAATAAAATTAGGTTAATATGAAGAAATCACATCCAAAAAATACAAATTTAACCATCACAGTTCAACAACCATATTTATATTTAACATTAATAAAGTGTTAAGTCAATGAAATACTTTGTACGTAGCTAAAAATGACCTACAAGCAAAATTTTATTTACATATTTTTTAGGACTTAAGATAAATATCCATCATAAATTAATCTCTGAAGAACCCATTATTACATAATTACTAAGCTGATTATGACATTGTCCACTAACTCGAGAACTTCAACAAACTTATGAAGATATTTTCCCAGGGACATTTATCAAGCGTACCTTTGGAAATATTTAAAATACAGCTGCAGCAGAAAGATGCCAAAAATAATCATTTAATAGTAGCTAATGGAGCTTTTTGTCCAACTAGACAAGAAAAAATATATGGAAAACCAGTGTGTGAAAATGTTAGAATCCTTGAAAAAGAAAGTATTCTAGATTAAAAGGCAAATGAAATTCGTTCCATAATGATAAAAGAAGAGATAATTTAATTATAGCAGTTTGTTCAGTGATGAAAAGAATTGTTAATTACCTTTTATCCAGAGAGAGGTGAACAAGGAAGTAAAAACACCAACTTTGTAAAGAGACACTATTCAAGAATGTAAAAATAAATAATTTTTATTCACATCTAATTCACCATCATCTATTTGTTAATAAGTATAGAAATATTACAAATATACAAATTTTTCCACTCAACTATTTCAAAAAGTTTTATGACAAAATAACAATCATAAAATTACTCCGTTAAAAAGTCAAAACGGGGGCCCACTCTTATTAATTTACATCACAATTAACACACTATAAACTCATAGCACTTGCAGAGATTACAAAAAACGGGGACAACCATTTACAAAGAGAAGTTCACTTAACAGATTTTCTACGTTTTATTTACTATTTTTACTAATAATTATATCATTCTCACTTTTTCAGCCGCTTCACTTCTAAATGTAGGATTTGTGTATTTCAATCCGTTGACAATTAACTTCAT
This sequence comes from Octodonta nipae, assembly GCA_034190945.1. Lineage (NCBI taxonomy): Eukaryota > Metazoa > Arthropoda > Insecta > Coleoptera > Chrysomelidae > Octodonta > Octodonta nipae. The sequence continues at coordinate 38,348,535 of CM067219.1, forward strand.
AACATACCCTGTGGTCACACTTGCGCCATTCTGGTCATTTCTTGAACTTCTTATTTGAAATCGTCCGCTGGACACTTTTTCAGTTTTATTCCCATATAAGTTTATCCTCCTTTTACTCTACACTCCATATTGCTTGTAAGTTATTTGGGTGCTTTATATAGACTGTTTGCTAGCTTATATGTTGCTTAATAGACTACCATTATGATATTAAATTTTTGATACATGTTCTGTTTCTTTTAGAAATTTTACAATGTTTTTTAATTCAGACATAAAACGTACCTTAAATTCCTAACAATTCTACACTTATCTCTGGCACCTTCGTACAGTGGGCACTTAACAATAAAATGTTTAAAACATTCAATTTTTTTATTATTGCTTGATTGATAAACAGTTTTATTAGGTCCACGTTATCGGCATCGGGTATATCTGTGATTAGGCCTTTAAGGCACTTTAGGAATCTGCCGTTTGAAAATAGCAATGATTATTATATTGCAATTAATTCTGCTGTTTATATTGTGGTTGCTGTTGAAAATTTGAATTTGGGTGTATATGATTTGGTTTTCTACATATTTTATCAGGTGTATTTTTATAAACAAACAATTAAAGTTAAATAACAGTCAAAATTATTCCGCAATCCTAATATTATTTCCTTTTTTCTTTCAGTTTTGAGCAATCCTCATGGAGGTGGTGGTCACAGCACGACAAACGTTACAAGTTACGATAGCTGCGGAGCAAATTTCTGCGTTAGCACAATCAACAGCAACGAAAACCTCGAACGACCAGATGATAAAGAAATTTATGAAATTTCTGCTATTTATTTGGCATGTATCGTCACAGCTGCAATCCTAATCGCTCTTCTAGTCGATCCACTCTCGAGGTAAGGCAAATTTTATTTTTATATATTGCTTGGAACAATTAGTAAGGTTTCTTGTTACAGAGCACTTACATTATATTCACTAAATATACATAAAACAATTATATAGGTATTTGGCGCTAAAATATTTTCGGTATTTTCAAACATTCCAATGAAATCATGCACCATCAACAATCTCCCAATCCTCGTCAACCTGCTCTGGCAGATGGGCAATGAATTTATATATTTTTGTAATGATTGTATAATTTGGACCATATTTTTGTTTGTTCTATTATTATATTTAGGGTTCCGTGTATACGGATACCCTTATAATATGACTCCGGATTTCTCCCTCTTTCACATCACAACAATTTTCTCCAAAACACTTGACGGAAAAGGTTTAAATTTGGTATCAGTGAATAATTTGGTGATCCGATCAGGACTACATATCGTAAATAAAGAAATTTTCATTTTAGGGGTACTTCTGGGGGAAAAACTAAAAAAAAAATACCCATTCCCCCTACCTTAACTCCGAAACTATAAGAAGTAAAATTTAAAAAAGGAGATATAGGGCCTCACCTGAATTTTACCGGAAAAATAAGGAGAAACCTCTGCTATTAATTTTGGGGGGTAAATTACAGAATTAAATGAAAAATATAAAATTAAAATTGTTTCACATCATGTAATATATCAAGTGAAAGGGCTCATTATGGCGAAAACAAGTATATGTTTCCCATATTTTTAAAATAAATGTTTTAAAGATATTAACAAAAATATAAAACATTTTACCAATTCCCCCTACCTTATCTCCGAAACTACTAGCCGTAAAATTTTTAAGAAAATTAGTGATATAGGGCCTCACTTGAATTTTACCGGAAAAGTAAGGTAAGTACTACTCATTTTGGGGGGCAAATGTATAGAATTAAATGGAAAATATAAAATTAAAATTGTTTCTAACAGATCATATAATATATCAAATGAAAGGGAATATTGAAAGGGAAACTGGAATATTAGAAAAAGATATACTTTGATTCACCTACAAATCTTGAAATTGAATTTGCTAAAATATGTTTATAACTCTGCTATTTATTTACTTATTTGATTTCACTATAAACATTTTATGATTACACATTTAATTCCCTTTAACCATAGTTTCTGGAGTTTTCGTGATATTATTTCTTCTATACTCATCCTTCTCAGTTTCTAATCAATATTTACTTGGTCATTTCCCTCATTAATTTGCATTTTCATCATGTTCTTATCAAATTTCTTTTCATCGCTATCTTACTATACACATATTCAGCGGTGGATTTACATTAAGGGCAGTCGGGGCTAGTGCCGAAGGCTGGAAATTTTCTAGCCCGTTAAAATTTCGAAAGTGATTTTTTGTCCAGTCTTATCAAGATTGCTCAATATAAATAATTCATTCTTCTTTCAATTAATCATTTTTTATGTAATTGATAATTCGAGAAATTATAATTTGTAAATTATAATTTTGGCACTTTCATTAAAAGTTAATAATCAAAGTGATTTAATTAATTTATTTCCTTGAAGATTTCGAAAAATATTCATTTTTTTATTTTCAGGAATTAAAGAAAGTAAATTAGTAATTTTTTCAAAAATTTATATATATTTATATTTGCATTTTTCAAAACAGAAATTAAACAATCAAAGTATTACAATTACGAGCCATTCTTAGTGTAAAATTTATTATTCTTAGAAAAAAACAAATATTTATTAAGGATTTGAAAACATATATTATATAATAAATTTCTGCAATAAATTAGTTATTTACATTAAAAAAAAAGATATATATATATAAACTATAAGTTTGAATAAAATTTCAGTATTGGGGCGGCATTTTTTCTGGTGCCCAGGGGCGGCATTAATTTAAATCTGGCCGTGCACATATTTCCTGTTCATTTGATTGCTAACTCGGAATATAGGTTGCATCTTGGTTGTTATTGATTTACTTTGGTATATCAAGTTTATTTTTCTTTTCCACTAAACTTTTGTTTCCTGTAGTTCCTTCCCTTCCACTTTCAGTTATATTGATCTTGACTATTTATGATTCCTTATTTCCTTTGAACCATTCTAACTAATCATTAAAACGCAAAGAGCGATTCGGTATATCAAAACACTTAATTTTTTTGCTTTCTGTCATAACATTTCAGTTATATGGACTTACAGAATACAGCTACAGGAAAGGTTATCCATTAAAATAAATACTAGGTAATGTGAACTGTGTTCTGTGATATATCTTTAATTGGTTTTAATGTTTATTTTAGTTCTTAAATAACTATCTTAGTGCTGAATTGTGTCCTTATTTGTGCTTTATTGAAAAAAACTAATTTATTGCTAGATAAATTAATTTATTTGCACTGAATAACTCATTAAAATAATTTTAAGTACTCTACACACCAACATTATTTTTACTGTTATAAATTCCAACGATAGTCAATTGCTTTCCTTATGATCCTAGACTTACAGTAATAATTTTCATTGTCCTGTTACGTAATGACATTTTATGTAATACAAACAAACTATAAAAATATTGTTATAATCGTCATAATAGAAAGGCAGGGTGAAATGCGGTTATAATAAAATTCGCTTACTTAAGGTCATTTATTTCTAAAACAAATATTATGTAAAAAAATACATAAACCCCAATATTGTCAATGTCGTACGATGGCCGCCTGTTCATGCATAAACAAAACATCGCATTTCACAAACCTAGAAAAAGTAACGGAAGGTTAACTTAATGGGAAAAAAGGTCATTATTATAAATAAGAATATTCGTCATTATTGGTTATATCTTCAAGCTGTCGATGTCGCCGATTATATTCGTGCAGACATTCCTACAAAGTACGCGGCCTTGCTGAAAATATAAATATACCGAAATGAACAAGATGGCGGCCTTGTGTCAGAGAAAGGCGCCGGATGCCGAGTGGCCAGTGGAGCTTAGCGAGTTACTAATATAATTTTTCGCAGGCGACAACATTCTCTCTCTGCAGGACTACCGACTCCATCGTTTGATTAATTATATAATTGTGGTTTTGATATTGTTCTTCGATTAATATGTACCTACACGAACTGGGCCATGACATTTTCTATTAATAATATAGAATTTACTTGCAGTAATCACATTAATTACATTAACAAAAATTGACGTAGAGAAACTGAGTGGATGTGCATCCGAATAAAAAATGAAAAAGATATGAACTAATAAACGGATAAGCAAATAAATAAAATGAATGAAACAACTACCTACAATTGACATGAAGCATGTAAACAAATTATTGCCAGTGGCGGATTTACGGGTGTGAATGTAATTAAAAATCCCCACCCCCATGGTATAATCATGGGTCCGCCACTGATTATTGCTAAAATGATTAACTCTAAAATGGAAATGCTGAACCAACATACTTAAAACTAAATAGAATAAAATGCAACTGTTTAAGAAAGGCAAATATGTGGTTAGACAAACGACAAAGGAAACTTACAAATATAATAAAAAGAGAACTACTAAACTACAACGAAATTAAAGTGCAATAATTTAGGCAAGTGCGAGTTGGACTCGCATACTAAGGGTTCCGTACCACTTTTGAGATTTGATACAATATAGGTGTAGGGAAATCAAAGTGTATATGAGTCTAATATTTCAGTTTCAAATAAGCAGGTAATAAATGGATTTTCTTTTATATTCCTTAATATCTTTTATTTCTCACAATGAGCCTTTTTATTTTTTGTGCTACATGATGCGCTTGATTTTTTGGCTCCCAAAATTAAGATTAGGATTTTCTTTTCCCAATAGATTTTCAGCGAAGCCCTAAATCATCTTTTGTGTGAATTATCGGCTCAGTAGTTTAGAAGATAAAGTGGAGAAATTATAAAATCTTTTAAACAAATTATTTTAAAAATACAAATATAATAATATATATGTTTTTAAATTTTAGATCGTGTAGTTTCTGAGATAAAGGGGGTGAATCAGCAGATGTTTTATAATTTTGCTAACATCTTTTAAACAAATGATTTTAAGAACATGCAAAAAATATATTTGTATTTCTCAAAATGAGCCCTTTCATTTGTATAATACATGATGCGTTTAAAATTAAATAAAAAAATTAATGTATTATTTTGCATTTAATTCTATAATTTTCCTCCCAAAATTAATATTTGGGTTTTTTACTGATTTTTCAAGTGAACTCCTATACCTCTAATTATGTTATTTTTATTTGTTAATATTGCTTTATTTATTTTAAAAATATGAAAAAAATGTATTTCTATATGATGCCTTTAAAATTTGCCCCCCAAAATTAATATTAGGGGTTTCTCCTTATTTTTCATGTGAAGTTTAAGTAAGGGGAATGAGGCAATGGGTATTTTTTTATATTTTTGTTAATATATGTTAAACTATTTATTTTAAAAATGTGAAAAAAATATATTTGTATTCATCGTAATGAGCCCTTTAATTTAATATATTGCATGATTTGTTCGAAACCATTTTTATTTTGTATGTTCCATTTAATTCTATCATTTGTCCTCCTTGTTTTCTATAATTTACCATACCCAAAAATATATTTGTATTCGTCACTATTGAGTCCTTTGATTTGATATATTACATGATACTTTAGAAATAATTTTAACTATATATTTACAATTTACGAAGTAGTAACTAGAAACGAAAGCAGAAGGCTACGAGAATTATGCGAACCGACCTGAAGAGGGCAGATGTGACTCTGCCGAAACGTCGTCATTTTACCATCGATCCCGGCAGGGATCAGTTGTCAACTACGCGGATGAGTTCCCGGAAACCACCTGAAACATATATATACATGCTACGTTTTTTGGAATCAGTTCAGGAATTATTTAATATCCACGTAAATAAAACAAAAAAGTTTACTTCTTTAAATAATATTAGTATAGCTTAAATCTTTATCAAAAATGCCAATTCATTGAAACCAAGATAAAATGATTGGTTTATATCTCTTTAATGATTCCCATTTAAAGGTGAAAACATCTTTTTCAATAACATCCCATCATTTGCATTTGCATGAAATTTGCGAAAAAAACTTTCGTTTACAATTCAGTAATATATCTTACAAAACAAGTATTGTGAAATACATAAGATAAACAAACATTCACCGTAGACTGGTACAACACTTATATGCTGGTAGCCATTATAGCTATGTCCTGTTTTTAACAGATAAAACGTGTCCTTTCTTACATAATAGGATATCATTACTTTGTCAGTTGTTATTAAGTAGTAAAATTTCATAAAACGAGAACAATTATATTAATTACCTGCACAATGCACAAAAACAATTTTGCGTATTTGCCATGCATACTCAATAGTAATTCTGCATGGTTTTATACGTTTATGTTTGGACACGATCCAATGAACAAATAAAGAAGGTTATTTCTTCGATGGGTTTTTAACAATAGTGTGACAATAATAACTAGTATCTGTTTTAGGAAACAAGACAGATTGCTAATAAAATAGTCTCCCATAATAACCATGTGAACGTGCTTAGCAATGAGAAAATTTCAATGGCTATGGCTCGGAACGTTTTAAAAATATCTCGACTTGGAAGTACATATGTAGCCTTTTTATAACATTTATCTTCTACAACCAGCTAAATTTCTGTTCATGATACAGAAGAGTTCAATAAATCGTTTACATTTTTAAGGTTTATCAATTCAAATCATGAATAGAAAATAAATTTGCGGTTCTAATCAATCCATCCATCTTCAAAAAAAATGGCTGGTCTAAAGAAATTTTCTGGCTACGGCTTGGATATCAGAAGTAGACATTCCCAAATAAAAGAGAATCATCCTATATCGTTTAGTTTTGAATTGTAGGTTGTGACTATTTTTTTTAGTTCGTTCATTGAAATAAAAACTTGAAGCAATTTTTATTTATGCAGAAGTCAGTCTTAATCTTCAAGAAGGAGAGCAAGTGTTTAATATTCCTAATAATTCAATATATATATATATATATATATATATATATATATATATATATATATATATATATATATATACCTAAAAAATTTCGAGAAAAAAGCATTATCGGGTATGTTAATACTGCCAAAACTGCCAAACAATTACTTGGATTGTGAAGTTTCAAAAACCACGGTGACAAAATATTTGAAAGAATATAAGTTTCATCTTTACAAACTAAAAATGCTGCATTAACTAACATAAAATGCAATTTTGTTGTCTAATGAGTGCCCGTCTAATGTAAGTTCCACCATACTTAAAGTTGGTTTGTTTTAGTGATTAATGTATTTTTTTAAATGAAACCGTAGACAGTATTTTTGAGGGTATGTCACACTTAAACTCTTCAACAAGTTATTATATGGGCAGGAATACTTCTGGATAAGAATTTAGCAGCACCTCTATACCATAACATGCTTCAAATCAAATCATCCGATGATTGAAGACACAGTAAATGCCAATTTTTGTTATTTCAGACCAGTTTGAGATTGGTTAAATGAAACTTACTATAATCCTTGGATTGTTAGGCGCAGTCTAATCTAGTGGCCAGCCCATTCACCAGATTTGAAGCCTGTCATTTTTTGGGGGATATTTGAAATCGAAGGTGTTACGAAGCCAGAATCAGACGACCTAAAAAACAGAATAAAACATATTTGTGCTAAAATCCCTCCAAAAATATGTATACATGTATGAGCTGAATTTCAGGGCAGGCCAGTTATTTATCAAGAGGCGCTACGACAACATTCCAACCATTACCTTAAGACCTAAGTAAAAATTAGTCATTAAATGAACCTCTCATAACTAACGTAACTATTCCTCGGGTTCGATACAAAAATAGTTGAATATAGATTAAAAATATCTTTCAAATAGGACATCACAAAACCACTCGTTCCATTAAAAAAATTATAGGCACTGGGTAATATGGCATATGTCAATTTCAGTCAAAACTGCCACACGAACTGCCTGATTAATTCGAATTCCGCTTTCTTTTCTAGGTATTTGTTCTGTGATCTTTAAGTGTTATGTCCAACATTTGGCCCTCTATTCCTCCTTGTGTCGTTCTTAATTAGCTCATCGATTTCTAAACGGCAACGGTTGAACTGCTTTATTAGAACTAGCTAGCACATCTAGGACGCAGATACAGCAGTTTATATTGATTTGTATTGATCTACTTAACTTCTCAAAGGCAACCCAGGTCTGTCTTTTCCTTCGTCTATATTTTTGTTGTTGTAGGGATCTACTATAGATGACGTTTGTGTATATGGGATTAATTTAAAATATTTTCATTCTCTGAAATTATTCAGGGTATTCTATAAGTGTTGCAAAGATGGTCTATTGGTGCATTCTTTTGGGAGTCATAACTGCCTAATATTGTATCGAAACCGTTTTAAAAGTCGATACATACTAGTTTCTTCTTTTGATGATCCTTAAAGCATCAAAACGGCCTCGAATTATTGTTCATATTGGCCAACTACAAGTTACATTCTGTTTTTTAAATTATTTATCATTTTAAACACCACCCTTGTTGAGAGAGTTTTTGAGTACATTATAGTAAGTGATATCTGTTTGTGGAAATAATTTAGGTCATATTCGTGAAATTTATATAAAATCACGTGAACTCTTAACTAGTACAGATGCACATCGTTTAGTTCCTGAAATAAAAATATTGACCTTATCGTCTTAGGTTAACAATTTATCGACCATTAGTGATGCAAAATTTATTTTACACGGCCTGGTCACACTCTATAACGCTATTTATAAGGTGCATACTGCATACTTCAATCGTGATTGGAATTTTTATCAGAATTTCTTGTTCAATCTGATAGCAATAGCAGCTAAATTTGCTACCGAAAATTTTCAACTTACTGAAGAAATTATTCATATATGTCAATAAAAGCTACACCCATCACCCAAAAATAATCCTTACAAAATTTAGCCATGAAATCCAATTCTTGCTTTTATCTTTCAACCAGTATGAATTTTGATGGAGTGTTTAATTAAGTAGTTGCTGAGTACAAATTTTCAATAAAAACGCAACCAAAGTGGGAAGTTCATTACCACCAGAATGTTAACTTTTATGTTGATTTCATTGCCAATGCAATTGCTCTTGTGTATAGCTTTGCAAAATTCTGTTCCTGTGTTGGGTAAGTCTTGATTGTTTTAACTCATTATAGAAAAATAAAACGAGGTTATCAACAAATATTTTATTTTCGATGTCAAGGAGATTTTCGTATCAATGAAACCTTTAAAATATATACCAAATTCTTTAAAATTTATTTTATCATATAAAATGCTTTGTAGTCAGTTCTATAATACCCTCAATGCAAATAATGTATTGTTTCCGGGTAGAGCCATTCTTCAAATACCTATACTTCCGCTTAATATAAGAATATTTCAGATTACATCTACGAATAATTCAAGGCACATTATACGTTAATGACATAATCAGTTACATGTTTCGTTTAAAACAATCTATGATAATCTTCGACATTATTTTTAATGATCATCCGGCTTAATTATGGTCACAAATAAGTATGTTTTTTTTTAAATGTTGATCATTTTATGTATAAAAAGTGAATGGCAACTCCAGAACAATTTAAATAAATGAAACAAGCCTTCACAAAATTTAATAGAAACTGAAATCAGGTGAAACAAAAATTATGAGAATAGGAGAGGAGCGTGACCCACGTGTATATGTTGAAAATAAAACAATAGAAGAATTAAAGGATTTATTAGTAGAAATTAATAATAAACCAAAACCAAAAAAATAAATATGAAAGGCTGTAAAATTGTATTATGGGATGAACAAAATTTTAATTAACAACAAATAGGTTAGCAAAAGGACCCAGATGTATTAGGTACTATATAGACCAATACTTACGTTTGAATAATAAACATGGAATCTAATTATAAAGAAATATGAAAAATTCAAGCAGCAGACATGAAATGCCAAAGAAATGTACTGAATATCTCAAGAAACAATAGGATAAGAAACCATGACATAAGAATAATCATGCAGAGAACAAATAGACACATAGAAGAGGAAGGCCAAAAATATCTTGGGACCAAACAGTTATTGAGGAAAAAGTACTATTTACAAATAAAAAGAACCTAAAAATTTATACAAGTCAGCGACCATGAACACATAATAAAACAAATCATTAAGATTGCGGTATAACAGCATAATGAATAATTTTTTGTTTTTTTAATATAACCGACTTCCACCTATAACTAAAAAGCTGAAAATAATTATAGCAAAATACAACTCTAGCAAATAAATAACACATTCAATGTTGTTAGATACCTACCCAGAAAGTAAAAAATGTAAACATTAACAGGTGCTCATTCTGTACAAATTAATTACATACCAATCTAGTATATTGTTGAAGTCGGTGCCAAGCAAATCTAAAATCTTGCATTGCGTACTTATCTACTACTTCATCAAACTTAATTGTTGCTTGGCACCGACTAGATTGGGATGTAATTAATTTGTACAGAATGAGCACCTTTTAATATTTACATTTTTTACTTCCTGGGTAGGTTAGGTTAGGTTAGGAATGTGTCATTTATTTGCTAGAGTTGCATTTTGTTATAATTATGTTCAGCTTTTTAGTTATAGGTGGAAGTCGATTCTATTAAAAAAAAAATGTTTTTTTCAACTTTTTATATTTACGGAGGCAAATCCGTCCTATATTTCAACCAACGTATATAACTCCTTCTGGGCTACCCAATAAATTATTTCATTTTTAACATTTTATAACATGCCCTGTGTCACATTAATTCCTTTCCATACTTTGTGCAACTTCTTATGGGCTATGAAATAAATAGTTTTTTAATTACACTATATAAATATAATTGAACTCCAGCATATATCTCAACCATCCTGTATATGATTTGTTTACGCCCACATCATGTAACAACATATAACAGGGTGATTAACCCTATATAATTTTAATTACACAGTTTTTTCCAACAATTTTATACCACTAAACGTCCAGTCCACTCTATATTCCAATCATCCTGTATATACGGCTGCCTATGGACCACTGTCATTCTACTCCGTCCTATATTTCAATCATCATATAAATGCAACTCCTTCTATCACTTTACTTTGTGATTTTGTTTGCTATAACTAAACACCCTGTGTATAAACGCATCAAATAGCAGTTAGAGTTTGACATGTGTTGTCACAGAATTTTCTATTAGGTCTTCGCAAAATGGAAAATTTTTCATTTAAATAGGTATTTGCCTGGTATACAAACAAAACGAGCTCGGTACTCATTGATTTAAGGAGCCGAAAATACTATACTTTACTACGTATATGCTTGAGATGTACATAGCAAATTTTCAAATTCGCAATTAAAACTTCCAGTGCCTACAATTCCTGCACTATTACGTTGGAATTAAAATATGTATGAGGAAATGTCTATTATGTCATTTCGATTAAATTTTTGATAAGAATTTTGGAATTTTCGGCGATTTTTTGCAAAACTGCAAGTAACACGTCGCAGAAAAGTATACGAGTTCACCTAGAGATCTTCCTTAATAGATTAAACGTTAAAAAACTATACACATACATAAGGACTTTTCGAAAAATCGACCAATATGTTAGAGATATTGGTCGATTTCCATGCACGCATGTGTTCACTCACAAATTTCATCATTTTACCAATAGAATTCTTTTCCCAAATTTGAAGTTTCACCAACCCGGATATATACTCTATTAAACAAGACCATATTCATTCAAAACGGTTCACCATAGGAGAAGAAATCAGGTAACATACATACAAAAAAAACGCGACGAATTGATAACCTCCTCCTTTTTGGAAGTCGGTTAAAAACGAAAAACGTGGTAGTCACGAACAAAAATAGTAGCTACGAAAGTAAAGGAATTTACGAAATATCATGTAAACCATGCGGGAGTTGTTCACAAAGCTATATAAATCGAACGAAATGGGATCCTCAAACATGGAATACATGAACACTACTTGTCAGTTTGCAAAAAAATCAGACTTAAAATAGCCATTTACTCAAACCAACATCGATCCAATCCCACACTACCCCATAATCACGTGACGTCTGCTCCTAACCGACCAATCCCCTCTCCATCTACCGACAGTTATACATGGTCCAGACTTGGAGAGTGGGCAAACTGACACTCCTTCTGCGGTCTGGACTTAGTGTTTCCATGTTTCCCTTGTTTCGGGTAATTAAAAATCAAACATATAAGTAAAGTAATTGTACCTGTATTCAAGAACCGAATAACAAATTTTTTTGATGAATTCAAATTCATATTATATCGCTTACATTCATGACATACGCTTTAGAACTACCAAAACGTACAGTCTGAGTCACACCAATTGACCAACCAAATTTTTGTCTTATATACGACAATATTCCATGCAGTTACATTTAGATGCTCAACCTGTTATCAAATTATGTGTCTTAAGCTGGATGTAGAAATACATTTGAAATATTATTCAAATTTATTTTTCAGTTTGTTTTTTTTTTATTAATTATTAATAATATTTGGTATAAATGATTATTTGTGTACCCCTAATTGAATGCAAATTCAATTTTGATTTTCAATCTTAATACTTGTTGAGGAATTTCAATAATTAACTTTGGGTCATCAGACGGATAATCACACAACAATTGAACCTCTAAAGAAAGGTGGTCGATTTTCAAAAACTAAACAAATTGTTTATTATAAAACGCGGTAACTTGACTTAAACATGTATAAAAAAAACGTTTAAATAATACTTATCAATTAATCTATAATTTTTATTTTAAGACTCCTAGGTTATAAAATGAATTTTGAATTCTCTGCTCTTTAAATAGCTGGCACCACTGAATTCAGAAAGGGAAACAAACGATTAAACAGACTTTGTGGAGAGGGTAATTACAAGTTAAAAATCAGTACTATAATGAGATTCGGGAAGAAGGCAGCTTCTTCTCATCGGAGTCCCACGGCAGATCTTCTTTCTGTTTCCGGAGAATACAGAACGTGAGAACGTGAATTTCATCCTCCATTAGTCTGACGCATAGTTCTTCCGCCGAGGCCTCTCAGAATTTAGACAGTTGTAAAACAACAACAAATCAAGATCCCTGAAATGAAAAATATTTTTTATTAAAAACATGTATGTAAAGGAGTACCAGAATATCTGGGATCCCTTTATGTTTATGTTACGGGTATTTTCTAAAATGTCATATAGAGGAATCATACAGTCCATTTGCAGCACCAGTAACCCTAGCTTTCAAAAAAGAAAACAATAGAGAAACGAGATTGTGTATCGATTTTAGAGATTTAAATAAACTGGTGGTACCTCAAGCTCAACGATTTCTGTTGATTGAGGACTTAGTAACAAAAACCAGAAACTGCAAGTTATTTTCAACTTTAGATTCTGCGTTTTGGTCTATTCCTCTGCGAATTGAAGATAGAAAGAAATCGGTTTTTGCTACACAAGATAATAACGTAAGACCAGGGAGAGATAACCTAATTTCAATAAGGGATTTCCCAACATCAAAGAATGAGAAAAATATTAGACAACTTCTAGGAAAAATAAATGTCTACCGTGAGTACATACCTAACAATTCAATAATCTTAGAACAATTACATAATTTGTTAAGGAAGCACCAAAACCAACCAATCTTAGAAATTTTTGATCAAGACTTACCAATAAATATATATATATATATATATATATATATATATATATATATACAGATGCATCATTGAAAGGTATTGGAGCAGTGTTGAAGCAAATTCAGCCAAACGAAAAAGAACAACCTGTAGCATATTTCTCAAAAAAATTAAATGTCCAGAAGAAAAAAAAGGCTATATATTAAGAATGTTTAGCCATTAAAGAGGCAATAAGATACTGGCAGTTCTGGTTAATAGGCAAAGCTTTCACAGTATATTCCGACCACAAACCATTGGAAAATTTAAATATTAAATCTATAACGGACGAAGAGTTAGGAGATTTAGCCTATTACCTATCACAATATGACTTTAAAATAAAATATGCACCAAAAAATAATTTAGAGGCAGATTGCTTGAGCAGAAACCCAGTGTTAGACGCTAATAAAGATGTATATGAACCATTAAAAATAATAAACTTAATAACAGTGAACGACATATTAACAGATCAAGAGAAAAATGATGATATTCAAAAATACAAGAATAAGTTAATTTATAAACATAATATATATTATAAGAGGATAAGAAAACGAGAAAAAATACTACTGTCGGAGGAACTCAGTATAAAGTTTATAAAACTAATACATGAAAATATGTGTCATATAGGTTTAAAACAAATTCAAAAGAAAATGGAAACTGTTACAGCAAAGAATTTAACTCGAAATATCACCAATTTATGCAAAGAGTGTGAAATATGTATAAAAAATAAGACAAGAGGACAGGCTAAATATGGTTTAATGTCATATTTAGGCCCAGCCACAAAGTCATTTGAAATCGTCTCGATAGATACAATTGGGGGATTTAGTGGTTCTCGATCACCAAAAAGATATTTGCACCTTTTAGTTTCACTCGTTATGCTTATATATAGTAACCTCAAAGATACAGATTGCGAAGGACTTTATAAAACTTATAAATATTGTACCAAATTGTGATGACATTGGCATGGTTCTGACTGACCAATATCCTGGAATTAATTCAAAAGAATTTAAAACTGTTTTAAATCAAAGATTAATCAAACTGGTTTTCACTGCAGTAAATTCGCCGTTTTCTAATGGACTTAACGAAAGACTTAACCAAACACTTGTAAATAAAATAAAGTGTAAAATAAATGAAAATTGAAATACTGTAGCATGAACGACTATTGCTCATAATTGTGTGGGTAAATATAATAACACGGATCACTCAATAACGGGCTTTGCACCGAAATACCTATTGGATGGTACCGATGTTTCATTCATACCAAGTGAACTTAAACTAGAAAAAGAAGCAGATGACTGGATTAGAGACAGAAAAATTGCATTAGAAAGAACAATTAAGTCACATGAATACAGTAAAAGGTTAATATATAAAAATAGAACAATTCATAATTTTAAAATCGGTGATATGGTATATGTTGAAAATGATCATAAACTAAATAGAAGAAACTTAGACGAGTTAAGGATTGGTCCATTTAAAATCGAAGAAAAAGTATCGCAATCAATATACAAAATTAATACAGGACATAAAAAGATGGAGTCAAATCTATTCCATGTAACAAAACTAATCCCTGTCTTCATACCAGAAGAAAATGAAGTTAAAATAGGAAAAAAAGAAATGGAAAAAATGTAAAGAAATTTTCTAACCTAGTGGGGGAGATGTAAAGGAGTAGCAGAATATCTGGGATCCCTTTATGTTTATGTTACGGGTATTTTCTAAAATGTCATTAATGTGTCTTGACTGACATTGAATTCATATTAGAAAAAATAATTTATTTTCTTTAGCGATCGACAAATAAACTTTAAATGTCGTTTCTTTGTTTTCCAGGTAATGATTGTACCTTACGATAATGTAATTAGTGTTCTTTTAAATGTGATAATTAAAATAAAACTTTGTTTTCCAGAGCAACACATAGTTTAATTTGTCGTCATAAATTCCTGAAAAGAGAAAAAATACGGTAATTGTCCTATATGTATATCCCCGTTTACTAAATCAGCTGTCAAATCAAACCCAGTTGGTATTATCATTAACTAATAATAATTCAACATCATTTAAACATTGCCTTAAATCTGTTACGGACTTTCACAGAATTTAAATTACATGTATTTCATCAAAAGAAATAATCGCACACCCAACGTAATGACATTTTTTTCTCATTACTCCGTTAGATCAATATTCTCTGAAACTTCTTCACAAATAATAAGTGCAAGGTAAACATTTCAATGTTGATCCAAATGAATTACGTTTTCGACTATGTAGGCGACAGATCTTTTGTAAACAACATTCGGTATTTTGTGAAAACATACTTAAACTGTTTAATATTATTTAAACACGAAAGATGATTGTTAACTTTTGGATGTACTCCTCTACAGAGATTTCTAAAAGGAGATTACGAAGTATGATAATTGTAAAAATTATCTCAGTAAATTTAACATTATTAACTTATAACGAACTAACTAGAATAGTATTTAACTACTATATCCTAACATGAGTTTATACAAAGCTTCAACGCCTTGTAATTATAACTAAATATATAAATAAATGTAAAAAAATCTGTGAAAACCAAAATTTGATTTATAAATTATCTAACTAAAAAGTAAGAAATATAAAATTTTGCACTTGGTCCCCTATTAAAGACGTTTGCGGTACATAGGCAATAAGATGTACATACACAGACAGTTTTTTTTTAAATTTGAATATGGGAAATTGTTCACTACCTCCCAACGTTCGTTGGTGGCAGATTAATGTGAACTTTCAAATATGTCAATAATGACTTTGATATTATATTTAAAATGTCAAATGTGTAAATATTTAAGTTGTTTTTTAAATATTTTCAGTACAAAATAATCACCCTAGATTTGCACTAGAGTTGGAGTAGCATTTTGACATTAATTTGTCATAGAAAGTTTCAATATTGTTATCAATTAACAAACCTTATTATAGTACTTTGGGAAATAAAACCACACTTGAGAGTGTCTTCTAAATGTTATTTGTGGCATATTCTTGATTATTTTTATGTGTTCTTGAGAACACTTGAGAGAACAAAAATATTGAAAAATATTCTAACGTTTCAATGACCTCGTCGTCAATTGTATTATAAACTGAATTAATAAAATATTAATTTGAAATTGAGTTTTTAACTTTTTTGACAAATATATCAAAAATCCACAAGGCAAAAAATTAAGCAAGCCCAATAAATGCAGTAATACAGAAAAAGACAATTCCAAGGAAAAAATCGTCAGTATGTCCGAAGCTATATGGCCTCCCTAAAATCCACAAGCCAGGCCACACTTCGACCAATATTCAGCGTAGTAGAGTCACTTAGGAAATTTTCCAAGAAAGGTAACATTCGTCAGAGAACTCATCAATCTAGAAAACCACTACATTTCAAGCAAATATCATATATGAGGGTCAACGTTACAAACTAATAGAGCCCCGTTTTCCCATCTCTAGCCAACCTTTTTATAGAAAAGTTTGAAAGGCAAGCTCTATGGTTACGAAAAGTAGATGACACTTTTATAATGTGTCCATATGGAACAAGTGGAGAAATAGTAGGGAGTGTTATCAATCTAAGCCTCTAGCCAGAATTTTTTCGGAAAGCTGATTGGTCTAGGAATTCTTTTAGAGAAGATTCCATTGATTAGGACCGGAAAATTTTTATTTCTATTCATGTAGTTCTATTATAGAAAAACAAATTTATTTTTATGGAAAAAAATTTAAATTGAATTTACAAACCCAAATGGGGGGAGGGGTGTTGAAACCCAACCAAATTTTACATTCAGTTATTTATGTTAAACTAAACTTCTAGAATACCTAAAATTACTTACTTTCTCCTTTTGGATTTTAGAAGTCCAGCTGCTTCATTTAATCCCATTGATATCTAACTTGGGGAGTTATTTTAAATGAATGCTAAAATCCATAATCTAGTCAAGAAATTGTCTAAAATTCGGACCCAAACTCGCCTAATTAAACACAACTAAAACTTATCTAAACAAATTTTTAAATCGGTCAACACTGCTTTAAAGTAAGACCGGTATTCTCATATGACCTAAAAAAACTCATCACACATCTTATATAAATTGAAGCATCCGTGATATCGTTATGTCAAGACTAGTTGAAATTACACTTTTTTTCTTAAAGGATCCGTTTCAATAGCCCCAAACCAGTTTTGCAAACTTGACTAACGTTCTGAATTTTATATCTGGTTGCTGTTGTTATAATGATATTAAAAGCAATTTCGTTCTAGAATTTACCATTACAAAAATTATGAACGTGTAATTACACTCGTATATTGTTATGGTATTCGTAACGGTATTTTGCAGGTAAAAAATTAATAACAAGTTATGAAATTGTGAAAATTGTTAGAGTTAACTACGTAAGAGAAATTACAATTCAGTAAAGTTTATGTAAAAATAACTTTCAACAGTTACGTTGCAAACGAGTAAATCTCCAAAAACAAACAGAGATAACAGGGAGATCACAAAGACCATGCTATACCCTAAGTGTAAGCACCCTAACTTGTTTGTACACACACACACACACACACACACTAGATATTAAGGTTGACGTCTCCCAATGGTTCACTTATTATAGGGGTAGGTACATTAGAAAAATTTACTCATAAAAACACATAATATTTTAAAATTGATTTGCTTCACTTTTTTAAGTATTTTTCTTATGATATCTTGATCCAGACAACTTTACTTATTAGTCTCTATTCTATTCCTAGTAACAATCTCTTTCAATTCAATTATTCAGAAATGTTTTCGGTAAAATATCCTATTTAAACCGTACGTCTCCGTTTATAGCATCATTTAATCCCAACCACATGCCTAAAAGGTTTACAATGTGGCACTGAGGAAATACAATTGTACCGTACGGCCCAAAATGCCATTACCCTTTGATTACATGTTGCATTGCTAGTTACCGACTTATCTAGGTCTTACTTTGCTGCACATGGGGATAGGCACTAAGGCAATGTTTTTCAACTGGGTTGCCGCGTTACCTTGTGGCACCACAAATGGAGTGCCACAAAGTGTAGGTATTTTCATAAAAAATTACTTAAGTACTATCCAAGGTAACTCATTGTAAGTTTTATTTTACTAGGAGATATCTAGTAAGCAAAGGAGCAACAATTAATAATGTTAATGTATTAAAATATTCTGTCGTCACTGAGAAAATAAACTTCATCTATTATTTAGGCGTAACTTCATGGACATTTTAAGTTACTAAGGTTGGTCAGCAGTTTCAAAGGGTTCTCCTGTGGTGTGGCACAAATGGTTGCTATTTCAAGTTTTTCACTTCGGATGAGTGTGCCTTGGGGCCACAGGAGACTGAGTTGACTAGTATACTAGATTTGTTCCCCCTTTACACCACCCAAGATTTTGGAGATCTCCGGGCTATAGATTTTTGGTAGATATAAATGTTTACAATTTTTCATATTAACATTCTGTATATAACAAACCATAAAACACAGAATTATAAATGTTACAATAATGTTATTTTTAAATATTTCAGCTTCCCAATGAACAATACGGTAGATAATGGTAGATACAGTGTATAATTAGTATGTTAAAATCAGTAATACCTGCTACACGCAATTACTAGGGTGGTTGTTTTAATGTAAAAAATTTATTTTAACTGATGAAGATAATTATAAAAAAATGCCGAAAGATGTTCTAAATGCGCATTTCCCACTTCCGCATTTGTGTTTAAAGAGCGAATGTGGCATCCCAACCGCCAAACGCATAAAGCTAGATTTTAATAAGAAACTATTTTTGGAGTTGTGGATGCTGTCACAATTTCCAAGAAGTCATAATCTCCACCAAAAACCATAACACATTCTGATCGGTTTTCCAATTCCATAGCAATATTGATTAAGTATTAAACAGTCAGCAAATTCGTCGGCTTGCTCCAGAACGAGATTTTCTTTTTGAAACATACTGTTTTTTGCCAATTGATCTCTTGAGAGATGCTAGCTGAGATCAACTCATGAAACAACATTATCTGCTATGTATTTATTTACTCGTCAGTTTGTTTTTGCTGCTTATATATATTTTGTTGTCTTATCGTCAGATAACCAGCAAATTCTACTGTTGCGTTTTCACTGGAGTACCTTTTGACATACACAACAACATCTTACTGCAGAATGTAGGAAAATGAATCCCTTTGCCACAGTAAACTATGGAACATTAATTTCAATGTACGTCAAACGTAGAAGCAAATAAATCACTTTAGACTGTCCCCGTCATTTTTAAACACGTGACCGACCACCTTGAAACTTAGATCATTTACCATCTAGATATAGCTTGTCAAGCATAAAATCGTGGCATTGCTAGAAAGAGGGGGCAATAGAGACAGTAAGAGGCTATTTCACTTAGTGGGTGGAAGCAGCCAATGAACAACATGCTGAACGTATTTCATTGGAAGCAGTTCCCAACTGAGTGAAATAACCTCTTGCCCTCTCTATTGCCCTTTCTCTCCTTAGTCTTACCATGACATTTGTGCACTGCAGGCTATCTCTAGAAAGTAAATGCTCTAAGCCTTGAAAAGCATTTATTGAATGATTCCTTTGGAATGCCCCAGAATCTATGCAAAATTCTGTGGACATGAAGAATATTTCATAGGTTATAAAACATGCCACTGCTTACTCTCTTCGAGGTGTCATTCCTTTGTACGCAAGACAATATATATTATATATAAATATAATATATATTGTTTCTGGTCGGGAACCTTCATCAGTTGCGCTTCCCACAATTGAATGTCCTTTCGAACACTTCTTTATGTAAGACCGACATCTAGGATTTTCAAGAGAATCAGTACACAGAGGTTCCGAATCTGGGGCCGTTCCGTGTAATTGCTGTTCTCCCTTAACTCCTAGGACAGAATGTCACGATAAAATTTTTCAGGTTACTTCACCTGTCAGAGATATTGAATACTCTCTTCGAGGTGTTATTCCTTTATACGCATATATATAAATATAATATATATTGTTTCTGGTCGGCAACCTTCATCAGTTGCACTTCCCACAATTGAATGTCCTCTTGAACACTTCTTTATGCATTTGATGCATTTCGTTAAATTTGAAGACGCGAGATGTAAGACCGACATCTAGGATTTTCAAGAGAATCAGTACACAGAGGTTCCGACTCTGGAGCCGTTCCGTGTAATTGATGTTCTCCCTTAACTCCTAGGACAGAATGTCACGATAAAATTTTTCAGGTTACTTCACCTGTCAGAGATATTGAATACTCTCTTCGAGGTGTCATTCCTTTGTACACATTTTATCGTGACATTCTGTCCTAGGAGTTAAGGGGGAACAGCAATTACACGGAACGGCCCCAAATTCGGAACCTCTGTGTACTGATTCTCTTGAAAATCCTAGATGTCGGTCTTACATCTCGCGTCTTCATGCCACTGCTTGTTAGTGGTAGATGCAACAGGAGGATGGTTATAAGGGAAAGAGAATTGTAACTGGAAATGTGATTTGAAAATAACAAGCACTAATTCCCACAATTTACAAATAATTTTATAATTTTTCACATTAGCTTAAATAAAAACGCCTTTTTTGTTATTCAATTTGTTCGTGACTATCAAATTAATTATTACAGATCTACATTGTAAAGACTAAAACAATTTCTAGCTTAGTACAGTTTAATTCCGAATTCAGCATGTTTTACACTTTAGCTACAAAGTTTGAAGGCAGAACTTGTTGTGTCATTTCCATATTATTTTCAATAAAATGCTAAACACTATACACATAGTGATAAATATTGCTAATTCTATAATTTGTCGGCGTTAAAAGAACGAAAATTACATAAAAAAAAAACAAAAACCGACTTCAAAAACGGAACTTAATTAAGTTGGTGCTAAGTTGAACAGCAAAGCTGTAAAGTTCATTAATGCACTTTCCTAATTATTTTCACTTTAACTTAGCACCGAGTATTTAATTGTTGCAGGAAAAAATTATTTTTTGCTTTTCAGTTAAGTTCCTTTTTTGAAGTCATTTCTTGTTTTTAAAAAATTGTATTTATATTACAATTTTTAGT
This sequence comes from Octodonta nipae, assembly GCA_034190945.1. Lineage (NCBI taxonomy): Eukaryota > Metazoa > Arthropoda > Insecta > Coleoptera > Chrysomelidae > Octodonta > Octodonta nipae. Next base: position 38,370,112 of record CM067219.1, read on the forward strand.
GATGTAACGGCTTAATAGGGTGCAGTTTTCAGATCTAATTAACTTTTTTGTCATTGCCAAAAATGAGGTATTACATTCATTATTTTAACAAATCTTATTTTCTATTGAATAGAATAGAGTAATTTGTTTTCTAATCCTTTATAGGTGGTAAGAAAGTTTTGAATACGATTCCAACTTGGTGGACCAACGATATTCTAGAAGATTTGGAAATCTGCAAGTTTTTGTGTGTTAATTATCGGACATTTCGATTCTCTCCTTCGCGAGATTCAATTCTACTAAACTTTATTATAAAAAAAATAAGGTACCTTACTTTTAAACAAAATAGATACTTTTGTGAAGGAAATAAAGGAACTTCACTTTTATGCACATATTCATATTTGCTGACAAACTTCGATTACTGTTGGAGAAATGGCATGTAGTGATTACAGTATACATTTCTGATCGTGCAAATCTTTTTATGAAGAATAACCTTTTCTCTAAATATTATTTATAAGAAATTTTTCCGTGTGAATCCAACTTCTGAAGACACCCTGTATATAGAGACCAACCTCCATCTTGAAATTGATTACCTGACACTTATTTTGATTTAGTTTCAATTTTTGACGATTTTTTACACCCCAGGTTCAGAACACAAAACATTTCTTTTTTTTATATTGGATACTCCACAAAAGTATAAGTTTTTCCCTATTTTCTAAAAAAAAGTTATAAACTGTTCCCTTGAAAAAACTATGGGACCACCTCAGGATCTCCCTTAACAGAATCCAGTTTTAATGATCCAAATTCCTTCAGACAGTTTCGAATAATCGCTGAACACACATACAAGAAACAGATACAGATAAATTTAGATCCTTTTTTGTTCCATTCTTCAAATGAAACGGGTGAAAAAGTTTTAGTATGGTAGATGCCACTGGTAAGATATTTCAAATATCAAATTTTCAGTTTTAGAAATATGCAAACCGATCACAAATTTCATTTAAATTACGGGAACTTGACTTTCTTACAAAGAAAGGACGTTCATAATTTTATAAAAGAAAAAAAAACAGCAAGGCTAGTTTTACATTTTTAAGACTGTAATTATGGTGTGCAAACAACATTTTACTGTAAAATTCTACTTCATCTTAAGTTACCGCAATTACTCATTTTGCATGTACTTTAACTGGTAATAGATACTTGAAGGTCTCGAATTTGCAATAATCAGGGTGAGGCAAACATAAGTGGTTACATAAAAGCACAAATAGCAACCTAGCGTGCAATCGACAGAATAATATAGTGCTTATCGTTATTTTTACTAACTACAGATATATTTTTTCTTGTTTCAAAAGGTATACTTAAATCTGAAACTTAATTACCTCTTTCAATAATTATTACTTTTATTTTTTATTATAATATTGTACTGTCCCTAGCCTAGTATTTATAACCTACTTTAAGGACGAGGGACAAACTTAAAATTTGCATATATGCAGGGTGATTCAACTTATATCTTGGAAGGAATTAATATTCAGGTCATTTGCCAGAAATTTTTCATTATGTACAAAGAGTCGGCAATAAGAGATTTTGAGTTATAGTGTTTTAAGATTTTTTTAATTATTGAAAAAATAAGAGAATTTCAGTCGTAAACCCAGACCTGAAAATTGACACTTTTCCAAAACTCCAGAAATGAGAGAAAACTATTATGATAGATAAGTTACAAAAGTTGTTTATTACTTTTTTGTATTTAAATATTAAGGAAATTTTCACGCGGAAAATTTATAAAATGAAGATAATTTTCTTATTACATACCTTTTTAAGGTTCCCTATTTACAATATACGGATACCCTATAATATCACTCCGGATTTCACATCACAGCAATTTTCTCCTAAACTGCTGGACAGAAAAGGTTGAAATTTGGATTTGCATTATTTGTTGACCCGATGAGGAGTACATATCGTAAATGAAGAATTTTTGATTTTATGTGTACTTATGGGGGAAAAACTAAGAAAATCGACCGTTCCCCCTACCTTATATCCGAAACTGTAAGAAGTACAATTTGGAAAAAAAATTAGAGATATAAGGCCTCACCTAAATTTTACCGAAAAAGTAAGGAGAAACCTCTACTATTAATTTTGTGGGGCAAATTACAGAATTAAATGTACAATATAAAATTAAAATTGTTTCTAACGCATCATGTAATATATCAAATCAAATCATTATGAGGAATACAAATTTATTTTTTTCATATTTTTAAAATGAATATTCTAATATATATTAACAAAAATAAAAAAATACCAGTTCCTGCCTTTATTCCCCAAACTATAAGACCTAATTTTTTTTGTTTACAGGAAAAGTACGAAGAAATCCCTAATATTAATTTTGGGGGCCAAATTATAATGAAAGGGCTCATTATGAGGAATACAAATACATATTTTTCATATTTTTTAAATTAATTGTTTACAAGATATTAACAAAAATATACAAAAAATCCTCAGTTCCCACTTTATTTCCGAAACAATACCACCTAAAATTTTGAAAATAATTGGGGGTAAATTTATGAGAAAAATTAGTAGAAAACCCCAATATTAATTTTGGGGACAAATTATAGAATTAAATGGAAAATAAAAATCAAAATTTAAAGCCATCATGTAATTTATCAAATAAAAGGCTCATTATGTGAGTTACAAATATAATAATAATTAAGAGATATTAACAAAAATATTAAATATCGACTTAATTCCCACTTTAGAAACTACACTATCTAAAATTTTGAAAAATATTTTTTATTTGTATTTTTAAATAATTTGTCTAACAGATTTAATAATTTATTATTTAAAACTTGACTTGTTTTCCCCTTTATCTACAAATCTACATAGCCTAAAATTCAGACAGTAGATTATAGTAAAACTCAAGTGTTAATTTTGGGGATCAAATTAGAAAATTAAAAACATATTTTTATAAAAATCAAGCGATACATGTAGCAGATAAAATAAAAAGTCTATGTATGGAAAATAAAAGTGTATATTTTTTTATAAATTTAAAACTCTTAAATATAAGAAAATGCATCCATTCCCTGCTTGTCTGGAGCTGAAATATTCACCTACATTGTATCAAATCTTAAAGGTCCAACAAGCACTTTTGATTCACCTACATTGTATCAAATCTTAAAGGTCCAACAAGCACTTGACCAAATTATTTAAAAGTAAATAATGGCCAACTTTTGCAAAACAAATCAGACGTACATTGTATGTTATTTCAACGCAAACTTATCTAATAAAAGTGTAATAATTATAGTGCACTGAAAGTTGCTAAAAGCAGCCTAGACACTACCTGACTATGAAAAATTTTAAAGCGGTTGTTCTGCTGACAGAACAGCTCTTAAGATATTAATTATTAATAAATTAAATAGAATTTAGTTTATTTACCAAATGATTACAATGAATTTTAAAATTCAGAAATTTTATACGAATAGTAGCTATAAAGTTATACTCATCTACTTTCATGTTAATACCATGTATACTATTTTGAGAGATTTTCTCCAAACTTAAAGTTGAAATGGGGTTTTTCATACACTGAATGCCTGCAAATATTCTAGAAGTCAATTCTTCACTGGATTCCAGTAAGGTACCGCAGTTTGATCTCCCATATAACGCCCAAATGAAATATTCATCTATATATTATAATCTAAAATTACTTGCATCTTGAGAGAAGCGAGAATCATCGAAGCCTAACGGAAAAGAAAGAATTGTTCCTTTTGTACCTCCTTTAATTTGCAATTATTTAGAGAGGCCCGCCGCAGCTCTCGTTGAAATAGTGCTGCTTAAGTATCAATGATATATCCGAATTATCCCAACAAACTTCCATTCTACACTAATAGATGCAAATAAAAATACCTAGAATATAAGAAACCTGCACCAGCTGGGTTTTTTACTATTCTATTTACCTTTTTAGAAAGCTTATTAGGAAAATATTGTTAAGTCACTTTCCTTTTCTGAAATTTTTAGTTAATATTTTAAAAAATTTCCTTTTAAGTTTTTTCTATTAATTTAAGATTTCCTATGAATGTACAGTATTATGTTATATTGGGTTTTTTGTTATTTCTCATCAATCATTTTCTCTTGTATATCCTTGGGTTAATCTTATTTGAAAAAATATTTGTTCCCCTCTTAATTTATTTGATTGTTCTATAATCTCCATTTATGTGTTTCTGCTAGCTGGTTCGACAAATATTGATCTTTTGTCTGACAAATTTCCAATTCTGTTCATTGCTCTTATATATTTGTCCTTGTTTACATTTATCACTAATTTATTAATAGTTTCTTGGGCTTAATATTTATATATGTCTCGGTTCCCTATTATAGCGTCTATCCCAAAAATTATAAAATACCATATACCTTTCTATGTTCTGTTTCTACCTTATATTCTTTTTCTTCTTGCCGTTTAACTGGTGTTTAGTTTCCAGGTTTTCTAATCTAATTTGAAAAAGAAATGTTAATCTTAGTCAGTTAAAATCTTTTATTCCTGATATTATGAACATTGGGCGGGTTTTTTTGTAATTGTCGCTCAGCTTAATTTTATAATATATATTTCTGTAACAACCTTTAAATTTAAAAAAATATAACAAAAAATTTTAAAAATTACTACGATTTCGCAACTTAGTTTAATTTTAAAAGCTGTAGTAGTCTTCCAGTTAGAATGTTGCACTCATTGAACTATATAAATCATAATAATATACTAATTTTTAAAAATTATTTCAATGACACTAAAGGATCTCTTTGTTTCAGGTATGGTGAGAAACAAGGACGAAGGAACAGCCAAGCTGCTGAACTCACTCCGATTCAACTTCTTTCTGCCACAGCATACCAGCTAAAGAAACCCTATCAACAACTTCTTATACCCATGACAGTATGGATTGGTATGGAGCAGGCATTTATTGGTGCAGACTTTACTCAAGCCTACGTTTCGTGTGCTTTAGGAATTCCGTCAGTCGGTTACGTAATGATTTGCTTCGGTTGCGTCAACGCGGTCTGTAGCTTATTATTCGGATCCATTATGAAATATATAGGTAAGTGACGTCGTAAACATATATGTAAACATATATATATATATATATATATATATATATATATATATATATATATATATATATATATATATATAGTTGTTATCTAGATATTTCTTCTGTGCTATCTCCATTATAATCGTTTAGAACCAAAAAAAATTACTTTTTGACACATTTACTCGCTTTTTCTAATGCTCTTGAGAATATACAGTCTTCTTTTGGAAAAGGGCTTATTAATTCTTATTCTAGATTTCAAATAGTCCTCAGATCAAATGATTTAATTTCATACGGATTATTAACTATACCCTGTTCAAACATATCCAATAAAACCCGACCCGAGATATAAGCTATTGAAAGTTGAAAAATGTGTTTCCTGAATACCTTTTTTAACTAGCACTTTTATCATTTCTCGTAGCTGAGAGTTCTTTGACCGATTATAGTACTCTGTTTTCTGAATGTTATTTGTGACATCTTCTAGTTAATTTGTATGGTTTCTTGGGAAAACAACAAAATAACGCCTTTGCATTTGGCGAGTAAAGACTGTATATTTAAAATCCTCATGTCTTCGCCATTACCTGCGAATCCGTCTACTTACGTTCCTGGTTACTAGAGAATTAACTCTTACATCAACAGACGCACTGTTAAATGTGCATGTTTTGAACGTGTTGAATTCTTCTCGTAAGCCTCTCTGTCTAGTCGTTTCTTCAGATCTTCTGTAATTGTCAATAAATACAAATTTGACATCGTAATTGTTTTAGTGTTTTCGTTTTTCTTCTTGATTACGTTTTTGTACTATGTTATCTAGGTTTACTCCGTTAGTTTGCCCTACATAAAGTATGTACCAATCTGCGTGTATATAAATGCTATCGTAAATGTACAATATGTCACGTAAATTGGTATTTGCACATTCAATGAAAGTTGAAGAAAAGGTTTGATATCGCTTAAATTAAATATTAATTTTACAGGACGGGCTCCTATTATGGGCCTTGGTGTTTTAGTACATACAGGACTTCAAACGTGGATGTTGCTGTGGAGGCCACATCCAGATACACCAATTAAATTCTTTATGGCGGCAGGCCTATGGGGAGTAGGAGATGCTGTTTGGCAAACACAAGTGAATGGTAAGCTTGACTTAACTTATGGGATAAAAATTTATAAAAAATAATAAGGAATTATCTAGGTAACCGGGCATAGAATTTCAACTAATATTGCTTAGCATGTAATTATTACAACCAAGATAAGATCTTCGTGGACCTCCACGAAGATGGCATTTTGGCGGTTGAAACTGCTTCGAGTACCGCGTTACCGTATTAGGATACCCAATTGTATGATTATACTCTATAGTACACCATAGGTTCGACAATTTGCAGTTATTATTCTTAAGTTTAAAAAATGTGGGTTTATTTTATTTCTATTACTTGATTTTTGGCATAAAAACTTATATTTTTCAGGTTCAGTAAACAACTAGTTCTAAACCGACACTTCATGCAAGTGGAATTTGAAAAAAAAAGCTGACGGAATATTAGAACTATATTTTTGAGAAATTACAATCAATTGTTTTCAGTCGAGAACCTTCATCAGTTGCGCTTCCCTCACTTGCTTGAAGTCTCGAATAATTATTTTCATTTAATTGAAGTTAATATTGTACTGCAAAATGGATATAGGAGTTAAGTGGTGCCTATGTATTCATGAAAACACCATAAATAATTTAATGAATCTAAATACAAAGAAATAAGTTTGTTTTTAATCCATTGTATACTCTTTCCCTAACATCTACACGATTTTAATGAAACCGAATCTCCTGCTCTCTTGTTAGGTTCCAAACACACATTAAATTCATTTTCTCGCATATCTTTAGTAACAACCGGTAACTAAATATATCGCTTTACTACAGCGGACTTAAAATGGCGCTGTAGGAAAAAAAAGTAGCCTATAACGCAAAAGACAGCTAACTTTTTTAATGTGTTAGATGAGTTCAAATATTCTTTCATCCTCGCCTTCTTCTTCTTCTTTCACGTGCATGTTCCGTCTCTTTGAAGTTAGTGATCACCATGGCAAGGGCATCCATGTGTTGTGCAATATCCAATCCAAGTCTAGTCCCGAAATTTCTTAACCAGTTCTTCTTCTTCTAAAATTTGAAACAGTTGGAATTTTTTTCTTCTCGGCAAATGTCCAAGACTTGCGATTTTTGTACACTTAATTGTTGTTAGTATTTGTACTTGTTGATCAACTCTGTAGAGTACTTATGTAGTAGAAACATCATTCTTCTTACTGACTTTTAATGTCGATGACACCATCCCGTATAGAAATAAGAAGTAATTGTAACATCTACTCACCTGTTGTCATAATGTTAGATTAGATTCTGAGATAAATAGCGTGTCGTGCTAGTGTAATTCTGTAAATCCCCGAAAGTTTATCTATCTACACCTCAATTAATTTGTTTCTATTTTGTCGCTAGTTTGTTACGCTAAAAATAATGTTGTAGTTCCTGCCAATTACAACAAACAGTGGCCTCTGCAGCCTAATGTAAGCTACATTCTAAACTGCTTCATGGAATGAGTCAGAGCTACACATTTAAGTTACTAAGACTACAAAATAACTTTTAACCTAACAAACCAACAACAACTCTTGCTGCTTTCAAAATATTACAACTATGATGACTGTATGTTCATATTTTTAATTTTTGGAAATAACACAATACTTGGGGAGCAAAGCGGATATTTCCAAGATACCTACATAATCAGTATTTTATGATACACTCTCTTTTCGATATTTTATTCCTTCGTAAACCTTCCTTTATATTTGTATATTTGTCTCTATATTTTTTCATTTTACTACTACTGACAACGTCGTATTGAGTAAGTAAACTTCCACTCTGTCTAAGTCTGCTTTCTGTAAAGATAGTATTTTGTTGATAATGATTTTTTTCCTAATTGGTGTATCTTTTTCAGAAAATTCGTCTTTGTTGTCTGCAGAAGTAAATACTCGAAGGTAGTTCTGTCGTGTCTAAATATTATTATAGTTAAATATGCTAACACATAAATTACACACGAGTATGTTAATCTTCACGTAGTTTCCATAAAAACAATACATTATTAAAACCGACTATCATTAGAATCTTACAGAGATAATTGAAACTCAATGAAAACGTTATTTAATTGTTTGATTACAGGTTCGAGGATGAGTCATTTTTTATTGATAGTTTATTTATTATGTCTTACTCTTCCTTATTAATTTAGATGTAATGGATCTTTAAAACAATTAATATTATCATAGGCATTCCATCATCACTTAAGTTATAAGGATTTTCCAACTTGGATGTCTTACTTAGAAAAACCATTGAATAAATCTTGTTCTCGGCGAATCCTCATCGGCAACAGTTGATTGGAAGTGGAAAAACTTGGTGGTATTAGAATTCTAGAGCTATCAATATCGTGCATCATTAGTTATTATTAATTACACACGAAGAACTATTTAGAACATTATTACAAAGTTAATTGTTTTCTAAACACATTAACTGTACTATATTATAATTCCTATAGATACTCTCAGAACTTGTAAAATATTTCACTTAATTTATACCTGTGATCCTTTGCGAGTAGCCTTCTAAACACTATTAGTTAATCAATATTAATGTAATTGTTTTTAATTATTTAATTATAATGCCTATAAATATATATTTTCAACAGAGATTTTAACATGTATACCTGAAAGAAAAGGTCTACTAGATTAACTTGACCTAACCAAAAATTGGATTTTACTGTTGTATTCGCAGTGATTTAAAATTACTAGGAAGACATATCATAAAGGAGAACCCTAGCAATATTCCTCATTAAAATTTCAGAATAAAACATTAAGCAGTTGTTGAAATTGAAGCAAATATTTGAACATAAGGCAATTTATAAGTATAGGCCTTCAAAGAATTCAATCTGGAATTTGCATGCACTCTAATAACTGGAAGTTCTTAATATTTGTTTTGTTTTTATAAACAATTAATTATATCGTCGTGGGCATCCTCTTTTCCATGAATCTCTCTATTGCCAGTCTTCATCTTCCAATAACTTCTTTCCTTTTTCATTTATTTTATCCCTTTTTATAATTATCTACCGCGCTTTCTTTTGTAAGGTGGACTCCATTTTAATATTTTCTTTCGCCAGCGAGTATATCCGCCTTCCATCACCATGCCACTTTAGCTGTCGCCTCTCCATTTTCTCTGTTATAGATTTTTCTACGGTCATTCTTGTTTTATTGTTTGTAACTCTTTGCATTCTTGACACTCCACAGTTTCTTCGTAAAAAGTCCATTTCTGCCTCTTCTAACCTTTGTCTATCTCGGCTAGTTAATTCCCAAATCTCATATCCGCATAGTGACATACCTTGTACAATATTTTTTTTGTTTCGTTTTTGAATATGATTTGGCCATAGTAAAGAGTTTAGTTTATTTATTACTTGTTTTCCCTGGTTTTTCTTTCCTGAATGCTGGAATTTTATTTCCCCCTGTTTCTATATCCAGATGGATAGAGCTAACCAACAAATATCTGGTTTTTGAGAAGTTTATTAGTCTAAGTCCTTATGAGTTTCACACATATTTCGCAACATGTATTCCACGTCATACGCAATCAACATTTGGTTCATCTGCAAAAAGTAATGTGTACTTCCATTTATATGTATTCTCATACGGGCACATTTGTTAATGAGAAGTAACAACGGAAAAGAACCTAATCAAAAATTTAGTTTCAATATTATCATTAAATAATTTGTCAAGTAAAATTTACTACTGGAACTACAATCTGGTTGTGACTCAACATGCAATAAGTAAACAAATAAAATAAAGGATTTAAAAACGAATTGTATGTTGAATAATTGTTTATACAATATATGACATGATATTTTCGAACACGCGTCTGCATTTTTTAACTCAATCGTTACCAATAAATCAGTAGCATTTATCTGACTAATAAATTCCGTAATCGTGTAAACGTTTCCTTTATATAATATTATGGTTTTCACAGAGAAGTTAAGTGTTCACTTTTCCCACAATCAACCAGTGATTATTGACATTTAAGTAAATTATCATTGCAAAACAAATTAAACCAAGAAAAAAGATAATGCAATATACGATATTCTACATTCGATATTAAAGGGGATAATAATGAAAATAAAATGCCTAAAATGTTCTTATTGAAACACCAATGACTTGCATTTTAGATAATTTTTTTATTGTTACCTAGAAATGTCTGATGGTTCCTTCGAACAATTCTTACATAATTAAATTATTAAACAAATGAAATCCCTATTAATATTATCAAGATGTAAAATTTGATTACTTATTTGTTACTGGAACTAATTCTAATATGTATTTCACTACTAATAAATTTTAAAAATAAATAATATTTTTAATAAATATTCCTGGAAGTTTTCTTAGACTTCCATCGTCTTCAAATGGTTGATCTCACAACGTTTCTGTAGGATTGAATGTGCTATCTTCAAGTGAATGATGAGAGATTCATGTGTGGGTATCTTCTATCTTCTTCTATCTTCTATACTATTATAAAAAGGTAAAACTTAGAGCGCAGTAGAATTACATGGACTTAAAACATCTTGAAAAAAGTTATATTAGGTGGCCCGTAAATAGCTGCATATATACAATGTGGTTGAAAAAAGGGGGAAGTTATATGGGGTGGTTCTAAAAAGATATATTGAGTGTGCCATAAACAGTTGTATATACCAGGTGGTTAAGAAACAGGTGGAGTTGAATTACATTTATACATGGTGGATAACAAAATGTTATATTGTTAGGGTCATAAGTAGTTGCATATAGAATGTGGAAGAAATGTTAGAAGCAGTTGTTTATACAGGGTGGTTGAAATATAAGATGGACTGGACTTATAGTTTATAGGGTGGTTAAAAAATTGTTTTGTATCCACAAGTGGTTCACAAGTAGCATATTATAGGATGGTTGAAATATGTAGCAGAGTATAATTACAGCTATACAGGTGGGTTTAAAAAATATTATAAAGGAATGTTATGATCTACAAGCTATTTCATATACCGGATAGATGAAATACAGGGTGGACTAGAATTCTAAGTATAAAGGGTGGAGAAAAAATGTTATATTGGATGGCCCATAAGTAGTTGCATATTCAAGGTTGTTTAAATATAGCGCGGAGTAGAATAATAATTATACAGTGTGGGTTAAAAAAATTAGAAAAATTTTGTTATATAGGGTAGAGCATGAGCACTTGCATATATGGAGTACCTGAAATATGGGGCGAAGCCAAGTTATCATTACACAGTGTGATTCAAACAAGGTTAGAGAAAGTTGCAAATGAAGGATGGTTTAAATGAAGTGTAGATAGGATATTTGAAATATAGGGAGGAATAGAGTTGAGTAGTATAATATTTACAAATTGTTAAATATGTTGCCTCATAAGCAGTTGCAGTTTTGGTGAAATTTATTGGGAATTGATGGATTTATATTTACATAGAGTGGTAGAAACAATGTCAAATTGGATGGCCGATAAGTAGTTGCACATACAACGTGGTTGAAATAGAGGTGGGAGTAGAATTATAGTAAACAGTGTAGATTAAAAAGTGTTTTTTAAGATAGAACATGAGCTACAGCTCATGTTCTATCTTAAAATATTGCATATATGCTACAGCATATATGCAATATCTGAAACATGGGACGAAGTAAAAGTATAGTTATACAATGTGATTACAACATGTTAGAAAAAGTTGCATATAAGAGGTGGTTGACATATAAGGTGGAGACAAATTATATTTTCCAGGATGGTTAAAAAATATTAGTTTCCGAAGTGGCTCGAATATTATCAGAAATAATTTTACATCCCATACGCGGGTGAAACCGTGGGTAACGGCTAGTAATATATAAATAATGTTTCATCATTCACCTGGTGACGATATCAGATTCAAATCTATTGAAGCGTTGTTACATCAACCATTTCAAGACAAGGAAACTTCGAGGATCTAGTTATATTGCCTACCAGTTTCAGTGTAACATTAAATAAATATATATTTTTAAAATCAAAACCGACTTCAGAAAAAGTAACGTATCTAAAAAGCAAAAACTAATTTTTTCCACAGTAATTACTTTTTCTGAAATCAGTGCCAAGTTGAACAACAAAGTTCCAAATTATTTTCACTATAACTTTTTGTCAAACCTAGTATACAGTTAAATGAATTTTATTGTACAATTTATAGTCATGTGGCATAATTAGTTTTTGTTTGATAAAACTTTTGAATATTATCATAAAAAGGTACTTCACTTTTAAACAAAATTCATATTTGCTGAAAAACTTCGTATACACTAGAAAAAGTGACATATAATGATTAAGTCTCATACTATGCAAATCTTTTTATGAAGAAGAACTTATTCTCTAAATATTATTCATAAGAAAGTTTTACGTTTAGTTTCAACTGTATTGTAGACGAGAATTGAGAATCTTCAAATTCAATAGGTCTGTTAATTATCAGACATTTTAATTTTATAACCATTTCATTCATTTAATAGTCAACGAAACTTTATAACAAATCAGTTTTTTCATTTAATAAACAATTATTCTTTTATACAATTCTAATAAACTTTGTTTGATAACAATCTGACATATAAAAATAAAGGTACTTCACTATTAAGTAAAATAGATATATTTTGTTAAACCTAGTATACAGTTGAAAAGTGACATGAATATTCATTATACACTTCTTAGGTGATATGGCATAATTAGATTCAGTTTTTAATTTTAATTATTTCTGTTTGATAACAATTTCCGATATTATCAAAAATAAAGTTACTTCAATTTTAAGCAAAATTCATATTTGCTGACAAATCTCGTGTTTCAGACCCTGAAAATCTTTTTATGAAGAATAACTTTCTCAGTAAATATTATTCATAAAGAAGTTTCAGTTTGATGCCAACTTATGACACACATTGTATATAGAGACTAATTGAGAACATTTATTTTTTTAACACTAACGCCTCCACCAAAAAATACTATATATATATATATATATATATATATATATATATATATATATATATATGAGCTTATGTCCTTTAAAAAAATTTAAAAAATCCAAATTCCTTGGGCCGATTTCGAGTAATCTCTGAAAATACATAAATAATATATACAGGGGAATTGAGAACCTTCTTCGTCGGTTAAAAACACAAAAATATGTCTTACTCTTATTGACTTCACTACAGCATTTTCTTAACTGATTGAGCAGACCACTAGCATTGTACTATCAAAAACAACAATAATGAGGCCAGCAGTAAAAGCAAATTACAAAACTTTACGAAGACTAAGTAATTTACTGAAAAACAGTTAAACTAGAAAATAGTTTAGTGTCCCTAATTATAACTTGGCCACCTATGGTGATTAGAAATTGCGGGAATTAAAATCACACTCGAATCTGCAAACATAAGATTTATAATTTGTTGTTCGCATGTTATTAACTATATGACACCAGCAAAAAATTCTCATAACAACCGAAGAAAAAACAGGTTAGGAATTCGCTTTCGTAAAACTACCTCTTCGAAATAATTAGCTGAAGGTTATACTAAGAAATGAAATTTACGAATATTTAAATCAACATTAATAAAACAGATTTAATACGCAAGATTTATCTCTTTAGTTATGGTACGCATATGTACCAATCTAGTTGAAACTGGTTCTTCTTTTGCTTCAGGCAAGGCAGTCAGGTCGCACATTGCGGTTTAAGAAAACCGTTTGTGGCTAAGGAACTGGAATATAATGAAGTATGAAATCTTGTATTACAGCTAACACGGATTGTTTTGACCAAAAACCTGTACGTTACATTAACTTTTTTTCTGGTAATGAAGAAATTCCAGATTCGGTTTCTTAATTTATTAAAGAATTTGTAAAAATGATTCTAAAAATTTGTCACACTTTTTTGTTTTATGATTATGGCAGTAAAGTATTTTTTGGAAAAATTCGAAAACATTGTTGCAAACAATGATATGACGTTTCAGTATTGTTTGATTGCTAGAAGAGAAAAAATCTATTTGGCTTTTAACTTAGGAGTTGCTTCTCTTCCTGAATGTGTTTTAATCCTGTTTATATCGTTATACTGGTTTGGGTTCCTAGCCCGCTTTCTGTTTTCCGGAGAAGTCCATTCTAACATTATGTTTAGACGTCGATCTTCGGCCTTTCGTCTCACGTGTCCATACCATATCCGTTATTGTTTTCTGTGTATTCTACTAAAATTCTTTCTACATTCACGTGTCTTCTTATTTCTTCTTTTCTTATACATTGAAGTATACACTTCCATGCTGTCATTCTCCAACAATCTATTTCACCCGCATATAAACTGTTTGTTTCTGAGACTTTTGTCAAACTTCATTGTAATATACAGGGTGTTTCCAAAATAAGATTTCTACTGTGTATAGAACTCATTAAAATATGCCAAAAAGTCCCTATTAACATGTGCGCGAAAACGCACCCTTAGGAAGTTAAATGGCCTTAAAAGGGCTCAAACAAAACAGTTTTTTTTAACTTACTAATTAGACACTGCAAAGCTCAATTGACAGTTTATCAATAACTTAAATTGTTAAGCGTTGTGTCTTTTATTTGCTGTGGTAAACAGATTTTTGTAATTTTTGGCCTAATAACTTAAAGACCAGAATAATTTTCAAACTCAATTTACTCGAAAACCATTGTAAATATCGATTTCGACAAAGGTAAAAATTTGAAATAAAAAAAATACGATCAGAAAACCCCCTTCACCAACCTAAATTGTTCGCTTATGATTTGCATCTAAAAACAGAGTATCACATATTATTTAACGTAAAAAATTATATATGACCCATCCATTTTTTTTTCTACTTATTTTCGACCGTTTTGTCATTAACAGAAAAAAAAAAGTTTTGTTTGAGCCCTTGTAAGGGCATATAACTTCCTAAGGGTGGGTTTTAGTACATGTTCATAGGGAATTTTTGGCATATTTTAATGAATTCCATACACAGCAGAAGTTTGGAACCTTATTTTAGAAACACTTTATTATTGGGTATTCTCTTTTTTGTCTCTTTTTCCGATCGTTATTCGTTCTTTAATTGACTCAGAACATCATCATTTTAATATTAAATTTAATGCCTAATTTTACACATTCCTTACATCTTGTAATTTTCCCCCTCTTAAATCAAAGTCCTCAAGAGTGTTTTATCTTCCTACACACATATTCTGCGTCCTTTTGGACGCAGAACAATAAACTTTTGTACACATTTGTATTTGTCTTCCCAAAGAAACATATAAGTTACATTTGTATTACTTTAAAGTAAAATAATTTGGTCAAGTGAGAGTTGGACTCGCATACTAAGGGTTCCGTACCCCCTTCAAGATTTGATACAATGTAGGTGAATCAAAATATATCTTTTTCAAATATTCCAGTTTCAGACAAGCAGGAAATGACCGTATTTCCTTATATTTACCCTAATATCTTTTAAAGGAAGCGTTTTAAATTTATAAAAATATACACTTTGATTTTTCACACATAGACTTTTTATTTTATCTGCTAAATGATTCGGTTAATTTTCTAATTTGGCCCCCAAAATTAATATTAGAGTTTTATTTTACTAATAAACTTTCAGGAATGATTTTTATATTACTGTCTGAATTTTAGGCTCTGAAGATTGGAAGAAAAAGGGGAAAGTAGATCAAATTTAAATAATAAATTATTAAATCTAAATTATTTAAAAATGCTAAAATATATTTGTTTTCGCCATAATGAGCCCGTTCATTTGATATATTATATGATGTGTTAGAAACAATTTTAATTTTATATTTTCTGTAATTTGCCCCCTTATATTTCCGGTAAAATTCAGGTGAGGCCCTATATCTCTATTTTTTTTCAAAATTTTACTTCTTATAGTTTTGGAGATAAGGGGGGGCGGTCGATTTTTGTAGTTTTTCCACCCAGAAGTACCCCTAAAATGAAAGTTTCTTTATTTACGATATGTACTTCTGATCCTATAACCAAATTATACACTGATTTTAAGCTGTTCCGTCCAGTAGTTTGGGAGAAAATTGCTGTGATGTGCAAGAAGGATAAATCCGTAGTGATATTATAAGGGTATCCTTATATTAAATATACGGAACCCTAAAAACGATCAAAACTTGTAGTCAATCCGAAATTAATGACTGGGGCCTCCATAGTGTTCTATATACACTCGTTACTTCTAATGGGAGGGTAAATTTTACAATTGACTTGCCATAATATTCCACACTTTACACTTTTTCAAGTACTTATGAATGTTTTACATTTTATTGGTATTTATTTTTATATTATTTTAATTCCGATGTATGCTTTAAAATTTTCTTCAAACCACATTTAAAACCGATTCTGAATATGTTCAATCTGTTAGGCGTTTGCCGATACTGATGTTATAATCAAACTACTTTGGAATGATATTTTGGGTTCGAACTTATTTATTTGTTTGTGTTATTGCAATGCCCTAATATGAGAATATGTTGCGTAACTGGATCAATTTAAATAAAACTTTATATACCTACATAATACACGGAATACGAAATTACGAACCTTCGTAAGAGAAAGTTTTGCATACTGTTGCATAAAGGAAATAAAAGTGTCAATTGTACATTCCACATCTTTCACATAAAATTGTTTTCTGTCGAAGATATTATGCATTTTATTACTAATTATTTTTCATTTATCAATAAATTATTGTTTTTTATCCCAACGCCACTGTTAAAACTGCCGCAAAGAATAAATTAATAAATACCTACTAATAAGCCGTCGGCGTATTGCAAATTAGTTTTTAATATGTTCATAAAACAGTTTTGTATTTATGAGATATAATTATAATTAAAATAAAATCCACAGAGGAGTACCTAGAGCGTTCATCGTAAAATGTAAAAAATTTACAATTTAAAAAACTTAGGAGCTTCCTATGAATTGACTTAGATAATTAATTTAATGATCACATCATTATTCCTATAATGCAGTAAGAATGAGTATTAGCATAAGATTTTGACATTAAATAAAAAAATTACAATTTCATTTTACAGGTTGAACTGATTAACTAATCTTCGAAAGTTATTTAATGATTACCATCATTTATTTCTTTTCATTACAATAAGCAGGCTTTTAAGCACCTATGCTATTGCAGTTATAAGTATAGTTTTATTTATGTTTACGACTTTTTTGGCTCTATTAAATATTTTATTGAAAAAAATCGAAGAACATGTTTTGTTAAACTCTGTAAATTTTTCAGCTTGTCAGATTATGAATATAACATATATTATATTCTATTTTTCCCGGATTCGTTATTGCTCTTCTATGATCTGGTGATTTTCTATCTCCTACTATCTCCTATAAAAACTTGAATGATCTAACTCTATTTAAATTCTCTGGTCATAGTTTTGGTTTACGTAATTTTGTAGGATAATATTACAGTTAATAAATTAATTAATAAGATTGATAAGAAGAATATGGACGGAGGCGAAGAAGTTTGGTTTGAAAACAAATAAAGAGAAGACAGCTTAAATATATGGTAATGCGATCCACGGAAACAGAATTAAGGCTAGAGCATGGCTAGAGATAGGGGATGGACAAAAATACAATTTCAAGATGGTGAAATATTTTACCTATTTGAGGGACAAAGTCGAAGAGAACGGAAGAGAGGTCGCGGAGATTAATGCAAGGATAGCAAAGAGAAGTAGAAAGTATGGAATGCTGAGGTTTTTGATGAGTTCTAAATTTGTCCCAAGAAAAATCAAAGTAACAGTATGTAGAACAGTATAACAAACGACAGTAACATATGGAAGTAAAACATAGGTTTTAATAAAACAGAAGAAGGCATAAGAAGGGAAAGTAGTTGAAAGAGAAGAAAAAATTGAGAACTGGAGTCCAAAATATCTACTATTATAAGAGCCCAGTGACTCAGATGGTTAAGACACCAAAAATAATCATCAATAGAAGACCTATAGAAGCTAAATGAAAAGGACCACCTCGGAGAAGATGAGTGGATAATATAAGAGAGATCTGCAGAGAATGTGAATAGAACAGTGGAAAGCCAAGGCTGCCAATAAAAGTGATTGGAGGGGTTTAGTTACCCTTAACTAAACACCTCCTTGTATATATTGTAAATAAAATAACTGCACAGGCCTTCAGGGACTATTGTTCATTATAAATAAATATTAATAGTAAATATAATGTATTATCATGATAATATCTTTTCCAATTTCGGTTTTTAGCCAATGAGCTCATTGACTGCACCTACCAATCTAGTGGAATAGTCTTTTGATCTCTCTTTTGCCCTCTCTTTCAATCCTTGGCACGACATTTGTGCATTGCAGGCTACCTCCAGAAGAAGTTATGAAATGATCATAAAATCAGACACTATATAATTTATTTGACACACAAGTAAGATAGGCGCTACTACACTTTGATTTACTTTTTAAAGTTGAAATATAATATATGAAACTAAGAGAAACAATCCCAATGAACAGTCAATATTATTTAAATTTGTTGCACTCTTTCATTTTGTTTTTCACACCATACCCAGTTTACACTGGAACTGTATTTTTAAATATATTGTTTTATTAGTTGGCGAATTCAATTTAATTTTAATACTCAGGATGACTCCATTATTATTTATATTAGAGTTTTTTTATTAATATTAAACTTTAGCGATAGCTAGAGTTATGAATCTAACTAATTCGGTAACTGTTTTTTCCTAAAGAATAATTTCAAAGAAAATAGTATCAAAGTGCACGTTAATTAAATAATAGTTTATTTAACATGATTTATATATGTTTACAATTAAATTACGGTTATCAAGTAACCCGACTATGATTTAAAAAGATGTAAATTTCTTAATAATAAATATTGCAACAATGTGAATTGTGTTAATAATTTTCAATATTGCGAAAGTCATAATGATTGTTTGAGTTCATTGAACTATCGCGCAGTTGGTTTTTCTCATTGAACCAGAAAATGAAATTAACCATACACTGTGTATTATACTCCTAGCCTTATTAATCATAATGTATTTTAAAACACCATGATAAAGAATAGAAATTATTAGAATGGTATTGAATTGCCGAAATTAAAATTTATTTTATATAACGGCAAATTTAACAAATTTTTCGTCAGTGGCCTTTGTCTAACCAATATCAATAAATATTATATTTGCATTTGAATATTTCCTACAATTTTTTAGTTTATGCCAGTTATTTTCCAGACATCTTGAGTTTTTTTACATCCCTGATCTCATTTGAGAAATTTTACTTAGTTGATAGTATTACCTTATTTCTTGTCCACCCTTTTCTCTTTCGGTCTCTCCTTACTATTTCGCTTGATACATATTTGTGTTACTTGAAGTTTCCTTGTAATTTCGATTTTCAGAATCCAAAATTCATACCTATATATCAGTACCTGGAAGAACACATTGATCAAATATTTTTTTCTTAAAATGGATTGGTATTAGAATACGGTAAAACTGCCCTTTTTGAATAAAACTATTCAGTTGCCTCTTCAACCCCCTAGGGATTATAACTACCCCTAAAAAAAATAAATGAGAAGGTCCCTTGTGATAACCCGTTTAAAAGGATTTTCCATTCTGTTCAGCAATATAGAACCTTTTGTTTTTGGTACGTTGGTAATAAGAAAAATCAATTTTAAATTGTTTAATTTGTAAAATAATGATTAAAAAGAAATAAAGGTTGAAGCAATTATCAATATTTATCGTAATTGACAAAAAAAATAGACGGTGTTGAAATTCTCCGACAAGGTTTTGCAACATCTCCGCGCTGATTTGATTAATTTCTTGTCTTATTCAATGTTTTATATTATCAATATTAATTGGTTTACTCTTGTAATTTTTAAAATTTAAATAGCCCCACAAAAAGAATCCAATGGAGTCAGATTTCAAGAACGGGGTAGCCACTAATTTTCGCCACGTATACTGATCCATCGATGAGGAAAAACTTGATGGAGATAAGGTCGTAATGCTGCTCCAGAGTCTGGTGTAGTTCCATCTTGTTGAAACCATATGTTTCTATTAATGTCTGCGGAGTTAACAGTATCAGGAAAAAGTTCTGTTAATTCAGGAATTAAAAAATTTGCAAAAAATCTAAGTAACTCGGTTCAGTTAATGCTCGCTCAAAAAATATGGTTCATTTATTTTGTTATTTGTTATGCTAGCCAAAATGTTCACTTTAATAGGATAGTGAGGATTTTACGTACTCCAATACAGACAATTTTGCTTGTTGACTTCCATGCAGGGTAAATGTAGCCTCATTGGAGAAAAGAATATTTTTGGAAAACATCAGATTCCCTTCGCATCTATTCGTAATCATTTCACACAATTCAGTCTCTTTCAGTCTTTCTGAAAGACCCTCTGTGTATCGTATGGTTGTTGTAGTAATGTGGTTATCAAGGGTATTAGTATTGTTTGGAGTAGCTTGGTGTTGAATGGTAGTGATTGTTTTGTGTTCAATTTTATCTAACTCTTTATTGATGAACTTTTAAGGATAATTGTTAGCTGATAATACATTTTTTATAAATATTTTTTCTTTATTAAATTTATCCATATCAGAACAGATTTAATGATGCCCTTTTTACGGTATTTGGGTGATTAGAGTTAAAATTGAGATATCTGTTAGTGTGAGTCGGCTTTCTGTAGACTTGTTGTGTTGTGTGTTATTTTGCTCAATTTCTAATGTGAACTGTATAGTCGGTTTTTTGTTATTCGTGTCGTTTAATAATTCATGTAAGTCTTCAAGAGAGTGTTCCTAAATAGTGAATATATCGTCGACATAACGCCACCAAACTAAAGGTTTATTCTCTTTTGTAAAAATTATTTAGTCTTCAATTTTTTCCATAAAAATGTTGCTTAAGACAGGGGACAGGCAAGAACCCATGGCCATGCCAAAATCTTGTTGGTAGAAGTCATCCTTGAGTTGAAAATATGTTGTTTTCGTACAAAATGTTAATAATTCCATTATTGTGTCAATGGATAATTGTGTACGTTCGTTTAGTAACAAGTCATGTTCTAATCGTTCTCTTACAATAGGAAGTGTTTTGGCGACAGGGACATTATTGTATAGGTTTACTATGTCAAAATTTGTTAGTGTGAAAGTATTTTTTATTGTATATGTAAGTGGAGAAATGATCTTTAGAAGAGATTTTGAGAATCCACTGCACAGAGGATTTATGGAACTGACAATATGTCTTAAAGGGATGTTGGGTTTATGAATTTTAGGAAAACCATAGAAATGTGGAGGCTTTGAATAGTGCGGAGTAAGAGTTCTGCGTTCTTGTTCAGTAAATTCATGACTATAATTGACAGTAAGCGATATATTTTGTTTTCAATAGAACTTGGATCTTTGTTTAATTTAGTGTGATTTTGTTCTGAATTTTGACATCATATTCATACAGACTTTCAAGTTTATGTTGTGTTATTGCCAAAGAACTCGAAATGCTTATTGAATATTTCATAAAATACTAGAATCTGTTAATTTTAAGTCAATTTTACGTTTAGTCTGATTTACCAGCCCTATGTACAACCATCTCGAATGCCCCTGTTGGATTTTTATATTGTAGTAATTATAATTATAAACATAATCATGAACGTAATATTTATCTGGAAAATAAATAAATCTATACATACTCTCTCGTACAACATTAAAATTCGTCTGTCAGTCATTTTAAATACCACGTTAATTCTTTAACTTTCAATAACATTTTTTATTATTTTCAGGTCTTTACGGAACACTTTTCAGGCGTAACAAGGAAGCAGCTTTCTCCAACTACAGGTTATGGGAAAGTGTAGGCTTCGTCATTGCCTATGCTTACTCTACACATCTTTGTGCTCGTATGAAACTATATGTTCAGTTAGCTATGTTGTTAACAGGATTCTTGCTATATGTAGCCGTCGAAATTCATCATCTACATAAAATCCGCAGACAGAAAGAGAAAGAAAAGAAAGCTGCCGAAGCAGCGAAACAACAAGAACCACAGGAACCCGAAGAGACTGACGACGAAAAGGATGATATCGACGATGAGATTATTGTCACGCATTTGTAAGAAAGGTAAGAAATTCAAGTTATTTTCTTAATGAACATATCAACACAATAATCATTTTAAAATCTGAAAATGTCAAATTTGTAAATAATAACAACTTAATCGACTATTCAGAATTACAAGCTTAAACCTAAAGCCCCCAGGTGGTTTAGAGGGAAAGACCTTCAGCTCTCACAATTGTATAAAAATTGGAGCTTGATAAGAGGGATCGAATCCCAACCAGGTAATTTTTTTTTTCAATTAATCAAAAATTATCACATTGTGACAATTGTAAATGGCAAAAATCAGGAAAATCGACACTTGCCCGTTACCAACCCGCACTGAAGCAGCGTGGTAAGCTATGCCTCATATACTCTTTAAAAATTCAAAAAATATTCTTTATCTTCTTAATCCTTCGAGATCAACTCTTCCCAGAAAAAGATATTGAGCTCGTCTAACACTTAAGACCTTATATGTTTCCGATCATCCCGTCAACTTTTCTCTTCATTAATACATTTCTTTATGTGTTTAGTTATTCAAAGTGAGTTCCTCAATATCTAGCCTTGAGTTTTCGATAAAAAAAATGCCATTTATCCACTGATCTGCAGTACATTCCCATAGATCTTAAGCTCTTCTTCTTCGTTTCTTCTCAAGACCTTAAGTTCTCTTTTTTACTATGAACCGAATTACTTTGTAGGAATTTAATTTCTATTGTAATCTTATTGCGAATTAATTAATCGTGATTGTTAGACTTTCTGTTTTACTTTTTAGTTCGGTATACTATTAAAGTGTGTTTTTTTAAACTATGATTTCTTTTCTTAATTTTTGTTCTGAAAACCACTTCAACAATTTATAATCAAGGGTCCCGATTTTTAGTATATCTTATGTGGCAATGAATTAAAATTTATTCCATTCATATTTACGTAACCTATCCATTTCATCTAACGCATCACTATTACATGGAACTTTCCTTGTTAACTTTAAGCAGTCAAGTCCTTCTATTTTAATACCACTTAATGACCTTCTGGGAATTCCGGAATCTTATCCCAGGTGACCAAGTCTATAAAATCAAATATTCTCTAACATTTCGGACTTTTTCACAGTTATTCAAAATCAATAAGACATTCAAAAAGTTAGAAATTTCTAAGCATATTTGACTTTTTCGGTTGTCCAAAATTATTAAGACTTATTGGCACTTTCTAGACTTGGTCATGAAAAGTCTTATGTAGAGTTATGAAGACATTTTAAGGGGGTTTTTCAGAAAACTATTTCTATTAGACATATGCTATAAATGTTCCCTCTATCGAGTAATTACGTAGGTATAATTGTCACCTCTGTTCTTGGCCTATTACATACTCCAAATTCTATTCGTGAGTTCTGCACGAGATAGAATTTCGGATTTCATAACCTGACTTAATACTTTTGTCGTTTTAAATATATAAATATTCTTAGTGAGCCATTCTGAAATTATATTTTGTATTTAAGTATCATAAAGGGTAAATAAATAATGGAGGAGGTCGAACTAATTAACTAACTGTAGTTTTTTTTATTTCAGGCATTCCGTCAGAAGAGATTATTTTGCATTGGACATGCAGTGTTGGAAGCCAACTAGGGACCAGTGCAGATTTTTTATTGAACTCATTCTATGAACAGTATTTTTGCCAATTAATTATTATGCTGATACAATTTATTGTAAATATACATTTTATCCAGATATCTTAGTTAGTTTGTAGCAGTGAAGAGACTTAAAATAACTCGAAGTTTATTAGAAGAATTTAATATTTGAGTTAGAGGTTTGATTAGAGTACCTAAAACTAAATAAACTTTGTTTTTATCAGTATTCTTTCCATTTGTAGTCCCAATATAATTTGAATATCGTATTAAATAGGAAACAATTATAGAATTTACCTAAGGTGTTAAGACATCTTAGATCAAATGGTGATGTATTTTTTTAGTTTTAGGCACTCATTGTTTGTTTTTAATTCAGCTGTGATGTTGAACAAGTTTGTTAGATATAGATTAGATTTTTGTTCATTCTTCTTCTGTTGTTGATTGTTTTCGTTTTATACGTGCGCAATATAATAGCGTGTATGCTTCCCTAGTCCATGGAAATTTTCAATTCCGCTAACTAACAAAATATATTTTGGCTATACATATTTCAGAAAGTGCCATTGTGATTCAGTTTTCCAATAAATATTGCCCATGTATAAAATTACCCAAATCAGTATAATTTACACAATTATAAATATGCTTGTAACTATAATTTTAAAACAGTTAAAAAGCATTTTGGTCGATTTATATTTATATACCATAATGCATTCAAAAATTTTCTTTTGAATGCCTTATGTTTTGACTTGAAAATGTTTGAATTTATTTATATTATTTTATTTTCTGATAATTTAGTATAATCTGTACAGTAATTTTAAATGAGTAATATATTAGAGTGTATAAAACGCCAATTTACTTTATCCAGTATTCTATAAGCAATACTGTAGATTCAATAAACCTCCTAAGTTATCACTAATGCGTTTCAATTTTTCCTCAAGTTTTTTTAAATCTTGATGTTTTTGCAATAATCACCAGAAATACTCCAATAAGACTATGTTGACTCTGGACAACCAATGATTGTATAGTTTGAATATTACCAAGTATATATGCACTATATAAGCTACAAAATTAGCAGGCCACCTCTCAACACTGCATAGGGCAAAAACGTTTGACACGCGTATCAGTTCTAACATCCAAGCAAATTTTTGGCAACACGCATCTTCACAGATAAAAAATTATATAATTCAATAATTGTCTCAGCCAGAGTTGAAAACACACTGCTGAAACACAACGCCATCCGACGTGACACGACACGTGTTGAGTCAAACTAAATCGTTGTAATGTTATAGCTAGAAGCACACTAAAAGCACGCCATGTGATGTGATGCTCGCCGAACTCAAAAGTTCGCCTTCACTGGTATATGGGAAATTGCACATATTAAAAGTGTATGCATCAGACAGTAATGAGAAATCTGACAAATTCTACAAGACTCTAGGTCTAGAGATAGAAATTCGAAACACATCAACATCTCATATATTCTGAAATAGCATACTACTCGGAATCAGAGATGTTCAAAGTGATTTACGTAAAGTGTTTACAAAATATAAATCCTTTTTAGGGTTCCGTATATACAATATACGGATACCCTTATAATATCACTCCGGATTTCTCCCTCTTTCTCATCACAGCAATTTTCTCCTAAACAACTGGACGGAAAAGGTTGAAATTTGGTATCAGTGTATAGTTTGGTGACTCGATTAAAAGTACATATCGTAAATGAAGAAATTTTGATTTTTGGTGTACTTCTCCGAAACTATAAGAAGTAAAATTTAAAAAAATAATAAAGATATGGGGCCTCACCTGAATTTTGCCGGAAAAATAAGGAGAAACCTCCACTATTAATTTAAGGGGGCAAATTACAGAATTAAATAAAAAGTGTAAAATTAAAATTGTTTCTAACACATCATGTAGTATATCAAATCAAAGGGCTCGTTATGACAAATACAAACATATTTTTTTTCATATTTTTAAAATATATTATTGAAAAGATATTAACAAAAATATAAAAAAATACCCATTCCCCCTACCTTATCTCCGAAACTATATTAATTAATAATTAATATTTGGGAAAAAATAGGAATATAGGACGTCGCCTGAACATTACTGGAAAAATAAGGAAAAAACCTAATATTAATTTTAGGGGGCAACTTACAGCATTATATGGAAAACATAAAATTAAAATTATTTCTAACGCATGATGTGAGGGCTCATTATGACGAATACAAATATGTAAAAAAATTACTCGTTCTCCCCTCTATTCCCCAAACTATATGAAATGTCTTCGATGGCATATTAGATATAATATCCAAAAAAATGTATGAATTAGGTGTTGCGATTTTAGTTCAATGCTGGTTCAATGCAAGAATGTAATTGACGAAGGACCTTTAGCGGAACAATCAATAGAACAGGTAAATGAAATCACCAAATAAAAGTTAATCACTGACTTTTTAAGTTGAAGCCCTGCGGTGGTGTTTTCTTTGTTTTTCTGTCTTCAGAGGTTAGCCCCGCAGCGGCAGGAACTGTTTTAGAGCTTCATTTGGACAACACGTTATACAAAAAATAGCGACGTAATGTTCATTGATTGAGCAAACAAAAAATGCGAGTTTAACAAACAAATGAAGCGTTTTTGTTAACACAAAAGAAACAAATGAAAGCGGTTTAGCGGTTGTTACGACCGGAACTATAACTCGCGAAATCGTAACACAATAACAACAAAAAGCAGCCGTCTTAAGACGAAATCAAAAAAGCGTCCAAATAGCTCGGAAGTTAATACAAGAATCACGAATACTGTCTTTATTTTACATGCAAAAAACACTTAAAATTAGCATTAGCGCGACGGAAGGTTTTGGAAAAGGTGCAGAAGTTTAAAAATCAATGAAGTAATTCGATCAAATTTAAACAATACACTAAACAAATTGCGGAAACACAACTCTATAAGACCTAAATTGTTTTGATTATAGGAAAAATACGAAGAAATCCCAAAAATCAATTTTGGAGGTCACATTATAGAATTACACGGGAAATACAAATATATATTTTTCATATTTTTAAAATTAATTGTTTACCAGATATTAACAAAAAATTCTCATGTCCGGCTTTATTTCCGAAACCTTATTACCTAAAATAATTAGGGGTACTGTGGCTCAATTGAAATTTATAAGGAAAATTAGTAGAAAACCCCAATATTAATTTTGGGCACAAATTATAGAATTAATTGGAAAATAACAATTAAATTTTCAAACGCACCATGTAATATATCAAACAAAAGGTTCATTATGCGAATTGCAAATATATCATATTTTTAAATCGTTTGTTTAAAAGATATTAACAAAAATATTAAACATCGACTTAATTCCGACTTTAGAAACTACACTATCTAAAATTTTGAAAAATATATTTTATTTGTATTTTTAAATAATTTGTCTAAAAGATTTAATAATTTGTTATTTAAAACTTGACCTATTTTTCCCTTTATCTTCTAATCTACACAGCCTCAAAATTCAGACAATAGATTGTAAAGTTCCCTGAAAGTTTATTAGTAAAATAAAACTCTAATGTTAATTTTGGGGGCCAAATTAGAAAATGAAATACATATTTTTATAAAAATCAAGCGAATAATGTAGCAGATAAAATAAAAAGTTTGCGTGTAAAATAAAAGTGTATATTTATTATAAATTTAAAACGCCTCCTTTAAAAGATATTAGGGTAAATATAAGAAAATACACCGATTTCCTGCTTGTCTGAAACTGGAATATTAGAATCTTGAAGGTGGGACGGAACCCTTAGAATGCGAGTTCAACTCGCACTTGACCAAATTATTTTATTTACACTTTCAAATGTAAAATAGGTATTTTCAATTTTAAAAATACTTTATTTAAATAAATATTTTTGCTGCTCAAAACCACTGTCACTCATCTTCCTCCTATGTGGTCGCATCATCATACTGTTACGAGAATTCATCAGACAGCTGGTGCAATCGGCCCTCAACCAATTCATGGAAGGGACATTATTCCGATAAATTCGTGGAACCCGAAATGCTTGTCTCTCAACCGGCGGACCGCTGCCGTTACTGGGAATTCCTTTAAAGCTTCCCGAACGTGATGGAATTTCCCGATGGTTCGTGGACGTACCAGATAATTCCAAGACAAATGTATAAATATAAAGCAGCTGGCGATAGGAATTCAGTTTTCGTCGGTCGTTTGTACAGTTAAGATAAAATGTAAATAGTAGTTTCTGTGAATATAAATTTGTGTAAAAGTAGTGGAAATAAATTAGAGTGAGTTAGACTGTGTTTTTAAATAAATCCAAGAACTGAACTGAACCCGAGTGTGAAAATAAAAACATTACAGTGGTGACAGGTGTGCGGTGTATTTGTGGAACTTTGAAGTGAAAAATAAATAGACAGACAATGTTTAAAACAGTGAGTTTGGACCAATTGAAAGTGGCGGACTTAAAAAAAGAACTTGAGGAAAGGGATTTAGAAATTAGTGGGAAGAAAAGTGAATTAATACAACGGCTACGAGATGCCCTAATAAATGAAGGTAATGATCCTGATACTTATTTGTTTGAAGTTTCTGGTACTGGGGACATGAGCATGATATTAAAACAAATGGAAGAAAATTCGAAAAAATTGAAAGAGGCCTTAGAAGACAAATTGCTAGAAAATTCTAAGTCCTTAGAAGATAAGCTTGAAATGTTAAAAGAAAATTCTAAAACCATAGAAGATAAATTGCTGGAAAATTCTGTAAACTTGAAAGAGGCCTTAGAAAATAAATTAGCAGAAAATTCTAAAGCCCTGGAAGACAAATTACTGGAAAATTCTAAATCCCTAGAAGAAAATTTGAGAGGCATGGTACAGAAAAATTCAGCAATGCTGGAAGAAAAAATATCCGAGAATGAGGCTCAAATGGCGGAACTAAAGCAAACAATAGTCGAAGAGTCAGTCAAAAATGAAACGCGGGTAGAAGAGCTAAAGCAGACAATAGTCGAAAATGAAACGCGGATAGAGGAGCTAAAACAAATAATGGAGGGTGAGATCAACAAAATAAAAGAACAAGTAGTCTCGAAACAAAGGGAGAAACACCATCAAAGACCGAAAGCAGAAGCAGTTTGGAGGTAGTGGATTCAAAAATTGGCCTCGAGGGGACAAGACAGAAAATGAAACCTCCCCAATTTGATGGAAAATCATCATGGACTAATTATCGTCGCCAATTCGAGGCTGCAGCTAAGCTAAACGGATGGTCGGCAGAGGAGAAGGCAATCGCATTAACCCTAGCCTTAAGAGGGGATGCTACAGATATCTTACAAACATTGAATACCTCGGAGCAAGAAGACTACGAACAACTGGTCAAACATTTAGAACTGAGGTATGGGCAAACCCATTTGGAGCACGTTTACCACTCCCAATTGAAAAATCGCCACCAGAAATCAAATGAATCCCTCCAAGAGTTTGAAGCTGATATTGCCCGTCTGGTTCGCCTTGCCTATCCAGCCACACCGGAAAATGTTATAGAAAGGTTAGCAGTCCAGGCGTTTTTGGATGGACTTCGGGACAACGAAGCCAGACAAGCATTGACGCTAGCTCGACCCACTCAATTAGTGGATGCACTGACTCGAGCTCTGGAATTTGAGGCTGCGAAAAATACCTGTAGAGGTCAGGGCAGAGAAAGAGAATCAGAGGATGGCGGAAATGTTGAAGTCGCTGTAAGGAAGATAATAGAAGAAGTCCTTACCGGAAAAAGACTAGTGAGATGTCGGAAGTGTCGTAAGGTAGGACATGTCCAGAGTCGTTGCAAGGAGAGCAACGGAGCCCAGACTTCCTCGGCGGGAAAACTAAAGAAGGCCTATGTGAAGGGACCATCGTCGACCTGTAACAAACAAGTGTCAACTACCAACGCATATGTCGCTTCGCTACGCAACCACGTTAACAGTGTCTTCGTAGATGGCCTTATTAATAGGAGGCAATTTGCAATGCTGCTGGATACTGGTGCGACGAAAACAGTAATAAGGCCCAACATTGTTTTAGAGACAATGATAAAACCAACAAAATGGCAACTGCGAACAGCGACAGGAGAAGCAGCGAAGGTCCATGGTGAAATAGAGGTTGAAATGACCTTGGGAAACACAACTTTCCTACATCGGGCATTAGTGGCAGACATCGAAGACGAAGTAATCATTGGAATGGATGTCATGAGCTCCAAGGGATTCCAGTTAAACTTCAAAGATGGAATTCTGCGAGTGAATGACGAAGAAGTGGTGCTTCATGGGAAAGATGACATAATGCTTCGAGCCATCTTAGCAGAGGATGTCAATGTTCCGGAAAGAACTGAAATCATTGTAGATGCTTGCCTGGATGGGAAAGCTAAAGCTGGAACAGTGATGATGTTTGATCCCGAACTTAACGACGGAAATGTAGGCAGAGGAGTCGCACTGGGGAAGACTCTGTTTCGTGCCAGGGAGATTGTTCCAGTAAGAGTAATGAACCTGAATCATTACTCGGTTGTGCTAAAGAAAGGAACAACTTTGGGCCATTGTTCAACAGTGTCCTCTGTAGTCAGAAGCACACAGCATGCAGAAATACCACCAGGTAAATTGTCTGAGGAACTGGAAAGACTTATCACCGATTCATGTAAGAATTTGAAACCAAACCAGAGAGCAAAATTGAGGGACATCGTTAGAAACTACCAGGATATCTTCGATGTAGGGAATGGCAAAAGAGGACGAACTGATCTGGTGAAACACAAAATTAATACTGGGGACGCTCAACCTATTCGACAGTCGGCGAGAAGACTACCTCTAGCTAAAAGAGAAGAAGCCGACAGGATAGTCCGCGAGATGGAGGAAGAAGGTGTTATTGAACCATCCAATAGCCCTTGGGCTTCTCCAGTTGTGTTGGTTAAAAAGAAAGATGGTTCGACCCGATTTTGCGTGGACTATCGGCACTTAAACCACGCTACAAAGAAAGACAGCTATCCCCTTCCAAGAATAGACGATACCCTAGACACGTTGGCTGGATCGAAGATGTTTTCCACCCTGGACTTGAAGAGCGGTTATTGGCAGGTGGAACTTGCTAAAGAAGACCGAGAAAAGACTGCTTTTACCATCGGCTCAGGACTTTATCAATTCACGGTGATGCCGTTTGGACTGTGTAATGCTCCAGCAACGTTTGAAAGATTGATGGAAACAGTGTTAAAAGGGCTTTCATGGAAAACGTGTCTGGTGTATCTTGACGACATTATCGTGGTTGGAAAATCTTTTGAAGACCACGTGAGGAACCTGGAGGAGGTATTTCGGCGACTTCGAAGTTCCGGACTAAAGTTAAGCCCGAAGAAGTGTCAGCTGTTCCAAGAAGAGGTACAATATCTTGGACATGTAGTTTCCGCACAGGGAGTAGCTGTTGACAAACAGAAAATCAAAGCTGTCCAGGAGTGGCCGATACCTAAAGATATCCACCAGTTAAGAAGTTTCCTGGGGTTATGCACGTACTATCGTCGGTACGTAGCCGGATTTGCCAACATCGCCAAGCCAATTACTAGACTGACAGAAGGGAAGGTGCAGTACCAATGGGACGAGGAATGTCAACGATCATTCGATACATTAAAAAGAGCTTTGACGAGTGCTCCCATATTAAGTTATCCTTTGCCAGATGGAAACTTCGTATTGGATACCGACGCAAGCAATGTCGGAATTGGTGCTGTGCTTTCGCAGATCCAGGAGGGCCAGGAGAGAGTGATCGGATATTTCAGCAAGACCTTGAGCAAGCCTGAACGGAATTACTGCGTTACTCGCAGAGAACTCCTGGCTGTGGTAAAGGGGGTAGAACATTTCTACAAGTACCTCTATGGTAAAAGATTCCTCCTGAGGACAGATCATGCAGCACTGAAGTGGCTCCTGCAGTTTAAAAATCCTGAAGGACAGGTGGCAAGATGGATTGAGCGGTTGCAAGAATTCGACTTCGAGACTGAACATCGAGCTGGAACAAGTCATAAGAATGCTGATGCTCTATCGAGAAGACCATGCCCTGATGACTGCAAACATTGCCAGCGAGCTGAAGAAAAAGGGGCTGTTCTCGGTAGAACTACCGCCATCAATGACCATTGGCAATCTGCGGAGATCCAAAAAGACCAGAAATTAGATCCAGACTTGAAAGAGGTTATCCGGTGGAAGGAAGAAGATCGCAAACCTACGTGGCAGGAGATTTCTCGATACTCACCAACCATAAAGTCGTACTGGGCTCAGTGGAACTCTCTCATCCTGGAGAATGGACTTCTGAAGCGCGTCCTGGAAATCCCAGAGGAAGGCAAGGACAGAAAGCAGATTGTAGTCCCTAAAAATAGGAGACCAGAGGTTTTGCGAGAACTACATGACGGTACAACTGGAGGACATCTGGGAGTAACGAAAACCCTGGGGAAGTTGAGAGAACGCTTCTATTGGGTAAACTGCCAAGTGGATGTCAAGGACTGGTGCCGCAAATGTACTGTTTGTGCAGCAAGTAATGGGCCTCAGAAGCGTCCAAAAGCTCCCATGAAGCAATATAACGTTGGCAGTCCATTCGAAAGAATAGCCATTGATGTTGCCGGTCCATTTCCTGAATCCGACTCTGGAAACAAGTACATTGTGGTGGTAATGGACTATTTTAGTAAATGGGCCGAAGCGTATGCCTTGCCGAATCAAGAAGCTTTGACCGTTGCTGATGTCCTTGTCAAGGAATGGATCAGTCGTTTTGGTGTTCCCTTGGAGTTGCACTCAGACCAAGGTAGAAACTTCGAGTCTATTCTTTTCCAAGACGTCTGCAAACTCTTGAAAATCAATAAAACACGGACGACGGCATTACACCCGCAATCCGATGGAATGGTAGAACGGATGAATAGAACCATTAACCGCCATTTGTCAAAGGTAGTCTCTGACCACCAAAGAGACTGGGACGAGTATCTGCACTTGTTTCTAATGGCATATCGTTCGTCTGTGCACGAGTCCACGGGTCAGACCCCGGCCAGTATTATCATGGGACGTGAATTAAGACTACCATGCGATTTGAAGTTTGGATGTCCCCCAGGAGAAGAGACCGCAGATGAAGACTATGTCAGCCAGTTACGTCGAAAGATGGACGACATACACCAACGAGTCCGGTCAAATATCGAGAATGCCAGTGCCCGAATGAAGGAAGCCTACGACATCAAAGCCGAGAGCGGAGAATTCCAAGTGGATGATCTTGTTTGGTTGTATAACCCGCAACGTCGTCGTGGATATTCGCCCAAGCTACAGAGATCTTGGGAGGGGCCGTACCAAATTGTGAAGAAAATCAACGATGTTGTCTACCGAATAAAGAAGCTACCTCGGGGAAAACCAAAGGTCGTACATTTCAACAGGTTAGCCCCTTATGCCGGAAGTCATGACAGCGGAGATGACCAAGCCCAAGTCCGCAGCATCCAACCACCCGATGACGAGATGACCTTCGAACAGTTTATGGCACTGTACTCTAATGGGCAGAAGGTGCAGCACGACGTGACCACAGAGGAACCCCGAGACCTGTTTAAGGTGCCCATAGAATATGCCCTGGCTCATTGTGTAGCTCGAGATCTCCGGATGTCCAGAGGAATAGCCAAGGTGTTTGCCAAGAAGTACGGCCAGTTCCAGAAGCTACGGGAACAAGATCCAGTGGTAGGGAAGATCCTTCATCTCGAAGATAAACAACCAGTGGGTACCAGAGACATCTTTTATTTGGTAACGAAAACATTCTCGCAGGACAAGCCAACATACAGCGATCTTTGGAAGACTCTGGTAGAATTGAGGAATGTGATGATGGAGAAAAATCTGATGAAATTGGCGGTTCCAAAGATAGCCTGCGGGTTGGATGGACTGAATTGGAGGGTGGTAAGAAGTATGATGGAAACAATCTTCCGATTCAGTGGCGTCGACATCCTGGTATGCTGTCTCAGTACTCGCAGCCCAGATTCGAAGACCGTTGACTGTTACTTCCACCAAACTTCTCGTTGTCGAAATGGAGAGTCCTGCAAATATCGTCATACCAGGAACGATTCTGGGACATTCCGGGACGAAATGGCCTTAAGGAGGGGGCAATGTTACGAGAATTCATCAGACAGCTGGTGCAATCGGCCCTCAACCAATTCATGGAAGGGACATTATTCCGATAAATTCGTGGAACCCGAAATGCTTGTCTCTCAACCGGCGGACCGCTGCCGTTACTGGGAATTCCTTTAAAGCTTCCCGAACGTGATGGAATTTCCCGATGGTTCGTGGACGTACCAGATAATTCCAAGACAAATGTATAAATATAAAGCAGCTGGCGATAGGAATTCAGTTTTCGTCGGTCGTTTGTACAGTTAAGATAAAATGTAAATAGTAGTTTCTGTGAATATAAATTTGTGTAAAAGTAGTCGAAATAAATTAGAGTGAGTTAGACTGTGTTTTTAAATAAATCCAAGAACTGAACTGAACCCGAGTGTGAAAATAAAAACATTACAATACCATCATGTAAAAAAGTCTTTTTATTGATGCTCATGTTAGTAAACTACTGTTGGGTAATTGTGGCTATGATTATAGAGTACACTAATACTAAGGCACTAAAAAGGCAGTCAGTTTTGCTTAATTGGGTCTGAGTTTAAAATAGTAGTAAAAACATCGGAAATGATGAAATTAAGGTCGTCCATAGTTTCTGGGTTCTTCAAAAGAATGGTTTGGAAAAACATGTAAACAAGCAATATATAAAGTAGGGGCCATCCACAAACTACGTAACACCTTCTACAGTGGGGAAGAGGGTATGCTTTAATGTTATGTAATGTTACGAGAGGAGGGTGTTTCGTAACACATATAAATATGTTTCTTCATCCTTACCAAAGATACAAACTCCCTGCTACCAGACCGCATTTCGCTTTGGGGGACAACGCCTTTTGCAACCGGCTCTAGTCAAAATAAGATGAAACATCAACGTTGGGAGTCACTATTCGAAACAAAATCCTTAGTAGAATCATCAGACACGACACATGAATACGAGAGGCAATCAAAATTATTCTACATTTAAAATGGAATTGAACTGGTTATGTAGCTAGAAGCACTGATAACCGA
This sequence comes from Octodonta nipae, assembly GCA_034190945.1. Lineage (NCBI taxonomy): Eukaryota > Metazoa > Arthropoda > Insecta > Coleoptera > Chrysomelidae > Octodonta > Octodonta nipae. Next base: position 38,404,901 of record CM067219.1, read on the forward strand.
TGAACAAAAAGAATTATGTAAACTTATAACTTAGGGGATAGTCTAGACGACTAAGATGGATTGACTCACTGGAAATTACATATTAATTGCCCAAGATCAGAAAAGATGGCAAAATATGAAAGAGGCTGTTGTTCAACAGTGGACCGGATGCTGATGGTGATTATGTTTCCAGTCTGCATCTACCTGCTACTATTACGTCACTTTTTCGGACTCATTTTTGTTAGATGTATTTGTTTGGATTCCTCATGTAGTTCAATAAGTGTCTGTCTCTAGTCGTGGTTTGTTCACCCTTTGCTCACTTAGAACGTTCATCAATGCGTTCGGATTAATGGCGTCAAAGGCTGATGCATTGAAGACTAAAAAACAAATAAAGTAATATTTAATGATATTTGGTTGGTCTAATAATGTCCCATATAATATTTATACGATAGAAGATGTTGAAGTCACCACACAGAAATTAGTTTGCTTTAGTAGCTGAGCACAATCTACTATATTATGGTTGCATAGAAAACTTTGTATTTATATTTCTAATTTTATTTTATCACCCTGTACTCAACTGTTTCTTTAAACTCCGCTGTACATACGGAATAATTCAATAAGTACACACATTATGCAGTATTATGTTCACTAGTGGTCGCCCAGCGGTCGACATTCAACCCTATTTCATGAAATTGTAAAAAGTATATTTTTTATTAGAAACAGAGTTGTGGAGAAATCGGAGAAGTAGATGTAATGACCAAAATATTTTTGACAAATAAATGACCCCCCCAAATTTTTGGCTGGAACCGCTCCTAGCAATATATTCGATATAATAATTGGAATATTGTTCTTTGCAAAAAAGAGAGGACCAACAACCCTAGGAGAACTTATATATTTAATATATTCTCTATTATCCGATGTCTGACAATTTTTTATACAACACCTTCGGGAAATAATTAAATTCACATTAAAAACAGAATATTTAATATGAAAGTTCCTGCAACGCGACCGAAAAATTAATACCGATCTACTACATTGGCTATTTTACGACTAAACAATAACAACGCTTACATGCCAATTCTAGAAGTACATGCTCTAAGAATAAAAAAGCATCTAACGATCGCACCATATATAATTACTCAATGTTTTGAGTTTTGACCGTCTAGCGTCTCGCGGTGGCGGCGGCACTGTCAGTTGTTTGGCATTGACAGTATGGATGTAAATAATGAATGTTTATTATATTTTATTTAATGAATGAACCTATATTATAAATTAATATTAGCATTCTGCACTGAAGGTCGTCAGTAGCTACTTAACAAAACAAAAATGAAGAAAATCGGTTGAGAGACAGGGGAGAAAATGGTACCTAATCGTTTTGTCTTTGCCTATTTATATATAGATTACAGTGCACTTCTAGTGCATGGACTGTACAAACACAAAGCCGACCCTAATCATCTCACAACTCATGGAATAGTGACAAATACGACTCAACCCATCTTGCACTAGGGAATAAGGTTGATGAAAGTGTAATTGAGATTTTAAAATTAATTTTCACAAAATATAATGTTTTCGGCTCTTTTAGTGTTTTATCTACATTAGTTATATATATATATATATATATATATATATATATATATATATATATATATATATATATATATATATATATATATATATATAAATAGGCTAAGACAAAACGATTAGGTACCATTTTCTCCTCTGTTTCTTAACCGATTTTCTTCATTTTTGTTTTGTTCAGTAGCTACTGACGACCTTCAGTGCAGAATGCTAATCTTAATTTATAATATTGGTTCATTCATTAAATAAAATATAATAAAAATTAATTATTTACGTCAATAATGTCAATGCCAAACAAATGAATTTGCCGCGTGCCGCTGCCGCCAGACTCAAGCCATTGAGTAATTATATATAGACAGACCAATGCTATTATATACTTAGAGCATGTACTTCTGGAGGTGGCATGCAAGCGTTGTTATTGTTTAGTGGGTAAAGTAATCGTTGAATATCATAATTATACAGGGCGATTCCAGATATGTTAGAAATAATTTTTTTAATAGGTGGCACATACGCAGTTGCATATTTAGGGTGTTTAAAATATAGAGTAGAGTGCAATTATAACTAATAAAATAATTATATAGGGAAGCCCATTAGCGGTTGAATTTACAGGGTTCTTGGAATAGAAGGTGCAGTAAAATTACAGTTATACAGGGTGGTGCAAAAAATGTTATACATAGATGCATATACAGGGTGGCGGAAATGGAAATGCAACATTTCGTAACCCATAAGCAGTTGTATATATAGTTAAGATGAAATATAGGGTAAGAGGAATTATAGATATACAGGATGGTGATGAAAAATGTTAGAATAGGAATTGATTTATAGAGTAGACCACGAAGAGTTCCATATATATAATAATTGAAATATAGGTCGGAGTAGAATTATAGTTACAGAAGATAATTAAAAATTTCATAAACAAAAAGAGTTAATATGGTGGGTCATAGGCAGTGGCATATACAGAATGGTTTACCCGGTGGTTGAAAACTGTTAAAAAATATTATGCGTGGTCTATAAGCAGTTGCATATACAGGGTGGTGGAAATATATAATGAGATGGAATTATTATAATGAGGATTTTAATAAATGTTAGAGAATTGAGTGCAATTATAGCTATACAGGGGTGTTAGAAAAAATAAATATGTAGGGTAGCCCATTAGCAGTTGAATTGTTGTCATATTAAATTAAGAATTACGAATTTGAACACAAATAAAGTTCTATGAATTATATCTGAAAAAAACTTGAATTTCGTTACTTATTTGTAGAAGCGAGATGTAAGACCGACATCTAGGATTTTCGAGGAAACTATCACACAGAGGTTCCGAATCTGGATCCGTTCTGTGTAATTGCTGTTCTCCCTAAAGTCCTAGGATAGAATGTCACGATAAAATTTTCATGTTACTTAACCTGCCAGATATTGACACAATTGGTCGAATTTCGACCACTGGGCGACAGCTAGTATATATAAATAGGCAAAGACAAAACGATTAGGTACCATTTTCTCCCCTGTCTCTCAACCGATTTTCTTCATTTTTGTTTTGTTTAGTAGCTACTGACGACCTTCAGTGCAGAATGCTAATATTAATTTATAATATTGGTTCATTCATTAAATAAAATATAATAAAAATTCATTATTACCTCCATAATGTCAACGCCAAACAACTGAATGTGCCGCCGCCGCTAGACTCAGAACATTGAGTAATTATATACGGAGGGACCAATGCTGTTATATACTTAGAGTATGTACTTCTGGAAGTGGTATGCAAGCGTTGTTATTGTTTAGTGGTAAAGTTATCGTTGTATATTATAATTATACAGGGCGATTCTAGATATGTTACAAATCATTTTTTGGGTGACACATAAGTATTTGCATATATAGGGTGTTTAAAATATAGAGTAGAGTGCAATTATAGCTAATAAAATAATTATATAGAGAAGCCCATTAGCGGTTGCATTTACAGGGTTCTTGGAATAGAAGGCGCAGTAGAATTAAAATTATACAGGGTGGTGCAAAACTTATTATACAGAGACGTATATACAGGGTGGCGGAAATGGAAATGCAACATTTCGTAACCCATAAGCAGTTCTATATATAGGGAAGATGAAATATAGGGTGAGAGGAATTATAGATATACAGGATGATGATAAAAAATGTTAAAAAAGGAAATGATTTATAGAGTAGCCCACGAAGAGTTCCATATATATGATGCTTGAAATATAGGTCGGAGTAGAATTATAGTTACAGAAGATAGTTAAAAATTTCATAAACAAAGTAAATTCGGTGGCTCATAGGCACTGGCATATACAGAATGATTTACCAGGTGGTTAAAAAATGTTAAAAAATATTCAGGATGGTTGAAATATATAAGGAGATAGAATTATTATAATGAGGATTTTAAGAAATGTTAGAGAATTGAGTGCAATTACAGATATACAGGGAGGTTAGAAAAAATAAATATGTAGGGTAGCCCATTAGCGGTTGAATTGTTGTCATATTAAATTAAGAATTACGAATTTTAACACAAATAAATTCCTATGAATTATATCTGAAAAAAACTTGAATTTCGTTACTTATTTGTAGAAGCGAGATGTAAGACCGACATCTCGGATTTTCGAGGAAACTATCACACAGAGGTTCCGAGTCCGAGGATAGAATCTCACGATAAAATTATATTGACACAATTGGTCGAATTTCGACCACTCGGCGACAGCTAGTTCTTAATTAATCTCTCAAACTCAAAACTTTCATAACACTTTTAAATGACGTCACCAACGGCAAGCTGTTAAATTGTCTCAGGAAAATGCCAACTTAAATGTCCAGAACGATGTACTGTAGTTTTTTGAAATTCATATCATACATATGCAGCTTTCTGAAATGAGTAGAAATTCACTCGCACCCCTTAACAATACTAAATAAAAATAGGAAACCCCAAAATTTAAATATTCGGCCTTTTAATCCACAACATTGAGCCACTCTCTAATAACAACAAGTTTAATTAGTTCTTAGGCTTGGTTCATGGCGCTCTACTTAAACTCCTAAAATCCTTACTCCTAAGAAGTAATAACTACCTATACTTTCCTTCGTAAACGCAAATATTCATATATTTATGCTTACTGACGGGCTATTGCTCGAACACAGAAACAATACGATTCCAAGAAACTATTGATATTTTTAGTGAAAATCTTTCAGTGTTTGATAATATAGAATTTCATGTGAAGCATTGGGACTTCATTTTCTTTACAATGTTATTTGAAAGATTAGACTCGAATATCGCACTGACATTTAAGCGAGACATTGCCTCGGAACTGGAAGATCATTACTTTAATGCTTTACTGAATTATTTGAAGAAGCAATAAGCTGCTCTTGACTTTTTAATAATATTCGCACTCTTCCAAGTGCTGCCGGTACTCTACAGTTTCAATCCTTTCTCAAAAACTAATTCTGTCGATACTTGTGCTATAAGCTCTGAATCTCAATTCTCATTTGTCCATTATGTAAAACTGTACACCGCATTATAATTGACATGAATTTCTCTCTAAATACTCAAGAACGAGTACGTATTACTGGACCCTAGAGATGGTGAACAATTGCTTGGGATATAAGCAAATATCATCGCAATGTTCGTCTTGCCTAAGAAAATGTTCTCACAAACATCATAATATATGCTTTTTCATTTTCATGATGTATGGCCCAATTCCCACTCAACTTTTCAACTTGCCTCTGATGTTAAAATGAAAGAAAGTAAAACTCAGTTTCCCAAGATTATCTCGGCAGATCCTTGCATTAATTTTTCAGTTCTTCGAATGTTACTCTTCTCGCTGTGCTAAATTTCTCCTGACCACTGCTATACGATCTCCCATATACCCTCAAGGAGGCCCAGTGACGACATAACCTTTTAAGAATGCACACTTTTACTTTTACGGTTCCTGTGCCTCTCAAAAGATTTTAGACTGGATTGTCATCCAAGTTATTATTTTCCCCACCACTTTATAATAGCTTATAGTTACACATTTAGATTTGCCTTCAATGCTTGTACTGCAGACACCCAAACAGTTTCTCTCAATAACATTCTTCTCTCACGACCAAGCCCGTAACCAGCGGGGGGGGTCTGGGGGTTCAACCCCCCCCCGAAATTTTGGAATTTTTGGTTTCAAGATTCAATTTTAACAAATTAATCATGTTTTTCATAAGAATAAATTTTATATTTATACAATTTTATATATCCGCGATATATATGACCAAAAATATACATTTTCAGACCTGATTAGCCCATCATCATTCAAATTCTAGGCAGTATATTTTACAGCAAATATAAAGCAGATTTTCCGACAAATTCTTATTGCTGAGCATCAATGTGTCTTGAGAAATTTCTCCTTTGAGTGGGGTGTATGGGTTAATGACACATTTTTATAGGGATATTTCCCCTGAAGCCTCTAACATTATTTTCTGTTCATGCACTCTCTCCAAAAGTGTCACTTTGAATTGCAGAAATGGAATAGTAATATATCTGTTTTCTTTCTTCATTTGTTTGCTTGGCAGATTCAATACTGCAATACATTCCGTGAGTTGAAATTTCACAAATATTAACTCTCACTTTCAGTGTCTCTATTTTAATCGCGTGCCAGTCTAGTTGGTATTCGAATTCGGAATCACGTCAACCTTAATGTTTTTACCGTAATCGCAATTTCGTGACTACTATTTCTGATTGTTTTTATATACACCCATATTTATTTCGTTATGGCATTGTTTTTATCGGAACGATTAATGTAGCAGGTTTCTTAATTTTTCGCGGCATTAAAGGAATGTTATAACGATATGATGACTTTTTGGATTTTGATCTCGAGTTTAATCAGCCTCTCAACAGAATCCTTCTCAAGATAATTATTTCAAGCTCCAGGCATTTAACACTTTATGCACACACGTGACACTCTGATCAAAGTTTTCCCTCATGATAACAGCAAACTGTTAAGTTATGAAGGATATTTAAACATAAAGTGAACTCATTAACAAGTGTACTAAACTCTAACTCTAACTAAACTCGCGCGACTAAAGAAACAGCTTAAAAAATTAAGTTATTTGTAAGATCTCAAACGAATTCGAGCTTTAATCAATGTCAAATGTAAACGCGATACGACAACATAAAATCGGTACAATCACACGAATTTAATTTCCAGTAATGACACCATGAATACTTTTCATGTGTTTAATTTGGATACAGCCGTATTCATCAGGTCAGGTAAGTTATCTCATATCTTTCGTCGGCAACTCGTCCAGCGTATGCCCCAAAAACTCTAGTTCAAGTGGCATAACGAATACCCACACACTCTTCAACAGCGGAGTAAGTAGAGTTACCCTGTCTTGCTTATTAAATGTGGTATTCTGCAGTAAGCTCTAGCCCGTGTAATTGATGTTCAGGCTGGTGTGGATGTAATTGTTAGCACCGAAAAGGGCGAATTTAAACCTTCCATCTCTAATGTATGTCCTTTACCAACTGACGAATAATCAATTCGCTCATACTTCTTAATACTTTCTAGTTCTCCCTCTCCTCTTAAAGGCCTATACTTAATTTGTTTACTTATCTCTGTGAATTTTCATCTATAATTTTGTATTATATAACCCTGTACTGAATTATTTCTGTATACTACGCTGTGCGAGCTCTCCCTCTTTACCCCAACCTGGGAGAGATGGGATAGGGGATAAAGAGACGTGGTAGAGAGGGGGCTCTCCCACCTCCCTTTTCTCCTTCCCACTCTCCCAACATAGGTCTTGTGGCTGTCTCCACATGGATTTGGATCCCCAGATTCCTCAACAGCGTACTAATTTTTCTTTCGGTATAGAAAACAATTTCAGTATTGTATCCTACGTGGTTCCTCACGTTCCTCGTCGTCTGGTTTCGGTTTTAACTTTAGGGCTTCTTGTATATTTAGGCCTGTAAATTTATTTTAACTGTTTTTATACAGTTCATTTCTTGTTTAATGTTATCCTGGTCTTCAGCTACCCCACCTGTACCTGAAAAACCTGCTATCAGCCATTAAAGCTTCCCGTAAAATTGCTGACTTGCCCTTCCCATCCTGGACCAAAAAATTTCTGATTTGTCACTCTCTCTAGGACAAATCTTTTTCCGATTTGCTCCCCACTAGGGCAATTTTTTTGCTAATTTTGCCCCTCTCTAAGCCAAAATCTGTGTACGCCCTTGCTGGTCATTAAATCTCCTAGATCTAGTAACTAAAGTCTTGGCGACGGCTTGTAGTTGGGCTAGGTGGCAACGAGAATTAGCACGAAGATATCTATCGGTTTCACTTGCTTTTCTGTAAATTGTATGGCAAAGGGTGCCATCTAAACGTCGTCGTTTCACCAAAGATCCCGGGAGGGATCAGTTGTCAACTACGCGGATGCCCAACTGTTTCTGTCATTTTAATTTTAATTTTAGAACGTTATAAATAATATAAAAATGAAACTTTTCAATTATTATTATTATTATTATCCCAATTTTGACGCTCCTTTGCAAATTGGTGTAGATACCACTACATCCATTCTCAACAAGAGATGTAATTCTAACATATGAATCACGGGGTGACAGCACTGACATGAAACTGCTCCTGACTTGGATCATGTGTGTGCTTGTTCTTCGGCATGCTCTAGACGTCGAACATAAAACATATCACTATAACATAAATATATATCTCCTCAAAATACCAAAGTAGTCAAGTTGTGTCTAAGAATTTATAACGGCAAAACAACATTTGAAATTTTGTGTGAGTCAAAATGTTTATGTTTCCTTCATCTATACTATTATAAAATTGTAAGTTTCTCTGTTTGTTTGTTTGTTCGTTCAGGCATCACGTGAGAACTACTGAACTGATTTGGCTGAATCTTTTTTTGTTGCGAAGCCTATAGTTTGACTTAAAATCTGGTACACATTTTATCTCCCTAAATTGACGGAACCGGTAGATATAGCGCAAAAACTTCTACCATGTTGGGTAATACAATTAGTCAATTGGGTCCACCGCACGCACAAAATATTAGATACTGGCATCAGCTTAGCTTTTATTCAAAATTCGGAATGTGCAAATGTAGCATGTTTCCATTTAACAAAAATCAACTGATATTACAAGCGTAATTTTACAGGGTGTTCTGTATATAGGAAACTTAGAGCCGAGTAGAATTACATTGATTTAAAAAATCTAAAAAAAGTTATATTTAGTGTCCTATAAGCAGCTGGATATATACAAATAAGGGGCAGTGGAATTAGTTATATGGGGTGGTCCAAAAAAGTTATATTGAGTGGGCCATAAACAGTTCCATATACCAGTTGGGTGAAAAAGGGTAGAATATTTATACGTAAATAAAAAATCTTAAAAAAACGTGTTAGGTAAGCAGAATTATGTTCATAAGATCCTATAGTTATGAGATGGGTTGAAGAAATGTTAGAAGCAGTTGTTTATACAGGGTGTTTGAAATATAAAATGGAGTGGAATTAAAGTTTTTGTTGTGGTTAAAAACTTGTTTTTTATCAACAAATAGTTGCATATATAGGATGGTTGAAATATGTAGCCGAGTATAATTACAGCTATACAGATGGGTTTAAAAAATATTATAAAGTAATGTTATGATCTACACGCTGTTCCATTTACCGGATGGTTGATGGGTGGTGTACAGTTATAATTATACAGAGTGGGTAAAAAAAAGCTAGAGAAAAAGTTTGTTATATAGCAGTTTCATGGAGTCCCTGAAATATGGAGCACAGTAAACTTATACATACAGTCTCATTCAAACAAATAAAAAAAAGTTGTAAATGGAGGGTGGTTTAAATGAAGTGTGGAGAGAAATTATACTTTAATAACTCTTGAAAAAATATGAGGAAAAATTGTGAAATAGCGTAGTTCATAATAAGTTGCAAAGATATGATAGTTGAAATATAAGGTGTAAGTGTTATGATAATTATTTTAAAAAATGTTATATTGGTTGACCAATAAGCAGTAGCGTATACAGGGTAGTTGTAATACATACAAGGTGATTCAAAAACCTGTTATATTCGGTGCCCAATAAGCAGTTGCGGTTTTGGTGAAATATATTTGGCATTGATGGATTTATAGTTATACAGGGTGGTAAAAAAAATGTTACACTGGGTGGCCGATAAGTAATTGCAAATACAAGGTTGCTGAAATAACTGGTGGAGTAGATTTATAGTTAAAGGTTGGATAATATATTTTTTTGTAGGATAGCTGTTGCATATATGCAATATCTGAAACATAGATCGAAGTAAAATTATAGTTCATACAATGTGATTAAAACCATGTTAGAAAAAGCTGCATATAAGGTGTGGTTGAAATACAAGGTGGAGACAAATTATACTTTCAAGGGTGGTTCAAAAATGGTTATATAGCGTAGTCCATAAGCAATTACAAATATATAGATAGTGAGTGGACCAGAGTTATAGTTAGGTGTTTAAAAATTTTATATTTGATGGCCCCTAAGCAGATGCACATACACGGTGGTTGAATATTTCATAGAGTAAAATGATGGTTATACAGGTTCGTTCAAAAATAAGTTGTAATGTTTGACAATTTGACAACGGTGTATACAGGATGGTTTTAATATTGATGGAAGTAGAGTTAGTTATACAAAGCGGATAAAAAGAATGTTGAATAAAATGTTATATAGGGTGGCCAATAAGCAGTTACAGTTTGGGTGAGGGTTTAAATAAAAGTTTGGTGTTAGGATACAAAACTGTGACACACCAAAGGTTCCACAGGCATTTCCATTAGGATGGATAAAAAAAAGTTAAAAAAAATGTTATATAGGGTAGAACACAAACAGTTGCATTCTAATATAGAATATCTGAAATATGGGGAGAAGCAAGATTATAGTTTAAGAGTGTGTATAACACAATGTTAGAAAAAGCTGCATATAAAGGTTGATCAAAATATAGAGTAAAGAGAAATTTTACTTTAAAAGGTGGTTCAAAAACTATCAGAAACAATTGTTATACAGCGTAGACCATAAGCAGTTGCATAGCTGAAATATAGGGTAGAGAAGAGTTATGGTCAGGTGTTCAAAAAGTTATATTGGGTGACAAATAAACAGGAGCATGTACAGGATAGTTGTAATGTAGGGTGAAATAGAGTTACAGTTATTCACGGTGATTTAAAAAATGTCGAATAAAATTGTTATATTGGGTGGCCCATAAGTACTTGCAGTTTGGGTGAAATATATTCGGGATTGGTGGATTTATAGTTAAGTAGGGTGGTTCAAACAAGTTAGAATTTATTTTATATAGAATAACCCATATGTTTCATAAGTTATTTCTTTTTGCGAAGTCTTGAACATTATGTACGCGGGTGAAACCGCGGGTACCGGCTAGTATAATATAAATATTAAGATGGCAACTTTGGATTAAAAAATAAAGAACAGTTGTATTTAACTGAATATTTAATTTACAAATAACTTCGCAATAAAAAATGCAGATATAAAACAAATAGAAATATCTTAATTTAATGAACGGTAACAAACATAATGTATACAAATATGTTTTATAATAACAATTCTATTTAAAGTACATTAGGCATTTTGCAACCGTAAATTTTCAATTTAGAGGAATGTCCCTAAACTGGCCAAGATGGTAGACAGATTTTTAATAGAGATGGGTTGAATAGACTAAAAATATTTATATTTTTATAATTATTTCCAATAGATAAAAATGTGTAAAATATCAAATTATATTTATATTTACATTTATGACAAAAATTGTTCATCGTTAAAAGTTAACCTTCAAACCCAAAATGTTGGGGGGGAGGGTTAAACCTACGTCTACGGTCCTGCAAGTTACCCAGGCTACTAAAGTGATCTTTTTCTTTTACGAGGCAAAGAAGAGATCGTCATATCGCTCAGCACATACAAAACATTTTTAGTGCCAAAAGTTATGTAGTCTTGATCTAAAGTGGGTTCTTTAAATATAAAATAATAAAAATTAAAGTGGATATTTTAAATTTATCCACAATTAAATGTAATGTACAACTGTTGTGAAATATTAATGTATTGGGGACTTTAAGGTCTGTCTCAAGAAGAGATTGCATACGGCTTAATGCGTAGCTAAGTGCTGTAAGCCGTTCTTGGAATTGACATTTAACAACTGAATTTGCAATATACACTCACGATGGAAGACGATCAACAACCACAACTGTGTACAAGATGGCATAATAGTCTTAAAGCTCCAAAAAACAGAACATACACAGTGTAAAAAAAATAATTTCTACCAGAAAAAAAAAAATCGTGCATGCAGACATCGTTGAGCGACAAAACGCAATCAATGCAATAGGTTACAGATCTGACTGATTATAACGCCAATCCCCATCGTCCGAGAGTTATCAATGGTCGGATACAATATCCTAGAATTTCAAGAATGGACGGGCTACCGTTCAGCAAATGTGAACTGTTCATGTTTGGACGAAATTCATACAAACCCTTCATTAAGACTAGTGACGGTCCGAGTGGGGGTCATGACCCTTTCCCCAAAATCATACATGCCAATTTGACAAATCTATATTATAATAAAAATTATAACTTAAAAATAGGTAGTCACAATGATTTTTAAAAGGGTGCAGACGAGCCTGGGATGGTTCTACAAAGTAATAAATTGTTTGTTAAGTTGCTGTAAAAGTCACATTAAAATATTGTTACAACATTTAATTTGCGCTTGACTGATTGAAGTGTTAGTCTAAGAAAAGCAGTGCAATATTTATTGTGACAATTTTTATGTGGAAATACAGAAGATAATTTCCCGGAGTAAATGTAGTGACTTGAACCCATAGAAAATTCTTATTAATATTATTTATTGTCCCCTTTCTAGATTTTTTTTAAATTTATTTAGCTGTAAATTATTTTCCTAGAAAGCTCAGTTCTACTTCTTTTATTAATTTTAAAAAATTACAAAATAATATTTAAACGTTCTTTCAATATCCATTTCATTTGTTCCGCACTGTATTTCAATTTCCAATGTTCACATGTAGTATTCGATTAAGAGTAAAGTCGAAATGATTCATATTTATGGAATGTGCCGGCATTAGCACAATTCAGGGTGTGAAGAGACGCTTGACAATTTTGTTGTTGTTTCATATTGGATCTCATTTCATTACTTAGTTCAATTTTAAATTAAATTACTGATATTTATATTGTTAGATACTATCATACTGTGTCAGATACACTCTTGATAAAGCCCTAAAATGGCGAAACATATATGTGAAGTATTTTCGAAGCAAATTTTTGACAGATTTAAAAGCTGCAATTGAAAAAACGTTTCCTTTAGTTATTTATTTGGGCATTGAATGCAGAAGATAAATTTTCGTTTTTTTTATATTTAAACTTAAAATATTATTTATGAAATAGGTTCGTCTACCTTTACTTTACAATTTAGAACACTGAAAATTTCAAAATCAACTTTTTACTTTCCAACGCTGGTTTGTTCATAATGGATGTGTTATCCCACAGCCTCCACTAAAATTTTGCAAAAACGACAGAGGTTACTGTACTTATTTTTAGAACTTAAACTATTTTAGTTAATAAGATGTTTTATAAAATCAAAAAAATATAAACAATACTTTTTGTAATTTCGAGTAAACGTTCCATTTTCTAAGGAACCAATTAACAAAATTGAACGTATAGTAGCTTATTTTGTAGGTTTTTCATTTCTCTACAACCTTGCCCATAGTAGCAAACAAGGTTTCACGAGTAGATTTTGTGCAAAACGTAGAAAACTAAATTCTTACCAATTTTTTGAGATTTTTTTGTTAAAGTGTTGTTTTGCTCTACTATTAATTGTATCTCGTATTTTCGTAAATGACCTGGGCTATAAAGATAAACTCATTCGTAGGCACTAGAATCATTTCTCTCCCATCTCTTCTTAAAGAGTTAACGCGAACATTTTTGTTCATAAACGTGTGTTAAAAATTATTTAGTTAGCTAAAGAGGATTACAGACCGATTTGTTTCGAGAAATTAGAGAACTTCTCAATTAAATCAGAACAATTAACCTTAGCAGGAAACATTCTCTCGGAATTCTCTAGTAGGTCAACGAATCACCGGGTATGTTCTCGAAGCTTCGATAAAATTCGATGAATTCCCATTAACGATAGCCGTCGCGTCGATAGCCAAACATTTCGAATTCCCAGAAATGTCGGACAAATGCCAATTCACCAGATATCGGATGAATACCGGTTGCATCAGATATTGGATGAATTCTCGTAACAGTAATCACTTGTACTTGGCTCGATTTCTGATATTTGAATGTGCCGAATAAAACACACACAGATCTGATCAGCATACTGATCTTAATAGTAATGTTCCAATCTCGGATATGATCCGGTTTTACCAAGAATAATATGATTACAATGGCAAATGAGTATTTACAAAATGTATTGTTTACGCTGAAGTTTTGAATTATTAAATCTACTTTCTTTCAAATGAAATTATCATTTATATTTATTTACATAACCTAAATTTTTGTCATTAATTACCAGATGCTTTCTTTTTGCTCTACCCTACTCTATTCCCGCGGTTAAAATCACCGTTCATCTAGCCCATCCCGGTTACCATTACCTAAGCATAGCTTCACACGTCCCGGTTGAATTTATCCGGCTTCGGATCATCTTTTTGAGCCGAGCAAGCCAATATTTTTCGTTTGTGAGTCTATGCAGAAGGGACGCAAATGAATTGCTAGTATCTGACTCTTGTTGCATCAGTTCAGAAAAAATATATTGGGTTCATCGTATGATCGAAAAAAGAGTTCTTGTAGGTGCCTTTTGTACATTGTCACATGATAAACTGAATTTGGAGGGATGAATGGTAAAAGTCGAATAGAGATTTTCTTAATTCAAACTCTGAGTGGACCATATTCTGTACAAAAATATATATAATAACCTAAACCTAATAAAGATTCATTTTCTATCAGACTTAAATATTCAAATCTACGATTAAAATAGACTAAAGATGGTTACAGACCGATTTGTTTCGAGAAATTATAGAACTTCTCAATTAAATCAAAACAGTTAACCTTAGCAGGAAACATGATGTACGAGAGATTTAACCCCCCCCCTCTCCACGTTTGTGATTGCATTTCTGTACAATTTCTATGGCATTTCAAAATATTTTTAGTATAACGTGATCATTTTTAATACAGTACGTTTTCCATAATATTTCTCTAAATTATTTAAATTGCAATTCTACAAAATACGTAATCGAACATTTGGATCTTGAACCCAATTACTTTTAATGCTATAAGTTCTCATACTGACCATGATTAATGTTGCCATTTTTATTGCAACAACGTTAGAGATTTTAGAAACAACTCAACTTTACCGAGATTGTTCAGGATTTATAAAAGCTCATGTTCGAGATTTTCTGATTCTCTACAATTTTTTCAACAAAACAATTACGATCGCTTCATTACTTTACATAAAATAAGCAAGAAACAAAAAAAAACATTTTTTATGGTTTTTATTGTTTAAAGAATTTCTTTCAACCAATTCGCTATTAAATTCATGTAAGTTATTGCCTATGAAATATTACTCAAGTAATGGTCTGAGCGATTTGCTGTCAAGTTTTGTTACTTAAAAATCTGTATAGACTGGGTTTCTTGGTTAATATCCAAATTGGTAGAAGTAAGAAGTGTTGAAAACAGGACATTAAGGAGCTATTGCAACGCAACTACTATTGGGACTCGAAAACAGTGATTCAGAAACACCAATGATAGCTACAGACAGTCTTAGTAAAAATTTGTTAATAATAATCTAAACCGCGCCCAATTAAAATATGTAAAAAATCATAACAGCTAGACTACAAATTTTGAATGCGAGCCCCTGTTACCAACATTTGGCTAATAGTAGAACATGCAAGTCAAAAATTATATTATAATAAATTTATAATTTATGTGCAATATAGCCATAAGATGTATTATTAAAATAATATAAAAAGCTTACAAATAATCTAATATATTAGGCCGGACCTTATTGGTTTCGTCCGGGAACACATTGTAGTAGCTAAATATAATTCTACCGTACAATAGTCACTACGTTAAATTTAAATACTGTCAAAGCCTTATTGTTGTACTAAGGTATGTTTTCCATTGATTTGTGAAGTTTTTCTTGAACGTTCGGCTCTATTGCCGTACCCACTGAACTGTCCCATCTGTGCCACAATTGAATTTCTTCGTAAAGCTTTTGTCCTGGACTTTGAATAGCGCTACACTGGCGATGTGCAATAAGGCGATAATCGTTAGAAATATGTCCTTGTTTAACACCATAATCAATTAAGACCTTTGCTTTTTGTAACGCTTTAGGGGGTGGTAAATGGTTCAAAAAACATCCTATGAAAGCTATCCCCACTGAACATCTGTTATAATCCCTGGTATGTGCACCTACGACATTCCAATTCCTTCCTTCATAAATAAGCCCATCGGAGCCAATTAAAAAATTATAAGCTATATCGCAAAATGTCTACTCTCTATGTGAAATGTTTGTATCAGACGAACAAGAAGTGTATTTTCTGCCTGGGTGAATCCTTCTTCGGTTGCAGTGTGACCTGAAAAATAGTTTTTATTATTAACAAATATCCAAATATGTAGCAATCGATAATTACACAAGTGAATAAATACAAATTTTTAAGTAGGCGATTAGTTGAACTAATACATTCATTTACATTACACTGACAGATTAAACAAAATGTACGACGACCCAAGTTTAAAAAATATCGGAATGTTGATTTTTGTTATATATATATATATATATATATATATATATATATATATGTTTTAGGTGGTTTCCGGGAACTCATCCGCGTAGTTGATAACTGATCCCTGCCGGGATCGATGGTCAAATGACGACGTTTCGGCAGAGTCACATCTGCCCTCTTCAGGTCGGTTCGCATAATTATCGTAGCCTTCTGCTTTCGCTTCTAGTTATTCAGTATTCGAGTAACTAGAAGCGAAAGAAAGGCGTAAATATACATGCACGTGTATGATACGAAGTATCAATTTCGCTGACCAGTTTCCTGCTTCATAATGTAAACGTGGGAACGCATCGACTTGACCGTTCTTTTGATTAGTCAGCTTTCTTAATGTTATAAATCAGAGCGACGCGGTCCCACGGTCGTCATTTATCTTTAGTATACTTGTACCATTTAGTCATTTCATTTAATTTTCAATTTACTGTTTTATTAAAGATTAATTTTTTTGTATTTCAATAAATAATTTTTTAAAAACTCAAAATGATTTACAAATATAAAATTGGCGCAGTCAGTAGGATTGTCCAACACAGCTAGAACACGTGTACACTCACTAGTTGTGTCGATTTCCAAATCCTTGTGGACAAGAACTTCCAGACCGAGACAACAACTGTGGCAGCGAGAACCGGAACACGCACCTTACAGCTAACCAGTCCTCAGCTTCTCCAGAACAGTCTCATGCCAGGAGTATTAACGTATGTACTATTACAATCATCACGTTATTGATTTTTATTATTTTATTGATTTATTCGATACGAGTTTTATGTATCTTGAACATACAGTTCTATCATTTAATATTCACCTACATTCATCTCTATTATTTAAAAACAATTCTTGAAACATATACTTAAACACATAGAGGCCTTCTGTGCTTTTGTGTTCGATATTATTTTAATTGTTTCTAATACTGCAAATATACCTCATTTACTTTGCATTGCATTTACCCTACCTTCATTTACTACATTTACATTGACCTGTTTATTAATTGCTGTAACAAATTTACCTACATAAATACCCATACACTGATTTTCCCTTTTAATATTTAATTTGATATATTTGTTTATATAAACTAGTTCACAATATTTCTAAATATGGTTGAAACACGCCAAGGTACGGTAGAACCTTACAAACTTGCGGAAATTTCGCTATCATCCCTGAATACGACGGCAATCCAATTTCTTAATACTTTCATCAGCTCCTGTTCGACAGTACAAAATATGCTGTCGCAAATCAAATAACTCTTTTAGTTTGCACATTAAAAACAAGCTAAGAGGCCGTGCAGCCGAGCTTGTTAATTCAAGAATGCGTCGACTTGGGATGAATAAAAACACTGTTAGAGAAACCATTTCGGTGACTCACGCGACTTGTCCGCTTTAATTCAGGATTTACAAGAATGCGACAACTACACTGAATCCCCACTAACTTTCTCAGCGAGACTACAAGCCACGAGGCAAAAATGCACGCGGCTGTTAACAAACAGAATCTAACAACCAAGAAAAAGACGCGCAAATTTGTCTTATAGATTCCATGGCTCTAAATAGTCTTTTGACCGGACTTGAACCAAAAATAGGCCAAATTATTCGCGCTAGTAACCTCCCGATATAATTACCGCGGTTTCCCGAATAAAAGAGAACTCCAACTTTGTCACTTGGAAAATCAAAAATTCTCAAATGTACGGAACCCTCAATAACATCAACCACAAAGACGACCACCTCCTCAAACTTTTGTAAAACACTGTTCGTTTTGCAAACGCACCGGGCATTTGTATAACGAATGTCTAATACGACAACGACAACAACAACAAAACCAACAACCACACCAAAACTTCAACAATAACAACCCGCAACAATTTAGACCGAATCCTCCTTATCAATCGGCTAATCAAACTAGGCCCAATACTGATCCCAATAGGTATCCCGCACAACAAAACCGACCTTCTGCCAGTGGACAATATCAAAGTCCTAATCAATCTCGACCAAATCCCAATTTTTACAGAAACCAACAACAAAGAACCCACCACTTCAACCAAGATGAGTTCTACAACCCTTTAAACAATTTAACAAACGATGACCCTTATACAAATTCATACTACCAAGACGATTGTTCTTATTCAGACCCCCAAAATACAGATTTCGAATACTCTCAAAATGACTATACTGAAACTTTCGAAAGCAATTACCCAGAATTCCCTCCTGAATTACCCGAAGACCGACGACAAAATTTTCAAGAGGTACTTACAGTGGACAAACCACCCGATACACAGATCTGCAATCTTCAAACCCAGTTCGAAACAATGAGTTTACTCGACGACTTCAACCCCAACCTGAATTTTCGGAACAAGCTTTCCTATAAGCCCCTCACTTTCGGTAAATTCTAAGAACCTTTTCTACATCAACGACGCCACTAATACGTATAAACTGTTAATAGACACTGGGGCCGGTTTATCAATTTTTAAACCAAACACTTGTAAACAATTTCGACACCGATACCCAGAAAACGTTGTGATACAAGGTATCACTAATCAAAAAATCCTGATTAACGAATCGACCTTAGTCCCATTTAATCTTAACGATCCACACAAAGTTTACATCTGTAACTTAGACATCGAATTCGATGGTCTACTAGGTTCTGACTTTTTAGAACATTATAATTGTGTGATTGACTTTAACAAAAAACTTCTTATAACCAACTTCAAAACTATTCCGCTTATGAAAGTAACAGACGAAACAATATCTTCAAACAGGCAATCTCCAACAATTAACCCAACAATTTCAAACACGATTACTATTGAACCGCGAACAGAAATGATTTGCAAACTCAAATGTGACTTACGTAACACGGAAGCTATACTAACCGCTACCGTCCTAGAAAATGTGAGACTTCCGAATGCTTTAGTCCAAGTTAACGACAAAGGCGAATTTTTGACATCCATCTTAAACGCTAACGCCTGCCCAAAAACTGTAAATTTCGACACTATCAAATTAGAACCCATTCAAAATTACTCTGTAAATCACTGTGAAGAAATTTTCGTTTGCAACTAATCCTAACTTCGACAGACAAACGGAGATTAACAATCAACTCCGACTCGAACACCTTAACGAGGAAGAGGCCGAACTAATACAACAACTTTGTCTTGACTTTTCCGACATTTTCTACTTAGAAGGTGACCATCTTAGTTTCACGAATGAAATTAAACATTCCATCGACACAAACAACGCCAAACCCATATACACTAAATCGTACCGCTATCCCCAATTCACAAAGAGGAAGTCCGTAACCAAGTTTCGAAAATGTTAGAACAGGGCATCATTCGTCCCTCAAATTCTCCCTGGTCTTCCCCTGTATGGGTTGTCCCGAAAAAAACTCGACGCCTCCGGGAAACAGAAATGGCGCGTAGTCGTGGACTATAGAAAACTAAACGTTCTGACAATAAACGACAAATATCCGTTACCCAACATATCCGATCTGTTAGACCAACTTGGCAAGTGCCAGTATTTTACCACCCTAGATCTAGCTTCTGGTTTCCACCAGATTGAAATTGAGTCCAAGGACATTCAAAAAACCGCTTTCACTGTAGAGAACGGTCATTTTGAATTTGTTCGCATGCCTTTCGGGTTGAAAATGCCCCTTCAACATTCCAAAGGGTGATGGACAATATTCTGATAGGAATCCAGAACGAAAGATGTTTGGTGTACATGGACGATATAATCGTCTATTCGCCCACCATTCACGAACACTTAGCAAGACTAACTGACGTTTTTAAAAGACTTAGGAAGGCAAACCTCAAAATACAGCCTGACAAATGCGAGTTTCTCCGCAAGGAGGTCGCTTATTTGGGACACTTAATAACTAAAGACGGTGTAAAACCCAACCCGTCGAAAGTCGACTGTATCTTAAACTTTCCTCAACCGCAGAACCCCAAAGATATTAAGTCATTTTTGGGACTTGCTGGTTATTATCGGAGGTTTATTCCAAACTTCGCGAGAATATCGAAACCCCTAACTAAACTTTTACAAAAGGATGAACCGTTTAATTTCAACGCTGAATGCGTCACGTCCTTTAACGAACTCAAACGTGCTTTAACTTCGACACCAATACTGATCTATCCGAACTTCGAGGAACCATTCATACTAACCACTGACGCCAGTGCCTTTGCAATCGGCGCTGTACTATCTCAAGGGCCAATAGGTAAAGATTTACCCATTGGATATGCTTCCAGGACACTTTGTCAAGCCGAGACAAGGTATTCGACTATTGAGAGAGAACTGTTGGCTATTGTTTGGGCAGTGAAACACTGGAGACCGATAATCTATGGCCGAAAGTTCCAACTTTGTACCGATCACCGCCCGTTGACGTGGCTGTTCTCGATAAAAGACCCCGGAAGTCGATTAGCTCGATGGAGACTTAAACTCGAAGAATATGACTACGAGATCATTTACAAACCGGGTAAAATTAACAAAAACGCCGACGCCTTATCACGCATTAAAATCAACCACCTTGATGAGTGCGTACTATTCCAGGCTAAAACTAAACTAACACCCCACAAAATCTTACCCCTAAATGACGAAGACGATGACAATACCTCCGAACCTGAACAAAACGAAATAACTACCGAAACGATATCCCAAGAATTCAAAACTTTTGTTGAACGTTACAAAACTGTTTCCTTAATTGACTATAGTAAGATCGAATTTTCTAATTGCCAACTCCTAGACAAGGCAAATAAAAATATCCTAATCTTTCCCCAATCATCCAACCTTCAGGAATTCCATCACGACATATTCGAAGATATTTTCGAAGAAGTCGCTGATTTTGAAACATTTAAAATCAACGTATTCGCTAGCAAAACTGTTAGCAGGAGACAATACTTCATAGTCCCGCTTCCAAACGATCTCGAAATCGTAAATGAAGTCCTTTTCGCATCAATTTTCAAAACTCAAGACGTTCTCTCCCCATCGAAAACATATTGTGTAGAGAACAACCTTGATCTTCCAATTCTGGAAATCCTTTATTTTCTCTGAAAAAGACATTAAGTGGAAGATTTGCCAAAACATCACAAAAACTCCTAACAAAGACGAAATTCCACTAATACTCGAGCAATATCATAACGGAAAAAACAACTTGCATCGCGGCATCAACGAAACCATACGCCGTGTCAAAGAGAGGTTCAACTGGCCGGGATTTACTAAAGACATTGAGAACTTCATAAAGAACTGCGTAATCTGTCAACAAACCAAAGCTTGTCGAAAAAACTTAGATAATCCCCTCGTCATCACTGAGACACCTAAAACACCCTTTGAAAGAATTAACATCGACATCTTAGAAATTCCTAATAGAAACCACATTTTGACGATAAGAGACGAACTGACTAAATTCTCACAAGCCTATGCTTGGCAGATAAATCCGCCAAATCTGTCGTTAGTACTATTATGTTGTACTTTCAACATTTCGGTACACCATTACGTATCCACTGCGACTATGGCAGAGAATTTGACAATGCCATACTAAAAGATCTATGCAAACTTTATGACATCAAACTTACCTACTCTAGCGTGGGACACCCGCAAACAAACGGCTCCGTGGAACGATTTCATTCTACTCTACTAGAAATGATTCGCATTCACAAAGCTGAAAATCCCGACGAACACCCCTTAAACGTACTTCCGTATGCTATTATTGCCTATAACAATTCAACCAATAAGACCCATGGCTTCACCCCGTTCGAACTCGTTTTCGGACATACCTCCAGCAGACCCCCAGAGACTCTTTATAATCAAAAAGAACTAATTAGCAAATACGTACGAGACCTAAATAACCGAATTTCTTACTATTACAAAATTGCACGCGAAAAGACCAACTTACAAAAACAAAAAGCGAAGGAAAGATTTGACCAACACGTTTCGAAAAACCCTCCTGAATACAAAATCGGTGACAAGGTATACGTTAAAGAGTCACAAATAAAAGACAAACTCCAGAACAAATTTAATGGCCCATTCCAAATTATTGAGATCCACAATAACTCTGCTACACTTCTAAACCTAAGAACTAACCAACGAACGAAAGTGAACTTTGACAGAATGAAACCATATTCTGAAAACTAACTTTCTTTTCAGGTTTCTTCTGCTGCTCGGATCAGCAGTTTCACAGTACGACGTCAAACCGATTAACAACACTCTCGGTATCTACTACCATGACGAAAGTCGAATAATTGTATCAAACTATAAATGGACTCTATTAGTTCACCGGAACTTGACAACCCTTAATCAACTATTTGAAAATAATAACAGAATCCTCAATACTTTAGAACGAACCGTCGATCCTATACATGGCTTCAAATTTCACGATACAGGTGCCTTTCGTGTGGACGTCCAAACACACATTAGCCTTTTAACACAAATCTCCGACTCCATCAAAACAAAATTTTCAGAAGTATTTCTAGTCACTAAAAGACCAAAACGCGGATTAATAGACGGTGCTGGAACCATCTTTAAAGCAATAACCGGTAACCTAGACGCATCCGATGGCGAATTTTATACTAGCAGCATAAACAGACTTAACCAAGGACAACTACAAGTCGAAAATCTTTTAAAGAATCAAATGAGCGTTACAACCACTATTATTAAAAACTTTAATGAAACTATTCAGAAACTTCAAATAGACGAGAAAATCTTTAACGAAGACATTAACGAAATCAACCTCACGATACATGAACTAAATGACAGGATAGCCACTATTCAAGCCAAACAATCATTTCTTGAAATTTGTGAAAAACTAATGGCCAGTTATTTGTTTCTTGAAGATAACCTTAACGATATTTTAAATTCAATAACTTTTGCACGTTTGAAAATTATTCACTCATCTATTATTACACCGGATCATTTGATTGCCGCATTACAGGAGATTTCTCAAAACCTTGTTAAAAATAATTTACCGTTACCAGTCAGATTTTCAAGTGTTGCACAGTATTTAGAAGTAATTGAACTACAAGCTTTTCAAACTCAATCAGATCTAGTATTCATCTTAAAAATCCCTCTAGTAGAGCAACAGCTTTATACAGCTTACCATTTATACCCTATTCCGATTTTAGATGATAGAACTGGTTTTCATCACATCCTTTCTTTTACTCAAAAATACGTAGCGCGAAATGATGATTCTCTTATGTACATACCAATCAAGGACTTGAGTGCGTGCAAACAGCTGACTCCACTCCGAAAACTGTGCTCCGATTTATACGCGTATCCCATAGACTCAAATGCACCCTGTGAGGCGCAGCTCCTGAAAAACATTCGTAGTGTCCCCGAAACTTGTAAAAGTGCCATCGTTTTCAGTGAAGGGTACAATGTTCAAAAACTTGAAACAAATGCGTGGATTGTAATCATATCGGAACCCATACATGTGACCATTAATTGTCCAGGAATTGACGCTAAAACTTTAGTGCTAACGAACAATTCTATCATTCGGTTACAAACGGAATGTAGTGCTTTTGTTGGTATTACAAAAATCCAGGCCGAACCACAAAAATTCATGAACATTTCGGACAATTCTCATCCAGTTTTAATTCCATTCAATTGCTGCAATTCTCATCCTGAGAAACTTGCAATTCCGGACCTTAAGCCCCTGAAGCTGGACGACTTAAACATGGAAGAACTGTCCATAGCCAACCACAAGCTGGACCAGTATTCAAGGGATCTCGACGATCTCATCAACCAACCCTTTGTTAATAAAAACATTTCCTGGTTCACGTATGCTACAATAATTATCATTGTAACAATTGTTGTTGTATACAGCTCATTGAAAATCATAAGGCACGTTAAGAGACCTCCGAAAAACGACAGCTCCAATCCAGAGAGTCTGAGTACCCTGACAAAACCGTTCTCCAGGCTGATACCAAAACTGAGGCCCCAAATCGAAGAGGAACCTGAACATCCAGACTTATAGAATTGAGAACCTTTTTGATACATTTCTATTCTTATTTGACTTTTATGTTTTGTATATTTTTCATATTTTATGTAACCTATTTAAACTTAATCATTATGTTCACTTTAACTTTATGTCATTTCCATATTTGTATTGTTTTGCTTATTTAGCTAGCATCCAGTAAATTCCAAAAGTTGATGTTACAGCATCAACTTTTCTTGGTAAAGGGGAGCTGTTAGGCGTAAATATCATGCACGTGTATGATACGAAGTATCATATTTCGCTGACCAGTTTCCTGCTTCATAATGTAAACGTGGGAACGCATCGACTTGACCGTTCTTTTGATTAGTCAGCTTTCTTAATGTTATAAATCAGAGCGACGCGGTCCCACGGTCGTCATTTATCTTTAGTATACTTGTACCATTTAGTCATTTCATTTAATTTTCAATTTACTGTTTTATTTAAAGTTTTAATTTTTTTTTGTATTTCAATATATAATTTTTTTAAAAACTCAAAAGTGATTTACAACATATAATATATATATATATATATATAATATATATAAACTCTGAAATTTCTCTTTACTATGCAAAGAACTGGTCACTGACCATGAACATCATTGTGGCATGCAATTACTTTGAAAAAGATACGTTTTGAAGAGGCTTATAATATTGAAAACAAGTTCATTGTTCTGAGAACAATATCTCCGAAAGTCTATGGAGGAATATTTGAATGTGTTGTATACTCCGTGGGTTCAATTAAAATTTAAAAACTAATATTCACTACCACTTTCTAGAACATTTATTTACATCAAATATATACAACAGCTGATTCGAATATCACAATAACAATTCTTCATAAGCTCTTCGCCGCACTAACTAACTGCCGCGATTATGGGTCGCTCCTTTTAAAACCAGCATCGAAACTCTCGTACAATCCATTCTCAGTTCTACAGCTGCCGAGCCATTTCGAGATCAATTTTTTCTCCTAAAAGCGATTGATGTCGTACTGGAATGAAACCAGGGCCGGCTTAGGGAAATTTCGTTACAAATGATTGATTGTCATATCTCTTATCTAATACTGAAATGACCTTTTCAAAATTAACCTGATCAACCACTGGGCAGCACTGAAGAAGTTCTAACGCTCTTCAAAAAAATTACTACAAACGTAGACTTTTCTTGCATATGACAACCATTAATGGCAGCCACTGATTCAAATTTTCATTTTCATCAAGGAAACTTTGCTACGAACGGTGTACTGATATCATCCGCTTTATAAGTCTTGTTGAATGTCTTTAGTCACCGTTTCCAATTGAGTTTAGATAGTGCTATGTTCACATTGTACTTTGTACAATTGAATTGATGTCATATTTAACCTTTTTTCGAGGCTATACAATGAACTTTTTAGACCCTCAATTTCACCATTTATTGTTTTATGCCTAATTCCATAATCTGTATTTGTCTGGTTAACTGCTTCGTTACCTTCTATTATTAATTGCATTACTTGTTCTAATTGTTCCTTTTACATCTTTGAATCATCTTACCTTTTTCTCTTCTAATATTCTAAGCCCATTTTGTCTCTTTTCTTCTGATATTTTGAATTCACCTTGTAATTTAAAAAATTAACCTTTCCATTAAAATTTTGCTGTATGGTAATGATAAGCTTTTGTTGCTTTTCATCTATGTTAGTGATATGACTCTCTAATTCAATTTTACGTTTCTCATCAAAAGTTTGCACTAACATTTGTTGGATCTGTTCTTGATTTTGTTTCTCCTTTGTGACAAGTTTTCCCAGGATCTGACTTATTTTCCCGTCCAGCTTATCGGTAACTTTTTTGAATATTGTTCTTACAAAGTCGACGAGTTTTAATTACAAAATTTTTACACTCAATAAAAACGTCTTCATTTGACTAAAATAATTCCCAATACTTATTTAAAACAACAACAGATGTTCTCTGCGTTGCTATCCACTAGACTTCCCCTTTCCCATCAGACAATTGCCTTTATATAGTCTCACATTGGATCGAGATGTTTCGCTGTTACTTTTAGTTCACCAACGATTATGGTTTCCAATCCCGGAATTAATACTGTAATGTTTTTATTTTCACACTCGGGTTCAGTTCAGTTCTTGGATTTATTTAAAAACACAGTCCAACTCACTCTAATTTATTTCCACTACTTCTACACAATTTATATTTACAGAAACTACTATTTACATTTTATCTTAACTGTACAATACGACCGTCGAAAACTGAATGCCTCCTATCGCCAGCTGTTCATATTTATATATTTCTCTTCGAATTGTAAGTCCACGAACCATCAGGAAACTCTTTCATGTTCTGGAAGCTTTAAGGGAATTCCCAGTAACGGCAGCGGTCGGTCTGTTGAGAGACAAAACATTTCGCATTCCCAGAAGTGTCGGAATAACGTCCCTTCCACGAATTGGTTGATGGCTGATTTGCACCAGCTGTCGGATGAATTCTCGTAACAATACGATAGCTCTTTTAAATCATCAACCGTATTTTCAGGAATCCTGCCTGGCTAAATAATTTCTTACTAGAGAAATTACTAATTAATCAATTTGTTGATGAACCAATGTTAAATGAATAAACCTTAGATTATAAAAATTAACACCAAATAAGCTATATTTTTTCCAATTTGATTCAAGATTTAATTGACTGATGTACAGTGATGTAAAAATACAATTGACAAGTTTCTAGGTGTCCAAATTTTTATTAATTTATTTATATGTAGCAAATGTAAAAAACTGAATAAATCTGAAGATTACACCTTATACATAGGTAACGAAGCGTTTGCGGACATACATATGTTCATAGGAGCTTTTCGTCATAAAATGACTCGAGGAAGCACATCTTGGAATCTCTCACACTTATTTATTTACACCCTGTATATAGATGCATAAATCTATCAGTAAATTAAATGACTAACATATTTATAAAAATTATACGATAGGAGTTTTACTTGCATATTATGACATATTTTGCAGGTGAATCTTGGAATTCCTTTACAGCTGTAGGTGGTTGGGCAAGCCATTCCATCCTGGATACAATACCCAACTTAAGATAATCTATATCAGTATCCGGTTTCGGTCTTCTGTCTTGTCTTGAAGTTTTAAGAACTACAGGTCCGTTTATTACAGTAACATCACCAATATGAACTTTCCGGGATTTTGATATCGTTATGTTTTCATATTTTGGAGAATCCTGTTTGTAAACGAAACTAGCAGGTAACTTGTTATTCTGTAAAAGTAGAAATTTTGCAAGCATTAGAACAGTAGTGATATATAAAAAATATATTAGTAAAGTAAATAATTGTAATCATCTAATATACAATATCCTGCCCGGCTTCCTAGATCTACACATACGAGACTGTTCATGAACACAACTAATAAGTCCACATTACAACGCCCCTGTCAATTACGGATTACCACATATTTGAAATAAGGTTGTAACGAACTTCACTTCTGCAAAAGCGAAACTTCCGCAATAAATCGTACCTCCACATCCGCATCTGCAAACTTGTAACGCATGTTTCGTTATATTATCTCATTCTTTGAGATGCGACTGACTGAAATTTTTCCTGGCCAAATATGTGGTCAGTTTCCTAAACTTCACCCACATGTACGTGGTCTAAGCCAGTGGCGTAGATACGGGAGCGGGTGGGGTAAGGGGGAAATATATTTTATCCAGAGTTGTATAGATGCCCAGATGACCTCCAGTAATCCCATTACGTACTTCGGTCAGAACGGCCGGTATCTTTTTCTTTGGGAGTACCAGTTGGGAGTTGGTTTCACTGCCCTCATTGCTTTCCCAAATTTTCACATTCGATTCTCTACTTTTTGTAACATGGACTCAATGTTTTCCTCGACTGCCTCGCCCCGTGGTGGCCTGGGTTCCCCTCTATTCTTGAGTGATACGATTAGTTCAATGTCTACATCGACCATTTGGTCCTAGATACATTGTTCCGTTGACCAGTCTTCATTCACCTGCAAGCGAATCTGTCGGATGGAGATACCCTCTGCACGTTCCGTCTTCAGGCAATGTCCACAATCTGCTCTACCAAGTCTTCTTAACAAGGCATCATTATTATTATGCAAACCGCCGGAACGGTGTTCAACCTTGAAATAGTATTGCTGTAATATCGGTATCCACCTGGCCAGTTCTCCGTCAGATGTCTTCATGTCCAACATCCATGATCGATTCTATTTAGAAAATGACGACCATACAAATATTTTTGAAAATGGTGTACAGCCCTAATTATTGCGAGAAGCTCATTCCTGGTGACACAGTAATTCATTTCTGGTTTCGAGAATCTACCACTGTAGTACCCGATCTCTCGCGCTTGGGATAGGACGGCCCCCAAACCTCTGTTACTGGCGTATCAAATTGTCGCCAAATTATTTTATAAACTCTACTGGGACCTATCTCATTCTCCGAGTCCTGGTAAGCTTCTTTGGAATTGATGATGGTGTCTACGACTCGAAACAAGCTATTTCTTCATCACTGGTAATTCGGATATCGTTGTTGGAGATATTCAGGACTCTCATTAGTATGTCTCGTGCGGTTTAAGTATAGCCTGTCCAATCAAGTAGTCATAAACTAACTATACAAGCTCCACCATTCCAACGCAGCTTCCAAAATTTCTTTTAGCTCCCCATGAATAATTTATTCTGTTCGTCCGAACTTCTAACCGAGAATTTCGATATAACGGGATTGGTGGTATATAAGTAAATAATAATAATAAAAAAATAATAAAGACACAAAGATTCATTCATAGAGTCTCTTAGATTTTGTTATTTGTAGAATATAAAATGAAATAGAAATACCTTTTACATTCGAAAATTATATATCCCATAAAGTATATAAAGATCCCAATTACGCTACCTAAAACATATTTTGTGTGTTTAATAATATACTGTATACAGTATATGTGAAAGCGAAAAACACATTTTCAATAGAATAAAGGATAAACAAATAGAAAAATTCTCGTAAAATAATCTATTTTTAGTAATTAAATGATTATATCCAGCCAAACTCTGTAGCGATGAAAACTAATTTAACTCTTCGAAACCACTGAGGGCAACTAATCTGAAAAATGTTATGTAATGTTTTTATTTTCACACTCGGGTTCAGTTCAGTTCTTGGATTTATTTAAAAACACAGTCCAACTCACTCTAATTTATTTCCACTACTTTAACACAATTTATATTCACAGAACTATTTACAATTTATCTCTATTTATCTATACGGCCGTCGAATACTGAAAGAATCCCATCGCCAGCTGTCCGTAATTATATTTTTCTCTCGGAATTCTCTAGTAGGTCAACGACTTATGTGTTCTCGAAGCTTCGATAAAATTCGATGAATTCCCATTAACGCTAGCCGTCGCGTCGATAGCCAAACATTTCGAATTCCCAGAAATATCATCGGATGAATGCCGGTTGCATCAGATATTGGATGAATTCTCGTAACAGTAATCACTTGTACTTGGCTCGATTTCTGATATTTGAATGTGCCGAATAAAACATACACAGATCTGATCAGCATACTGATCTTAATAGTAATGCCCAATCTCGGATATGATCCGGTTTTACCAAAATAATATGAATACAATGGCAAATGAGTATTTACAAAATGTATTGTTTACGCTGAAGTTTTGAATTATTAAATCTACTTTCTTTCAAATGGAATTATCATTTATATTTTTTCCATAACCTAATTTTTTGTCATTAATTACCAGATGCTTTCTTTTTGCCCTACCCTACTCTATTCCCGCGTTTAAATTCACCGGGCATCTAGCCCATCCCGGTTACCATTACCTAAGCGTAGCTTCACACGTCCCGGTTGAATTTATCTGGCTTCGGCCGATTTTGGATCATCTTTTTGAGCCGAGCAAGCCAATAATTTTCGTTTGTGAGTCTGTGGAGAAGGGACGCAAATGAATTGCTAGTATCTGACTCTTGTTGCATCAGTTCAGAAAAAATATATTGGCTTCATCCTATGATCGAAAAAAGAGTTCTTGTAGGTGCCTTTTGTACATTGTCCGGAGACTTATTACAACATGAGGAAAAATTCTTTAAGTATTTTCGTATGTATGCCTCATCTTTTTACAAGCTTCACGATAAACTGAATTTGGAAGGATGAATGGTAAAAGTCGAATAGAGATTTTCTTAATTCAAACTCTGAGTGGACCATATTTTGTACAAAAAATATATATAATAACCTAATGCCTACCTAATAAAGATTCATTTTCTTTCAGACTTAAATATTCAAATCTACGATTAAAATAGACATTAACAAGCGTCATGAATTTTTAAAAAATAATATAAATTTATCTATAACTACAAATAAAGTTATATTGATATTATTTTTTTATATCAATAATAATAAATTAATCATTAAAATTGTTACTGTCTGCATCATACATCTCACTGAACATGAGATTAAGAACTTCACATAATTATTTTAACGCCTTTTCGTGGTTTGTCCTACAAGAGGAGACTCCACCAAAGTAATTAATATTTTGATGACAGTTTCAACGGCCATTTCAAAATAAATTTCAAAATCATCAGTTATGGCTGACACCGGCTGAATGTCGGCCCGAGACGTGTGTGCCCTGCAAAATAATTCCTTATGGAAGCAGCCAACCGGCCGGGTGAATTCAACCGGCACGTGTGAAGCTAAGCTTAAGGTAAGAATTTTCATCCCAATATATTCCAAATAATTAAGTGCAAAACCAATTGAAATTTGTTACTTTATAGCCCATTGGTCACATTTCGACCCAGATACTAGATTTCAATAAAAATCTAATTTAGCTGTCACTTTTAGGACCTGAATTTTATATATCCCGAACATTAGACTACATAAAGATTTATAAGTCATCATCGACTGAAACAAATATTTTATCAGTTCGTTGCAATGATAATTTTTATCTTTATAAGAGATAAATGCATTAATTTCCTTTTCCGCATAAAATCGTGTACCGTTACTTCTGTTTGTAACAGAATACCGAGTCTCCACAGTGGGAAATCAGCATAAAAATAATTTATCAACTAATATTTATTTTAAGTAATAAATCTGTGTAAACGGTGAACATCTTTATTGAAAAAAAATAATTATTAAAATTCATCTATAACGTTTTCATCTTCAGAAACACATTATTGCGTCAAGTTACAGGTCCGTAACTCCAAGATTTTTAGACGATTTTCAAAAGGACTGTTTCCAGAGTCTGCTATAACTTTTGAAAGGCTTTACTGCTATTAATGTAGAAATGTTCTTTAAATCTTTATTTTTCTTATATATAACGTGTTCAAAAATTCAACGTCAAGCAGAATCCCAGAAGTGGATCATTTTATGACTAGCCAGGGAAAATAATTTATAAAACGGAATTTTTTGAAGGTATACGAACTTTATACAAAAGCGTCCAAAAAGAATACCCTAGACGACATTTTTCAGTACTATAATTACAATTTAGAAAATATGACTGTTGAAACATTTGTATTGGTAATCTACTTAACTATTTTGAACTACAGATTGCCGTAAGAGGAGAAGGCGATAGCATTAACCCTCACCTTAAGAGGGGACACTACAGATATTTTGCAAACGTTGAATACCTCTGAGCAAGACGACTACGAACAACTGGTCAAACATTTAGAACTGAGGTATGGACAAACCATTTGGAGCACGTTTACCACTCCCAACTGAAAAATCGCCACCAAAGATCAAATGAATCCCTACAAGAGTATGAAGCCGATATTGCCTGTCTGGTTCGTCTTGACGATCCAGCCACACCGGGAAATATTATAGAGAGGTTAGCAGTCCAAGCGTTTTTGGATGGATTTCGGGACCACTAAGTCAGACAAGCATTAACACTAGCTCGGCCGACTCAATTAGTGGATGCACAAAAATACCTATAGAGGTCAGGGTAGAGCCCGAATCATTGAAGGAGTGTCAGAAGACGGCGGAAATGATAAGGCCTCTGTAAGGAATATAGTAGAAGAAGTCCTTACCGAAAAAAGACTAGTGAGATGTCCGAAGGTAGGACATATCCAGAGTCGTTGCAAAGAGAGCAACGGACTTCCTATACTAAAGAAGGTCAATGTAAGGGAGACATTGTCGACCTGTAATCAACAAGCCCCAGGTACCATCGCATACGCAACCACGTGTCTTTGTAAATGGCCTTATTAATGAGAAGCAATGTGCAATGCTGCTGGATACAGGTGCGACAAAAACAGTCATAAGACCTAACATTATTTTAGACGAACCAATGATAAGACCAACAAAGTGGCAACTGCAAACAGCGATAGGAGAAGCAGCTAAGGTGAAATAGAGGTTGAAATGGTCTTGGGAAATGCAACATTCCAACATCGGACATTAGTGGCGGACATCGAAGACCAAGTCATCGTCGGAATGGATGTCATGAGTTCCAAGGGATTCGAGTTAACCTTTAAAGATGGAATTCTGCGAGTGAATGACGAAGAAGTGGTGCTCCATGGGAAAGACGACATAATGCTTCGAGAAATCTTAGCAGAGGATGTGAATGTTCCGGAAAGAGTTGAAATTATTGCAGATGCTTGCCTAGAGGGGAAAGCTAAAGCGGGAACAGTTTAGTCCCAAACTTAGAGACGAAAATGTATGCAGAGGAAACGCACTGGGAAAGACCCTGTTTCGTGCCAAGGAGATTGTGCCTGTAAGAATAATGAACTTGAACCATTACCCAGTTATGTTAACGAAAGGAACAGTTTTGGAGCACTGTTCAACAGTCTCCTCTGTACTCAGAAGCACACAACACACAGTAATACCACCAAGAGATGGAAAAACTCCTAACAGATTCTTCCAAGAATTTAAAACCAAACCAGAAAGCAAAATTGAGGAACATCGTCAGAAACTACCCGGCTATCTTCGATGTAGGAAACGGAAAAACTGATCTGGTGAAACATAAAATTAATACCGGGGACACTCAACCCATTCGAGAGTCGGCGAGAAGACTACCCCTAGCTAAAAGAGAAGAAACAAATTAAATATGAATATTAAGGAATGAAAAATTTAAGCACCTTTGGAATAGGTTAATAAACAATAATATGCACACACAAAAAATTATTTGAATTTTTCCATGTGTTATTCATTTGTTAATTAACAACATTTTTGAAATGGAAAGTTAACATAAAAACATTAGTAATTATTAAACTAAAAAGCTCAATTTTTTTGTTCTAAAGAGGAGAAAAAATAGATTCCCGTTGTAAAAATTGAAATAACAATAAAGTGTTTAATGTGTAATTTTTTTTTTCAAAAATCTTTATAATTTCTTTTTTTATCATTAAGTGCCACCTGAAAATATTTTTTTTATACTTTTTTGCTTCTATTGTTTAAAAAAATGTTATACACAAATGCATTGTTTATGAGGTAATGATTTTTTTTCATGATTCAAAGGATAAAAAAATATCATTTAAAAAAAAACCTTTCTTAAAAAATGTATTACATAAAAATGGATTTATTAATTAACTATTTTTTGTCATTTATTATTAATATTAAAGAATCCATTTTTGTAAAATCATTGTTTCTATTGTCCTTTCATATTCCTAAGAAAAAATATTTTTTTATTACTTTATTTATTTAATACACAATTTGTTATAAACTAATACATTTTTGTTTTATTTTTTTAGAACTGCAATGATTAATATAAAAATGTTTTCTATTTTATAGAAAATTTTAAATATTTTACTGTTTGTAAGTTCAATGTTTTCTTTTTCTCATATCTGTAATAGTTAATAGTTTTAAAGTTATTTAAATAATAGTGATCGGAAGCTGAAAGGAAATATTTACAAACAGTAAAATATTTACAATTTTCAAAATAATTTACAAATTTTTATAACTCATGCAATAAGTAGTTGTTTTTATTTATATTTGCCGTTTAAAAAAATAAAACCAAAATTTATTCATTTATAACAAATTGTTTATTCCTTAAATAAATAAATTAAATGTTAATAAAAAATATTTTTTTCTTAGGAATAAAGGACAATAGAAATAATCAAAAAACAAAAAAAGGATTCTTAATATCAATAATAAATGACATAAAATGCTTAATTAACAAATGCATTTTTAAGCAATATTTTTTTAAGAAACGGATTTTTTCAAAATTCATATTTTCTAATCCTTCGAATCATGAAAAAAAATATATTCATTATCTCATAAACAATGCATTTGTTTATAACAATTTTTTAATTAATAAAAGTAAGAACATTAAGAAAAATATTTTCAGGTAGAGCTTAATGATAAAAAAAAGAAAATTTTTGAAAAACAAATTTACAAACGCTTTATTGTTATTATTCATTTTTCAGTGCAGTAGATTGTTGATAAATAAATGCAAAATTAAAAATTTTCCAACGGGAATCTATATTTTTACCTCTAAAGAACAACTGTACGAAGCAAGAAAAATTAAGCTTTTCAGTTTAATAATTACTAAGGTTTTTATATTAACTTTCCACTTAAAAAATGTTGTTAATTAACAAATGCATAAAACATGGAAAAATTCAATTAATTTTTTTTGTGCACGTATTATTGTTTATTAACCTATTTCAAAGGTACGTAAATTGTTTCATTCCTTAATATTCATATTTAATTTGTTACTTGTTTAAATATATTTTTTTGTTTACTGTGTCTGAATGACGCGACACACGTGAACACCAGACTCCCCTCCCCGTTTTAGCAATAACTTTAGGGATACGTTAAAATTATTACTGTTGGAGATGTAGTTTTGAGAGTAGGGAATTTTTTTATAAAATTTTCTTGTCTTTTCATATCTTTTTTCCTACATCAAAAATCTTTTATCGTTTTTGAGATTTTTCAAAAAAACTAATAACTAATGCAATTTTTATCGGCGCCATTTCAACCTTCTCAAAATTTTTCTAGACGTCATCCGAATCGAGTGACACCAAAATTATAATTTGCGGCGAACTTTATCAGGAGTTCACCAAAGTGTTGCTTTTGTAGACTAGACTATAAGGATTCCGTACTACCTTTAAGATTTGATACAATGTTGGTAAATCAAAATATATATTTTTCTAATATTCCAGTTTCAGACAAGCAGTGAATAAGTGAACTTTCATATATTAAATCGTCTTAAATCTATAAAAAATAAACACTTTTATTTCTCTCACACAGACTTTTTTATCAAAATATTTATTATGTTTCTAATGTGGGTCCCAAAATTAATATTAGGGTTTTATTTTACTAATAAACTTTCATTGAAGCCCTATATAATCTATTGTCTGAATTTTAAGCTCAGGAGATTCGAAGATAAAGAGGAAAATGTTTTAATAAATTATTAAATCTTTTAGACAAATTATTTTAAAAATACAAATAATATATATTTTTCAAAATTTTAGATCGTGTAGTTTCTGAGATAAAGGGGGAATAAGTCGATGTTTAATATGTTTATTAATATTTTTTAAACAATTGATTTTATAAATATGAATAATATATATTTATATTTCTCATAATGAGAATTTATTTGATACATCACATGATCCGTTTCAAAAAAATATTATTTTCCATTTAATTCTATAATTGGCCACTAATTTTTCTTATAAAATTCAAGTGAGGCCTTATACCCAAAATTTTAGGTGGTGTGGTTTAGGAAATAAAGTGGGAAATGAGAATTTTTTTTTATATTTTTGTCAATATCTTGTAAACAATTAATTTAAAAAAATATGAAAAAAATGTATTCCTTATAATGAGCCCTTTCCTTTGTTGTATTGCATGATGCGTTTAAAAAAGTAATTTTTTATTTTCTGTTTATTCTATAATTTGCCCCCCATTAATATTAGGGGCATCACCTTATTTTTCCTGCAAAGTTCAAGTAAGTAAGTAAGTTCATATAAGACTAAATTTTTCAAAATATTAGATGTTAAAGATAAATAAATAAAAGGGGGAATGAGTACTTTTTACATTTTTGTTTATATCTTTTAAACAATTTATTTTAAAAATATGAAAAAAATATATTTGTGTTCCACATAATAATCCCTTTCATTTGATGTATTACATGATGGGTTTAAAATATATATTTTTTATTTTCCCTTATTAATATTGCGGATTTCCTCGTATTTTTCCTGTAAAGTTCAATAAGGCCAAATAGGTCTAATTTTTTTCCAAAATTTTAGATCTCATAGTTTGATAAATAAAGGGAATGATTAATTTTTTATATTTTTGTTAATATTTTTTAAATTATTTATTTAAAAAATGTGAAAAAAATATATTTGTATTAGTCCTAATGAACCCTTTGACTTGATATATTACATGATGCGTTAGAAACAAATTTTAATTTTATATTTTTCATTTAATTCTGTAATTTGTCCCCAAAAATTATATTAGGGGTTTCTCCTTATCTTTCTGGTAAAATTCAGTTGAGGCTCTCTCAATTTTTTTCGAAATTTTACGGCTTATAGTTTCGGGTAAATTTTTTTATATTTTTGTTAATATATTTTAAATAATTTATTTTAAAAATATGAACAAAATATATTTGTATTCATCAAAATGAGCCGTTTCATTTGATGTATTATATGATGCGTTGAAAAAAAAATAATTTTTCATTTAATTCTATAATTTGCCTTCCAAAATGAAAATTAATGGTTTCCTAGTTTTTTCAAAATTTTAGGCTCAGTAGTTTCGGGTATAAGGTTTGGGGAACCGTCCATTTTTTTAGTTTTCCCCCCGAGATACCCATAAAATCAAAATTTCTTCATTCACGATATGTATTCCTGATCGGGGTCCCAAACTATACCCTGATAGCAAATTTGAAATAGGGAGAAATCCGGAGTGATATTATAAGGGTCTATTGTATATATACGGAACCCTAAAAAAATAATAGATATTCATTCTGTACAAAATAATTACCAACCGACGGTGCCAAGCAACAATCAAGTTTGATGAAGCAGGATTTTCAGTTAGTTTGGCACCGACTTTAAAAATATACTAGATATATAGGTAATTAATTAGTACACAATGACCACGTTTTCTTGTTCATATTTTTTACTTTGTGTGTACTGTGTCTAGGTACCTAACAACAGTAAATAGGCTATTGATAGTTTAGTGTTTTTTGTTTTGCTAATTATTTTCAACATTTTAATTTTACTTTGAAGTCGGCTAATATTTAAAAAATAATTTATACTACATTTCATGTAAATGCGAAAACTTTCTTACACTGAAATAGTTTCACACTTACGCTATTGCAGCAAATCTTATTTCGCATTATGATATCGTCATTTTCAAACACATAACCGGAATCCATGGCACTGTTTTCCGTATTACTAGTATACAAAGAACTTTCCGAAGTATCTGTAATTTGCGAAATATCCGAATACGCATCGTCACATGTACAATTATCCAACCACTTGTTGCACTTTTCTTCTACATTACACAAACTAACACTAGAAAAATCCTTTTCCAAATTCGTACTACACATTTCACTATTTAAACACGACGTATTTTGTTCGATATTCGCCACATCCATATCAAATGTCAATCACGTATTGCACAGACTTATTGTTCTCAAAGCTAAAAATAAGATAATCGGTGATTCACAGTATTATCTTGTGCTAATTTAAACGGTTAAGTTTTGATTCCAGGACCGTAATGACTTTATTAATAAATTAATTGCTTGAAATTATTGAAAAATATGTCGGCTTATACGTAATTGTTAATTTCTCAACTATAAAAAACCTACATGAAAGTTAAATTTGCAAAAGATCTAACTATTTGGCCCTACCCTATCTATGTAGTCAGCAAGTTCAACTTTTAACCGACTTTTTTCATCAAGGAGAAGAGTATCAATTCACCGTGTATTTTTTTATATGTATGTTACTTAATTTCTTCTCCACTTGTGAACTTGATTTGAATAATTCTTCTTTTTTTAATAGAATGTACATCCAGGTTGATAAAATTTCAAATTTGAGAAAATAATTTTATTTGTAAAGGAATATATTTTTTATTACTCATGCGGGGAAAGTAGTATCTTTTTGCTTTCTTTTGGAGTCGAAAAGACGCTAATTTCCCACTTCACAATTACCACACGAGTTTTGAGCAAATTTAATGTCGATTTGAGTGCGACAAGTAAACTTCTCGCACCCAATTTTTTATCTGCACACGCAAATTCACAAGCAAGCTTATAAAATTAAAACAAACAGCAAGAAAAAAAAGACAGTCTCGAAGTGTCAATATTAAAAAAGTGAGGTTGGCATTTAAATAAATTATTTTGTACCCGCAGTTTAATAAGTTTAAATAAAAATTAAAAGAAAAACAAACATTAATAATAATCCTGACTGGATTCCGGAAACTGATGAAAGTGATAATGATGAATCTATATCGCCAGACATTTTTGAAACACCAAATGATGAGTCTATACCGCCTCAAATTCTTAAAAAAGCAAATGAAGTGATTAATAATCTACGTAATAAAAAATAGTATGTGCAACTCGTGCGAAGTTGTCGATTGCCTACGCTCGTGCGCTCATTCGCTCGGAAAATCCTCGAAAAAAAAAACAATATACCTATCAAAAATACCAAGAAAGTGATTTAACTGACATTTCCTCATAAACATTGTAGTTCCAACTTCCAACGTAATAGTGCGAGAACTGTGGACAGTTTTAGTCGCGAACTTGAAAATTTTCTCTTAATGTGGGCATTATTTTAATGCTATTTTTGCAAAAAAATCAACAGGTGTTTGAATGGTTTGTCTTGAAGGTCGCACAACACAAAAAAAGTTGTGTTAACAAAGTGTTTGTTCTATTGTCTACAAATTTAATTTAAATTCAACATTTTGGTATTCGGCAACGCATAAATACTAGTGGAGGGGAACATCACTTCCCCTAACGGTAGAATACGAATAGCATGTCATCGAATTGACATGCCGTTTAAAATGTTTTTCCCAAGGAAATTACTTTATATACGAGGGTCAATCAAATATAAACGGTAATTTTGCTATTCTTCTTAGAATGATTGGCTTTGTCGTCAGCATATACTAAGTCGTCAGTACCTATTGTATGATCTGTGGTCAGTACAGAGTACAGCCATGACCGAGCAAGAGGTACATTCGTCTGTTACGCAACAGTTATTAACCAGTAAAGGCGTTAAACCCTTAGAAAATGTAACTCGTTTGAAGGCACACTTTGGGGATAGTACACTGTCTCAGAATCGTGTGTGTATGTGGGTTAGAAAATTTAAGGGTTCATGAGAACGATAATCTTGATCGACGTCAAAGGACAAGCCTTACGCTGACAATATCAGTACCGTTCGAGAGCTTCTTGAACGTGACCACCGATTAACCGTGGACGAAATTCACCCAGAATTGGGTGTCACCTATGGAAGTCTTCAAATAATTATCATTGATCAACTTTGTTTCTGAAAAATTAGTGTTCAATGGATTCCGAGCTTGTTGACTAGAAACCAAAAGCATGTGAGATCGGAGATCGCTGAAAGGCTTCTGAATCGATTTCAGCGAGAAGGGAAGGCCTTTTTGAAGGGCATCGTTTAAAATGGCCAGTAAGGAGTGGCGAAGAAAGAAAAAAGGCCAAAACTCTTCTCTCAGCTGGAAGAGTCTTTGCAACGGTTGGCACAACCCGCGTATTCCAAAACACAAAACAATGAATACACTGGAAGAAATGGGCTGGAAAACTCTCAAGCATCCTCCTTATAACCCTGACTTGTCCTCCTGTGACTATTTTTTGTTCATGCCTCTGAAGGAATCACTGAGAAGTTAACGATTTAGAAGTCGCCCTCAACCATTCTATGAACAGATAATACTAAAACTCCAAAATTGGTGGCAAAAGTGTATAGATCACGCAGCATAATTGAAAAATCTTAAAACAATGATTTGTGTATAGTTTTATTCAATAAATGTATGAAAAATTTTTACCGTTTATGTATGATTTACCCTTGTAATTGTTTTTCTGACTTTAATAGAGTTTTGAAAGTAATAAAGTCGATCGTAGTATCACATTTAATCTATTCGACCATTTTAAAAGGAAAAAAATCTTTTGTTCTGTACCATACCAATTTCATTTTTGTACTTTATTACGATTTTATATGAATAATGAATTTAAGACTGGGACATTTGAGCTAAAAATACTTTTATTTGATTCAATGAAGACATAAGTTTGTGTAAAATCATATCGAACATTTTCTATTTTCAAAATTGTCTGCCTTCTCTGCCTCAAAAATAGTGTTCAACCCCTTGAAATCCTGATGACTCCATGGATCTTTAATTCTACAGCCAAAACGATGATATGACCAAAGTTTAATGAGAAATTAATCTTGTACTGTACTAAATTAGGAACTATGGAAAACAATATCGTCAAACATTAAACAAATTCAAATACAAAAACAAAAAAAAAGGGTTCTGATTATGAAATTCGGACTTGGGTCAACATCATAAATCCTTTATGATAGTTACTGTTTCTCGTCTCTGCTGCAGCCAGGGTAAGAACACTTTCTCTTAAGCAAAGGGACCAAGAATGCACAAGTAACAAGGAAGGCATGTTTAACAAGTTCCTGTCCCGAAAAAGGAGTTAGAAGATACGACCCGGAAATGATACCAAACCTGCCAATGCGAAATGTTTCCGCTGTGGTAGAACCGGACATTTAAAAAATGATTGTAGAGTTAGGCTTCAGCATCGAGACAGAGACACACAAACCAATCACACTAAACAACCAGGAAAACTCCGAGTAGTCAGCATGTAGCGGCGAATGCTGACTAACCATCCACCAGCCCCAGTACAGCTATCCAAGAATTTCGTAAAGATGGAGGCAGTTTACTGATTCAGGGTACCATCAATGGCAAGAATATCACCCTCACATTTGATACTGATGCTACTCAAGAAAGCAGACATCTATCCATTATCCGATAATACTCGGGTAAATCACGGGTAAATCAATGTCAGTGCCGTGAGAAGGAGAAGTTGACTTGAGGTTAAGAGAATTCAAAATCAGGCACAAAGCGCTGGTAGCAGATACTGAAGATGATTTTGTCCTAGATATGGACCTCATTAGACAGTATGGATTCATGTTCGATCCAAGGTACGACGTCTTGAGATTCTTGAACAAAGAATTTGTATTAACAAGACCAACCAGTGTTCATATGGCTTCAATAAAAATCTCAGAAAAATCCATGACGAAAGTGCCCTGTATAACTAAACACATCATCCTCGGTCAGCTATAAAAAAATCCTGGAAGGTGTGTTGGATTGATAGAACCCGACCAGACATAATTAACTGATTTGACTCACTTTAGCAAAAACCGGACACGACATACCCATCAGATTATTGAACCTGTCAAGTAACCATATTCAAGTAACCAGTGGAGAAGAGATCGCTAGTTTTGAACCAATTAAGATCATCGTCAATTATGAAGAGGCGTATAAGCGATTAACAGTCAAACAGATAAATTATGGGAAAGTTTGAAGATGGATGGAAACACCTTACGCCATTCGAACGTAAAAAGGCAAAGCAAATTCAACCGGATTTCAGCAAGGCGATAAGGTCTGATTCTACAATCCACAAAGGGGGAAGGTCAAGTCACCGAAGATGTCACTTTCATAAGAGGATAAATGATATTGCAGGAGCGGATCCAGGATTGTCCTTTGGGGAAGTTGATCTCGTTTGGGGGGGTTAACATCCCTAAAGGTTTATTTTAGCACAATAAACACTAAAACCCTTTAGGCCACCCCCTGGCTCCGCCAGTGTGATATTGTGTAACGCATTCAACGCAGCCTAAGGACAAAGTTGAAGGTTGTCCATCTGGATCGTCTTATCGAGGTGATGATGCATCCAGAAGTGTCACGGAAAGTTATGTTATGACTACGCCTAGGAAGTTCTCCGAGTCGAAGAGTAGTTCAGTTGAGTAGCGCGTTCAGTTTCTGTTTTGACAGTACTTGAATTTATAGGTTGTTTCATCGTTGAAGAAAGTAACATTATATATATATATATATATATATATATATATATATGCCGTGCTTTACTGGATTTTTTCCGAACGTTTTTTCTGCACCTGCGGCAGGCAGGTACAGGCCTAGGTGATACCTCGTACAAGACTAATTTTTATGATATTAGCTTCAGTCAATTGGTTTGTTTTCGCACCCAGTTGCAGTTTTTTATTCTCTGATTGACGTATCGCACCGCCCGCTTTGTGTCAAAGTGACAGCTGCAAACTATCAAAAACATAAAAAGAATTCATTTTATTCTTACTGGGAAATAGATTCCGTGCGATTGTAACGATTTTGTTTTGTCACATCGTTCAATTGGTATGTTTTAGCTTTTAGTTGAAGTTTATAATGGTCACTTAAGGACGTGTCCCACGTAAACGAAATACGTCAAAGTGACAGCCGCAAACTATCAAACACATAAAAGACTTCATTTTGTCCTTACAAGAAGATTCCAAATTTCAGCAATTTTAAGTTATCGCATCGCTCAATTGGTTTGCTTTCATCTGCTGTTACACTTTTTAATTGTCACATTAACGTATCGCACCGCCCATATCGCGTTTACGTGGGAGACTGCCTTAGAGTGGAATCGTTTTCCGCCAAATTAGTTTTTGGGCGTTGAAGGCCACATAATTCGGCCGTGGCAACTGGTCAGAGTAGCACCGTTATCGGCCGAAAATACTGTGATTAACGGATAAAGTTTTCTATAGCGCAAAATGGATATACAAAGGTTTTTATCTGTCAAAACAAGTAGTTCATTAAAATGATTATTAGTTCAAAAAATAAAATGTCTTACTATGTGATTCGTTCGAGAACAAGGTTTGGAGAATACCATAGTCTTCTTCTGGAGTTAATTGAATAACCTCAAAAATGTTTAATTAAAATATAGTAATTTCAGTTCCATGGATAAAAACATTGAGTTTGCCGGAAAAAACAAATTATTTTGTTTTCGCCCGATTTTCGAAAAAATCTATGGAATTCAAAATTTAAAATTTCGAAGCAGTCGACCGCAAACTAATAAAACGAATTCCGCAGAAAAAGGGTTCCACTTTGACCGAAGTGTAAAAAGGTTCGTACCAACAGAACGAATTACCGATACACAACCGATAATCTTCGTGAGCGGTGACGAGTTATCGTTTACAATAGGTTCGTTCCTTC
Organism: Octodonta nipae; assembly: GCA_034190945.1. NCBI lineage: Eukaryota > Metazoa > Arthropoda > Insecta > Coleoptera > Chrysomelidae > Octodonta > Octodonta nipae. The sequence goes on from CM067219.1 coordinate 38,448,290, forward strand.
AACCGATTGTCGACCGATCGGCAATTGGCTAATGCATCGGTACATGAACCGTTTATTGCGCAACACGATGCATGTATCAGTCGGTGGCTGCACCACCGGTTCTACCCTGAAGCCGGTGATCGAAATTACCGTACATTAACTGGTTGCGAATCAATCACCGTGTCACTTGTAACACGAAACTGAACCGTTCACTAAACGGTTATTGTTTTGAAGGAACGCTATTTTTCTTGTGCGCAGGTACGCGACCGTTGTGTATCGGTTATCTAGGCTGAAGGAACGAACCTAATGATTACGATTACCGGTTGCTTATCGGTTTTATGTCGTGTTGGAACACGCCTTAAATATCACGACCAGTTGGTTAATTTTAAATTGATATTGGGACTATTTTTATGTACATTAAGATTGCAACTATTTCGCAATACGAAACAATGTTCACCAGAAATTGTGAATTCTCACTTTTCAACTTGATCGTCTAAATAAGAACACATTGTAGCTGAAATGGAGAGTGATCGTACCGTTACATAATTCGAAGTGCAGTGTTTTTCTGTAGATATTACAATTAAAAAAAATATTTTAACAAGTGCAATGGTGCCAGTTCTACCAGAAATTCATAGCATTGATAATTTAAATGGAATGCACTGTACATTATTGCATTTTCGCAGTAACTTTTCTTATTATGTCCCTATACCTACTCTTAGTTGCGAGTATCACACTTGTTACATCTTCATGTAACACTGACAATAAGTTATACAGGGTCTTCCAAAAAATCACATTTTTTACAAAAAATATTAATAGTCAAAACTCTTTTTTTTTTTCAAATACAAACCCCATTATTTTATTTTGCTACAGAATTTGTCAATAATACACCGACAAAATGTCCATACCTATTCGTAAACTAATCTTTCATCTATTTTAAATAAAGAGAAGAAAAGGAGGTATTTCCCAATTTTCAGAATCCATCACTAAGAAAATACCAGCCTAACAAATGATTTCCCTAAATAGGAGATTTAGTGAGCTCTTTAACATTGATAAACTACTGCAAATAACGCAAATAATATCACTTGACTTTATTATTGAACGATAAGATAAAATATTTTAAGAATGACAACCAAATAAATTATAAGAAAAAATACAGATAATAATAATTTAAATTTTTGAAATGCTCACCATTTCCACTAAATTATATATTCGTAGTCGCCCTTCGTATTTCCTCAATAAGCGATCACAGCGATTTTCTTTTGGAACTCTTGTATATACACCTACTTTCATAGTTTCCCAGAGATAAGAACCTAAGAGACTAAAATCTGAGGAAGCCAGTTTCGCAATTTCAAGTGTATTATCGACCTACGGTAGAGTTGTCATTCTCAAGATATCCACTATTCGAAGTTAAATTGTACTTTCAATAAGCAAATTATCTATCCCTTCTTTGTAAATTGTGACTCATTTGTTCAATAACTTTCCAAGAATCAGTGAGAGACAAATGAGTTGGCAAATTGGTACATTCTGAAGCTCTTTTAAATTACTCTTCTAGTGATCTTTGGGGAGTAGGCAGATTGAGAGACCTCGGGTGGCATCTATATTCTACGCTATAATGAAAAACGACACAGCCACTCAAAACATTTCTGGTGTTCAGAAAAAAAATTGCAACAGCTAAGGAACTTGACAAGAATGCATTTTAGTTACTTTCTGTACAGACACAACTGATTTTAAGTGCCTAATCGAACTCTATAATTTTTTGTCGAAGCCCAATGACAAACTGGAGGATCACTCAGGATCATGTTTAGATGTAAAATTTCCCTCTATCAGAATTAGTAGTATACATTTAACAAAAGGCTCTCCACCTTAATATGACCTTCAATGCCATTGTCATGGTCATATTCAACTCGCCATACAATAGTCAGTAATAATCATAAAACTTCTGTATAAAACACTTTCCTCCAAAATGAATTCCTGGAAAGTTACTTTGTATTTTTCGAACACCTAATTGGGTGGAAAGTTTCAGAAATGCGGAACGTGTCTAGATAAATGGCATCAGCCATTGATTATTAAAATTCATAAAGAGAGACATAGAAAAGGTATATAAGAACCACCCAACGCATCAATCAAGAATGAAGTAGACTTGTCGCAATAAACAAAATTCAGTAAAATCGTAAATTAAAAATGGTAAATGTATGTACAGAAAACTGCTTTATCCTTTACTCCAAAAAACAATGGTAGGTATCTATAGTGATAGAAATAAGAAATGTGTTATCTTTTATTATTTAAATTTTTGTGCAACTGAATATAGACTTGAATTACATAACCGTTCCACCCAGTGCAAGACAGCTGCCTAACCCTGCCCCACCGTGGCACAGCCACGAGTAGGATTACAGTTACAAAACAAATACGAGAAAAGAAACTTAATAAGACAATAAGAAAAGAGAGACGACATTGCAGGAATCTGCAGTTGAAAATTAGAGAAGCTATAAAAACGTGATCAGGAAAAGTCAAATAATTACATGAAAAAAAAACATAATTTTGTTTTCAAGACCAAAAGCTGTTGATAATAATTTTTATTTCATTTAATTGAAAGAACTTACAACTTTATGTGAATGGTACAACTGTATTTGTAAATACTAGAAAAAAAACATAATTTACAGAAATCGAAATTTAATTAAATGTCTATTAATGTTAATTATTACACTATAGAAGTTTTATTTCAAATTTTGATCAGACCAAACAATTTTTGTGGACAAGCTGGTAACTGACAGGATTTTTCTTGCATTTCTGTTTCTACTCCGTCAACACAATTTTCTTTACAATTTCTCCACCTAATATGTCTGCCTTTACCACAAGTTACACTACAAGGCGACCATGTGGTCCATCTCTCCCATTGAGATTCATTCTTTGTCCTTTTGTCCTCATGTTTCATGACCTTATGACGTTTACCTATTAAAATATATTTAAGATAAGTGAGACATCGCAATACTTTAAAAATAACACCACCCCACAAAAAAGTATGGGACCCAGATATACAATAAATGGTTTTCTCTAGTACGTATGTCTTCAGAAAACTGAAGAAAAAACATTGTGATCTGTGACCATTGCTAGACCCAAAATGATAACGGATTGGTGTTCAACGGTGAAAAATACACCTGAAACTATTTATCGCATGTTTTTTTGAGTACTGGAATTATTTAGAATGGGAGAGACAATTTCACATAGTTGTCGGAGTATTCTAAACATTCACAATCATATTAATATTGATTTCATTTCACTTGATTAGCGTTAACACGTCTGCAACAGGATATATTTTAGCAGATTGGATGTAATTCCGGTATGGTTTATTTATTCATTCAAAATCTACTTGGCTTCTAAAGTTTTTACGTTTACTCGCAGGCTATTTGTAAGTATGCAGTCTTCTTTTCTCTAGTATGAAATAAGTACTTGTGACTGCCATATCCGGTGCGCATATTTTCGTCTCCTATAGGGCTAGCGCAACCGAGTTCGCTCATCGTGTAAGAAACGGATGCAAAACCGCATCTCCGTTTAGTGAACATTGCAATGGAAGGTATCATATAGCAGTTTGATGATGAATGTCTAACTATAAAATGTCATACGACAAATGAAGGCGAATATTCTCTGACATTGTTGAGCTTGCCAGTTTGGCACATGGAAATAATTTTGATAGCACCTTCTTTATGGGTCTGAGAGAAATGAAGTATGAAATGATACAATCACCATCCTGCGCCAACCAGAATTTTGAACAGCCTATGCGAAGTGAACTAGATAATAATACTGTTGTATCTGAAGTAGAACAACCAACAAACAATTCTTCTGATGAGAAAGCTGTTGAAGGCAATACTTTTACTGCACAACAATACGAGTATAGAAAGTGAAGAAAAATGAAAGAACTGCATGCAGGCACGAGAACGATGCAGGCAGGTAGACCAGCTCACAGCGAATTGGGGGCGAAAGGCAAAAAAAAACAGCAGCCTTGAGTATTTTTCTCAATACAACAAATGCGAAAAGTCATGGCAGCTCTCACTAGTTTATATTTATTTTGATTTATCTCCTATGTTACCTAGGATATATATATATATATATATATATATATATATATATATATATATATATACATATATATTTCATACGTGTCTACTGAATAAAGTTTGTAATCCTGACTTGATCATACAATGTATGGCATAACACTCCCTCTAAGGCACGCATAGCGTGCCTTTAGGGGAACATACACTAAACACCAGATATCCTAGATATCAAAAGGGTTTAGCTTTGTGGGAGTCCTTGCCAGGTTTTCAGGATCGCGTTTGGAGCCGTAGCGGCAGTCTCCCATTAATTTCTTTACCGTCCGGGCTGTTCCTAACAGGACGGCTTTTTGCCTTTGTTGGTGAAGATGTTCATCCAGACCGAGGTATTTTAAATGGCTTGTAGTTGTTAATTTCTAAAACAGATTCTCGTTTGTATTTATAGTATGGTAATCTTACCAACTGTGATAGCACCAATTTCAGTGCTAGTAGTTTTCCTGGTGCAGTATTTTTGCCACAGCATCGTGTCGTTCTTTGTATTCAGTTGCAGCGAATGCTTGACAACCTCCTGTGATATGCTGGATAGATTTAGATGTTTGGCAACCATACCTGCATTTGTCGTTTTTAATAGAAGGGTCTTTAACGATGTACTTTAGATAGTCCTTAATTGGAAGTACTTGATCTTGGATTGCTAATATAAAGCCTTCCGTTGCTGGAGACATATTACCAGAGATCAACCAGTAGTTCGATGCTGCACTGTCGACATAATCTTGGTTGACGTCATTTATATGTCTTCCATGAAGCGGCTTCTCTTTCCATTTCAGCAGTTTCTGATCAGTGGTTTGGTGGTGTAATTCGACTTGTCGTTCTGTCAGTCACAGTGGTGTTGAGTCATCAACCTAGCATATGACTGTGTAAATCAGAAAATTCTGCGAGTTTCTGGAAATGACTACGCAAAATAGAAACATGTTGATCTAATAGTTTGCTTATATCTTACAATCCTCTTCCTCCTTCATACCGTGGCAAAGTTGTACGTTGGACAGAGCACTTTGGATGGTGATTTTGAGCTTTTGTTATTAAAACTCGAACTTTTCGTTGTAATTGTTCAATGTCAGTCTTGCACCAATTAACTATACCGAAAGAATAACTGAGCACTAAATACGCATAGGTGTTAATAGCCTGAAACAGATGTTTACTGTTTAGTTTGGTTTTCAACAGTCGTCTTATCCTTCTATAGAATTCTGTTGTTAGTTCCTTTTCATGGTGGAGTGATCAATACGTAGAGCCTGTTTTATTCCAAGGTATTTATAAGTTAGTAATATTTTTGATTAAAATTTTTAAAGATATGCTTATTCCTCTTAGGGAAATAAGATGCAGTTCTTGCCTCCGTATCCTACGCGATTAGCGAACTCGGTTGTTCTAGCGCTATAGGAGATGGAAATATGCATGAAGGTTGCTAGATCGGATGTAGCACATCATGTATCTCTAAAACGGTCTGATTTTCAGATTTTGACGATTCTTTCTAGCGTCAATCTCATGCTTTACCATAATATGTACTTCAACATTATTTTCGTTTTCATTGCATGCATCTGATGTTGCATTCAGTTTATTGGGTTATTATTATACATTGAGGAACAATGTAGTATTTTTACTATACTATGCAGGTAGTGAATTCTAAAGCATTGTAGCTTCAGCGATCTATAACTTTAAACCATGAATTTTTAGGGCTTGACGTCCATTGACATTTAATCCACTACTCAAAAGCAATAAAAGCCACCTGATTTCAAACTATTTAACCGAAAGTCAATTTAAATAAGGATTCCAGAGTTGTCCTGTAGTAGGAGATCGCCTCGACAAGCTTATTACAAAAACCTTCTATATCTCCGAACGCTACAATCCCATAGCTGGTTTATGCTTGCTTTCTGAAGGTTATCTATATCTTACAGGGACGTATCTGCATGCCTGGAAGGCACCCTTAAACTCATAGACGATCATGTCTCTTAGGAACGCTGTAACATACTTTTGGATTTTTGACACGGACTCCCAGTGAATTCTTTCCACCTCTCTTTAATCGGGGAAACAAGAAGTCACAGGGAGCGTACTCGGGACTGTTAGGGGGCTGGGGAACCATCGGGTTGTTGCTCCAGGTCAGAAAATGGGTAACGATGAAGACCGTATGGCAGGAGACATTCATGGATGTCAGACCTCACGCACGTGATTCGGTCTTTCGATCTCCTGAGCACTTGCAGGTATAATGTTGAGTTGGCAGTTTTTCTCTGCACGATGCATTTTCGATTCTGAATCCTACTAAAACATTTAAGTTTCGCCTCCGTTTTCGACAGAGTTAAAAAAGTCCGTCTCATTTTGTACCGCAAATGTGGACATGTTTAGGTGTGTACAATTTGCTGCAAGCTTTATTGACAGTCGGAACGCAAAATTTCGTGAACACGATCCATGTTTTGATTCTAATCGTTATGGGGCGCCCAAATGGGGATTTGTCGGCGATCTCCCTTTCCCTCTCCCTTAAAGAAGTTTTTTTTGCTTAGGTATATAATGATAAGTAATGAGTGGATCTGTCAACGTACAGAATCAGAAATCCTTCTTATATACGTCCTAAAATTGTTGACTTTCTGCTACCTAACACTGGAACATTATTCTTCGAAAAATTGATAATTTATGATATTAAGTTTATATGGCCTCAAGATGGAAATGGTCAAATTATTTGTTTTTGAAAAGTGTAATTTAGATAATTTAGAGCGATATTTTGCACCGGGCTAGTCCGATCGCGATATATTTGAGATATTGTGAAAGTTCATATCTTCCACTCCAATCTGTCCATCTTGGATAATCGTTTTAATGCCGGGAAATTGGTTTAAAATTATAGTAAATATTGCCTTAACAGTACGTATATACGACAGACAGCCAGCGGAACACTAACAATAACTATCACAATAGATGGGTGGATCTAGGATTTTCTTGTAGTAAAAATTATAATCGGTTTTATTATTATCTTTATACTGGTCAAATTTTCCATTGGTTTAGTAGATAAATGGTCATCTACTGATGACCTCTTTCACATCTGAGGAAAGTAAGGGTCGGTGGTTTAAGTCAACATTCACAAACACTATTAATATATTGTACGGCACGTTAACAAAAAGAAAACATATACAAAGCGAAGTGCCATTTTACGAGCTTTCAAAATACATTTCGCATATCCCTATCAAATGATCGTCGTTAATGGGACAGGGGCGGATCCAGACACGTGCTTCCGGGGGACGATTTCTCTCTAAGGGGGGGGGCGATTTCATGCTTCAGGGGGGGGGCGATCCTATACTAAAGTTACCTAAATATAATTTTACACCCAGATTTCTTGGGCTACTATATTAAAAGTAGCATTGGTGAGGTTTAAACCCATAGAACTTACCTTTTTCAAGGCGCTTGGAGTTAAGATTACCTCGTTTTAATATTAAATTTACTAACTTTGAGGCTCTCGATGGGGGGCGATCGCCCCCCCCCCTTGGATCCGCCCATGTAATGGGATACGTTCTGCAAGATATTTCAACGAATTATTTAAATTGTAATTCTGCTAGACCTTTTTAAAGGACAATATCGATCCTGAGCCCGATTAATCTCAATAGGAGGAAGATTAAGGTGTCACCTTTTATTACATCAAAGTTCCAATTTTTAAAACATTCATTTTATATCGGTTTTTAGGCTTTTCTCTAGGCAAAAAGAGTGCAACTAAGATTTATAAACACTTATTTTGAAGGTTTTCTGATCATCATTTTTTATGATGTAAGCAAAAAACAAAAAAATCATATTTATTGGGTTTTTTAATTAATGCTCAAACAATTTACTTCTACGAGATTGTTGTTAAAATTATATCAGTTCAGCGGCTTGCTGCTAAATTTTATGTTACATAAAAATCTCTGTTGACTGGTAAAAAAAAGTGGAATAAAATATATCACTCAAAAGGAATTGTATCAAAGATCAACACAAAAACCAAAACAATGTTGGTCTGTCCCACACAGCATGAAATATTTCTAAAATATTTATGCAATATTTCTTGTTTGATTTGAAACATTTCAAAATATTTCTTGAAATATTTCAGCAATATTGCTATGTCCACGACAAAACCCCATTTGAAATAATTCATGAAATATTCCTGTAATATTTTATGAAATCTTTGTGTCATATTTCATGATATATTTCAAAAGATCTTTTGTTGTAGATATGAATATAGTTTAAATGTATTTTAGTGAACTATTTAAAAATATTTATATACTATTTCATGTTAGTTTTAAAGTAAAATTTTTCAGAAATCTTCGTATTTTCGCTACAAAAACCTTTTGAAATATTCCATGAAATATTCTGTAATATTTCATGATATATTTCAAAAGATGTTTGTTTGTCATGAGCATACGAATATTTCAGAAATATTAGAGAAAATAGTGCTAAAATATTTGATGTCTAAAGTATCTTTTGAAATTTTTTCCCAAATATTACTATATTCAAGACTACAATTCTCCTCAAATATTTCATGAAATATTGGTGTAATATTTCACGAAATGTTTCTCTAAGATTTCATGAAATATTTCGGTAGATGTTTTGTCGTGGACATAGGAATATTGCAGAAATATTTCAGTGAAATATTTCTTGAGATCTTTCATGCTGTGGGGTTGTCATTCAGAAACCATGATGTTTGGTGCTCTGGCATGCTTGCTATGCTGAAAATTTTGAACAACTGTTTTCTAGATTTCGTTTTCTAGCGTTTCAGAACGGCTCCGATGGAGAGAGGTCGATAAAATTTGTCTAATTTGGTAAACATAATTACACATGTTTTCGACTTTCTAGACGAAGGAATATTCGATCATATGCGTTTTAATAGCTAGCTTTTAATCTATTATATATTAATTATTACAATGTGTTAATTAGTCGATTTTGTAGATTACTAACTTGACCTGACAGCCCGACAAACGTTGTCCTCACCAAGCGTTCATTTACTTCGGCGAACGATTTATGCATATTCGATATTTCCATATCATACTATTTACTAATTAACACCGAGTTTAACATTTCTATCTTTTCGTTTCGAGATTTTTCTTATATGCAAAAAACGTAAAAAGCTATAATTCGATAGCAGTGTCACCTACCGGGTCTATAGGTGAATCTAAGTCATCCAGGGAACCAAACCATTGAGAAATATGTATTTACCCACAGAAACAAATACGCACACAAATTTTCATTAAAATCGGTCCAACCACTGAGTGTAGTGACAAACACACGTGCTGAAAAATGGTATACCAGTTTCCAGAAAGTACCAGAACGGCAGAATAACTGTTTAGCAATGCATTATCAAGAAATTAAAATTATAGGGCTTATCCCTTGCTATCTATTAAGGTAAATGACAATGACCTTGAAAAATATTTTAAGGTCACATTAATGTTTTAATGGAAACCCTCTATTTCAATCGAAAAAATCACATCATTTAAGATGACCTAGACCAATAACCTTCCATCCAATTTCATGGTTACGCTAATTTTTGTACGACCAGAACGAATGATTTAGATTCCGGGAATTTACTTGCTTTTTCCATCATTTTCTTTTTCACATACTGTGGCTGAAACAAATAGATTTTTCCACTTATTTCATTAGGAATAAGTTTCCCTAGTTTTCGGCATTCCCATTGTAAAAAATAACCATGAAATTGAGACCAAAATTTTCAAAAAATAATGGGACGTTAAAATATCGGTCAAGCTCATTATCATTTATTCCATCAGATAATCAAAGATATGTCCTATCAAATTTCTAAGAAACATTTTTTTGCATTTTCTTTTATGGTTTCTTGTCAAGCAAAACTGTCAAAACAATCAAGCTTTCAATGTCAAATTTATATTTTAATAATTGAGATTTAAATGCCGTTGACAAAGAGTCAGATTAAGACTGAAACGTTTGGTTTGGATTTTTTGGAATATAGGTGTCAAAGATCTTTAATAAAATCTTTTATAAAACATTTGCTCAAATATTTGATATGTCAGAACAAATTTCATTAAATGACACTACATTAAATATTTTCTATTCAAAATGAGGAATTTATGTAATTGTATGCTTGTTTGTGCTACTGTGGTGTGTTTTTATGACTACAGTTTTAGTCATTAAAAAAAAGGAATGGGTGACAAGAAAGGTATATTTTATCAGTAGTGGGCCTAATAAGCAAAACTTAGCAGTTTTACGAAAATGTTAATTATACGATTGTTATTGGATCAACTGTTGGAATTTTTTTAAACGGGCGTTAACCAACAACGGTCAGCAAACCGACGCAGCAAGCAACTACCCTACACGTGAACTTATTAAAAGAGCTGAGGCATAACGCAATAATGGCAAAAGAATTATTTTTGAATGGATAAGGCCACATTATCGATGTTGATACGACAATTTTCTATTTTAGTAGCTGAAGAAATAAAAAAAAAATATATAGAGCTTCCACCTACATATAGATCTGTGATATGATTTATAAGCCACTATTTTACAACACTCAAAATTGCTTTTTTTCGGTATATTTATTAACTTTTCAATTCACCAAGTTTTCTTTAACAGTCTGTACGTCAAGACAATGGTACTAAAATTTTCATTGTAGGCAATTAACCTCTTGTTTCTATTTTATATATACTCAAATAATAAAATTATTACTGTACAACTCACAATAAACTTCGCAGGCACAAATTTTCATTTTCACTGACAATTAACGCCAAAAATCTTTGATCAAATATAGGACGACGCGTGTAAATGTGATCAGAGATATATGTCAAAGTAATATTTTATCAAAGATTAGATATTACACTATCAAATATATTTGACCAAGTTGTTATATCAAAGATATTTGATTAAAGATTTGACTATTTTCTCAAGCGTGTTGTTATTACCTAAAGAAACCATAAAACAAATTGCCACAAATAAGCTTACAATTATTGAATAATAAGTTTTGGGTAGCTACTGAATTTTTCATTTAGACATTTCAGTCTCAAGAACTGAAAGACATCATATCAAGCTCTGAAATATCCAAATAATTATAATATTCACATTTGTCGGTCTCAGAAGACGACGATAATAAACATGAATCACTTACCTAGTCTTGCTGAAAGCTCTCTCTTATTCACTTTACTTTTCTTCAAGATTTTAGATAAAACACTTTTTAGCTGCTGCAGCGTCCCACCGTTCGATAAATCTTCCATTATATTAGAGTTTTTCGATTCAGCCATTAACAAGTCGTCAGTATGAAAATCATTTTTATTTAAGAATGTATTAAAGTTTTGATTTTTTGACCACAGTGCTTCATTGATTTTAGAATTTTCACTAACAATATTTGTGTCCGTATTATCTACACTTTGTACTGATATTAGAATATATAAAAGTATTGCGAATTGTGTTAATGACATAAATTGGCAGACTTGCCACACTGGCAGTTCTAAAACAACAGACAAATATTATGAGCGCAAAATAATTAATCGCCAAATAATTACACAAATACTGTGTGAGAAAATTACAATAATCTATGTCAAAAGTTACAATATACAATAAATATTAAGTGTTTCTAGTAAAAAAGTATGTTTCCAGTCATTGGTTTAGCAATCACTAATACAGTACAAAACACGTTGTCCATTAGACGGATATAACATTTCATAACGACACTACAATTTACCTATTGTCCAGTTAAGTAAACACTAAATAAATATTTTGCAATAATTCATTCATAATGTAATATTAGTGAATCTTTAAAACAACTCGTGCATTAATATAGAACCTTAACATCGATAAGGGGCATTCGACGTCAGATGTACAGTCAGTCTATTTCAGAACTGATAATTCGATTTACCTAAATTTTTCATACTTATTCTACATCACAAAGAATTACGTTATGCAGAATATTAGTCTTTAATAATCAAAATTGAGCCCCATAATAACATTAAAAGTGCTGTCATTTTCCGAATTGTAGGGTTGCATTTTCTTATTTAAATACTGAATGCGATAAAGAATATCTGAGAAGTCATTTTTAATATGATTTTTTTCTTGAAATCCAAATTTCCGAAAAAAAAAACGGAAAATTGGAAACACTTTTTTTTTAATTTTAAAAACATATATATTTTATTTGCACTATGCATAACGGTATTCACTTACATTTACTTTTAAGTGAAAAAAGTATACTGGTTTTTATGCCGGTTTTTCGCAATTTGTTTTTTTGTTACATTTCCTTAATTTTTCATGATTATCTGCACAGTATTTCATTTTCAACTGGAATTTTAATCGAAAATACGTAAAAGCTAGTTATAAATATTTATGTATTGTATATATTAATAAATTTTCTTATGTATATATAAAAAGTTTCTACAACTAGACAGCAATTGAATTCTATACAAAACTATATTTTAATAATATTACATGCAGGGATTTGTTCTTAATTTTAATAAATTTAAAATCAACATTGAAGCTAAAATTATAATTAGTGAAAATTTAAATAAACTTATATACCAACTGTAAACATTAATATATAAAATATCTAAATTCTCAATAATATTTTGTTTTTCTAGTTCTCAAAAAAACTGTTCATATATAATCTGATTTGGATAACTATAATAATAAATTTCTCTTTTTGGTGTAAAAACTATCAAGGAATCCAAATCTACCATGCGACGAATCTAGTGTGGTAGAATAGTAAAAAATATGAAAAAAAAAAACAATAGTAACTTTTTTCTAACCCCCTTCCCCCCAATTGCGTTCGTGTTTTTTTATCTTAAAGTACATGTAGTTGATTAACATTTTAGAAACAACCTCACAAGAATTTTTTTGAGTGAACTCTTAAGAAAATATAACAAATGCTACTTTAAGAATGAAAAAATGAAATAATTGCAAAGTTGTCTTGAGGGCGTCATTTTAAATAATTAAGACTAAAATTTTGCAGACTTTAATCCTTCATGATGTGGAATAAGTTTGCAAAATTTTAGCCAAACCGAAATACCTTATCTGAAAAAATCGACTCTACATCTGACGTGGTATGCAGCATAAGAGACAGTGACCCATTTATCTGGATTCTCTGAATTCCTGTCACAGCCAGTAGAACAAAATATAGTTTTGAATATTATTGAAATAGTTTACATACCACCATTAGCATAGTAAAATGCCAAATATAATTCACTATGAAATCATACATCAAACAAGCTTGAAACAAATTTAGAACAATTAAATTATGAATTTTAAATAAAAGTGCTCTGGGTAATTAATCTAAAATACAGAAACGGTACTTTTTGAGTTTACATTTTTCACATATTGCACTATCCATTCAGTGGTTACACATCTCCAAAACTTTGATAGTAAATTTCATAATTTTGAAGAAAAAAAACATTAATTAAATTTAATAATTTCATAAATTATCATTTTGGTTAAACACTTCTGAAACTTAATGCAATATGTACAAAATAATATAACATTCATCTAAAAAGTTCGTTAAATATATTTCTGGAAATTTAGTGATTTATTAGAAAAATTAACACTGAATTTTGTTTAATACCTCAGTCATGATAATTAATATAAACCAAGAACTAATAACATTGGGATTACTGAAATAAATTAAGATAATTAAGCAAAAAAACTCTAAACCAGGATCTACAATCTAATGGGGAAAAAATATGTTGTACAGTATTCCTACTGTTTAAAGCACTTGATTGGAAAAAATAATGAAATTAAGACTTGCATATAGTTTGGGAATTAAAAATCTTGTGATGCAAACTTTACTGGCCACAATTCTTAGTACATTTTTATAGAAACATATAGACATGCATCAGAATTTTAAGTATTTTCAAAACTAGCATAAAATATTTCCAAAGATATTTTGAAATTGGTGTAATATTAAATAAACAACTTAAATATAGTTATGTAATGAAAAATCAATCATAAGAATGTTTCCTCCGTATATGCAAAATTCATGAGCCAAAAAGCATTATTCAATACAGAGAACCCAGGTAATAGAAATTTTTCCAGTTTCGTTGGTTAATATGTTACTATAATGATGACATACACGACAGGGCTAGATTACCTCATCCTTGTATTTAGGCTACGCACTACGTACAATATCGTATTTGCAACGGTAAAGTAATCTCAAGTTCTAAGCCTTCCATTAAACAATCTTAATGACTTCAAGATTACCTGAAAGACGGCGGTGCTGGCTTAGGTTTAGTTAAGCCTTCAGTCTATTTATATCTGCGTTATAATCGTAAATAGATTTGTTTATGAAAACCTAACAAACATTTTATCTAATTAATGATCAATAATTAATTACAATATAATGAACAATTAAGATTCTAAAGCAAGGAAGACTTCTCGTCAATAACACCAGGAATTTTCGTATTGCTGCAATTAAATTACAAAATAGGTCAACAAATTCATTTTTTATGGTTAATATTAATAATTGCTAATACGAGCACTTATCGTAGTCGTCCTTGCAAAATTTTCTTTCAGAAATTTAGGCACCTAAGATTTACTAATACACTGATTTGTTTCTAAAAAGAAAAGAATTCTTAAGGTTTTGCAATAATGACGCTTCGGTAATAATAATCCTACCAAAAAAAAACATCACCAAATAGTTAATGTCTTGATAAGAACAAGACCTACAACATACCTAAATTAACTCGACTAGTTAAACTAAAAAGTCAGACCACAGAACTTGTCTTCAACTAATCTGAATTTCTCAAAGTCCAATCTTCTCCAAAAAAAGTTCAAATGTCAGTCTTGAAGTGATGTTTTCGGCCTGTAATAAGAAACTAAGGTATATTAAACGATTGGTTAAATTTATCAAATATTTTTATTGAATAGTCATAAAAATTTTTGAGAAAATAGTAAATGATCACAATCAAGTTATGTATGTATATATTTTTATTGGTTTAGTATGAACTTTCTGCCAACCGATTGTCATGTTAGTTCTAATGAAACAACATAAACTTTTATATCGAATATTGTCGACGAAGTTTCTTTATAGCAGTTTTCTCAAAAAGGTGGACTGAAAAATTATTTTCTAGTTGGTATTAATAAAAATTTTGTACTTGTATGTGGCATACATCCAAACAAACTTAAAATCTGTAATATTCAAGATATCGCTACTTTTTGCAAAAATATATTGTTTTATAGAAATGCAAATAAAACTTTTTTCATTAGGAGTAACAAATAATGATTTCACTTGTTTGTTACTTCTTTCTCAATTAAATTCATGCAATGATTTAAATAATTCGCATTTAAGGAAATAAATTTAAATTCGCACAAGTCTTTAAAAGACTACTGCTAAAATCCTGATTGTTGAAAATTATGTCCTGGACAAAATAACAAAACATTAACCAAAAATTGTGCAAATATAAAACAGTCAGCATGTAGTAGTTTCAGACAACTAACATTTGAAATTAAATAAAACCAAAACTCCCTAAGTCCAGTAAGATAGTAATGGAAAAAAGAAAATTAATAACTCACAGAAGTGATTCAAGGTTGAAGGATCCTTTGAAGCTACGTAAACTAATTATCAACTTGAAAGATAATACGAACACAGTTTCGAAAACTCGCGGGTTTGTGTAAAATACGGACTAGTGAATATAGTATGATCAATACATAAATTTGACTAACAAAAATTTAACTAATCTGCAATAGAGTAGAACAAAAACATAAAAAAATAAACACTTCATAACACATAATTCTTTACAATAATTTATGTGGCAAATATATCATTGAAAGCATACAATAGCATAAACAGCCATAAATCTGACAAAACTGTAAAATGTAACAAACATGTTTATAAATAAGAATAATTTGATATCCAAAACTTGAATCTATTTAGATACAACAACATATATAGAAGTTTCATCGTTAAAGCCTGTCTTTAGTGAAAATTGTACATAGTTATAACATGGATCCTTTAAAAAATAACGATAACTAGAAGTTACACAGACACAGACATTTGTATTAAAATTTTGATGAAATCATTTTCACTCCACCTTATTATGTAGGCACTTAAAATAAGTATTGTTTAAACAAAAATATATAAAATGCTGAAATGTATTAATCTATAATTCTAATAGAAAAATGTAAAATTGCTTATGTCATTAATCTCTAATGAGCACCCTGTGTTTTTGTCATCAACATAAATAGTTTAAATAATAGTTAAAGGTCAGTTATGCATACGTTATCCAAAATTTCTCTACAAAATAGTTTTTTTGTATCAAATCAATTAATACATTTTTAGCTTATAAAATATTAACAGACATCTGTGGTAAAAATTTCTAAATACAAATTTGAATAACAACTGCATTTATTAGGACTAATTTCCAGAAATTAAAAAATATATCAATTTTGATAAAGCGCCTACTTTTTCATTCTATTATGTCACAGTTGTAATTTTTTTGGCATTAATATTAATTAAATCGTTATTGCCAAAATATGTAATTATAAATTTACAAAAGAAATTGTGAACCGGACATTTAAGTCTTATAGGATTATTGTTTATACATTCTCAACAATAATATATTAATTCCATCTGCAACATTTCATTCAACTGCCACGTTTCAACTATTTTTCATAAAAAAGTTAGAATCTCTAAATGTCATTCAAAAACTGAAAAATTATCGAAAGTATGTTTCAAATTTAATTCCAATTCTGTGACAACAAACGGCATAGAAATATCATTTGTGGCAGTCCTTTTCAGTCTTTGACATTATCATCATTCCTTTAAACTTTTCTTAATTATAGAAATAACTAACTAAAATAATTAAAACGTTTCCTTGTACCATTATTTTTGTTTCGTCTGTTGGGCAAAATAACTCAAAAGAAATCGCAGAAGTTAAAATAATTTTCAGAAGTAATTTCCAATTCATTATTTAACATTACATTTTTAGAATATTAACCTAAGTAAATTGTTTAATAAATAAGAAAAGGCTTAAATCCCACAGTGCTTCCTAATGGTAGTGAAGATGAATTTGTTGAAAGGGACGAACCTATTTAGAAATCTTAAAAGATGAAAATTTATGACAGTGTTGATAGTTGGTAAATATGCTGGTCAATACTGGTCCTGGAAATAATTTGTGCCTATATTGTGAATATATAAGCACAAATTATTTCCAGGACCAGTTAAAATGTCTAGTCCCAAAATTCATCCATATATATCTATTATTTCAATGAAAATATAGGGTGGGGCACTTATCTCGACAAAAATATATCTCAGGTGGATTCAATTATATCGAGAACGGTTTCAAAGTTGTAGGGCACCGAGGAGGCCGTTGTATGGTTCATGTTAAGACTTCCTGTTTTTTTACCAAAGTAGTTTCCTTTTAACTATTATATATCTCTAAGCCTTTCTTACCCGAGACCTTTCGTTAAAGACATTTTACGAAAAAATGTGAAAGCAATGATTTTCCTATTTTCAATCGATACCCACGGTAAAAATGGGTGTTTCCATAAAAGAAAACAACTTCCCGTCAAAGAAACTTACTTTCGGTTCTGAAGACGTAATATCGACGATACAACGGCCCCCTCGGTGCTCTATAATTTTTGTATGTAACTTTTGTTGATTTAATGGAATCCAACCCAGATAGTGGTTTCAAGGCAAATACTCCAACTTTTAATACCAAATTTTGGGTTAAATGGAAAAATTGAGAACATTTTCCATAGAAAAAAAAATGGACATTTCCATTAAAAGAAAACCACTTCCAGGGACAAAAAACTGTAATTCCGGTCACGATCAGAAGTCATAATATCGATCGTACAACGGCCCCCTTGGTGCTCTACAACTTTTGTTTGAAACTTTTCGGCATAATCGAATCAACCCTAGGTGTATTTTTGTCTCAAGATAAATGCCCCATCCTGTAGAGTGCGGTCTTCAGAGGTAAAAATGCTCGAATGAGGATTGTGTACCTTCATTAGGTCCTGAGGATCAAACTATTAATCAGCATTACCTTCACGTTCTTGCTGAACTTCGTGAAAGAATATGGATAAAACAACTCGACAGTGAAGGGAGAGGTAATGGACTCTTCACCAAGACAATGCATGCACCGACTTACTCCAAACTGTTGATCAATATCCCAGTATTAAACCATCCACCTTATTCGCCAGATCTTGCACTGTTCGATTTCTGATTCCGAAGTTGATATTAGCATTAAAAGGGACACAGTTTAAGTCCATTAAAGCTGTGAATGAGTATCCCGCACGTGTCCTAAAAGAACTGTCACAAGACTTCCAGTATATTGAAGGTGATAATGAGTAAATGTATTTGAAATTAAAATATATGACACCGACAGTCTCGTTATTTAATGGTCACACCCCGTATTCTAGTACAATCAGAATAAATCTAGATATTTTGAAACTTAAGAGTCCAAATTTAAGTTTTGAATATGTATAGTAGTCATACTATAATTTATCAAATAGGATTCAATTATATTTTGGCCTAAAAAAATTGTATGCAAAATATAATTTCAGTTTCAGAACGGAAATAAGTCAGTGCAGAGAGATTGAACAAAACAATTAAATTTAATTTGAAAAAAATAGTTGGTACAAGGAAATGATCGCAATTCTTGTTAATCTGTAAAATTAATAATAAATAATTGGCTTTATTGTGTGACACGAAAGTGATATGTATGATTAAAATTTGGAAACAATTAATACATTCATAATACATTCACCATTAACATGAATTCTTTAAATAAATCTGTGGTGCTACCAAAAACATATAGTGACAACTTATTTATAATAAAATATAAAAATATAACTTTAATTACTTGCACAAAAATGCTTGTGAATTTGTTTGTATTAAGATCGTATAACAGTTTTGGATTTTAAAAAATCCATTTGTCAAAATAGTTAACCTTGAAGTGTAACATAATGTCATACAATACATAATACCAACAAACGTACCTGATTATTAACATTCAAATCAGATTTTAACTAAATAAATATATCAATCAAAAACGTTTGTTTTAATTTTTGAAATAGACATAAGCGATAAGACCCCCGCCCAGTAACAGAGAGCCTCCTATAAGTAAAGGTAGATATAAAGACCTCTTCAATTGCGTCCATTGTTCGTTTATCTGTTGCCGGCGTTTCATGTCCCTGACTTGTGCCTCAATTTGGTCTTTCCTCTGTTTTCGGTTTCGTTGTCTCACTTCATAGGAAGAGCTGTAAAATAAAGTTATAAAATCAAATCAATTGAATTCAAAATTTATTAAATGTGTAAGTAAACTTTTTATCGTTTTCCCTATCTTGTTTACAAAAGTGAGTGTTCACCCTTCCTAGCATACTAGCTGCAAAAGTTATCAAAACGCAGTCATTTTTAATTGAATAGGAAGAAATTTGAATTCAAGGGTATGTACACGTCTGTCAGATGGCTATCTGATACCCTCAGCCTATCAATATAGGTACAGAGATTAAGGCCGGTACCTGCTCCTATCTGCATTTTTTCCTATAATCAGCGTTCCATTAGTAAGTAAGTTATCCAATGTAAATTTTAGATCCATTTTTTATTATTTATTGGAGGTAACATTTTTTTATTTATTCGGGGTAACAAATTATGTGAGGTAACAAATTAAACGAGCCTAACTCAAGGGGTTTACAGGTTTTATTATTGAGTTCCCATGGTCACCTTACTGTTCCATCATCAGTTGGGCTCAATCACACCCTAATATTGGATATATAGACAAAACCAACCAACCAGACTATGGCACATTTACAATATCCCATATCGAAGACACACATGTTTTTCTAAATATCGGTTTTACAAAAATATGTTAAAAATTTCTTGTTGCTGTTTTGTCTGTGTTGTTTATTCATGCTTTTAACTCCAAAAAATTTAAAAGTATCCTACTCACTATAAAAACCTATAAAATAGTAAAACCGTGGGACGTTTTTATACAAATATAAGTATTTTAGTTGTTTATTCTAATATTCAGCTATTAAAATAGATTTATAAAAGATTAAATTATTCAACATTGTGGTTAGTTTATAACTATAGACTATTAAATATTTCACAAAAAGTCATGTAAGTCAACAGGTAAAATGTCATGAGATTTTACAACATTGTTCGATTTCTTTAAAGGGCCCCACTCACCTCGTTCTTTTCTAACGTTTTTACCCGACGGTTAAAAACGTTCGGGTAAAAATGTCATAAGAACGAGGTATACGGATAAGAACGTCGTTTTTGCACGTCGTTCCAAAATTTCAGGCGAAGACTGAATTTTGACGGTTATCGTGCCAACCGTTCGGGTAAACAGGAGGTGTGTGGCTTATACAGTTAAATTGGTGAGACATTTTTCTGAGACAGTCACGTTCGGTATTCTCACTTTTTTATTGTTTTGTTGTTTATTGATTGCAAAATTTTCTAATATTAGACACAGGACTAGAGACTTTCTATTACTGTTTATTGAACTTTCTCAATAATTTCCTTGCGTCTAGAGATTTTTTTTCTTTTTCATTCCTAACAAAATCGCTGCCACCGCTAATAAGCTGTCCATCGTGATTAACTGGAGCAAAACAAAACTGTTGTGTATGGACTTATCAGTCAACATGCTTCCTTTCAACATTTTTAACCGTCGGGTAAAAACGGCAGAGAAGAACGAGGTGAGTGAGCCCCTGAACAGTATCGCTTTGGAAATACTATAACAATTTGTACAGTTTCAACAATTGTGTACACATCAATTTCAAGTGCGTATTTTTTATTACACTAAAAAATTGTTATAAATTAGCCATTATTTTTTTCTGTATAAGCAAAATTCAGCACCAATTTAAGCAAAGCTAAGAGTGCAGTTCGTGTATGTTTTCAATTCTGTGTAACAGTATAGTAATCACTATGAATATACAAGTCTAACAGCCTCTCGAGTTGGTACAACTTCATGGTTATAAAAACAGTTGAAAATGAATCATATTAAATGATTTCCGTCAACGTTGGTGATATTAATTAATTACTGCCCGATTAAGATACTTAAAGTATAACATGGTCCAAGGTTTACCTTGTTGCCATATCAATTGTATTAGTAAACAGTCGACAAGGATATTTGTGTAATTAGTACTGTTTAGATTTTGGATTCTAACATGATGCTTGCGACAAATATACGATTTTAACAAAATTGATACCTAGACAGCAAGCTTTATTTATTGGCCTCTGAATCTAGCCATGTATTATACTACATATTGACTATTAAGAAATTAGATAAGAGAGGTTATGACAGACCACCTTCATAATTATCTGTAGCCATTTATCTAATGTCAGTTACGCATTACACCCATCACCTTCATTTGACACATCACGCTGTTACACTACTTGCAACTCAGGAATCAATCAAGGTTATCGTAGTTGAGATTATAGCACCTCCTTGCACCCCCACCCCGGTTTTCGTTTTTGTTCAGCAAATATTCACATTATTGTAGATAAAGCAAATATCTCTGCTGTTCTAGGAATTTCAATAAAGCATGCGAATAGACGTGCGTTACACACCGTGTCATGTGATTTCTAATATAGAAATTACAAGATGATAGTGATAGACTACGTATTTTAAATATTTAAATTATTTTCCAGTATTTAGTCCTTTAAGTATGCTATAAAATCGTTTTATTTACTGTAACAAGGACATTTCAGATCCTGACAAGAATTGTTAAAATATTTGTGGAGTGTAAAAATTTACATTCGTTAGGTGTTATAGTATAAATACTCTTTTCTTATACATTCCACATTGGAAATGGCAGACAATAAAAAATCCGGTACAATACAGCGATTCAGTTTCTGATTGGTCAGTTATACCTGTGCAGTTTCTTCGTGGAATGTAAAAGCGAAGAGTTAGAAAAGTAGTTTCAAGGTAAAATTATAGCAAAAATCGAGTCAGTTAAAAGCACTACAAAATCTAACGCAAATTATTGCTATACTTACCTATTCTTTGAGTTTGATAAATCAGATTGATCTGATACTGGACTTTCTGATCTTGGTTCTGGCTCCTCTTCCTCTTCTAATTCATCTTCTTCACTAACTTCTTCATCAGCTGGAACAACTGGCAGTGGCCCACTTGGAATGTAAGTCTGTAAAAAATTGTACAAGTCATTTACTCATATTACCACAATAAATATCACATTTTTATTTGACACTACAATGCATTACATGTGCATGTACAAAAATGAATGTCATTTTTCAAATGTACGAAAATCACAATAACACTTTAATAACTCATATGGAGGATGTTTCTAAAACATGTACCAAGGCTCGCCTCCAGATTCCAAAACGAATAGAATATATAATGGGTGTTTTAATAAGAGCGCAAGAATTTAATTTCCTGCCAGTTTGACAGGCATAATGAAACGTGATTATAACGTGACAGATTGAAAGTTGACAGATAGGGATTAGAAACATGGAGGATTACACGCTAGAAAAACGCGTCCTGATTGTTAAACATTATAATTTAAATGGTGCAAGTTTGATTGCCACCATTCGTAAAGTGCGTCCAATGTTCGGTCGACAGAATTTTCCTAATTTATATACGTGAAAAGTAT
The DNA here is from genome assembly GCA_034190945.1 of Octodonta nipae. Taxonomy (NCBI): domain Eukaryota; kingdom Metazoa; phylum Arthropoda; class Insecta; order Coleoptera; family Chrysomelidae; genus Octodonta; species Octodonta nipae. Next base: position 38,470,864 of record CM067219.1, read on the forward strand.
AAATGAAAAACCAGAGCCGTCGTCGTCATGCAAAAGGAATGACATTAGAACAGCCACTCTTCAGTGTATTCTTACTAAAGATTTACATCAACTTCTCAATGGCTCAACGACTTTTGCCAACAGACCATGCAAAGCGAAGAGAGTTCACTAATTGGATGAGGCCCCTTGTATTTTAAATCCACGATAGATCCATCAAAAAGCAATACATCCAAAACCTGTCACTCTTTGGTGTGCATTTGTGGTCTGGAGGAATTATTAGGACGTATTTCTTTGAAGATGCATTAACGGTGACGATGTAGAACAATGTTTGCGTTCAATTTACTTTATCTGCCACTTCAAGAGATTTCTTGAGTACTGAAACATTTCCCCAAAAGATTTATAGATACCTACACAAGAAGAATAATTAAAGATTGGGTGAAAGATTTAAATTTAAAATGTTTTACCCACCCCAAAAGATGTATCAGAAACTTAATTTTCTGTTGATGAAAATGTTCATAAAATTTTCCTATATAATAATATCGGGTGGAGCATTTATCTTAAGACAAGGTGACATCTCAAGTTGATTCCATTATTCGGTGGATTTAGATAGAAAAATATCGGATTGTCGAGTCGATACATATATTTTTTTAAAAACACATTTTGTTCACATCAGAAATAATATGAACTATTTGAACACTTGAAACCCTACAACTTTTATGTGAAACTTACTTCAAAATAATGAAATCCACACGAGTTATTTCCGAGTCTCAAAATAAACCACTTGTAATCATTTATGGCTAATTTCTGACCAAAAAATGCACCGAATCGAAAAACTAGCAAGAACAACGGCGTTTATTTTTCACTTTTATATCAAAATCCACAGTAAGAATTTGGTGTTTCTATTTAAAACAAACAACTTCCAGTCGATAGAAGCCATTTAATGGCCTACTTAATACTCTACAACTTTCTCTAGAAACATTTTTTTCAAAATAATGGAATCCACCGGAGATATTACCTTGTCTCAAGATAAACGCCCCAGCCTGTATAACTGAATTAGACTACTTATTTATGTGTGGTATGCTAGAGTCCAAGTTTTAAATTATATAAGGGCTTGAAAATAGAAGTGCTTGAAAAAAAATTGAAAGAAAAGGGCTCTAGTTGTGGATAGAGAAGCAAAAAAATTGAAAGAAAAAGGGCTAAAGTTGTGGATAGAGAAGCGGAACTTTTCAAAAGGCAAATGTAATTGAATTTAGAATGGGACAATGTATTTTTAATTTTCATATTGAATAAAATTGTAATATTTAATTTATAAAGATGGCGGCCTTTATGCAGTAACGTCACCATGTGTTTTGAGTTTGCACATAAAACGTACTCATAACTCGTGGGTGTTTTTAGAGTTAGAAATAGTTTGTTTATAGAAATCCGTTGTCTATAAATCCAAGGATTTGAAAAATTTTCCGCGAATCAGAGTTCTCGGAACTTGATTGTCCAACACTCGATTCGCGGAAACCGGTGGAATTATTGAGAACTAGTTTCTAAGAACAAACCTACTAAATTGATTTTGTATTCAGTGGCCATAATCTCTAACCAAACACTTTTAAATGTCAAAAAAATTGTACAACAAACAATAGTTCAATATTTTATGGCGAAATGAATTCCGACGTCCAGGAGTTTCAGGAAAATCTAGCTCACAGAGACTCCAAATCGGGAGTCGTACTGTGTGTAACGCCGTTTTCGTGTGATTTCTATTCTAGGAAATAGTAAATTTACTCAAACCTGGAATAAATATTTAGTAAAAAACTACGCTACTGCTAGCTTGAAAGATGGGTCACTTTATTCAATAACTATTACTAGAGTTGCATAAAAACCTTGATCAACTACTTTAAATCGGCAAATATGTTTTACACGATGACAGTTTTGCTGTGACAAACAAGTCCAGCTCGCAAGTAGACGAACCTTCTTAATTACATATTACACTGTATACTACCAAATATTAACTCTGCAAAAATGACATAAACCTGGGGGCTCTGGGTTCTGACTCTCTCATGTATCACAGTGGCAATAATGCAGATTTAATTTTTAATTGAAGGACACTATATAAATTCAATAAAATTATAAGCCGTTCCAAAAAAATGAAAAAATATAGTTCCAAGGGGTTTTACTATATCTTACCTCTTCGTAGCTAGTTTTACTATTGTAATTTAAGTCATCATCCGAAGCACTTTTCGGAATATTTGGCAGAGGTCTGTCCTGTATTGTTCCGTTATTTCTGAGGCTGTCTAACCTGGGAGGGGGTAATGGCGGCGGCTCATCGTCTGAATCTACTAGTTCGGAATTTTCAGAAGTATTTTCAGAAACATTATTAATAAATAAGTCTATGTGATTTTCCTAAAAAGAAAAAACAATATATAGTGAGACTGAGATACCATGTTTGGAGGAACTTTACCGTTATATAACATAATTTATTATAGATATAGTTAGTTGTTATTTCGATTTTAGACTAGAAGGAAAGGCATTTTTGGGAGTATTTAGATAAAATATATCAGTAAAATTACCTTAGATGGTTCGAAGTTATCGCTCAATATTTGCTTAGTACCTTCAATTATTGCTTTGTAAGAAAACTGAAGTTGTTCAGGTGTTTGAATAAGGCCCATTCTATACTCCCGCATTTCCATCAATACTTCTTTTACATCTACCGAATTTAATCCAAATTTTTCGATCTGAAACAGAGACACTGGATTATTGAGACAATCTTAATTCAGTAAACGAAACGTCAAAAATATAATACTTATCACTTACAAGAATTAAACAAGAATCTACAAGGCAAAAAGTTCCCGACCTCCCTATTCCCGCCGAACAATGTATAATTGCTGGACCAACTGAAGATTCTAATACTCCCGCATCTCTAACTTTACGTAGGAACTCCAAAAATGCGGTTGGCGATGTGGGTACTCCAAAATCTGGCCAGGTGATATAGTGAAATTGTTGTATATCCCGGAATTGTCCTGAAATGATTTGAAAACCTGGGATCAGTTTTGGACTTAGAACTAACGATAATACACTAATGCACTAAACTATTTTTAAATGATTCTACAATACGCAAACTTTCTTACTGATTGTAGTATGTTGGGCCATTTATAGTTATTTTCATAGCGGTAATATTTAATACAAAGTACGTTAGACCTCGAGAAAAAGGAACACACATTGAGGGTGAAAGAAAACCAAGTGGACGTATCTAACTCTGTCTCAGCGTGTTTCTGATTGGTGCTTGCTTGAGTCCATATACTTAATACTAATATACTGCTACCGCCCGTAAACGGAAAGGTAACGGACTAAGAGAGACACCAGATTATCGTTTTACGCCATAACTATTATTATAAATGGACCTGTCTGTTTACATTAAAAATGGGTTGAAAGATGTTTGCCGAAAAATATTAAACAATTGGGTAACCGATGCCAAACTTCTTTCTATCAGCGCAAGTCTGTTTATATATATTTTGAATTGAGGTTAACTTCGTACTTCCCATTGTGTAATGTGTTTTGGGTGTTGAAACTTGTTTGAAATCAGTGAACATTTTGTACAAGTGTAAAAAACAATGATAAAGTGCTATTTCAGTGATTTACATGCAGGAAAACATATTCGTTTGCCGAATTATCTTCTCACCGGTAAGTGTCAGATCATAAACGTGTTAACTGAGTTTTACAAAAGGTCATTTAAGCAGTAAATATAACTACATTTTACGTGATTAAATAAATATTTTATAATTACTGTTACATATTAGTAATTAAGCCAACAATTGTTTTTGTTATTGTGCACATCTTTTAATGGATTTTAATATATTTATTTGTGGATTAGGTACGTATGTAGTTGTATTATTTTGAATCTGAATAACATGACCTTTAATTTAATGCAGATTGGGCGCTACTGTTGGAGCCGGAATATTAGTAAACAAATATATCTGTGTCTCTTTTTATTTCTGTTTCATGTTACAACCCACTTTTCGTTTAGTCCTATAAAGTACCGGGTCCAGTTATATAGTAGTCATTGGTTTTACCGTACTTGACCCGTTGTGTGCAAGCGTTGCGAACTCGGTTAAGAGACTGTAAATGTGGTGGGAAACCACTAACCACAAATCAAACAGAGAGAAATCATAACCCCAATGACAGAAGAGAAAAATTACACATTTTCAAAATGTACATAAGACAAGAAGTACACTAAAACAATAATATAGGCATATATTTGCTTACACCGTGATGATTGTGCCTTTCTCTAGACTCCGCTAGTAGTTAGTATATTAGTACTTAGTATAAATATGCTTGTGTCAGTCAAGTGAGTCAAGTGGCGTACAGCCATTGCTTGCACCACTAGATAGAGATACGTCCATTAAGTATGATTATTTTCGTGGCAAAAATACTTTTAGAATACAGAGTATGCCAATCCGTGTGTAATCCATTATTGTATTATGAACATAACAAAAAATCGCGTTTTTTCGTTTCTTGTTTATATAATCAAAACTAATGCGTAATCTCGAAAATGTAAACAGACGAATTATAGATAATGAAAATTCCACTCCGTGTTCAACTCGAGCGAATTATTATTATCGAAGAAAAACAGGAAAAATTCAATATGTCAAGTTGTAGCGCCTGGAAAATAATAGTAATTTTATATATACATTAAGCGTGTCTATTATTTTTTGCCCAGTTTTTGCTGACATCTGTTAACGTCCCATTTCAATTTTGAACTAAGATTTCGAAATTCATAGTGTCACTCTGTAAGTCTATGTTTTACGTTGCATTCAAGTCTGTGGAATACGTGAAACATATTAATAAACATAACTGATTCAATCTCTTACCAGACATAATTCAAGACTAACCAATACTAGACTACACTGCTCGTTCCTTTCTCTCAGACACATTTCGATAAGCTCATCTGGCTTCTAGAAGAAACGATTCATTGCTTTCTTTGACTAACGTATATTCGTCGATCGTCTAGAGTGTTCGATCTTATGAAAAAACTTAAAACAAAATCTCTACGACCTTGAGTTTTCTAGGACATTTCCAGAACATCTGTTTCGTTAATTAATCTGAAGTGAAGTGACATGTTGGAATAAACGTTATTTAACAGAGCTGGAACCCTTTATTGAAGTGATGGTGTGATTTTAAACATGACTTGGTAGCAATATCATTTTAAAATTATTTTTACTAAACTAAAAAAACTAAACAACCAAAGTAAACAGTATGTGTCATAAATAGAGTGAATAGTTATTTTATTTAAATATTTATTCTATACCGATTTTCAAAATAATCTGGACACCCGGAAGAGTTGATCAATTTTAATATAAATGTTTGTCTAATGAAACTTCAAAATAAATACATACCGATGCCATAGAGACTATTTGTTCTAAACTCCAAACGACCGTCAAATTACGATCTTCACTTGGTAAATTGCCTGGGGTGGACCGGATCCATGGCGACACTTAAGAATACCTACTTTAGTCTACCTCGACCAACACTGCATCCCGTACGGTCGAAAAGTGTACACCCATTAATTGTTTTGTTAACATTTTTATTATTTGTTATCATAGACAGAAAGTTTTATTCCATTTGGCTATATCTATCTGGTTGTTCTGTTTGCCAGCATTTTAACATACTTCACTACCCTGAAGAATGTTTCAATTTCGAAAATATTTTTCAAAAGAGAAATAGTCCCCCTCCCAGGACCCATTGTAACACGCTAAAAAAATCAATTGGCAAAAACTAATAAATCGTCAACGTCTAGTTTTGCGTCTATTTTGGTACGTAAAAGATAACGTATAAATGACCATTATTTTCCAAACAGACAGGGCTACAACATGAAAAATAACGAAATAGTAATTTAAACAAAAACTGACTATGCGAGTTTTTCATATAATTCTCAAGTACTCGATTTGTTCTTTGTTTCATTCTCTACAATTCATATGTTTACAGTATCATGATTGTTGCCATTAGGTTTGATTTAAAAATGTAAAAACAAAGAAGTTTTCGTTTTAATTGTTTGTTAAATTATGTGAGCCGAAATCATAACTAAATATTACTACGGATTATTTTTAAAGGTATGGCACAATGAATTTTGTAATAGTATTTTTGATACAACATCACTTTTATCCACTATTGGTACGAGTAAACTAGGGTATTTGAATGTAATTTTTTATGGAATTCAAAGAATTCAGAAAGTTTAGATCTGAAATATTAAAGTTTATGTAGAATTATTGGGTTTATTATGACCCAAAAAAACAAGACTATATTGATTATGAGCAGATTATTATAATTTGCACATTGCTATTGAACTCAAATACAAGTCCAAATTTAACAAATGAAATATGCACGAATACCCACCACTCTCAGTATCTGTCAATCGAAGTACTCTAGTCAAATAATAAGAATGGTCCTGTTGTTCCAAATACTCCACAGTTAATCCAACGTCAGTTAATTGCATGGTATGTTCCGGTCCAATTTTCGCAGGCCAATACTGATAACATTTGTCCTGTCTCTTTTCAATCAATTTATTTAACATGACAATAGCTGCAGTGTTTTGCTCCCAAACCATCAACCAAAAATGACTGAACGTATTACTCAATGGTCCTTGCGTCAAAATGTATTGCCTATTAGCTTTTTCTACTTTTATCAAGTTAGCATTTATATAATCTGTCGATCCTCGTTTTAATACTATTCGACTGTGGTCGTATGGACTGACATCTCTATACCGATTCAATATTTTGTTTTGTGGTTTGATGGCTTCTGAACAGGTGTTCAAAGTTTTCAGGCTCTGTGCTCGAATTTGCTGCAAATAAACAAAAAACATTTTAAAAACAATAAATGTCCACTTTTAAAATAAATTATGGCAGAGCACTTAAGGTTGTTTCACAAACATCAACACTACATAATCAAATAAGTTATTACAAACTTTTTGTTAATCTATTTTTATTCTGAAAAACTTGGAAACTTTGCAGGACCTTAAAAAGGATAAAAGAATTTTTAACGTAAAATGGGACTATAGTTCATATATAATGAACTAAATGAAGTTTAATTTGTAATTTTGTGCTTTTATCAAACTAATCATTTTTTAATAATTTTTAACGTACTTCAAAAAAGAAGGAGGTCCTCAATTCGTTGGAAACATTTTATGCATGTTCACCGATTACTGGACAACGGCCAAACCATGTCGATAGTTTAAATCTACTGTATTTTATTAAGGAAGATCCTCACCGATTTCTTTGAAACGATTTAAGAAATATGGAGAATTAAACCAGTATTCTATTAAGGTATAAAGATACATTGCAAAGTAGTACCATATATGTTTCATAAAGTATTGTTACGAGAATTCATCCGACAGCTGGTGCAATCGGTCATCAACCAACTCGTGGAAGGGACATTATTCCGGTGCTTCTGGGAATCCGAAATGTTTCGTCTCTCAACAGGCCGACCGCTGTCGTTACTGGGAATTCCCTTAAAGCTTCCAGAACATGAAAGAGTTTCCCGATGGTTCGTGGACTTACCAGACAATTCCGAGAGAAATATATAAATTTGGACAGCTGGCGATAGGAGGCATTCAGTTTTCGACGGTCGTATTGTGTAGTTAAGATAAATTGTAAATATTAGTTTTTGTGAATATAAATTGTGTTAAAGTAGTGGAAATAAATTAGAGTGAGTTTTTAAATAAATCTAAGGACTGAACAGAACCCGTGTGTGAAAATAAAAACATTACAGTATAATAAAATTTAAGGATGTTCGAAAGCGCTCTCGAGAAGAAGATAAACAAGGTTCAAACTGGAAAACTTAAAAAATGCCAACCTCTATTCATAAAAATTAAATGCTACCTATACGAATGCATGTACTAAAACCTGAGAGTGCAATCTGGCAATGTAGCCAATCTTCGTTCTCTTTCTAATTGCAGCCAAACACATGGTATTAACGCTCAAAGAGCCCCGCTAGATTGTAAAAATTAGGCAGACAAAAAGGTAAATTGAAATACGATCATCAAAATATGTATTGCTGAAAAATGATAAAAAACGAACAAAAGCCACCGTAAAGGATTACAATCCCTTTGAAACAAATATAATATGCGTGATAACGGCTAGGCCGCGCGTATTGTTGAATTGAGAAGAATATCTTTTACGTTGTTAGTGCACCAATATCAAAAAATAATTTTCAAGGAAGAAATAGAGGGAAATGAACATGTGATTAAAAGTGTCATTTTCGGCATAATTTTTTTTATATTTAATAAATACTAGCAGTTATATGTTTATAACTATGATTAAAATTGTGAAATGTTTCATTAAACAAAAATTTATTCACAATGATTTAATACTAGTTACTCTAATATTAAATATCGTCTAATGAATATATTATAAATGCCTAATGCATTTATATTAAATACATAAAACGTGACTATTTTGAATTTTACTACTTTCATATCAATAATGAAATAATTCACTTCAATAAACGCACACCATTTTGTTACCGTTTCCAAAACAAATCTGTATTCATTAGGGGTTTTCGCAAAAGCAGTTCAACGGCAATATTACCGTAATTTTCTGAAAACGCCGTTCGCGGAACAAAATTACTGAAAATGAACCGATATACAACTAAGTGAAGGAATCCCAAATAAAACAACGTCCTATAGACGATAACACCTGGTAACAATAGCAACCTAGAATTAATGTCTAAGTACTTCTTGGGAAATAACACCACATTAAAGAAAAATTGCTGTATATTCGTTTCGGGGTCTAGGTCAGACCCCGTTGTCAATGGTTAAGAAACTATGGATAAAAGAGGCACAATTCTAAGATGTAAATTAAAATATTTGACAATGTGTATTATTTGATTTCTGACGTCAGAATAATAATACAATTTAAAATTTTCTAAATAGTGAGGATTATAATTTTTAATAAAGACACATAGATATAAACAGGTCCTAGCTTTGTATACCACTATATTTTCAGAACTTTTTTAATTGGAAAAAACTGTTTACAAACTAATTTAAAAATGCACATATAATTATATAACAATGCAAATGAAGATTAGAATAAAGAGGTTGGGGTAATTTTCAGTTGAAGTAAATGCAATCTAAAGTCCAGATAAGTATTTTCCTTAACATCAGAACGCAGATATATCAGAATTTAATACAGCATATTTTTAAGTAAATGTGAAATTTGAAAAAGGGGCACTTTTTACTTTATGAAAATAAAGAGGTCAATTTAGTTTCGTTTTCAAAGTCGAATTTTACAGCCGATATAGTAGCTTGCCAAATATTCAAAGACCGATATGTTAGAATTTGGCATAGTTTTTTTTATATGTAATTGTGATACAAAAAATGTATAAATGCACATTTAGACTTTATTAAATTAAACAGGTGCATTTCGTTATATTTTCAAAATGTAAAGTTTGAAAGCCCATGCAGTTTGCTAAATGTTGAATGTCGGATACCTGAAAATTTGAAATAGAAATTTTTTTGAAAGAAATTAAATAATTGCAATTTTAAAGAAATGTTCATTTACATTTTATCAAAATAAAGATGTGCATTTCATTACATTTGCAAGAAGTTTAATTTTACAGCCGATATAGCTTGCTGAATATTGTTTAACAAACACCGAAAAAAAATTGAACCTATAAATTTAACACCTAATATTTTTGAGAATAAATGCAAAAATCAAAATTTTAAAGAAATGAATATTTAGATTTTTCAAAATAAAGATGTGCATTTCATTATATTTGCAAAAAGTTTAATTTTACAGCCCATGTAGCTTGATAAATATTGTATAACAAATACCAAAATATTCTCAGATTTTTTGTCGTATGTCGGCTACTTTCAGGGTAGTCATATTTATAGGGTCAGTTATTTTGAAAAGTATTGTTTAGCTATAATTATGGTTTATATGCGGATGCCCTTTTGTGGAGTCATTAGTATTAAATTTCTAGACAAATAAATATAAATTAAATATTCCGAATATTTTACAATAATGCTGACTGAAAAGGAATTTCTATATAGTGATATTCATTCAATATTTGAAAATTTATATTCAGGAGATATTTTCAATTCCGAAAAATTTACAGATTGTTTAACCCATAGAAATTAACCACAATATGATTTCTCCAGATGACATGAAACAAAACACTATGTGAACTCGAGTGATCCGATTTAGAGACAGAACAAAAATAGAACTAAAAATAATGAACCGATTCTGAATCGATTTAGAACTGCTTCCGCGAAAACCTCTATTATTTAGTTTGACTTTTGGAACATGAATCAACGTTGTTACATTCAAATTCCGCGCGGTTGGCCAGATTATATTAGGTTTGTTCATAGTAGCCAGTTGCCAACGATTCCAACGGTTTGAGAAATTCTACGCCAATCAGCGAGCTCGGTAGTAAACTTGGCAAACGCTCGATTGGAGTAGAATTTCTCAAACCGTTGGAATCGTTGGCAACTGGCTACAATGAACAAGCCTATTGCAAGCAATAATAAGCCCTCAAGGTATGCATTGTTGTCACACTTCACAGTGTCGTATTTGAATACGCTTTGAGATCTGATAAAATTCTGTTTCTTATTTTAATTAACTAATGAACTAGACGGTAAATGACGGTTTTTTCTGTTTCATATGAAAGTGTAAGACTTAAGCTATCGATTGAGGAGTTTTTTGTAATTTTCTTAACATTTATTAAATGTAATATCACTTGTTTATCCAACATAGACATCGTTATCCCATAAGAGCCCATGTATAAAGTGCCGATTTTGAAAATTATTTTCTCAAAAATTACACGGTCAATCAAACCCAAATTTTAACAGAAAATAGGCATTATACTATACATTCCTTTGAAATAGTTTTTGAATTTTTTCTAACATTTACGTTTTACTTTCGAACATCCTTTAAAAAATCGGATAATTGAATACAATTAATCATAAACTTTTTTACAAATAATCAAATTAAAATCTCAATATATGGTAAAAAATAATTGTCGACAATTAAAATTTCTATAACCACACGCACAGGATAAGAGAAAACCAGAAACTGTTTTCATATCTATTAAACTGCAGTCAGTTAATTTCTAAAAATAAATGTACTTAAATGTAACTAAAATTACTATTTGCTAGAGTTTATATTATAATACAACTCTGTCAATGTCATTTTACTTATAATTCTACAGTTTTCTGCATCTAGAAACGCATATGAGTCTATTCAGAAAATATATCTTTCCCATTTCCAAATTTACGAAATGAAGATATTTTCGGCGATAATTCTACCGATCGATGATCAATATTGTCGCTTAAGCAGTTATTGCAAATTTGTAATTTATATAATTTAGAGTGATATTTTGCACAACCCATCCTATTTACAGCGATTGTTCTGTTGGAATATACTAAACACATTTGAAAGCTCATATAATAAGATTTCAAAACTTTATTACAATGTCATAAAATTTGTCTAAAACTTCTGTACCTTCTGGAGATAGCCTGCCATGCACAAAATCGTGGCAACGGTAGAAGAAGAGGGCAACAGAGACAGTAACAGGCTATTTCACTTGGTGGGTGGAAGCAGCCAGTGAACAACATGCTGAAAGTATTTCATTGGAAGCAGCTCCCAACCGAGTGAAATAGCCTCTTGCCCTCTCTCTTTTTAGTCGTGCCACGATATTTGTGCACTGCTGGCTATCTCCAGAAGGTAAAAGCTCTAAGGTCTAAAATGCTTGTAAATGTTGGTTTAAACGATCAACTCTTTCTTACCTAGCTGTCTTGACAACTGCTGTCATTGTACCACTGATCGTTTGTCTCAAATTATTTTAATGCTATATTCCATTTAAACCAATTTCACGGCAATGAAAATCCAAGACACAAAGTGAAGGACTTATAGTAACTTTCAAAATATCTTTGGTTAATACTCGTACAATAAGTTCTGCTAAATACCTATCAAAATTATTTATATTACAATTATTAAAACACTACTTGCCCGGCACATTCCATTTTGGGTCCAGTTATACTGAACATCATAAACTATAATTCTGACAAAGTTTAATGTTCCAGTTGCTATAACACCAAAGTTATAATTTTTGTAAACTCCACTTTTTATAGGTTTTCCGGCTTTTCTCCGTGAAAATTGCTCACGACCATGGGGCGGCTGTCCCTTAAGTGCACTCGTGCGCTGAACCCCCAAATTTAATAAGTTTTTAATAAGTTTAAAAATCAACACAAACTGTTTAATAAATATCATTTCAATACCAACAATTTATCAAAAAACAATTTAAGCTTTAATCCAAACTATTAAAACTTATATTCGCTGTAAAGAATATTTCACCGTGCACTTCTGCTAGCGCTCGGTGAAACTTACATACCTTCTATGAGATACGACATAACAAGCTTAAGCGTAACATAGAAGATAGTTAATGCAAACTATATGGAGTAGTTGACGGATTCTCTTCCGCCGCACGAGGACATCGAGGTCTGCTGATATTGACCGAACCTACCCGAACGTTTCAATACTTCAAATTTTTGTTTACGTGATTTAATTATTAGTTCCTTTGTTTTTGTACTCTTAGTCTATGAAAGGATATTTAATATACAGTGTGGGACATGGTGTGTGTGTGTGTGTTTAGATAAATGTGAAAATGAGTATTAACTTTAACATTGATTATATTAAAAACAATAATAAATCCTTTCAAAACAAATTAGATTAAAAATTGGCTGATCCACCTAGGTCATATCTTAATTTAAAAGAGTGCAAAACCAAAATAAAGTATTTACGCGAAGTTTTAAAGGTGAAATTTATAATAAAGAGAAATGGTTGTGTAGATGTGATCGCCTCAATACATTAGTTTGTTTTCCTTGCATTATTTATGGCGAGGAATCAATTTGGACGGAAACAGGAGTGAATGTTTAAAACATTTCTTAGATTATACCATGTCTCAGGACCGGCTAAATGCTGTTTCTGGGCTTAGCATTGAAAAAAAAAATTCAATCAATGCCAGACTTTAATAATAAAAAAGTCATTAAACATTTCGCTTCCGAAAAAGTCGACGAATATTTTAAATTATAAAAAATAAATGCAGTATTAGCAAAGCTATGGCTTGTTTTATTGCCTCTTTGAATCCTAATATTTGACCAATAAAGTGCACCACCAATTCCATAACCCACCAGCCGCCACTGCTCACGACTGGTTTCAAAGGATTTCTGTTCTTTACAACTTTTCATAATATGCGCAAAAAATCCATATTTTTGCTTGTTTTTATTCTTTAAATATGGAATACATGACAAACAAGACACCGGAATCGTATGAAAATTACAAGTGAATTTGCAATAAAGCACACACGCTTGTCAGGCTAACCATAAATATTCATTGAGAAGGCTTCTCAAAAGATATGAAACACGACTTCTTCGAATTAGAAAAGGAAATGTGGAGATTCAAATGAAGACAGAGACAAGAAATGAGAGAAGTAATGAAAGCAAAACATACAGAAACAATTATCTGGCTAAATATATTCAGATGATCACCCTCCACCAAGAAAACCGAGGAAGAGACCAGCATAAAGGAAGTCGATGAAGCACAAAGAAAATCGAAAAGCAGAGTAGGGGCAAGTATGTAATAACAAATGAGGTACTAAAATACTGTGGGACAGCGAAAGAATAGAGTATAAGCATACTAATTCCGCTATTCAAAACACTGACAGAAAAGAACAGGAAAACTATGCAGAAATCAATCTCTTAAGTACCATGTTTAAAATACTGACAAATAAACAAAAAAATATCACTGGAAGACGAACAACAGGGTTACCGTATCGAAAAATCTTACACCGACACATTATTCGTAACGAGAAAAATAACAAACAGAAAGCATTAAAATGTAATCGATGGCGTTCTCAGTTAGTTTGTTTTTGTCCGCAGTTGTTGTCACAATGAAGCGGCGCCACGCACCGCGCATATCCCGTCTAGGTTGGTCATAGCCTAAGACAGTGATATTCCTTAAGCCCCCCTCCTCTTCAATGTGATAATGGATGAGATAAGAAAGACCGTGATGAAAGGTAAAGGTTATAAAATGTGAAACAATGGAATAAAAACCCTCTACTACACGGATTACGCCATTCTCATAGGGGGAATGGGATGCAACTACCTGGGAATCGCCTTAACTAGTTGAAACAGAAGTAGAAAACCAAATACAGAAAGCCAATAGAGCAGCGGAGGGACTTTTCAGGTAAATACTCTGTCATATTTAAGATAGTGGTTAATAATGAAATAATAGAACAGGTATCATTTTTAATATTAAGGTTGCTTAATATATATTAATAAAAAAGCATTTATGTGTCGAACGATATCCAGAAAAAAAAACAGGAAAGAAACACAAATAAAGTTTTATAGAACGTTGGCTATACCAGTCCTGACTTACGGTAGAGAGACCTGGACAATGACAAAGAAAGATGAAAACAGGTTACAAAGTCAAGAAATGAAATTCTTAAAGGTTGCACGCGTATGGACAGAATTACAAATGATTGTATAAGAAGTGGACTAAACATTTTTAGCATAAACGAAAAAAAAATACAGAAAACAGGAGGAAAAAAGAGCATGTAGATAGAATACAAGATGATAGAATCCCTAAGAACGTATTGGAACTATAAATTTAGAGGCAGAAGAAATATTGGTAGACCAAGAAAAGATGGGTGCCGTAACAGCTAAAAGCCTAATACCTAAATTGGAGAAACATGGGCCATCAACCCCCCTTCCCCCTGAAAAAATGATGAGAATGCCTTTCTCCACGTCGCTTTTCTGACCCTTGCCAGGCCGTCATGCATATCCAAACGGAATCTGGATCCGTCGCATACGAAGATCATATTACATTCCTGGTTCCATTGTAGCCGCTCTCTATACCACTAAGGTAAAAGACAAGACTAAATGAAGGCGTAATGAAAAAATCCAAAGCTTTTTATTGCCGACATGCTGTGAGCATTCCAATAAGATTTGAAACGATCGCGAAAAGCACAATTCTAAGAAGTCGATCTTCAGCTTTTCGTGTTCGCCCTCCCTAGAACAACGCTTGGCAACAACCTAGAAAGATCCCTCGAAGATTCCTTGAACTTCCATATTCTTCAAACGTTGTGAGATCAACCATTTCAAAACGACATAAAACCAAGAAAACTTCGACGAATGAGTTTCATTGTCTACCGGTTTCAGACTAACCTACAAAGGTATTGAAACTCCTATTCATATTCGTGCGAACTTACCTGGTAAAAACTGGCTTTTCAGATAATTATTTGCCCTAAAACTTTTATAATTGATGGACATTTGCGATTCTTCTCATTTCAGGCATAGTAAACGAATGAATGAACAACACACCAAACGACTTGTACGAAAAAAATGCTTATTGTTGCCAAACTAGTCTATTGCCTTTTAACCAGGTTTTAAAACCAACATACATATATGGCTAAAAAACCTAAACAAATATTCATACCAAATATTAGTGAAATAAATTTATTATTAGCCAGTATTCTGATTTTTGTCATTTAGTATAATTGCAACCATAATTTCACAATTTTTAGTTTATTTTTTAAATTGTGCACATATCTTTATCAACAAGTTTTTTTTTTCATTCTCTCATAAAAATAAGATTTTTTCATCGATTGTTTTAATGTATCAAAAACAAATAAAAAATAGAAAATATTAAAAAAATTTTAGTTTGAGACAATATGTTCATAAATAACTAATTTACACAAAATGTCGGAAGCTTTAGGCTTAAACTGCTATTAAAGAGTGATGCTATTCTAAACTTTCTAGGGAAGTATAGTATACAAAAGAACAAAAGATAAAACGAGTTTCAAGTGGATATTACTCATTTCCACAGGAAAAATCGCTGTGGAAAGTATAACAACGATACAATTATGAAAACATTAAAGTAAATTGCCTTCTTTTCATATGAAACGGATAGTCATAAGAAAATTATGGGTTTACTTCATACAAATGTTTACAAAACTTTTCCATTTTTATGATTCGTAAATTTATTGTCTATAAACATGAAATGAAACATCAAAATATACTAAGAAATAAGAATTCTATTTACAATACTGTGATAGTAAAATATCTTATCAGACTTTAATAATAGGTTTCAATTTAATTACTAAAACCTGCTATCGGATTTCTGAGAAATTTACAGAATGAAATACATATAATTTTGTTAAATTAAATATATTTCTTACAAATGTGAAAGCCCGTGTCAATATAATGTGGTTTTATACTATGTCAGAATCCGGTTCTAGATTCTACAATAAATTGTTCAGTTATTATGCCTTTCAAACCTCAAAGCGAATTTATGAAGATTTTAACAAAATTATTCCAAAAGTTAACAAAAAAAGTGTTGGGAAGAAAGGTAAAACAAATGAGAAAATAATGAGCGCCATATATTACGCCATACAGTAGTATGGTTAATTATCCATACATAAGTATTAATAATTTCTGTAAAGAACATAATGCGTTGTAAACACGTTCTTTCAAATTGTCGAGCACCTTTATTCTTGTTAATTACTCAAATATCAAATAGATTATATCAACCTCAAATTTGAATGCAGATATTTCACTTTGGATTGCAAAACATTTATATAAATTTTTTAAAAAACTTCCAGAAAAGTTCAAACAAAAAACTTTTAATTTAATCAAAAACAGAAGCAATACTGTGCGAGGACCATAAAACATCTCATAATTGTAAAAACAAGCTTTTATTTACAGATTATTACACTAAAAAGTAGAAATAAACTCCGACGTGCGACTGGCGTTTATATTTTAAGTGCAATTGTCTTTGAATGCAATAAGAAAAGGGGATAAATTAACGTATCTGTACTGAAAGCATATATATTCAAGTTGTCTTAAATATCGTGTGCCACTATTGTTGGTTTCTAATTGTCTTCCAAATTTTATTTGTGGCATATACTTGATTATTTTTATGTGTTCTTGGGAAATAACACCACAATCGAAACAAAAATCGGTATATTCAAGAAAAATCAAACGTTTCCATGTCTATTCTGACCTCGTTTTCAATGACTTTAAATATGTATTGAAAAATACAAACAATTGCAAAACAGAAAATCACCGGGTCAAAACTAGGTTCCAAAGGAGTTATTAATTTATGGACGGGAGAGTTTAATAACATCACTGATATATAAAATGTTAACAGAACAAAAGATACCACATCCATAGAGAGCAAATACAACGATTATAATGTTGCAAAAGAGAGAAAAAGAAGCAAACAATTACAGAATAATAAACCTACAACACCATGCTCAAACCAGTAACTAAGACTATAATAACCAAAATGAATTGCATTACAACATTGACCCAAAAAAAAACAAGGCTTCAGTATGCGATTAAAGGATGCCATAAATCTACTATACAACGGCGGAATACCAAAAAATATCTGGATTTCTTTATTTACACCAAAAATAATCCACTATTTATTTACTACAGTTGATTGATACAATTCACGCGGAATATAAACTCAACTAACTACGCAAAATGTACAATGTCCTTTTATAATTAACATGGAATTCTCTTGTATTTTTCGCGAACTACGAGATCTCGTAGTTCGCGTAGCGTTTTGCCGGAGTCTTACCGAAATTTCCAGTCGACCTTGCGCAGAATCCCTTTTTTATTTCTTCAGCCGGCTTGTTTACGTTGTTTTAGTCGGAATAATGAAGGTTTGTTATTTTCACCAGGGGCAGCGTAAAATGAATTTTATAACAATATTAGGGATCAAAACGGGCAGGCGTTACAGAATGGAAGATCGGTAACCTACGATCCTCGATTATGCTGATAATGCGGTCCTCTTTGCGCAAAATGAAATTGACCGTCATTGTGTACGGCCTAGCAAAATGAGGAATTCTTATTGAATTAAATTAAAGGTCACAAACACAGTACATTGTCAAAACAATTTTATATCATTGGGAAAATTGTCGGAAAAACAAAATTTCTCCCACTTTCTGGACCATTATTTTTGTATAGTATGACTATGCCGCTTATTATTTTTTCGAGAAATAAGCAAGGCCAGTTAAGCCGTATGGAATTTCGTCGAAAAGCGAATTAGGAAGAAATTTCAATTTTCCGTTATAGCCCATGTGTCACCCAAAATATATGGTCTAATATCCTAATTTATTGTTTTGGGGTAGTTATTTGGAATTAAGTTATAGCAGACTGAAAACGAATATTGGTACTACCAAGCTCATTGTGCATGTGCAAGGAACGCTTCAGTAGAATGAAACAATAGACAAATTGATCGACCTAGACCAAGGAGGACTAGATTGCTCTAGTAAAAATATGAACATGCACGCCGAAACAAAACCAAAATGATCTAAGCGAAAATATTATAATAATATCAAAATAAAAATAATAAATTTTATTTAGTGAGAGTCGGGTACCTTAACATAATCTCTTATAGTCGGGGTCAATTATAATATTTATTGTAACTTTCTAATGTGCTTCCCAAAATTAACCCTGTAACTTTCGTTTAGGATTTTCCATAAACTATTAAGAAGTGCCTATGTATTTTACTGTTATAAAAAAATACATTTGTATTTCTCATAACGAACCTACACATTTCTTACTACATGATGCACTTATTTGAATCAACTAATTTGTTCTCAACGTTAACCTTGGGAATTTTCTGTTCCATATTTTATAAATTTTAGACATATTTTTAATATCTTTTAAATTATGGATTTTCAAATCACAAACCTTACATGCGCTAAAAAATATTTTAATTTTCTTCTAATTCGCTTCCCAAAATTAAACTACAAAAACAGTATTCCTTTAGTTTACTATATTCGGAATCTTTTTTTTTTCGTTAAGTAGATCCTGAGAAAACGGTTGTTAATAATCTTATAAGAGTTTATGTTCAACCATATTCTATTTTTTTCGTCTTCGAACTGTGTTTATATTTTTATATAAACAAACATCTTGAAACAAATTATTGACACTCATTAGCGCAACTTACACTAATAGCAAAATGTTCTTAGAAACGGTTTCCCTTATGCGTATTAATTGTAAATAACATTGTAAAAAAATCTATTCAAGAAAAAAGTCAATTTATAATCATTTACATTATACAATTAATACGAAACGGAAAATCTGCCATTCAACTATTCAGTAATGAAAGTCTACTGTTAATTTAATTAACGGCATATTCAACCTGGTTCAAGTATTTCAACAGATAACTTTTACGACGACAATATGTGTGAATAATAATGCTATATGAATAGAGAATGTTTTGCCTTGTACTGCTCTTAACTGCAAGAGAAAGAATAATAAACGGTTTCGGTTAAGTATCACAACCGACAGATATTAATCTCTGTGTTTATTCTAAAACTTACGATTTATAAGTTACATTTTTACTTCACATTAAAAAAAAACTGTCTTTATATTTAAAGTATTACCTAAAACGAGGAATTGAATGTGAATATTGTGTTTCTAAATTACATCAATTAAGAATATCAAGGTTATTCGCCAAAACACCCAATTATCCATATATTCGCTTATAAATATTACTAGATAATTTAGAATTATGTAGAAGTTTATTCCCAAAATTATTATCCTCTCATTATAATCCAAGCAGCGTTTATTAAACTTTTTCTTTAGTCGAATGTTTTTTAATGCCCACTTTTTTCGGGGAACTCCTCTGTATTCATTAAAAAGTATTTTTATGTAACATTTACGTATTTATGAGTATTCATCTATAATCCCAACAGATATACTTTAGGGATGCGCCCCTACCCACATGAGCCTTGATAGATCTCTCGGTTGGCTTTAGTGTCACATACGGGGGAAACCACTGTCCCATACTCTTCTCTACCCTATTATCTCAGCATCACAACGGCTAAAGGGTAAAATCTTGACAGAAAATCCGAGTCTCTATGACTGGGGGTTTAAGCAATGGGCCTGCACCGCATCATTAATAACAATAATAAAATGCAAAAATCACACACCAGCCTTGGATACAGGAGAAATCAAACAGACGACGACTTAAGCAACGGAAGAGGACAATGTTTATGGTTACATGGAATATCCAAGGTCTCAACAGTAAGAGAAGTCTTTCAAGAAATCGACAAGATGAAAGTAGATGTATATGTATTGACAGACACTCTATTGTGGTCCATCAAAAACTTTTTCCCTTATAAATTCAAAACGGATTGTTTCCTCGCACGAAATTATACCAATATACCCATCCAACAAAAAAAGTATTTGTATAACTTACTACATTATTCAACCACTAAAGAACAAAATTGAAACAAGCAATGTTAGAACCTACTGAGTGGAATAGGGATCAGATAACGTCACAACGAATTGAAGCTCGTACCACAGTACGAGCTTCAATTATACTAAATTACAAATATAACAAAGCTCAAGAAAATAATGATAATACAAGAAACATTGAAACCATCAGATACAACTTGGAAAACTTCAAACAGGATTCGATCAAATTCCTTTATAAAACACGATTAGAATACAAAACTACAACCCTTACTGGAAGAAATGCAGCAGTTAGAACAAGTTAAAGAAGCTATTCACAATGCCGATGTAGTCATCGAAGATGGCACAGGAATGATGGACAAGGGAATTAGAAGAAAGGAGAAAATTAAAAACGTGGGGGCATATAACAAGTGGTTAGATACAAAAGACTGAGATAAGAAATGATATGCAAGCATGAATAGAGAAGTGAAAAGAGGAATAGCCAAAAACAAAAATTGTATGTGGGAAAGAAAATATGAAGAAAGACACATATATATATATATATATATATATATATATATATATATATATATATATATATATATATATATATAGTTTTAGATGGTTTCCGGGAATTCATCCGCGTAGTTGATAACTGATCCCTGCCAGGATCGATGATAAAATGACGACGTTTCGGCAGAGTCACATCTGCCCTCTTCAGGTCGGTTCGCATAATTCTCGTAGCCTTCTGCTTTCGCTTCTAGTTACTCGAATACTAAGATTTTCTGAAGCGCGCGCGCTGTTATATAGTCGTGGCTCGGCGCCTATCGGTTGGCATCGTGAACGGCTGCGTGTGATTGGCCCTTGGCGCTCAGTGGGCACGGCTCCATCCTGCTGAATTGTTATTTCCGGTTGAGTTGTTATTGGACGGGTCCGGGCCGGTACGGTGTTTAATAGGATTTTCCAACAATTCGATAAGTTCTGAATTCCATTGCGTGCGTTTAGACTGTGAGGTCTCTTTGCTATTTCAATTGCCTCTCTTACGAGTCTTGATTTCGGGTGTTCTATATTTGCCAGTATTCTGGTGTTCTCAAAGTCTATTCGGTGTGACATCGTGGTGGCGTGTTCCGCAATGGATGTTGTTTTTTCCTGGTTTCTTACAGCGTTCTGGTGTTCATCACGTCTGACTTGAATTCTTCAGTTAGTTTGCCCCACATAGGTTTTATAACAGTCTGCACATGGAATCTCGTACACTCCCTGTTGTTCTAAAGGGATCCTCGTCTTCGGAGTCCTCAACACCGTGCTTATTTTTCTGTCTGTATTGAAAATAGTATCGATATTGTGTCTCCATAGAATTCTTGCAATACTGTCCGTGGTCCCCTTGACATACGGTAAATAAGCCTTGGTTATTGGTGTCTCACGCTCCTCGTCTGCTCGTCTCGGCCTTGACTTTAGGGCTCTTTGTATAATTCGGTCTGCAAATCCGTTTTGTCTCAGAGCTGTTTTTAAACTGTCCATTTCCTGTTTGATGTTATCCTGGTCAGCTAGTCTTTGATCTGGTTACTAAAGTCTTGACGACGGCTTGTAGTTGGGCTGGGTGGTCTAAACGCACGCAATGGAATTCAGAACTTATCGAATTGTTGGAAAATCCTATTAAACACCGTACCGGCCCGGACCCGTCCAATAACAACTCAACCGGAAATAACAATTCAGCAGGATGGAGCCGTGCCCACTGAGCGCCAAGGGCCAATCACACGCAGCCGTTCACGATGCCAACCGATAGGCGCCGAGCCACGACTATATAACAGCGCGCGCGCTTCAGAAAATCTTAGTATTCGAGTAACTAGAAGCGAAAGCAGAAGGCTACGAGAATTATGCGAACCGACCTGAAGAGGGCAGATGTGACTCTGCCGAAACGTCGTCATTTTACCATCGATCCCGGCAGGGATCAGTTATCAACTACGCGGATGAATTCCCGGAAACCATCTAAAACATTTAGTGCCCGCGAAAACTTAAAAACATATATATATATATATATATATATATATATATATATATATATATATACAGACTGGAAGGTATAAATAATTAGGGCGTCTCATTATCTAAGTCGGTAAGGATGACCGAATCGTTAGACCAAATGAAGTAATTAAACAATAAATGGCATAATAGTAGAACGAACAAAACAACGACAACAGATCGGACAAGATAAGTTACCATAACTAGCGGGAGAATATCATCCACCAAATAGAAGATAAAGAAGACCCGCACATACATGGAGAAGAGACTATAAATGTTGAGAAAACAGTCTATATTGCACAAAGTGGAAAAAATACAAATGAACCTAGGAAAACACGAACGTGCAATTATAGGTTAAATAAAAATGCAAGATACATGTTACATAATAGTTTTATTGAACCACGTTGGAGAAGTAACAGATATTTCAATATTATGGAATACCAGAAAGAATCTGATACATAAACTGCAAATACTTAAAAATAAGGCGATAAAAACCAGTTTTAACAAAAACTAACTAAAATCAAGTGACTCATTGTATAGACATTTTTAAACATTGAGCAATAAAAAAAGCTCATACATTGGAAACTAATATATAAACTACATCACATAAAAACAACTGTAGAGTTAAAGCTGAACAAAGACTATCACAGATATAAGTTAAGAACAAAAAAAAGAATAAGTCGCAAATTTTTGAAGAAAGTGAGAAAGCTGTGTATCCTAGTCTTAAGAAGTACCTCAGAAATAATAACAATTAGTTCGTGGACGTACCAGACAATTCCAAGATAAATATATAAATAAGAACAGCTGGCGATAGGAGGCATTCAGTTTTCGGCTGTCGTATTGAATACTTAAGTAGATATAAATTGTAAATAGTTGTGTTAAAGTAGTGGAAATAAATTAGAGTGAGTTGGACTGTGTTTTTAAATAAATCCAAGAACTGAACTGTACCCGACTGTGAAAATAAAAACATTACAGTGGTGACAGGTTTAGGTGTATTTATGGAACTTTCAAAGGGAAAAATAAATAGACTGACAATGTTTAAAAACGTGAGTTTGGACCAATTCAAAATGACGGACTTAAAAAAAAGAACTTGAGGAAAGGGATTTAGAAATTAGTAGGAAGAAAAGTGAATTAGTACAACGGCTACGAGATGCTCTAATAAATGAAGGTAACGATCCCGATACCTATTTGTTTGAGATTTCTGGTACTGGGGACATGAGCATGCTATTAAAACAAATGAAAGAAATTTCTAAATATTTGAAAGAAGCCTTAGAAGATAAATTGTTAGAAAATGCTAAAACCCTAGAAGATAAATTGCTGGATCAGCAAAATAAAAGAACAGTTAGTCACAATGCAAAGAGGAGAAACACAATCAAAAACCGATTGCAGAAACAGTACAGAGGTAGTGGATTCAAAAATTGGCCTCGAGGGGACAAGACACAAAATGGAACCTCCCCAATTTGATGGAAAATCATCATGGACTAATTATCGTCGCCAATTCGAGGCTGCAGCTAAGCTGAACGGATGGTCGGCAGAGGAGAAGGCAATCGCATTAACCCTAGCCTTAAGAGGGGATGCTACAGATATCTTACAAACATTGAATACCTCGGAGCAAGAAGACTACGAACAACTGGTCAAACATTTAGAACTGAGGTATGGTCAGACACATTTGGAGCACGTCTACCACTCCCAATTGAAAAATCGCCACCAGGGATCAAATGAATCCCTACAAGAGTTTGAAGCTGACATTGCCCGTCTGGTTCGCCTTGCCTATCCAGCCACACCGGAAAATGTAATAGAAAGGTTAGCAGTGCAAGCATTTTTGGATGGACTTCGGGACCACGAAGTCAGACAAGCATTGACCCTAGCTCGACCGACTCAATTAGTAGATGCACTGGCTCGAGCTTTAGAATTCGAGGCTGCGAAAAATACCTGCAGAAGTCAAGCCAGAGTCCGAATCGTTGATGGAGAATCTAAAGACGGCGGAAACGATGAAGCCTCTGTAAGAAAGATAATAGAAGAAGTCCTTACCGAAAAAAGACTAGTGAGATGTCGGAAGTGTCATAAGGTTGGACATGTCCAGAGTCGTTGCAAGGAGAGCAACGGAGTCCAGACTTCCTCGCCGGGGAAACTAAAGAAGGCTTATGTAAAGGGACCACCGTCGACCTGTAGCAAACAAGTGTCAACTACCAACTCATATTTCGCTTCGCTACGCAATCACGTTAACAGTGTCTTCGTAGATGGCCTTATTAATAGGAGCCAATTTTCAATGCTGCTGGATGCAGGTGCGACAAAAACAGTCATAAGGCCCAATATCGTTTTAGAGACGATGATAAAATCAACAAAATGGCAACTGCGAACAGCGACAGGAGAAGCAGCGAACGTCCATGGTGAAATAGAGGTTGAAATGACCTTGGGAAACACAACCTTCCTACATCGGCATTAGTAGCAGACATCGAAGACGAAGTAATCATTGGAATGGATGTCATAAGCTCCAAGGAATTCCAGTTAAACTTCAATAATGGAATTCTGCGAGTGAATGACGAAGAAGTGGTGCTTCATGGAAAGGATGACATAATGCTGCGAGCCATCTTAGTAGAGGATGTCAATGTTCCGGAAAGAGCTGAAATCATAGATGCTTGCTTAGATGGGAAAGCTAAAGCTGGAACAGTAATGATGTTTGATGCCGAACTTAACGACGGAAATGTAGGCAGAGGAGTCGCACTGGGGAAGACTCTGTTTCGTGCTAGGGAGATTGTGCCCGTAAGAGTAATGAACCTGAATCATTACTCGGTTGTGCTAAAGAAAGGAACAACTTTGGGCCATTGTTCAACAGTTTCCTCTGTAGTCAGAAGCACACAGCATGCAGAAATACCACCAGGTAAACTATCTGAGGAACTGGAAAGACTCATCACCGATTCATCTAAGAATTTGAAACCAAACCAGAAAGCAAAATTGAGGGACATCGTTAGAAACTACCAGGATATCTTCGATGTAGGGAATGGCAAAAGAGGACGAACCGATCTGGTAAAACATAAAATTAATACTGGGGATGCTCAACCTATTCGACAGTCGGCGAGAAGATTACCCCTAGCTATAAGAGAAGAAGCGGACAGGATAGTCCGCGAGATGGAGGAAGAAGGTGTTACTGAACCATCCAATAGCCCTTGGGCTTCTCCAGTTGTCTGGGTTAAAAAGAAAGATGGTTCGACCCGATTTTGCGTGGACTATCGGCAATTAAACCACGTTACAAAGAAAGACAGCTATCCCCTTCCAAGAATAAACGATACCCTAGATACTTTGGCTGGATCGAAGATGTTTTCCACCCTGGACTTGAAGAGCGGTTATTGGCAAGTGGAACTTGCTAAAGAAGACCGAGAAAAGACTGCTTTTACCATCGGCTCAGGACTTTATCAATTCACGGTGATGCCGTTTGGACTGTGTAAGGCTCCAGCAACGTTTGAAAGATTGATGGAAACAGTGTTAAAAGGGCTTTCATGGAAAACGTGCCTGGTGTATCTTGACGACATTATCGTCGTTGGAAAATCTTTTGAAGACCATGTGAGGAACCTGGAGGAGGTATTTCGGCGACTTCGAAGTTCCGTACTAAAATTAAACCCGAAGAAGTGTCAGCTGTTCTTGGACATGTAGTTTCCGCACAGGGAGTAGCTGTTGACAAACAGAAAATCAAAGCCGTCCAGGAATGGCCGATACCTAAAGATATCCACCAGTTAAGAAGTTTCCTGGGGTTATGCACGTACTATCGTCGGTACGTCGCCGAATTTGCCAACATCGCCAAGCCACTTACTAGACTCACAAAGGGGAAGGTGCAGTACCAGTGGGACGAGGAATGCCAACGATCATTCGAGACACTGAAAAGAGCATTGACAAGTGCCCCCGTCTTAAGTCATCCTTTACCAGATGGGAACTTCGTTTTGGATACTGACGTAAGCAATGTCGGAATTGGTGCGGCGCTTTCGCAGATTCAACACGGTCAGGAGAAAGTCATCGGCTATTTCAGCAAGACCTTGAGCAAGCGGGAACGGAATTACTGCGTTACTCGCAGGGAACTCTTGGCTGAGGTAAAGGGAGTAGAACACTTCTACAAGTACCTCTATGGTAAAAGATTCCTCCTGAGGACTGATCATGCAGCACTGAAGTGGCTCCTGCAGTCTAAAAACCACGAAGGACAAGTGGCCAGGTGTATTGAGCGGTTCCAAGAATTCGACTTAGAGACTGAACATCGCGCAGGAACAAGCCATAAGAATGCTGATGCCCTATAGAGGAGACCATGCCCTGATGACTGCAAACATTCTCAGCGAGCTGAAGAAAAAGGGGCTGTTCTCTGTAGAACTACCGCCGTCGATGACCATTGGCAACCTGAGGAGATTCAGAAAGACCAAAAATTAGATCCAGAACTAAAAGAAGTTATCCGGTGGAAGGAAGAAGACCGCAAACCTACGTGGCAAGAGATTTCCCGATATTCACCAACCATAAAGTCGTACTGGGCTCAGTGGAACATCCTGGAAAATGGACTTCTCAAGCAATCTCCAGAGGAGGGAAACGACAGAAAGAGGTTGTAGTTCCCAGAAATAGGAGACTCTGTAACGCAAAACCCTTGAGAGAACGCTTCTATTGGGTAAACTGCCAAGTAGAAAGGAGTGGTGCCGGAAACGTACGCCCTCAGAAGCGACCAAAAGCTCCCATGAAGCAATATAACGTGTCCATTCGAAAGACTAGCCATTGATGTTGCCGGTCCATTTCCTGAATCCGACTCTGGATATAAATACATTGTGGTGGTGATGGACTATTTTAGTAAATGGGCCGAAGCGTATGCCTTGCCGAATCAAGAAGCCTTGACCATTGCTGATGTCCTTGTCAAGGAATGGATCAGTCGTTTTGGTGTTCCTTTGGAGTTGCACTGAGACCAAGGTAGAAATTTCGAGTCCACTCTTTTCCAAGACGTCTGCAAGCTCTTGAAGATCAATAAAACACGGACGACAGCATTACACCCGCAATCCGATGGAATGGTAGAACGGATGAACCATTAACCGCCATTTGTCAAAGATAGTCTCTGACCACCAAAGAGACTGGGACCAGTATTTGCACTTGTTTCTAATGGCATATCGTTCGTCTGTGCACGAGTCCACGGGTCAGACCCCGGCCACTATTATCATGGGACGAGAATTAAGACTACCATGCGATTTAATGTTTGGATGTCCCCCAGGAGAAGAGACCGCAGGTGAAGACTATGCCAGCCAGCTACGTCAAAAGATGAACGACATCCATGAACGAGTCCGGTTAAACATCGAGAATGCCAGTGCCCGAATGAAGGAAGCCAACGACATCAATGCCGGGGGCGGAGAATTCCAGGTTGTATAACCCGCAACGTCGTCGTGGATATTCGCCCAAGCTGCAGAGGTCTTGGGAGGGGCCGTACCAAATTGAGAAGAAAATCAACGATGTTGTCTACAGAATAAAGAAGCTACTTCGGGGAAAAACAAAGTTGGTACATTTCAACACGTTAGCCCCCTATGCCGGAAGTCATGACGGCGAAGTTGACCAAGCTCAAGTCCGCAGCATCCAAACACCCGATGATGAGTTGACCTTCGAACAGTTTATGGCACTGTATTCTAATGGGCAGAAAGTGCAGCACGACATGACCACAGAGGAACCCCGAGACCTGTTTGAGGCGCCCATAGAATATGCCCTGGCTCATTGTGTGGCTCGAGATCTCCGGATGTCCAGAGGAATAGCCAAGGTGTTTGCCAACAAGTACGGCCAGTTCCAGAAGCTACGGGAGCAACATCCACTGGTAGGGAAGGTTCTTCATCTCGAAGATAAACAACCAGTGGGTACCAGAGACATCTTTTATTTGGCAACGAAAACATTCTCGCAGGACAAGCCAACATATAGCGATCTTTGGAAGACTGATAGAATTGAGGAATATGATGATGAAGAAGAATCTGATGAAATTGGCGGTCCCAAAGATAGCCTGCGGGTTGGATGGACTGAATTGGAGGGTGGTGAGAAGTATGATGGAAACAATCTTTCGATTCAGTGGCATCAACATCCTGATATGCTGTCTCAATATTCGCAGCCCAGATTCGAAGACCGTTGATTGTTACTTCCACCAAACTTCCCGTTGTTGAAATGGATAGTCCTGCAAATATCGTCACACCAGGAAGGATTCTGGGACATTCCGGGACGAAACGGTCTTAAGGAGGGGGCAGCTGGTGCAATTGGCCATCAACCAATTCGTGGAAGGGACATTATTCCGATAAATTCTGGGAATCCGAAATGTTTGTCTCTCAACAGGAGGACCGCTGCCGTTACGGGGAATTCCCTTAAAGCTTCCAGAACACAAAAGAGTTTCCCGATGTTTCGTGGACGTACCAGACAATTCCAATATAAATATATAAATAATAACAGCTGGCGATAGGCGGCATTCAGTTTTCGGCGGTCTTATTGTACAGTTAAGATAAAATGTAAATAGTATTTTGTGTGAATATAAATTATGTAAAAGTAGTGGAAATAAATTAGAGTGAGTTGGACTGTGTTTTTAAATAAATCCAAGAACTGAACTGAACCAGAGTGTGAAAATAAAAACATTACAGTATGTTCTATATGTTAAATACAGTAGTTTGACGCCTTGGTGCCACATCTATGTATCTGATTTCAGGTCACAAAGAAATGTTAAAAACACAAGTTAATATATTTCTTAGAGATAATAAATAACTATAATGTAAATAAAGAAATGTATGGAGATGTATGTACTGTAAACTTCTCATATCATCACATACTATTTTCAACAAACAGTTATTTAGTCTGTGAGTTATTCATTCATTCAGCTGACCCTATCTAAAGCAATTTTATAACTTGGGATCAATTTTTTTTAATGCTTGTCATGAGTCATGAATGCAGATTACTAGAATAGTTTCTGCCAATATTTTTCATTTCTTAATTGAAACACATATCAATATGACTTTCTTCATATAGTATTTAATTATCTTCAGAAAATAATTAAAGCATCCAATAATTCCATTCCATTAGTACTTACTGGTATGTACAAAAGGAAGATCTTCCAAATTATTTAGTGAAGAATGCACTTAGGTTTCACAAGATTAGCAGAACCCTTGAAATCTGTGAAAGCTCAAGTTTCCTTATGACTTTGTTTAAATATTGAAAATTATAACATTGAAATATATGGAAATAATTTAAATAAAATAATGGGAATAACTTAATTTAAAATTATAAAAAATTGAAATAAGAAATAAAAAAAGTACTACAGTCGAGGATTTTCTAAATCCGTAAAGAAGTAGTGTATCACTAGAAAATAATTATTGTTAATAATCTGAACTGTTGATCATTTCCACAAATATCTTTATGGTTGTAAAATTCTCATAAGAACTGACCATGCGACTTTCAAATGGCTCCTGTACATGACGACACCAGAAGGAATTATTTGCCAGGTGCATGGAAAAATTACAGCAATATCATTTCAATATTCAGTACTTTTCTGGCCATATTCATAACAATAACGACATTTTGTCGTGAAGACAGACCTAGTGTGAAGAAATATTGACTCAAGGGAGGGGCTCTAAAATCATTGAAGAGCTAATGTTTGACTCAAGAATGGAGTTTTGAAGAGAATTTGGAAAAGTGCTGATGGGAAAAACATCAAAGCTCAGATAATGGTACCAAAGAAAAGAGTACCCACCATTCTTAAGGACCTACATAATGACACTTCTGAAGGTCTCATGGGGTGAATAAAATCCTTGATGAGGTATGAGATCGCTTTTATTGGTTGAACTTATTACGAAGATATAAGAGCATGGTGCCACAAATATGTGTGCAGCCTGTAAGGGGCCCAAAAATCTATTTGTTGGAAAAATGAAAATGTGACATGATGGGCATTATCAAAACCAGAATTATGCTGCTACACCCACAATCAGATGCCATTGTAGACAGATTTAAGCAGACTCTAGAAACACATCTTTCCAATATGGTCATCAATAACCAATGGGATTGAGATATGACCTCAAACCTGTGTTCCTGGTTTCATACAAATCTGCTGTACATCAAAGCACCAGATTAACAACTCATGTTCTGTTGAGAAAAGAAATAAGACTGACATATGAACTGACTTTTGGAATGTCAAATTGAATTAATGGTTATGTAAATCAACTATGGAAAAGATTACTGGCTACCCATGGATTGACAAGGAAGTGCATACTAGCTACATGTGTCCAAGATGAAAAGCCATTATGATTTAAAAGCAAATTCAACTAAATTTCAGCAAGATGATAAAGTCTGGTTGTAAAATCCACAAACAGCGAACAGCAAGTTGCTGAAATTGTCACCCTGTTGAGATAGACCCTATAAGGTTATCAAGAGAATAAATGATGTAGTAGACAACATCCAATGCAGCACAAGGTCAAAGTTTAAGCTTGTCCATCTGATGATCTGACAAAATCAACAAGAGCAATTACTGCAATTTATAAGTTGTATTGCATTTTCAACTTCAAAGTTGTTATAATTGTTAAATAATGTCTGCATAAATTAACTCAAACTAATCTGCAGTCATATCACTAAATTAAATTTCAAAAAAAAACATAGAGCAAGAATAAAAAAAATGAGAAACAGTGATCTAAGCTTGTAAATATACTTATAAATGAACATAAAACTTATAACAGTAACTGACAAAAGAGTGACAAAATTGAAATAATTGTGTTTCCCATCATCAAAATATTCCAGAAACCATGAGGACTTAAATATAAAGTAATTACTATTGCCATATAAAAAAATTAATTGAATTGTTCCACAAAAAAATAGTTTGAGCTCAAATAAAACAAAATTACTTTCTATAACTAAATCAAAATAGTCATGTTACTCAACAAATAATAAATATCTAGTGTGAATTTCTGGAATAAAGATAATTATTAAAAAAAGTACTTTACTAATATGCTGTAACACTAAATGATTGCATATCAAGCTCCACTTAAAGATTTGTATTGTAAGAGCAAATTCTGCTTTACCCACATTTTTAATATCATTAGTCATAATCATAAAAGTAGTTTCTTTGTTTATTATTCTTGGAAATATAATAACGACTACATAATTTGTATATGTGAATATACTAGATAATTAGTGAATATTTTAAATACCTGATACAAAACCGTCCATTCATTTTTTTTATTTAATTCTAAATATTCGGTTTCTATGTTGTTTCCAGATGTCATTTTCGTTTTTTAAAACACTACATGGACCTAAAACAGATTTTAAATGGGTTGTTAAAGTAGATTTTTTCTTGATTTAATTGATACAAACCTTTAACATTGAAATTTAGTATACAAAATTTACAACACCATCTTTAAAAAGAGATATAAATTCCCAAATTCTAGCAAATCAAACAAAGAAAGACCTATTCAACCATTCACACAACAACTTTCTTGGAAAACGGTTGTCATAAATTTGTTGATTTCATGCCTTAATAGTAGTCGATAAAGCAGGTACTTATCTTACCGATGTGTGGCTTAATTTTAAACTGGTACCTTTTACTGCCTTATTTTGATCCCATTAAAATAATTTTAAGAAGTGATTACATAAAAATTTAAAATTTATCCAAAAGATGTATTTAATTTTATTTTCCCATTTATTCGTGACACGTGTATTAAAACCACACATACCAATGTCAGTAGAAGACGAAGAAGAATTGTCTAAATCCAAATGCCACTGTCAACAGATATGACAACCTGTGATCTGTGATGACAACTAAATGTCAAAAATATCTAAACACGTACAATAATTTTTGTAAAGAATTAGTTTAGAAAGAATAATGCAATATGTAATAGAATAGAAAATGGTATGTCTAAGTTTTCATTAATTTTTAAAAGTTTGAAATGACATCTGTGACGGTAAGTGAAAATCCAATTAGAAATAATATTTTAAAAAATTTACTTTAGATGCCACTGTTAGATGATGATACTGTTGCTTTTGGGGATGATTTAGATCAAGGAGCACCACAAAATGCCTTAAGGTACTTTTTTTCAAATTACACACTCCAAATTAACTTCTAATACTGTGTGTATTTTCAGGCATCCATATGTAACATTTTTCCATCTAGCCTTTAGAGGAGCTTCTATTGTAGTATATATGCTATGTGGATGGTTTAGTGACAGTTTTATTGCAAGTTTTGTTGCTGTAGTTTTATTATTATCAATGGATTTTTGGACAGTGAAAAACATTACAGGTCGATTAATGGTTGGATTGAGATGGTGGAATTATGTAGATGATGATGGAAATTCCCATTGGGTTTTTGAAGCTAGAAAGGTTTAAATACATGATTTGTAATGTTTTTCTCCTTAAAATGTTTCCAAAAAAATTTCACAATTGTATTATGTAAATTTGGTTACATCTGCCCCCTGTTTTTCAAATTTTGTCTTTTTTTATGGTCCCATAAATCTAAAGGTTTCAACTGATTTCAGTTTTGGCCAATTCATTAAAAGCCATATGATGTGAGTTGTTACTTAAAAAGTTAGAATTCAATCCAGTGGTTATATCTTGGAACAATTATTAGGCTTGTTCTACCCTGATGAATAAAGGATGCACAAATGGGTGCAGTGACAAGTTACTATATACACACACATTGTGTACTTGTTATTCTTCAGGTTGGAAAGAACCTGTAGATCACCTTCCTGTTAATATTGAAACTCACAAGGATGTTTTATTATTTCTTTAAAATATGAGAACATTTTTTTGTGACTATTATCCTCACTTTATCTTTCACAAATTCATTAAATCTTTTATTGGGGAGTGAGAACCACCTATGTCAACTTTTGAAGAGTGGTCTGTAGGTGTTAAAAAACCCAAATCCATAATGAATGTCACTTTTGCATTTTTTGTATAAAAAGAAAAAAATTAACATTTTTTTGTTTTTCTCTTGATACATGACAATCCTTTCAAAAGGACATTTATACAGAATTGAAAAACCTAAATGAATTTTTGTGGAGCCAGATGAGAGTACTTTCCACTGAGTAAATCTGGAAAAACACTAATTGTATTAATTTTTGAAAAAGCCAACATAGACAGTTTTGAAACTGAAGCACACAACCAATCTTGTATTTCAAGTGAACTTGTGGGAACATCAAACAGTGGGGGAAGTTTGTTGTACAACGAACATTTATTATGAATATTCAAATATAATAGTTAGGGTGCAAGTGACACAAGCACCAAAATACTAGAATTGAAAAATGTTAAATTTGCAGTGTATTTCTTTTAAACCATCACACATGGAGTCTATTTTGACAGAGAAAAGGGATCTGCTGAATTATATTGCCAACTCATTTCTACACTGACAAAAACATGAAATTACCACTCAGCATGGAGTCTATAAAATCACAATTCATGCAAGTCTGTCATAATCCAAGTATTAACTATTTACTATTTAAAACTAAAATGTGGCAATGAAATTCCTTTAAATTTTATTTCAGGAGTTCAGTCGATTTAATGTCGGGTGAATAAACCAACTTATTTAGTGATGCTACATATTAAATAACGACAGAATTCTACATTACAACATCAACCTACATTTTGTGAAAGTGAATATCCAAGTGAAATAATAAATCGACATGAATTTGTTACACAAAATTCTTTATTATATAGAGGAATGTTATTTTGTGCGGAGTCGTATTTTCATACGTTATCGTCAGCATAGAAATTTGATGTCAAGAACATCATGTATATACAGGGTGAGTTTTTTTTGATGATCAGTATGGGGATCTTGGAAACTAGCGGAGATAGAGCAATGGTTAAATTGGGTTTAATGACACTTTCGGATTTTTGTTAAAAAGTCATGGCTTAATAGATATTTTGAAAAACGAAATTCTGTCGATTTAGGTAAATCCCTCCTAGCTCCTTTGGTTTTGAGTTTATAAAAAAGTGTAAATATCAAAATTGAAGGGAATTGTATCCTGAATATGATTGTCATGTCCTCGTTTGCGTGACAGCTCTCGTTTTCGAGATATGACACAAACTTCTTCTTTTTTTGAATGGAAACCATAGTTGGCTATAACCTCAAAAAATCTGACATTTTTAGAGCTTTTCAACGATATAATACTCAATATAGTTATTCATAAAAATAACGGGAGTTATGAATGCTTTTCTCTCTTATTTTCACTTTTAACATAGTTAGCCATGAAATAGATTAATTTATTAATAACTATTCCAAAAAACCTTGAACGATTTTTTTAGGTATATCAGATATAACGAAAAAACTAAATAAGTAGGTACTTACTAAAAACTTAAGAAATTAAAGTACATAATAATGGTTACAATTTATGTTTGAAAAGTCCACCATTGTTATTTAGACAAAAATTGCATCTTTTTAAGATTGACATTACCTCTTTCCTCACAGACCGCCTATCAATTTCTTCAATTGCTTCTAATACCGCCTCCCTTAGGTCACCAACTGTCTCATACTTTCTTTTGTATACTTTGTTTTTTAGCGCACCCCATAAATAGAAGTCTATAACTGCCAAATCGGAAGACCGGGGTGGCCATTCGCGTGGGTCATTTCTTCCTATCCAAGAGTTTGGATGGATATTATCTAAGTGTTGTCTTACTAATAACGAGTTATAAGCAGGTGCTCCATCATGTTGGAACCACTCAATTTCTAAATGAGTTCTCAAATTCAAATTATTCAACATGTCTTGTATTACAAGAAATGCAAGTAGCGGTCCCCAGTAAGTGATTCGTCATAGATAAAAGGCCCCAGAATAGTATGACCCTATGATACCACACCAAACATTAAAACCAAATTTTATCTGGGGTCGTCTTTGTTCTACATGGAAAGGGTTTTCTTTAGCCGAGATATGCTCATTGTGTCTATTGAACATACCGCAGTTAGTAAATCTAGCTTCATCTGACCATAACACACATAACATCTGACCATTAATGGAAACTGTGGATTGTCAAGGCACATATCTCTAAACCATGTACAAAACAAAATACGTCACCAGCATGCAAAGTTTGAGAAACTGAAAGTTTGTACGGATGGAACTTGTGCGCTTTCAGTACCTTAACTACAGTTCGTTGAGATGTGCCAGCTACTGCAGCAATCTCACGAGTTGATGTAGATGGATTTTGATTTACCATTGCCAAAACATTTATTTGTGCTACTTCGTTAATTTGATTACGTTCTTTTGGTTAGTTTAGTATATGCGTAAACTATCGTAAAGCTTCTTAAATGTACATAGAGCAGGTTGACGACGATTAAAATATCTATGAAAGTATTCCTCAGCTGCATGAACTGAATTTTTCTGGCATATGATATAACATTCCACCGTATTCAGTTTTTCTTAGTTAGATTATTCCATTTTATCACAAAAACTTGTCAATATCGACTGTCAGTTCAGCACTACTAATGGAATTACTCTCAAATGAGGAAATGTCAAAGTGAAAACAATCTTTTTCATGGCTAACTACATTAAAAGTGAAAATAAGAAAGAATAGCATCCATAACTCCGTTATTTTTATGAATAACTATATCGAGTATTATATCATTGAAAAGCTCTAAAAATGTCCGATTTTTTGAGGTCATAGCCAACTATGGTTTCCATTCAAAAAAAGATAAGTTTGTGTCATATCTCGAAAACGAGAGCTGTCCCGCAAACGAGGACATGACAATCATATTCGGGACGCAATTCCCTTCAATTTTGATATTTACACTTTTTTTATAAAATCAAAAACAAAGGAGCTAGAGGGATTTGACCAAATCGACAGACTTTCGTTTTTTTTTTCAAAATATCTAGTAAGCCATGACTTTTTACAAAAATCCGAAACTGTCATTAAATTGGGTTAGTAAAACTGCAAATATTTCCCAATTTAACCATTGCTCTATCTCCGCTAGTTTCCCAGATCCCCATACTGATCATAAAAAAAACACCTTGTATAGTGCCCCAGTTACCTTTTTATTCTCAGGGAGTTGAGCCTGTATTATTCGCTAAGAACTGCATCAATTGTACTAAATTCCTGTAATAGGTTTTGGAACAGTTTGGGTTTGCTTTTTTCTTAGATACTCACTTTTTTGAATATAGGTTAATCTTGTAATATACCATTCCCAAATTATTTATGTTGTTGCAAAACTAAAAAGTTAATTTATCAACCTTATATTATATTAAACATAAAATTTAGCTAGAAAGCCTTCACACAGTTTATAAGGTAAATAGTTAACTTCTTTGATTCTGACAGGCTTGCCTGAACTATGATTTTATAGACCCTATGAGTGGTCACAATTTGATACATTGTTGTTAGTTTGGAAATGAGATGGCGATATAGTGTCGCCCTACATTTTTTCGCAAATTAAGGTTCATCCGCAAGTTGTTTAAGTATAAGGCCATTATGCAAAAACTAGCCATCTAATAGCGTGCTTCTTCAGCGATTTTAAAGGACATATCATATGCTATGAATGACCTGTACGCCAGCTTCAGAATTGTGTAAGTTGCGATTTTTTCTCGGTAAGAAATATTCCGATGAGGCTTCACACAAAATTAATTTTAAATTTGTAGTTTTACAAATGTTATATTGGATACAGTCACTTTTTTGTTGTTATTTTTTAAAAAAAGGTTAAGCGACTCATAATGGATTTTGGTTTTTTATCACCTATCAACAGATGTCACTGGTGACTTGCTGTTAAATTCATATACTAATAAACTGCTTACTGCTAGCAGAGTCAACAGAAAGGCGCAAACATCACGGTGCAATAATATATATGTTTATATCGTTTCACTGTACATCTTAAGCGCATGTTCGAAAATGCGTCATTTTTCACTGTTGTTGCAGTTATATTTTCTTACTGTCTGATCTGTGGTTAGTGGTTTCCCATCACATTTAAACGCTTGCTCATAACCGGTTAACTCAGTTAAACGATATAATTTGCGGTCTCTCTTAGTTCATGACCCTTTCACTTATGGGCGATAGCAGTATATTAGTATTAAGTATATGGTTAAATTTCACTTTCCAAAACAGCTTTTCTTTTGCTCCAATGGGTGACCCAATTTTGCTATTCAGTTTTGATTTAATTGATAATTGTGTAAACTCAATTAATGAGTCATTAAATCACTTACCTAAAAAGTTTAACATATTTTTTCTACCTCCTCGAAGTTTCCTTGGACTTCCATCCTCTTGAAGTGGTTGATCTCACAACGTTTCAATAGCTTTGAATCTGCTATCGTCATCAGGTGAATGAGCGATAGCAGTTGTTTTCTGAATGATAATTGTGGTATCTCTGGTTTTTATTTTTTCTGAGTTCTTTGGGAATAACTACCACATAAACTTGAATGTCTGTATATTTCAAAAGTCCAAACGTCATTGCCAATCTTCTAATTGTTCCCAAAGAACTCCAAAGCTATTGAAATGTTGTGAGATCAACCATTTCAAGACAATGGAAGTCCAAGGAAACTTCGAGGAACAAGTTACATTGTCTACCGGCTTCAGATATATTTTTTCATTATTATGTGCAGTTTTGTGACATCTATTTCTATTTCCTTTAACAAGCTATGTATTTGCCTAAATTGATATAATTTGAATTAGGTAATAGTCAATTTGACCTAACATAGAAGTAAGCAAATTCTATTCATTTGGCATTTTAATATAATAATCTACCAAAGAGGACCATTGTTAAGATTTTATTAAAAAGTAATATTGTTCAACGGAATTATGTCAAATTTACCTCAATGCATTAACTGAACTAATAACTTACATGTCAGTTTCAAACTGGTTACAAGTAAGAATGTTAACTATAATTACATTTTAAATGAGATATCATTAATTGTGATTTTAATTGTCAATAATACCAAATTATCTTTGAAGCGTCTGTGAAATTCTTTAATGAAAACATGCACTTTTTTATCTTTTATAAATTAAATGTCAGATATTTCCCAACACTTAAATACCAAATATTATATATAACAATATCTGACACTAATATTTTAATATGTTTTCATTATTGTTTTCATTTATTCTTGACTCTATCTATATGTGCCCCTTTTTAGGGACCATCACAGAATAGAGTAAATGAGAGAGAAGCACGAATTTTTTGGACAGCACTGGTTTTGACGCCACTTATATGGTCAGTCTTTTTCATTATTGCACTGTTTGGTTTTAAACTAAAGTGGTTGGTAAGTATAAGAAAAATACAAGTTATCAGAGGTTGTACTACATCACCCAGATGTTTCAATTGTTATTTTTTTGTTTTATTTATTATTATTTTGCCTTTCTTTATAAAGCACGTTTTTCATGCACTATGCAGGTGTTCATGCACTGATTTAAACCGATTTGCAGCGATCTACCGGTTTTAACTTTGGTTCTGTCCATGGTTTATAGCTGTACTTTGGCATTTCCCTTTTCATTACCGAAAGTAGAACCAAAACTGATTCGCTAAAATACAGTTTGGTTCAACGTCAAAATTGTATGTTAAATTGTTTTATGTTTGTTTATTGGAAGTTCTATATAAGTGAATAAATTTCTTGCTCACATGGTTCTTTAGTGATAATTATTACTACATGTTTTTGTAAACATAGACAATAGTAAATACAGAACCTGAGGGGGTCCGTGGCTTAGTGAAAGAAGCGCTTGCTGCGGAACTAAGATTGTCTTTCGCGTACCAAATTCGAGTCCGGCTCTCGGGTGTTATGTGGTTGTGTAAGCGCAAGGTGTTTACTTGAATTGTACAAAAGTACCTACTGAAAGTCTGCTAAATACTTAATGACACAGGCCACAAACGAAGAAAACAATACACTACCTGAAAATACTAAAGAGACAGACAAAAACAACTACTGGTTACCACATTTACTTTTAGTATTAAGTATATGATTAACGAAGACCGTTTCAAACCGTTTATGACCAATTGTTAACTGTAGATTTCTGTAAATCGGCTTAAGTCTTTTGTTTTTTTAAATTATTACCATCTATTTTCAATATTAGTCAAAATCTACTTTCAGTATGTAGTATAGGCAGTCGTGGAAAACTTAACAGGGCGGTATTATTTCATTACATTTTTCAACGACACACTAATTTTTGTTGACCAGTCAAATAAAAATAAAGAAATACAGACAACTGTAAGACCCCCTTGTAGATCATTGGATAGAAGTAATATAAAATAACTGCTACAGTTCCACTGGTCAAATATTGGGATTCAAAGATGCAACAAAACAAACCATAGCTTTGCTAATACTGCATTTATTTTTTATTAATTAAAATATTACGTCGACTTTCTTCGTAAGCGAAATGTTCAATGATGTCTGGCATTGATAGAATATATTTTCTCAATACTAGGCACACAAAGAGCATTTAGCCAGTCCTGAGACATCGTATTTCTAAGAAACGTTTTAATCCTTTACTCCAGTTTCCGTCCAAATTGATTCCCCGCCATAAATAATGCAAGGAAAACAAAATAATGTATTGATGCGATCACATCGACACAACCATTTCTATTTATTATAAATTTCACTTTTAAAACTTCCTGTAAATACTTTATTTTTCATTTTGCACTCTTGTTTTCAATTAATATATGGTCTAGGTGGACCAGCCAATTTTATATCTAATTTGTTTTGAAACGATTTATTATTGTTTTTAATATAGTCAATGTTAAAGTTGATACTCATTTTCACAGTTATGTAAACACACACACCCACACACTGAATATTAAATATTCTGTCATAGACTACGAGGACAAAAACAAAGCAACCCCTAA
Organism: Octodonta nipae; assembly: GCA_034190945.1. Taxonomy (NCBI): domain Eukaryota; kingdom Metazoa; phylum Arthropoda; class Insecta; order Coleoptera; family Chrysomelidae; genus Octodonta; species Octodonta nipae. The sequence continues at coordinate 38,510,841 of CM067219.1, forward strand.
TTAAATCACGTAAACAAAAATTTGAATTATTGAAACGTTCGGATACGTGCGGTCAATATAAGCACAGTTCGGTGTCTCCGTGCGGCGTACGAGAATCAGCCCATTACATCATATAGTTTGCATTAACTATCTTCTATCTCACGCGCTAAGCGTGTTATATCGTATCTCATAGAAGCTATATAAGCGAATATGTCTTAATACAAGTTTGGTTTAGAGCTTAAATTGTTTTTTGATAAATTCGTTGGTATTGAAATGATGTTTATTAAACATTTTGTGTTGATTTTTAACCTTATTAAAAGCTTATTCAATTTGGTGGTTCAGCGCACGAGTGCACTTAAGGGACAGCCGCCCTTGGTCTCAACATCATACTAGTTTACAAGTTGCTGTTGGTACAGAACCTGAACGCATCCATTTTTTAAGTTTCTTGTAGATGTTTATCTGTTACCAATCTTTTACCTAACACAGTTAATTTTGTCTACTGAATGATCACTGTGACATCTGCACTTAGTGTTGATGGTGTTATTCCCAAAAAATCCATAAAGACACAGTTAATTTTGTTTGTGTAATGTGAAGAAAACTTCATAAGATCTGAAAAAAGTCAGGGTTGTTAATAAACAATTTTACAAGTTCACGAATGTTCTTAATTTCTCCCTAAACATTTGATTTTGTTTTCCAAGAGTATGTAATGGGTTTTCCTTTTTTGTAGTTATAAATAAACACCATATTTTGTACCATAACACCAAATTGTTTTATTTTCAACACTCGATGGTGTTTTGACAACTAAGTTGAGTTAAAATACAAAACAATGTGTTTATTTATTTTTAAAGCACTAAAGGTTCAATATCATTTCCAATTTTCTTATAACTGCTCCTAGATACTTAATGTTTGTGTATAAAAAATATTTACATTTTAGCTACTAGTGGTAATTGCATTGACATTAAGTGGATCCAATTTATATGGATATGTTAAATGTAAAGTTGGGAATAAAGAAAGTTTGAGCACAGTTACTTCTGACTTCCTAAGGAAACAAGTACTCCAGAATGCCGTTTCAATTGTAACACGTCAAGCTTCTAGTCCACAAGCCAATCCATTAAGTCAACCCACAAACACAGTTTAATATACACTGTATTTATTATTTGTGTAATTCCGATTATTTAGACTTTAAGTTATTGTGATACTGTGAAATAATATTGCCAATAAATAAATATGTACCATTGAACTGTTTTTTTTTAATTTAATTTAACAAAATCCAAAATATTGGAAACCCCAGATTTACTTACTCTGAAAGCCAAAGAAAAGGAACATGTTTCTAACGAAGGCATGTAGTTTTAGATACCTTGATTATTTTCCTCTTCTAGATCGTAAAACAACAGAAATCAAAAATAGTTATGGCCAATGAACAGTTAATTTGTAATGCATTGGTTTCTACAACAAACTGCCATTTGCTCTTTTACAATTAGTTTTTATTTTTGCCAATTCTTGCACATATTGAAAATATATACAGGGTTTTCCATCTCAATCGAGCCACCTTGAATATCTTGGTTATTTTCAAAACTATTGCAATAAGAAAAAACAGGTCGATTTTTGTTTCGAGGGGGAAATTTTTTGAGGTGAATTAGCGCTTTGAGATGGGGAAAATAGGTGTTGTATATCATTTGAAAGCCCTTTTTACGGACTATAGCGTCATAATAAAAAAATTATTACAATTCCTGTTCATGTAACAGAAAACCTAACGGACCTAGTAGTAAAAGCGGATTATTAAATTAAAAGTTTTTACTGCATGGAAAAGTATTAAAAAGGAGTTATTTTATAGTACGCTCTTAAACCATCCTGTTTCACCGCCGCACCCTGTAATAACACACAATACAAAAAAAATTATTTTTTGCTGATATTTACAGCAAGTTTGTTTATCTGTTCTGACCTTTATTCGGTCATTTGAAGCATTGTACATTTATCTGTCAAGTTATTACTTTACTGATTTGTTGAAAATTTAAAAGTTAATTATGGTATACACATTGCAAGAACATGTTGAGCTGGTAAGTCTTTATTACCAAAATTTAAATTGTTTTTACCCAAAACCATCCCGAACGTAACGTTCGTCATAAATACGTATTGGAGTTGATTTTAAAATTTGTTGAGAAGGGCTCAGTAATGAATAAAAAAGAGGTCCCATTGGAATTGTAAATGATGAAGGGGTAGTTGTGGTTACATTGGGCCAAACTTATACCAAACACGCAGTCTGACCAGCAAATCTCTGCAGCTTCAGGTATTAGCAAAACTAACGTTTTTAGAATTTTGCATAAGTACAAATACCATCCGTACAAAATTAAATTACTTCATGAATTGAATGAGGATGATTGGGATCGAAGGCAAGAGTTTTGCGAAATTATGACCCAGCGTACGATCGAAAATCCAAATTTTACAATGTTTGCTTTTCGGATGAGTGTACTATTTCACTTCATGGGGAGGTTAACCGACATAACTGTAGATTTTGGAGCGATACAAATCCTCATTTATTTCCAGAAGCTCATAGTCAACATCCGGTAAAACTAAACGTTTGGACAGGGATTTTGGGAAATCATCTAATTGGACCCCTGTTTATTGCTGGTAATTTAAATGTGAAATATATCACAATATATTGGAAAATGAAATTAATGCATTGATAATAGAAAAATTAGAAAATGATTCTCTACTACATGAAGAGGAATTACATTTCCAACAAGATGGAGCTCCTCCTCACTACGCCACACCAGTTCGTCAATACCTCGATTTGGAATACCCTGATCGCTGGATTGGAAGAGGAGGTCCTATAGAATGGCCTGCCCGATCACCTGGTCTGAACCCTTTGGATTTTTTTTTGTGGGGAGACGTTAAATCCAAAATTTTTATGACTCAGACTGAGAATTTGGACGAACTACGTCAACGAATTATAGCGGAGTGTCGTCGGAAAACACCGACTATGCTGAACCCTGCCAGAGACGGCTTTCAGTCAATGTTGTACTATTGTATGAAAGTCAATGGAAGGCACTTTGAACATTTGCTTTAGAGGCATTGATTGTAATGTAAATTCGTTTTTTAATACTCTTGTATTATTACATGTACAGAAATTGCAATAAAAAAATTTATTACGACGGTATAGTCCTTAAAAAGGGTTTTCAAATGATATACGACAACACCTATTTTCCCTATCTCAAATCTCAAGGTCATTGAATTGGCCTGTTTATGTTGAATGCGTGCAAGCGCTAATTCACCTCAAAAAATTTCCCCCTCGAAACAAAAATCGACCTGTTTTTCTTTTTATAAGATATTCAAGGTGGCTCTTTTGAGATGGAATACCCTTTATAGTTCTAAATATTACAAAAAACAATAGTGGAAATTCTGTCAAAACTGTGCGATTGAACTGGATATTTTTTATTTTTCTACAATTTCTATTGAAAAATTCTTAAAATTATTGTGTAAACTCATAAACGACATAAACATTAGGGTAAAGTGAATATTAACATAGAGTGCTTTTATTAACTCCTGTTTTACTAGCTTTACAATGTGGATTACTAATTAAACCTTCGTGGTGATAATTCAACTTAAGTGAGAACGTTGGAGATTTGAATGTAAGTCTTGAGAGGAGTTCGCCATACAACTTAATCTACCGCAAAACATAACTCATGCTTGATTACGGTATTTAACAACTGGTTCTTCAGTATACACACATGGTGGAGGACGAGCAAGAGCTACAACTCGTGCTCAAGATCGTGTTAACGGCTGAAAGAAAAAAAACGTACTTCCAATTACCGGAACCGTAATTTCCAATCTATATTTGTTTCCTTTTATGTGATGGTTGAATACTTGAATGAAGAGAAAATAGGCAAAGGCATCAACATAATGAAAACATAATGGCATAATTTTTTTAGTATTAAGACTACCAGCTTTTTTACAATATTTCCAACTCATAATTTAATTAATGATTTAACTGCAATTCCATATGTTGCCAATTAAAACATTATTTTATCGTAAAATCAATATCGACTTCTAGGAGTTTCAGGAAAAACTAGCTCCCAAGACATGAGGCATACTGTATGTAACGCCGTTTCCCCTGTGATTTAGAGGATAGAAATCAAAAGATAATAGTAACTTTTCGTGTGTTATCAAACCCTTGAACGCAAGCCAATACATATGGACACAAGTTGTATGATACAGCCGCTTAGTACAAGTCGAAAAATCGCTGTACCATCAATATTTCGACATATTTAGTCTTATAGTCTCTACCGTTATCAATCAATTATCTGAAATAGAGTAATGTGAAATGTGAATGGAACACTGTTGCCTGTTCTAAGGAATGTAGGTTTTGCTTGGAAATACCGAAGAACGTCAAAAAGAGAAGAACACCGAGAAAAAGCTGTATTTATGACTTATAATACCACATGGCTTGAACCAAGGAAATAAACTTTCGAAAATTTATTAACGTATTTAGAACACCATTCAATATTTTAAAATGACGTAAATAAAAATCAATCTTACTAATGAATAAACTGTAAAAACCATCTCATAAACCAAGCCCACAAAAAAAGTATTCCTGAAAATACGATGATGGCAAAAACTATTTAGAATCCATTCTAGAATTAGGAAAAAGTGATTTCGAATCTATTCCGAAATTAGGAATTAAATACGTTAGCATACCAGAAGCAGACAGACAATAGCGAAGCGATTTGTTCGGGTGTGAATCAATGTTATTGATGTACATAACTGGAATATAAATTTATTATAATATCCGTTCCATATCCTAACCACTCGTCGAGCCAGCGAGATAGGTTATATGGCTAAATAGGTCACCCCCCCCCCATTAGTTTTACAACAACTGGTTTTAGTCCCCGGTAGGAGCTCACTCCTACACCTCCAAAAGGTCTGCCTCTGGAGATGCAAAATTCAGTAAAAACAAGAACGTATCCAAACGAAATCATTTATTGCCTTATAGAAGTGGACGGACAGTTTTTGATCCACTTGAGATTCGCTGACGACATTCTGCCCATAATCAATATAGTGGAAGATCTTTGAGAAATGTTAGAACAACTCATGGTAGAATCAGAGATGGTTGCCTCAAAAAAGAAATAAAAGGAGATGGAACAAAATATTAAGATCGAAAGAGCGAATACCAATAACACTAGGCAAGCAAAATCAACCTCCAGACATAACAAAAAGAATTTTAAAAAGAAAAACATTCATCACCTGATGTATTCTCCCAGTCTCTTTGTATGGTCTGTGCTCCCAGTTCTCTCTTACGATATTACAAAGAACTATAGAAAGGGTTAAGTTGTCTCCCTATAAGAGAACAAAAGTAAAAGATATAATGGGTAAAATTGCAGAAATTAAGTACACCTGAGTGGGGCATGTGGCTTTGCAGGAAAATAATCGATGTGCAATGGAGACCACGATAATATAAGCGCAGTACAGCGAATACCAAAACACTGGTTAGGCAATATAAAAACAACATTGGCACCAATTAGCCTAAAATCGTAGGCAATGAAAAATTCATGGGGAGACCTAGTATATCTAGGAGTGGATGGGCTGTTAGAAAGAATAATATATTTGTTGTCCTAGTAACAAGTAACAAAATATTGTTACTTACTTGTAGTTCATATAAAATAAACAGAATAGCTTATAAATTAAATACATTAAACAAATAATATGTAATAATAATATAAAATGTAAACTTGATCACTCCACCATGAAAAAGGACCTATCAAAAGAGTTCTATAGAAGGGTAAGACGACTGTTGAAAACTAAGCTTAACAGTAAAAATCTGGTGCAAGGCTGACATTGAACAACTACAACGGAAACATCGAATTCTACTAACAAAAGCTCAAAATCACCATCCAAAGAGCTCTGTCGAACGTACAACGTTGCCACGGTATGAAAGAGGAAGAGGATTGGCAGATATAGGCAAGTTACGTGATCAACAAATTTCTAATTTGCATAATCATTTCCAGAAACTCGCAGAATTTTCTGATCTACACAGAGTCATATGTCAGGTTGATGACTCAACACCTCTGCGACTGACAGAACAACAAATTCAAGTATACCACCAGACAAGTGATCAGAAGCTGCTCAAATGGAAAGAGAAGCCGCTTCATGGAAGACATATAAATGACGTCAACCAAGATAAATATTATATAGACAGTTCAGCTTCGAACTACTGGTTGATCTCTGGTCATATGTTTCCTGAAACGGAAGGCTTTATATTGGCAATCCAAGATCAAGTAATTCCAACTAAGAACTATCTAAAGTACATCGTCAAAGACCCTTCCGTCAACAACGACAGATGCAGATATGGTTGCCAAACATCTGAATCTATCCAGCATATCACAGGAGGTTGCCAAGCGTTCGCTGCAACTGAATACAAAGAACGACACGATGCTGTGGCAAAAATACTGCACCAGGAACTAGCGCTGAAACTCGAGCTATCACAGTCGGTAAGAACACCCTACTATATATACAAACCAGAATCTATTTTAGAAAATAACAACTACAAACTGTACTGGGACCGGACGATATTGACTGATCGGACTGTAGCTCACAATAGACCAGATATAGTTTTGGTAGATAAAGTCTCTAGAAAAACAATCTTAATTGACATAGCAATCTCTAACAACAATAATATAAATATTAAGCAGGCTGAAAAAATAGCCAAATACAGGGATTTAGAACTTCAAATACAGAGACAATGGGATATGAACAGCACTCGAACGGTACCAATTGTTAAGTCAACAACAGGAGTAGTCCCAAAACATCTATTAAACAATTTGAAATACATCGGTCTGGACGAACATCTTTACCAACTGATGCAAAAAGCCGTCCTGTTAGGAACAGCCCGGACGGTCAGAAAATTCATGGGGAACTGCAGCCACGACTCCAACCACGGGCCTGATAACCTGGCAAGGGCTCCCACAGAGCTAAACCCTTTAGATATATAGTATATCTGGGGTTCAGTGAATTTTCCCTTAAAGGTACGCTATGCGTGTCTTAGAGGGAGTGTGCTGCCATACATTGTATGGTCAAGTCGGGGAAAAATGTAAACTTCTGAACAAAATGAACGCAGGTACACGGTGCATTTAAAAATTGCATGTATATTTTTTTGCCATTGAATACATGAGTCCCAAAGTTTATTTTAGTGAGTTATTAAGATATATGAAGATACCTATGATTACTCCTCTTATACCTATTTTATCAAAAAATCGAGAGGACGATTAAATTCTACAGGAAATAATCTGTAATGCAATAACAAGTTTATCCATTTGGCTGAAAATTCTGATAAATTTACAGATTAATTAGGCAACACTAAATTCAAATGCATTTCAAATCTTGTGAGGTTAGGTTATGATAAATGCAATGGATTTTCAATTTTTAGTGATAATTTGAAAATCATGAGCAAATAGTGTGTAGAATTATGTATGATGAGTTTTAGCATTTCGTATAGTGTTGTTTCTTAACAAAAAACAAAAATATGAAAATTAACATGTTTATAATTTTATAAAATGCAAGTTTTTTTTTAAAGGTAAGGCAATGATAATAAATTTGTTCTAGAACAATAATATAAAATTAATTTAGACTAGGAACAATCCCATTTTCTCAGAAGTAATACGTTCAGTCCGTAACCACACTTTAATATGGAAGAAAAACAACAGTACAAAAATAAATATAAAATTATTATATTTGGACTTTTGGTACACCTATTACTACTTCTAGCAGTATTTGATGTTTATTTTGCAAGTCCCATAGATCAAGGCATGAAACCAGTGAAGTCTGCTTCAATTGGACCAGCAAAAAGACTAGTGTTATTTGTAGCAGATGGGCTAAGAGCAGAAGCAGTTTTTGGGGATAAAGAAAGAGAAGACAGAATACCCTTTTTAACAAATATTGCAAATAATGTTGGAGTTTCAGCTGTGGTCCATACAAGAGTACCAACTGAGTCAAGACCTGGACATGTTGCAATGTTAGCTGGAATCTATGAAGATCCTAGTGCACTATTCAAAGGTTGGAAGGCAAATCCAGTATATTTTGATTCAGTTGTCAATCAAAGCATACATGCTTGGTGTTGGGGCAGCCCTGATATAGTCACAATTTTCAACAAACATAATTTGTCAAAAATAGTAGTTCAGTCATATGGAGGTGAAATGGAAGACTTTGGGAAAAATAACACTGGACTTTTGGATACATGGGTATTTGATAGGGTGAAAAACTTCTTTGTCAAAGAAGTTAAGGGATGTAAGAAAAATTGTGAACAATATTTTGATGGAGGTAATTTGTTTTTCCTACATCTACTTGGGATTGACACCGCAGGTCATGGGTACAAGCCTTATTCAAAGGAATATGTAACTAACATAAAATTAGTTGATGAAAATGTTAAGCAAATAGCAGATCTAGTAGATTCAATTTATCAAGATAATTCTACTGTGTATGTGTTTACTTCTGATCATGGTATGACAGATTGGGGTTCTCATGGTGCTGGTTCAAATCATGAAACTGAAGTACCTTTTATTGCATGGGGATCTGGTATTAAAAAAGACCCTATCAGAAAGAGTATAAATCAAATAGATATTGCACCATTGCTTTCTGCCTTGATAGGAATACATTTTCCTGTAAATTCCTTAGGAATTTTACCTCAACAATTATTGAACCTCAACAAGGAGAAGTTAAAGCAGTTAGTGCTTGCAAATATCGAACAATTAGTTGAAATATTTAAAGTTAAAAGTATGAGGATAGAAAACTATGCTCTACTTCATATCAAATATAAAGGTGTTGATGAAGTATTTATAGCAGATTCATTAAAAGAGTTACAAAATTTAAATGTTGAACTTAATTTTAATGAGTTTGGTGCTAAAAGCGAACATTTCATGAAATTCATTATCAGTGGTATTAATTACTATCATAACTACTACAAATACCCAACATTGTTTGCAATTAGTATTGGTTTCATCATTTGGATGTATTATTTAATCCTCTCCATATTCAATGAAACTTCAGGTCGAGATCAATTTTTAGAAAGAACATTCAGGCATGTACAAGTATGGAACATTATAATGATTTTAATGATGAATATTGTATGCTTCATAAGTCAGTTGTCATTTACTTACAATTTTTATTTTTCCTTTCCATTCATTATGTTGCTTTTGTTACAAACAAATTTTTCTAGTCTTTCAGTTCCACCATTGTTATTAAATGTCAGTGATATTGTTTTATATTTTGTAGGAGTTGAATTATTGATTTATGGATTCTTTAACAGATTAGCATTTAGTTTTCTCCTGGTGCTTGTTGGTTTGTTGATTTTTAAATCAACAACTCTCAAATATAATACAAATTCAAAGGAAAAAATTGTTTGGGTCATTACTTGCTTTTTATTAGCAATATTTCCTTCTTTGCCTGTTATGAGAACATCTTTTAATGTTCCTATGTATATATTAGGGTATATTGGTTGGATTCTGTTGTACTATAGAATGTACATTGCAAATAAAGTTATATATAAAAATCAGACAAATTTTGACATTAATGGAAAAGTATTCATGGTTCAGTTTGTGTGTTTACAACTGGCTGCAGTGTATATTTTAATATTAGAAAATGAAATAATTTCAAGTGATTCTGATTTAAAATATGTATCTTGGATAATACTTACTGTACCCATCTTAGTAATACCCTTTTCAAGTAAGTTGATTGCTGTCAGACTGGTAGCAACATTCTTTGGTTTTGCACCCTTTTATTTGTTGGTGTCACCAAATTATGAAGTTTTGTTTTCAGTATTATATGTGGGCTTACTTTGTATGTGGTTATTTATAGAAACAAAGACTTTTAGGTATGGTAATAGCTATTTAATAATTTATTATTCAAAGTTTGAAAAGTACAAAGCTAGTAATCAGATAGGTTCTGATAATTTAAGAAGGGCTTTTCTGTTCATGGTGTTCATATTTTTGGGCTTTTTTGGAACAGGAAACATTGCAAGTTTAAATTCTTTTGACCCAATGTGGGTGAGAGCTTTTCTAACCATATTTAGTCCATTCAAAATGATGAGCTTAATAATTTTAAAATTGATGGTACCATTTATTTTTACATGTTGTGTGTTCAGAGCAATAAATGCTATTGGTAAAGAGAGTGTTTTGAGGATGTTTTGTATAATTTTAATATTTTCAGAACTAATGGTGTTACAATTTTTGTACTTGATTACTAATGAAGGTTCTTGGCTTGAAATTGGAACAAGTTTGTCACATTTTCTTATAATGGAAACCTTTGTAACTATTTTAATTGTACTATATGTTGTTGCACACTTTATAACTTCACTTACATATGAACTTCCTCTATCTGTGATGTCTTTAGCATAGTTTTATTTTGTTGATGTATTATTAGTGATTTAAATATTTTGATTAAAAAACTTGTATGACCCAATTATTTTTCAGTTGATAAAAAATATAAATATTTCAAGTTAAATTTGCATTCTCTTTTTTACCCTAGAAAATAAAGAAAGTATAGGTAATAGGCAAAATCATGTTCCCAATCATTATGAATGTCATACCTAAAGTTGAATACATTCATGGGAAGAGGCAAATTTACTGAGTTGTATTCAAGGCCGTGTATAAAAGATTAAAGAACTAGAATTCATTGCAAGACAGCAGACAAATGTTTTAATAAAAGCTGAACTAATTAAATATGCAGACGGCAAGGCGGTAGCCATCGGAGGAGGGGAGGGATTGGAGGATTCAAACCACCCCCGAAATTTAGGATTGATTAAAGAATAACTTTTTTTACAAAAATAGATTTTTTTGTTCTATACATTTCTTATATAAGGGAAATATATGTATAGAAAAATAACTTTTGTGGTTTTAATCAATCCATCCATCTTCAAAAAAATGTTTCTGACAGCGATCTTGAGACGATAAATTAATAAGGTATATGTATGTATGAAAATATACAACTAATCAAAATAATATTATTTTCACATACATCTTCAGATCAGTTGTTGGCCTAATCTCAATATACTGTTATAAAATTTATCTACGCCGTCCCTAACTAAAGCAACGTAAAGCATTATTCATTCCAATAACACATCAATCGCTGAGATAATAAAAATAGAACTGGAATTTTCAAATGGGACAAAAACTGTTAATCTGGACGCTGTGCGAACAAATGTAGAACAACCAGAAAATTCGATGTAGGATATATAAAGCAATATAGAATTGCTAAAAGCTCTAGATAGTGAAGTGAATATTAATTGGTAAAGCTTAATTGGAATCCACGGATTTTATTGTAATTTGGTATCAGAAGTGAAGGATTAAGTGAATTTTTAACATCGAAAATTGATTTATGGCAACAGCCCGAAGTATGGAAAAAGAGAACATGGCCGAGACTTAAAAAAATTCAAACAGGTTACGGATGGACTAGATGAAAAAATAACTCAGATCCTGGAAAAACGTGACAAGAAGAGAAACAACATCAAGAAGAAATCCAGCAAAGGTTAGTGAAATCTTTGGATGAAAAAGGTAAAATTGAATTAGAGAACCTTGTTTCCACGATGAAAAGAACAACAAAATTTAATTGAAGGATTATTCTCGAATTTTGAATTAAGAAGACAAAATGAATTTAAAATATTAGAACAAAAAAGACAACTGCAATTTGAACAATTAATGCAAATAGTATCGCAAGTTAATGAAAGAATGCAAATAGTGGAATCAGATATAAAAGAGATAAACAAAGACATAAAGATCAAAAAAATATGTAAGGGTTTTATTTTCACACTCGGGTTCAGTCCTTGGATGTATATATAAACACAGTCCAACTCACTGTAATTTATTTCCATACTTTAACACAATCTATATTCACAGAACTATTTACAACTTATCTCTACTTAACTATACGGCAGTCGAATACTGAATGGATGCTTCCTCAGCTCTCCGGTATTTATATATTTCTTGTCGGAATTCTCCAGAACGTCAAAGAGCCGCCGAGACCAAGCTAGATTTTTCGAGAAATACATCAAAGCAAGCCGCCGACCTTTATGCGCCAGTCTAACAATATTTCGGCTTCCCAGAAATATCGGGGGAATGTCGCTTGCACGAATTATCGGATAAAGGCCGGTTGCACCAGCTATCGGATAAATTCTCGTACCATTGCCCCCTCCTTAAGACCATTTCGTCTCAGAATCCTTCCTGGTGTGACGATATTTGCAGGACTCTCCATTTCGACAACGAGAAGTTTGGTGGAAGTAACAATCAACGGTCTTCGAATCTGGGCTGTGAATATTGAGGCAGCACACCAGGATGACGATGCCACTGAATCGAAAAATTGTTTCCATCATACTTCTCACCACCTGCAATTCAGTCCATCCAACCCGCAGGCTATCTTTGGAACCGCCAATTTCATCAGGCTCTTCTCCATCATCACAGTCCTCAATTCTACCAAAGATTGTTGTATGTTGGCTTGTTCTGTGAGAATATTTTCGTTACCAAATAAAAGATGTTTCTGGTACCCACTGGTTGTTTATCTTGGAGATGAAGGACCTTCCCTACCACTGGATCTTGCTCCCTTAGCTTCTGGAACTGGTCGTACTTTTTGGCAAACACCTTGGCAATTCCTCTGGACATCCAGAAATCTCTAGCCACACAATCAGCCAGGGCATATTCTATGGGCACCTCAAATAGGTCTCGGGGTTCCTCCCTGGTTACGTCGTGCTGCACTTTCTGCCCATCAGAGTACACTGCCATGAACAGTTCGGATGTCATCTCGTCATCAGGTGGTTGGATGCTGCGGACTTGGGCTTGGTCAACTTCGCCGTCATGACTTCCGGCATAAGGGGCCTTTGGTTTTCCTCGAGGTAGCTTCCTTATTCTGTAGACAACATCGTTGATCTTCTTTACAATTTGTTAAGGCCCCTCCCAGGACGACGTTGCGGGTTGGGTTGATGATGTCATAGGCTTCCTTCATTCGGGCACTGGCATTCTCAATATTTAACCGGACTCGTTGTTGGATGTCTTTCATCTTCTGACGTAACTGGCTGACATAGTCTTCACCTGCGGTCTCTTCTCCTGGGGGACATCCAAACTTCAAATCGCATGGTAGTCTTAATTCTCGTCCCATAATAACACTTGCCGGGGTCTGACCCGTGGACTCGTGCACAGACGAACGATATGTCATTAGAATCAAATGAAGATATTGGTCCCAGTCTCTTTGGTGGTCAGAGACTACCTTTGACAAATAGCGGTTAATATTTGAAGACGCGAGATGTAAAGACCGACATCTAGGATTTTCGAGGAAACTAGCACATAGAGGTGCTAGTTTCCCCGAATGTCGCGTCTTCAAATTTAACGATATGTATTAAATACATAAAGAAGTGTTCGAGAGACATTCAACTATGGGAACCGCAACTGATGAAGGTTCCCTAACCAGAAACAATATATATATATATATATATATATATATATATATATATATATATATATATAGTCTTGCGTACAAAAGAATGACACCTCGAAGAGAGTATTGGCCGTTAATAGTCCTATTCATCCGTTCTACCATCCCAACGGATTGAGGGTGTAATGTTGTTGTGCGTGTTTTATTGATCTTCAATAATTTGCAGACTTCTTGGAAAAGAGTAGACTCGAACTTTCTACCTTGGTCTGAGTGCAACGCCAAGGGAACACCAAAACGACTGATTCATTCCTTGACAAGGACATCAGCAACGGTCAAGGATCTTGATTCGATAAGGCATAAGCTTCTGCCCATTTACTGAAATAGTCCATTACTACCACAATGTACTTATTTCCGGAGTCAGATTCAGGAAATGGACCGGCAACATCAATGGCTACTCTTTTGAATGGACTGCCCAGGTTATATTGCTTCATGGGAGCTTTTGCACGCTTTTGAGGCCCATTACTTGCTGCATAAACCGCATATTTACGGCACCAGTCCTTGACATCTGCTTGGCAGTTTACCCAATAGAAGCGTTCTTTTAACTTGCCCAGGGTATTCGTCACTCCGAAATGTCCTCCAGTTGTACCATCATGTAGTACTCGCAAAACCTCTGGTCTCCTATTTCTGGTGACTTTAATCTGTTTTCTGTCCTTGCCCTCCTCTGGAGTTTCCAGGACGCCCTTCAGAACTCCATTATCCAGGATGAGGGAGTTCCACTGAGCCCAGTATGACTTTATGGTTGGTGTGTATCGGGAAATCTACTGGCACGTAGGTTTGCGGTCTTCTTCCTTCCATCGGATAACCTCTTAATTAGCTCTGGATCTAATTTTTAGTCTTTCTGGATCTCCTCAGGTTGCCAAGGGTCATCGACGGCAATAGTTCTACAGAGAACGCCCCTTTTTCTTCAGCTCGCTGACAATGTTTACAATCCTCAGGGCAATGTCTCTTCGATAAGGTATCAGCATTCTTATGGCTTGTCCCAGCGCGATGTTCAGTCTCGAAGTCAAATTCTTGCAATCCACCTTGCCCTTCAGGATTTTTAAACTGCAGGAGCCACTTCATTGCTGCGTGATCAGTCCTCAGGAGGAATTATTTACCATAGAGGTACTTGGAGAAATGTTCCACCTCCTTTACTACAACCAAAAGTTACCTGTGAGTAACGCAGTAATTCAGGCTTGCTCAAGCTCTTGCTGAAATAGCCGATGACCTTCTCCTTACCGTCTTGGATCTGCGAAAGGACAGCACCAATTCTAAGATTGCTCGCGTCGGTATCCAGGACGAAGTTCGCGTCTGGTAACGGATAACTCAAAATGGGGGCACTGGTCAATGCTGTTTTCAGTGTCTCGAATGATCTCTGGCATTCCTCTTCCCACTGGTACTGCACCTTCCCCTCTTTGAGTCTAGTGATTGGTTGGCGATATTGGCAAATCCCGCTACATACCGACAATAGTACGTGCATAACCCCAGGAAACTTCTTAGCTGGTGGATGTCTTAAGGTATCGGCAACTCGTGGACGGATTTGATTTTCTGTTAATCAGTAGCTACTTCAAATGATTTTCTAATTATGATAATCTCGTCAAGATTCACCAGGCATGTTTTCCATGAAAGCCCTTTTAACACTGTTTCCATCAATATTTCAAACGTTGCTGGAGCATTACAGAATCCAAACGGCATCACCGTGAATTGGTAAAGTCCTGAGCCGATGGTAAAAGCAGTCTTTTGGCGGTCTTCTTTAGCTAGTTCCACCTGCCAATAACCTCTCTTCAAATCCAGGGTGGAAAACATCTTCGATCCAGTCAACGTATCTAGGGTATCGTCTATTCTTCGGAGAGGATAGTTATCTTTCTTCGTGGCCTGATTTAGTTGCCGATAGTCCACGCAAAATCGGGTCGAATCATCTTTCTTTTTAACGAAGACTGGAGACAACTGGAGAAGCCCAAGGGCAATTGGATGGTTCAACAACACCTTCTTCCTCCATTTCGCGGACTATCCTGTCGGCTTCGTCTCTTTTAGCTAGAAGTAGTCTTCCCACCGATTGTCGAATAGGTTGAGCATCGCCGGTATTAATTTTATGTTGCACCAGATTAGTCCATCCTCTCTTTCCTTTCCCTACGTCGAAGATATCCTGGTAGTTTCTAACGAAGTTCCTCAACTTTGCCTTCTGAATTGGTTTTATGAGTTTCTCCAGTTCTTCCGATAGTTTACCTGGTGGGATTGATATATGCTGTGTGGTTCTGACTACAGAGGAAACTGTTGAACAGTGACCCAAAGTTGTTCCCTTCTTTAACGCGAACGAGTAGGAATTCATGTTCATTACTCTTACTAGCACAGTCTCCTTGGCAGGAAACAAGGTCTTTCCCAGTGCGATACCTCTGCCTACATTTCCATCGTGAAGTTCGGGATCAAACATCATTACTGTTACAGCTTGAGCTTTCCCATCTAGGAAAGCATCTACAATGATTTTAGCTCTATCCGGCATATTGACATCCTCTGCTAAGATGGCTCGAAGCATTATGTCATCTTTTCCATGACGCACCATTTCTTCGTCGTTCACTCGCAAATTCCATCGTTAAAGTTTAATTCGAATCCCTTGGAGCTCATGACATCCATTCCGATGATGAGTTGGTCTTCGATGTCCGCCACTAATGCCCGATGTTGGAATATTTTAGTTCCCAAGACCATTTCAACCTTTACTTCACCATGGACCTTAGCTGCTTCGCCTGTGGCTGTTCGCAGTTACCACTTTGTTGGTTTTATCATTATCTCGTTTAAAACAACGTTGAGCCTTAAGACTGTTTTTGCCGCACCTGTATCCAGCAGTATTGCACATTGCTTCGTATTAATCAGGCCCTCTACAAAGACACTGTTAACGTGTTTGCATAACGAAGCGACATATCCATGGTGGGGCTTGTTGGCTACTAGTCGACGATGGCCCCTTCACATTGACCCACTTTACTTTTCCGACGAGGAACGACTCCGAATGTGTCCTACCTTACCACACTTCCAACATCTCAGTTGTCTTTTTTCGGTAAGGACTTCCTCTACTATCTTCCTTACAGAGGGTCTATCAGTTCCGCCGTCTTCTGATTCGGACTCTGGCTTGACCTCTGCATGTATTTTTCGCAGCGCTCGAGTAAGTGGAGTCACTAATTGACTGCGTCGAGCTAGTCTGGCTTCGTGGTCCCGAAGTCCATCCAAAAACGCGTGCACTGCTAATCTTTCAGTTACGTTTTCCGGTGTGACTAGATAGGTAAGGCGATATGGTTCAGGTGGGGGTGATCCTATACTAAATTTACCTAAATAAAATTTTAAACTCAGCTTTCTTGGGTTATTACATTAAAAATAGTCGTTCTAAGGTTTAAACTTATAGAAGTTACGTTCTTCTAGGCTTTTGGAGTTGGGATTACCTCGTAATAATATTAAATTTACTATGAGGCTCTCGGTGGGGGCGATCGCCTGCTGCAGCCTCGAAATGGCGCCTATAATTAGTCCTTGACGATTTTCGATCAAATTGGGCAGGTCATATTTTGTCTAGTCACCTCGAGGCCCATTTTCGAATCCACTACTTCTGGACTGTTTCTGCTTTCGGTCTTAGGTGGAGTTTCTCCCCTTTGTATGGTGACTACCTTTTCTTTTATTTTGCTGATCTCATCCTCCATTTCCGTAGTACCGGAAATCGCAAACAATTAAGTATCGGGATTGTCACCTTCATTTATTAGGGCATCTCGTAGGCGTATTAATTCACTTTTCTTTCCACTAAATTCTAAATCCCTTTTCTCCAGTTCTTTTTTAAATCGGTCACTTTCAACTGGTCCAAATTCACTGTTAAACATTGTTAGTCTAGTTATTTTCTACCTCCAAAGTTTCACAAATACACCGAACACCTGACACCACTGTAATGTTTTTATTTTCACACTCGGGTTCAGTTCAGTTCTTGGATTTATATATAAACACACTCCAACTCACTCTGATTTATTTCCATTACTTTAACCCAATTTATATTCACAGAACTATTTACAATTTATCTTAATTTAACTATACGGAAGTCGAATACTGAATGAATCCCCGTCGCCAGCTGTCCGTATTTATATATTTCTCTCGGAATTCTCTAGTAGGTCAACGAGCCATCGGGAAATGTGTTCTTGAAAATTCGATAGAATTCAATGAATTCCATTATCAACGAATTCCATTAACGCTAGCCGTCGGCCTCGGGTCTATAGACAAATATTTCGCATTCTCCGAAATATCGGACGAAGGCCGATTGCACCAGCTATCGGATGAATTCTCGTAACAATAATGTGGAGGCTCTTGAAACTAAAGTAGATGACATCGATTCCATCCAGAGCCAGGTAAAATTTGAAATCAGCTCCATCCAGAACAAAGTGGAAACCGAAATTAAATAATTACAAAAAGATTTGCAGAGAGGGTTCCTTTAGTAAAGCGCCCATTTGATGGCAGTTCATCTTGGCCCATGTATAAACGGCAATTTGAAGCCGTGGCAACACCAGTCGATGACCAAGGTAATTTCGACAAGATTATCGCCATCTTAGAGAAAAGATACGACAATTAATCCCTGTGCCAAGTATACCAGGTGCAACTATAAGTGGAAAAACGCAAAAATCCGGAGAAAGCCTCAAGAATTCGAAGCAGAGGTTAGACGTTTAGTGCACTTGTCCTACTCAGACCTGCCAGAGGAAACTAAAGATCAATTGGCCACCCAGAGTTCATAAACGGTATCAGAGACGTTGAAGTGCAAAGAAATCTAAGGCTTAGTGGCGTCAAGAAAAGTAATGAAGCTCTACTTCGGACTTTGGGGGTAGAGGCTGTCATGAACATGTCCAAGCCGAGGGTACGAGCAGTTTCCTTCAATCCGGAAGCGTTGATGACTGGTATGAACAAACTACTGGAACAGTCACAGAAAACTGAGACCAGAAGAGCATGTTACCGTTGTAGGCGGACAGGACACTTCCAACGAGACTATCGGAACGATCACCGACCAGGGGTAACCAACAAAACAACTACATGTCCAGCGACCGGCAGGCAGTCAGCATAATACACTATCCATCCGGGGATTTTGTCGAGGTAGCAGCAGCCTACTCATCAGGGGCACCATCAATGGTCGCGCAATTACCATAACAGGGCCCAGTAAAGACTTTCTACAGCAGTTTGCTGACCATTTGAAACACCTGACACCAGAAGAACAGAACAAAGCCAAGCAATTTATTGCAAATCACTGTCAAATTTTTAACATCATCCACCACCGAATAGATATCGGGAAGGCCCAACCCATTAGAATACCATTGGGGCAACCATGAAGTTGTTGAGCCATCCATCAGCCCATGGTCTTCTTCCGTCGTGCTAGTTAAAAAAAGGATGGAGCCACCCCATTTTGCGTGGATTACAGGAAGCTGAATGACGTCAGGAAGAAAGGCAGCTATCCACTACCCCGAATTGATGACACTCTGACCACTCTAGCAGGCTCCCGTTGGTTCTCCACACTAGACCTAAAAAGTGGATATTGGCAGGTTGGTCTACACGAAAACGACAGAGAGAAGACAGCTTTCTCCACCAGTAAAGTGCTGTTTCAATTCACTATCATGTCCTTTGGGTTATGTAATGCTCCCGCTATATTTGAGAGGCTAATCGAGTATGTATTGAGCGGGTTGACATAGAGGACGTGCTTAGTTTACCTCGACGACATTCTGGTCATTTGACGACCACCTGAGAAACTTGGGCGAAGTATTTACCAGAATTGAGAACGCCAACCTGAGACTCAACCCGAAGAAGTGTTCCATGTGTCAAAAAGAAGTAGAGAGAAGACAAGATAGTAGCCATCCGTGATTGGCCGGTCCCGAGAGATAAGCATGAACTATGTAGCTTTTTAGGGCTCTGTGTCTGTGATCGAGTACTACAACCGTGGATTCTCGAAACCGGAAAGAAATTATTGCGTCACCAGAAAAGAACTTCTTGTAATAACAAGGACGGTCACGTTCAATAAGCTGTAGAACACTATTGGCATTGTCAGCTGCAAGGCTTGTCCTTGGGCGTCGATCATGGTTATCATTGTCGTACAACCTTAAATTTCCTCATCCACATATACACATAGTTAAGACTAACCCCAAAATGTGTCTTCAAACGAGTTAGAATTTATGAGATTTTTATGACAAAGGCAAGCATACGCGCATACTCGGCTGGTTCCCCAGTGCCCATCTACTCCAAACAACTTAATCTAGCTCGAAACTGCATTCTAAGCAGAATAGCAAAATATATTTGGTTTACCCTCGTATATAATGTAATTTGCTTGGAAAAAGCATTTTAAGCGACATGTCAATTTGATGACAAGCAATTTTTATTCTACCGTGAGGGGAAATCACGATTCCCCTCTACTAATATTTGTGTGTTGCCGAATACCAAAATGCAGAATTTCAAATTAAATTTACAGACAATACAACAAACCCAAAAAATATATTAATATATGATGAGTTGTACCGAAAGATTTGATAATTACCATGTTCCATTCAGATTTATAAAAAAGTAATTTGATGCGGAATGGGAGCGTTGTGAACATCACCAAAAATAAAAAGCACTCGATAAAAAATTACATTTGTGAGAAAACCTTCGAAGCCATGTAGTTGAAATTTTGAATAGTTATTTTCGATAGGCTAATGAAACTTTTTGCCCAGATTTATCGTTCTATTTTTTTAGATAAGAGTTACGACCAGCATCTCATTTAGTAGGTTTTAAACACCTAGTATAATTATCTAAGAAGAAAAATGTATTAACTAAACTGTTTTTATGTTATGCGGTGTACCTTCTTCAAGAAAAAACATTCAAACACCTGTTGAATTTTTTTGCAAAAATTGTATTAAAATAATGCTAAGTTCCCTACACTACTGAGCCATATGCGATACCCAATCAAGAGGCAACCACGGTAGAACAGCTATTCAGCAGGTTTGGCGTCCCGTTGGAACTACATTCAGACCAGGGGAGTAACTTCGAATCGAATCTATTCCGAAAGGTCTGTACGATGTTGGGGATCAGGAAAACGAGAACAACCATTGCATCCACAGTCCGACGGAATGGTGGGAAGATTCAATAGGACCTTGGAGCAACACCTATCCAAGGTCGTCAGCAATAATCACCGTGATTGGGATGAGCATATTCCCCTATTCCTGTTGGCCTATCGCTTAGCAGTACAGGCCTGACTCCCGCCAGGGTACTATTTAGAAAAGAAGAACCGTCCCAAGACATCAACGATTATGCCGACCAGCTCCGACATAACATGCTGGCAATACACGAACTAGCCAAGTAAGACCTCAAGACCAATTCATTCGGGTTCCAAGAGAGGGACAAGGTCTGGCTATACAATCTCCAGAGGAGCAAGGGTAAATCTCCAAAGCTTACACCCGCCTGGTACTATTTAGAAAAGAAGAACCGTCTCAAGACATCAACGATTATGCCGACCAGCTCCGACATAACAAGCTGGCAATACACGAACTAGCCAAATAAGACCTCAAGGCCAATTCAGTCGGGTTCCAAGCGAGGGACAAGGTCTGGCTGTACAACCCGCAGAGGAGCAAGGGTAAATCTCCAAAGCTTACACCCGCCTGGGATGGTCCATAGGAGGTGGTCAAGAGGATTAATGACGTTGTCTACCGTATCCGTCGAAACCCCAGGGCTAAGTTGAAGTTTAGATCGACTCGCCCCCTATGGAGAGGATGTTTGTGATCGGGACGATCAGAACTAAAGGGTGGGAGGGTCAGTGATATAATATGTATCTATGACTAAAGCAACGTAAAGCATTATTCATTCCAATAACACATCAATCGCTGTGATAATAAAAAAACGAACTGGAATTTTCGAATGGGGCAAAATAAACTGTTTATCTGGACGCTGTGCGAACAAATGTAGAATGACCATCGATGTAGGATATATAAAGCAATATAGAATTCCTAAGTTTAGTTAATACAGCGTACATAGTGTTATGATTTCGATGTGAATTGTATTCAGAATCAGCTGTTCTAAATATTTGATTTTTACGTGTAAATAAAAGTTCTAGAAAGTGAAGGGAATAGTTGCTAAAATTTAATTTGAACCCACGAAGTTTATTGCAATATCAAATGCTAATTTAGCTAGCATTCATAAATGTCAACAATAAATCCGAAGGTCACAATAATAAACCCTAACTGTCAAAGAAACAATAGCTGCATAGTATGCTGTTGCTATGCGCTTAGTTTAATCATGCCATACTGTATGTGAGACTCCCTCTACGTCATCCACTCAGCCATTTATAACGCCCCACACGGCTGCCAATTCTCTTTAGGCCGAGCACAGACCTACCGTTTCTGTTCTATTCTTATAAGAACAGAACAGAAAAGAATTGTAACGGGCACAGACCTACCGTCTCTGTTCTGTTCTTATAAGAACAGAAGAGAATCCGGATCATCGCCACACACTTACCGGTCGACGGGCTTTCTTGATTTGCCCTCAGTCGTTATCTAGCGCTTGTGGTAGACACATCGAATATATCATATTTCGTAATAGATGATGACGAATCTATCAAAAGCACAGTTGTAGGACAACCGTGGTAAATTCGACGGCGCCGGGTTGCAACCGGGCTGTGTGTGCCGATATATGGAGTTTGCACGTAATCCATGCCTCTTTCTTACCGGTGAGAACGTTCTTACCGGGGACGCTGGCCGGTTGCTTTCTGACCGGGCGTTCTTGCCGTTCCGGATCGGTAGGTATGTGACCAGTGATATACTTTGCATTGCATTCTAGCCTTCCGTTATAATTATTTTCTGTTCTGTTCTTATAAGAAAAGGTAGGTCTGTACCCGGCCTAAAACCAAAAAGGGGAAATCTTTCACCAAAAAGCCTACAGCGAAGATAGTTCATTTTTCTATGGAGCGAAGTTAATTCTATGGGCTTAAACCACAGATCGACTACTTTTGACGTTATAAAAAATCCTCACACCCCTTCCTGGGTAAATTTAGTATAAGATCGCCCCCCACGAACCACGAAATCGCCCCCTGAATATTATTGTATGACATTCTCAAGCAACAATTGATTCCAAAGTCAGCAGCTAAATTGTTATGGATGGCGAGTAATAGCGGCCAAATGTGCCGTTACTCCGGATACATCGGCAAAAGTTGTATAAATCTTGCCGCGATAAATTGAGCAATCAGTACTTAGGCTGATCCAAAGATCGCTGATAAATATGAAGTAGATTTGGCCTGACATCAATCTTCTCGAGAAAATGGGCAAAATATACTACATGAAAATATTCCGTGGTCGAAATGATTGCCACTTTTATGAATATTCAAAGAAAAAAAAGTTGCTCTAGGTGAGGCTCGAACTCACAACCCCGGCATTGCTCACGACTACTGTCTTATAAGTACCGTGCGCTAACCAATTGCGCCACTAGAGCGTTGAAATAAACTTTTCCAGCAGCTATACACTTATCTCACTAAACTTCAATAAACATTTTAATATTTTTTATGTAAAAAAATGTATTAAATATTTATGCAAATAACTTAATCCCAAATTTCAATTTAAAAGAGCAATGAAAATGTAAGTATTCGTTAATATTCTTCGATTGTCAATTGTCATCATAAGTTAGGTTAACAACGTAAGAGAACTGTCAAGTGTTATGGCAAAATTGAGTACGTAAACTTCATAAAGGTTGATTTGAAAGAATAATTACATTTAACTGTACATATATGTAATATCAATATTCCGTGTACAACCGACCAAAGGAAATAAATACATGTAAATATTATGCTTAAATGTGATGGTTAAAAATGAGTTGGTTTGATGCTGCGGGATTTGCTAATATCGCAAAATCAGCTTTGAAAGGGGCACAAAAAACTATAGACAGGGCTTTGGACATCAAGGATGAATCAAATATTGTACCAACAAATACTCCTGTTGACCCTGGGCTAGAAGATTTTTTTGGAACTTGGGGTTTAACACAATCAGGAAATGTGAAACAGGGAAAGAAAGACAGCCCACCTGAAAGTTCCAAAGAGGAAAAAGTGAGTTCAAGTTTATGGGGCTCCTTTACTGGTTCCTTTTTTGATACTACTAAGGACTCAGAGAAGAATGAAAAACTTTCAACTACTAGCAGCTTAGAGGATAATGTTGATGCTAATTTGGAACATTTTAGCCAAAGTAAATTAGTGGTTCAACATAGTGAAGAGGAGTTGTTGTCACCTTCATCAGAACCTGAGATTGAATTAGACAAAAGGGAAAAAAATGTCAACAAAATGGCTTTATGGGAATCCTCATTAAGTGACACCAATTTAGGTAATTTAGTATTATTAAATATATTTATAAAGTTTTATATGTATTCAACCCTGATACTAAAACATTTTGAAGCATTAATATTTACAAGGGACTGCAAAATCTATATACTTATGAAGACAATATAAGGATATACTGGTTCCATTATATACAGTGGGAGTGAATATTTAACTACCTTTAAATCAAAGAAAATAATTATAATATTGTTTATGTTAAACTTCAAAATTGCACCAAGTTTTAATTAATTAAGCAAACATTTACTATAATAATAGGCAATGTGAAAAATTATTTAATCTCATTGGTAATTGTTGTGATAGTAACTATATATACAGCAATCCCTCAACTCACATGGACTTTACTGGTTTTAAAGACAACTAACTTAAGTTGACTTATTTATTTATCAAATTTCAATGGGGTAAAACCCTTATTCCTTTTTTTATAAAAATGAATGTTAGCAATAACACAACATATTTAACAGAAGATGTCATATATTTCAGGATTAATTTTTGATTTAAGTTTAACGTAATATAAGATAAAGGATATATATCTTCAACCATTCAGAATATTTATTACATAAAGTAAATAACCTTAGTATAAAGTACTAAATAGGTGCATTTACATATTGTTTAGTGAATGCTAGAAGCAGTAAATAATATTTCTTAAAGTTCTTTTAAACATAAAAATTTAAATTTACTTAAAAATTCTTTATTGTCAAGCAAATTTGCCAAATTCTGTAAACAAAAATTAAATTACTTCTTGTCAACAAAGACATTGGGGTAAAGCTGTTCATGTCCATAATAGAATTTCACATGTCTCTTGTGAGTAATACTAAATGAGCAGCAACAATTAACTGCCAGACTGTCTGTTGAATGAATGTTTATTTATGGACCAGCCGTTTACAATAAATTAAACATTTTCATATATAAATTTACAATAACATGAGAAACAATAAATATAATAAAATGTTTACAAGGTAAATTACAAGTAAAGATATTGAAACTAAAATTAGGGAAATATCACAGAGTTTTTTATTTTAGAGCTAAACATTCAATGAGTCATTACAAAAGTCAATATTGCTTTCCCTTGTCAGTTTATTCACAGTCACCAAAAAACTTGTTAAGGAAGATGATACACCATAGTTTGTTCTATAGAAAGGGACATCAAACATATTGTGGTCTCTTAGGGTTCTCTGTGGGACATTTATATTTATCAAAGACAACAGCTCAGGACAATCTATTAGACCATTTATTATTTAAAAGGTTCTCATATCAATATAACACCTTCTATCCTGTAGAGTTGACAAGTTAATTGACTTCAGAGTCTCTTCGTGTGAAATTTCTTCTTTTGGAATTCCCATCTTGAAGCCCATAAACTTAATAAACTTTCTCTGTACCCTTTCAATTTGATCTATATAATGAGCATAATGTGGAGACCATATCTGACATGCATGTTCTAGAACTGATATATAGGAGCAGAAAAGAGTTTTGAAGCAAGCTATATTACTAAAATCCTGTAGAGTTCTCTCAATGAAGTCTAATAATTTTAATGCCCTATTGGTTATATGATTCACATGGGAGTTAAAACTCAAATGACTATCAAAATATATACCTAGGTCTTTGGCAATTTCTTTATTTTCAAGTAGAACATTTTGAATTGAATAATTATAATGAGTGATGTGTTTAGTCTTATAAAATCTTACAACAAAACACTTCTTATATTTAATTGCATCCCATTCAATCTACACCAATCAGACAGTGCATTCAGACATTGAGTTACATCATTTATGAAAATAATAAATAAAATGGGAGCCAAATGTGAACCTTGTGGTACTCCAGAGAAGACAAAAAATTCTTTGGAAAGAAAGTTGCCAATTTTTACTTGTTGGATCCTCTTTGTCAGATAGTTGTAAAACCAGTACAATAGATTCCCAAAAATATCATACTTTTCAAGCTTTTTTATGGTTAGAAAATGATTAACCTAATCAAAAGCTTTACAGAAATCTGTATAAATTTGGCGTCCATCCTCAACAGCACCCCTCAGAAACTGCTCATAAACCAGCAAGTTGCTTACAGTGGTTTTACCTTTGACAAAACTGTGTTGGTTTTCATTAAAAGTAGATTCAAGTTTGAGTTTGATTTTTGACTCTACTATCATTTCAAAAACCTTTGCTATTAAAGAGATTTTGCTTATTGTTCTATAATTAGTAACCTCAGTATTGTCACCAGTCTTGTATATAGGTGTTACAAATGATTGTTTCCAAATATCAATTGACTTAGAAAAGAGTATACCAAAAATATGAGCTAAAATAAATAAGCATTCTTTCAAAAATACTACAGGTATGTCATCAGGTCCAGTGGACAAATGATTTTTTAAGCTACTAATTGCATTGTACACATCAATCGCAGAGATATCACAAGTACTAACTAATAAACACTGATTTAGGAACATTAAAATCATACATACCACATTTTTTTATTACAATAAACAGATGAAAAAAAAATCGCTCAAATAATTTACAGTTACATTTCCATCATCAGAAGATTCATTTTTGCAACACATGGTTTTAGGGATATCATACAAGTTATTTTTTTTCTTTACATATTTCCAGAAGTCCTGCTATTTTGATTAATAGAATCTTCAGTATTTTTTATGTGTTCACAGTATGCAATTTCAGAAAGACGCTTACAATCACATTGCAAGTCAGAAAAAATGTTGTAGTCATATGAATTGTTAGAATGTTTAAATTTCTCTTTGATCTGCTGGCAAACTCATTGCAATGATCACTGTACAAAACCATAACCCTGCTGAGGACCACTTAACTATTGGACCTGTAATCCAAGTATGTCAGATAAATATATAAGATGTAAGTCATAGTGACATAGAAAAATCATCCAACATATAGAACTGAAACTATCATATTTCGATTTGGAACACAGATTTTAGCCCTCCATATGGATGTAGGGAAAAGTTTTGCTTCAATCAGCAACCACTATCATTGAATAGTCTATTCAATCCTACCAGTCACAACATCACTAAATTATGGAATATATATGAGGTGTTCCAGATGTTTCTTTATAGCTAATCCCTTTATTTTTAGTAATGGTAGGAAAGATTTTTAAAAATATTGTTAATGTGAACAAATATTTTATAATATGTAACAAAAAATTATACCAGTAAAAATTCTAAAAATAATTAATTATGGTTTCAATAGGTTGAATGTACATACTGGGAAAAGTTTTACAGTTTTTTAAGGCATTATGTGTTGTTAACAATGATTTTACAATAAGAGTTCATAGATAAGGAAACTTCTCATAGTCCAAAATGTTGAGGTTATCACAATCTAACAAACATGCAGCTGACAACTAAACATACCAGAGGTAAAACTCCAGCTGAATGTTTGAATGAATGCAATAAAGAAAAAGTTCAACTGTACCTTCAACATGCAGTTTGGAAAAAAATCACAAAATACATAAAATATCACTATCAAAGATTTTTTACATACATATTGATCTTGATAACTTGAACCCCTTGTGTGTGACAATATCATGGTCAGAAATTGAAGTGTGAACTGTGTACAAAAAAAACCATTGCTTAGTCTTTTTAATATAAAGATTATTATTAGTAATTACAAATTAGGAAGTTAGTTACAATATATATATATATATATATATATATATATATATATATATATATATATCTAGATAACTCTGAAAATTCCCATAGTCAAAATAGTTCAAATTCCCTGGCATCCAGAAGCATATCTTCAATTCCAACAAACAAACTTTCCATATTAAGTACTGAAAGTGGGAAAAATAGTTCAGATAGTGTAGACATAATTTCTAGCAGTACTGAATGTACTAGTCCTGAGTCAGATTTGTTATCTTTATCCACTTCTAGTTCTGCATTAGGTATGTTGGAAGATTTTTAATACATAATCTCACTAGCATGTTTATGTGTTAATTCACTAGTCAATTTTTTGTTTAAATATTTAATAGTGTAACTTTAGTTCTATAATTTATGATTCATTGCTTATATACATTTTTTACATTTTTAATTTTTAAGTTAATCTATTGGTTTATCTACATGCATGTGTAGATTTAAACATAATTTTCATATATATTGTGCTTAGAATGAAGTATGACACACCTTTTTTTGTAAAGCTTGTTTTTGTGTTTTTTCACAGAACATTTGTATACTATTCAGATAAATGAAAATAGTGAATACCCTAATTAAACAACCTAATAAATGTTTAGGTATTACAACATTTCATATATTTTTTTCTGAAATGATAAACAGTAACTACTTGTTTGAGACTGTATGTAGGGTACAATTAAAGCTCATTTGAAAATATTTATCAGCTATTTTCATACATAAATGATTTTTTATAACTACTGTAAAATATACTGGAGAATTTTGCACTCTTACATGTATAGATTTACGGTAATGAGTGGTTCTTGTATTATCTATTTAGTTAATAATTTAATTCTGGTGGTTGTCACCCTTTCGAATTTTGAGGCTAGATGGACTACACCCTGTATGTATTGAAGCACTGCTTTTGCAGGCTGTCTTCTCTTGTTACTGTAGTTAGTCCTCTGATAACTACTCTGACATTGTTCATTGGAAGTTGTATGTAGGGAATCTGATGTTACATATGGTTTTGATTTTTTCATTATGTTGTCAACGTTTGGTTTTGATTCCCCATCCTTGACTTTCTTGACAAAAGGAGTAATGTTGTCATTTACACGGGCCAGTCTCATTTTGCGTTCGATTTCTTTCGTGTTTTGGTGAAAGTCTTGGCTTTGCTCTTATAGGTGTACATTTCTTCATCGTTGCTTATGTCGAATACATTATTATGCGGTAACTTGCATTTCTGGATTCTCTATATAACTCTGGGCTTTAATACGGTTGAAAATACTGTCGGATATTGTCTTGATCTTCGTTAGTTCGTCATTCATAGGATTTCTTTATAAAAATCCCCAGAGGAACTCTGCGAATGTACAATGTTGTGAAATTCTTTTTAGAACAGCCTGACAGTAATTGGTAAAAGGTCGCCAATAAGTAGTCATAGTTGTTGCTAACTATTCAATGCAAAGCAGTTGCAATCAATGCCCACTTTGAAATGTGTGTGACATTTTTCTGAATTATTTGAGCTGCTTTTCAAATTATTTCGGCTACGTCAAGCTTGTTTTTTTTGAGAAATCTCTTATGTAATTCAAAAACTGATTTCTTTATGATGACTTTACTACACACACTGATGGGTGTTTTTAAATGGAGCTTCGATATCAATCTTGAAAGGGCTACTATCCATCTCTTGCTGAAACTGATACAACATACACCTAAAAACAATGTGTTATAAGTAAGATAAAGACACCTCCATATATTCGTCGTTTAAAGGAATACAGATTTTAATTTTTCCACTGAAATCTGAATTTGAAACTGAGCCTACTTTGAATTGTTCAGTAATTATTTTAACCCTGTGCACCAATTCTCGAAGATTTTTTTTTCTATATATTGGTCTATACAAAAAATTATCAAGGATTATATTCTAGTGTGCCATGAAAAGTATAAACTAACATATTGTTATAAAATTCATCTTTACGTCGCCAATGGAAAAATTAACAAACATACCACCGGCTGAGGTAATAAAAAAAGGGGACTATCCTGAACGATTCGATGGGCACAAAATTTCTTCTACACAAACGAATAATTCTGGCATCCGAGTCTTCTCTAAATTGTTTATAAAAAGAACAGTTGTACATGTCGAGTAGTTTATTTTTAGTTTATATTTCCGTGTGAAGTGTATCGATAGAAATCAGCTGTAGTAAATAAATAGTGGATTTATTTTGGTGTAAATAAAGTCATCGAAAGTGAACGTGAATACATGTGTAAATTTAATTTTGAACCCACGAAATCTATAACAATATTGACAATTTAATAGTTTCACATATTCAAAAAATTCATTAAAACAAAAAAAATAACACGTTCAAAGGAAAAATATACAGTTTTTTAGCCCTTGATAAAGTGTGATTAATTAAAAGTCTAATTTCTAATAATAAATATTCATTTCTTTGCATACTTTTTTTAAGGATTGAAACCTGCCTCGGATTCTGTGGAAGTATTGGGAGAAAGCTTAACTAGTCCTAGTTCTGTAGAAGTTTTAAGCTCAAACAGCACTCACAGTAGACCACTTTCACAACATACAGATGAATTTGTGTCTCCTTTAGAATCGCCTTGGTCAGAGGACAAATCAAGGTATATACACCATATTATATTAACGAGATCTCTTCTTTACATTCCGTTTTTTTCAGCTCAATTGAAAAGATATCACCCGGCAGCGTTGAAGTAATACACGAAGAACAAGATGAAAATAGTGTGGCAGAAGATACGATCTCTTACACTTCTATATCGGAAAGCACATCAGCAACTGTTCTAGATTCTACATTTAATCCTCTTGTAAAGCATCAGAAGATGCTGAAAGATACTTTTACTCGTGGAGAATCTGTCTCTGAAAATACATTACATGATATAGCATCTACTCCTGACAAATCGTTCTCTTTTTCTGAGGCTATAACGAGAGCACCTAGTAGAAGTACTATGCATCTACCATTAACTCAAGTAAATCAACAAGTATTAATTGATACTCAGCCACAAAGTAGCAAACAAGATATGTCCAAAATATTACAAAAAACTAATATAATTGATATACCTGTGGAAGCGGATATTTCGTCTAGCATTGAGTCACAGTCACAACTTGACATTTCAACAGATGAAGGTTCTCAATCAGATAAAACATTAATTGGTAGCGATAACGTTATGGAAAGCAGCAGTGATACGAGTACAACGACAGAAACGAGTAGTAATTCAACTTACTTGAAAAGTTTGTTAGCTGATGCAATGACAGAGAAAAGCTACTCATCTACTGAACCACAAAAATCAATAAACCTTCTCAGTACTTTAGATTCGAACAAAACTAGTCTCGTAGACAGTATATCATTATCCCAAATTGAATTATTACCTAGAGAAAGTTCACCAATAAGTTCTGAAAGTCGTTCAGATATGGTAAAAATAGGATCCGATCACACTTCGGGTCACACTTCTGGAGATGAATTAGAAACAACCACGTCTAGTGATATAGAGATCATTTCCAGTCCAAATGGAGATTCTAGTTCGACACAAAGTCGACAGAGTCCTGCCAAAGTAGCACTTATGAAAGCAAAAGGAGATGATTCTCCAGCAGACACTTTGATGTGTAAAATGAACTTGAAGAAAGCCAAAGGACATACTAGAGAACTTTCAGAAGCTTCTAGTATAAGCGATGACTCGCATTCTTCGGAAATAGAGAGATTGTTGAAACGAATTTCGGAAATGACTGAAATTCTTGAATCCAGAGAATGTAAGCTAATAGACATGAATCGTCGCAATGCTGAACTATCTGAACAAAACAGTGACCTCAGACTTCAAGTTGATGCGACTATTTCCAAGCAACTAGAGAGTGTAGATGTCTCGCAAGTTACAGAAGAGTACACCCAAAGGTTGTCGGCTCTGGAAAAGAAATTTCAGCAAGCAATAAGAGAAAAAGACGGACTTAGAAAACAGTTAGAACAGGTTAAGCAAGATGCTGCTACAAGAATGAGCAAAGGTGAGTTGGAGTCACTGATTAGTGAAAAGGATGAAACCATTAAAGAATTACGAGAAGAAGGAGAAAAATTATCGAAGCAACAATTGCAACATTCTAATATTATCAAAAAACTACGAGCGAAAGAGAAGGAAAATGAAGTTACGATCAAACATTTAAGGTGAGTGTACCCCAGTGTTATTAATACCAAAATATATATATTTGATACCTTCAATTTGATGTGTCTCTTACTCATTTTCTGTTGTTTTTAACTTGACATTCTCTTGCTTCATCTCTCTAGTAGCTTGCTATTTGCTATATCGCTTGTTATTACTAATCGGTTATAAGATTGTTTTGTTACTGCTGAAGTCCTTAGGATGTTTCCGGGAATACGAAAATGTACGTAATGTTCCTGGAGTATGATTTGCAAGGAAGAAACGTTTCGACATTTAAACATAAATAGGGCGAGTTTTGTATTATTGATTTTACCCTTGTATGTATAAGATCTAGCGACACGAAGTCATAAATCTATGAGTTGCGTAGAGCATTTTCGTTTATTTTCATTTAATGCTGTCTTAATTATTTGAATTGGCAGAATCGGTAAAATAAAGAAATACCCTAACACATGTAAAGAACATATTTTCTTAATTATTATCAATTTTCAGAGAAAGTATAGAAACTTTGTCATCAGAGTCTGACCGTTTGAAGAAATCACTTGCCGCTAAAGATGAAGTTGAGCGCACTCAAATTGAAGCTGTTCATCAGTTAACAAATAGAAATAAGAAACTTGAAACTGAAGCCGATAAACTGAAGGAGCAATTGGATGATTTAACTCAGAAATATGAAACTGTAAAAAAATCTTTAGATGCCGCTAAAAAAGAATTGTTAGATAAAAATAAAGCAAATTCTGAACTTTTAATGAGAGAACAGATGTTAGAAAGCCTTGAAAATCAAAAAAAGATGACTGAATCACAAAATGAAGAGGTATGAGTAAAAAATGTAACAACTTGTTAATGTTTTGGTATTTTTTTAGATCATGAATCAATTAGAAAATCTGCGACAAAAGTTAAGAGAGTCAGAAGAAGAAGTAGTCAAAACGGAACAGAGATTGCGGGAAGAAAATAGTTCGTTGTTAAAAAGATTGGAAGAAGCTGAGGCTAGAAATGAGGAACTTTCACAATCAATTTTGGAAGTCAGCAAGCCACTGGTTCGTCAGCTGGAATCATTACAAGCTACATATAGTATGAAATTGGCTGCTTTTGAAAAAGTTGAAGAAGATTTGACGATGCAGATAAGTTAGTATTTACTTTACTAATTCATGCATCCTCTTCCGCTCAATGTTTAGGCTCTTAGTGAATACTACTATTCTTCTATTGCAAACTTTTGATATTTTTGTTAAGCGTTCTGGATATACCCTTGTTCTTTTGTAATATTCTACAGTTTGCATCTCATGAAACTGTCAAAGACTTCTACGAAATTTATAAAGCTTACTTTTCCCTTTTTTCTTTGAATAATTTGTTGGATTATAAAAATTTCATGTATTGTCGACCATCCTTTTCTAAAACCTTATTGTGCTGCATCATTTAAACCGACCCTCAGTGTTATATAATATGCTTTGAGGACTGCTGTCATTTCCCTTCTTAAATATTGAAAACACATTCATTCATTCAGTCAGGTACAGTATTAGGTTTTCCGGTATATGTTTTAAATCAGTTGTTTCGTGGCAATTGAAAGAGAAAAAATATCGGCAGCTTGCCGGATTGCACTCTTATGTTTTAATACACGCATTCGTATGGGAAGAATTTCAGTTTTATGAAAGGGGTTTGGTATTTTTTTAAGTTTCCCAGGTTGTTGCTGATGTTAAAGTATAGCGTGACCTTGTTTGTCGTCTTCTTGTCGAGAGCGCTTTCGAACATCCTTAAACAGTTAATTTGTTGTTTATATTTACATAACCTACGTATTTCCGATTTCGTACATGTAGACAAATCTGTTACATTGCGTGTTGTTTCAAGAAAATACCAATAAATACAACGGTACAGAAAATGATTTTGAAAAAATCCGTTTTCTTTGGTGTGTCTATGTCGGAAGGGAAATTTTAAGTCAGTCAATCTTATAGTTTCGAAGATCTCGTGTTGAACAAAATAAGAATATTGTTCTTTTCTATGTGTGTTATTACAACAAACGGACTACAGACGATATATAACATAGTGCAGTATATTCTTCCTTTGCGTTCAATTGTAAAACTTTTAAACTCACTATCAACGTCTTTATTTCATCACAACAAATGGCAATACTTATTTACAACAATAACGATGACTAATACCGCAAAGATGTGCTCTACGTTGCCAACCACTGAACTTCAACTCCTCCCATAAGGCAATCGTGTTTATGTATCGTCCCCAGTTCGAAATAATTCGCTTGTCACTTCAGTTACGCCATCGTGTATGGTTTCTTTTATTTATCATCAAGGAATTTTCTCTTTTTTATTTCACTGTTTTTTTTTCGTTGCTCGCAAGGTTAGTTTTTATTTAGGGTGATTAATTCGTCGAAGGTTTCTTATTTTGCCGGCGTAAAATAGAATGTTATAACAATCGTTTTCATAGTTAATTTTTATGAGACAAGGTTCCACACATTAATCGAGCAGCTGCAGTTGTTCTTGGATATGGTTGAACATAAAAATATAAATACAGATAAAGGTAACTCAGCTATCTGGGTTTTGAGGTTAGAGCTTTTTGGGCTTATCGGGTTGAAATGCATACCTGTGTTTCGGGTGTTAAACGGATGTGTCACTGCAGTATGAAGTTAATATAGGAATAAGCGATTATGGGTTTATATAATCATGGGGATTATTTCGTTATTTGAATAGAAAGTTATGAAACTTAATTAGGTCTTCGGATTAATATATATCCCAATATCATCAATTTTAAACGCGTGGACTAGAAATGTCGAAATCGTTTCTATTTCCAAGTCGGGCAGAAACATATAATGTCCCCTAAAGAACATGATATATTTTTGAAGATATAGAAGGAGGCTCCGGGACAACTAATGAGAAGAAATATCGACTGATTTTGGCAGGTATTCACTAGTAAAGCTATTAACAATTGATTTGTTGCAGTAATCCTAAGCGTTTCACCAGCATAAAATTTTTCCGTAACTCATCAAAAAGCTGTTTACTTATTAATTTCAATGACGAAATTAGTTGAGAATGAAGACTGAGATGATTTATGAATTTGATTCAATTTCAATAACAATTATATAAAATTTACGATACTTACTCTCTAACAAAGGATGTGTCAGTGATACAAGAAATTAGTATCATTTTGCGACGTAAATACACAAGTACCTGTGTTTTTCCTTGTAAGTGAAATAACCAATTAATAACAGTTAATATTTATCATATTAATGCCAACCAACACATCATGGAAAGGTAAGCCGGCGTACATCAAAAGCCTTACATAATCAACAGGTTCATATTATTATGAAAATCATAACATAAAATTAAGAAAAATGGTATATAAGTTTCTAATTTCTGTCAAGAGCATTTTTTTACAGCCTGAACATGTCAAAAGAATTTTACGCGGGTTTGGTTACACTCTTATATGACTATGCCTTTACTTTTTCTTTCATTGGACCATATACCACTGATTTTCTTATAGTTTTATCTTTGTTTCTTGAATATTTGTGAAATCAACTATATGCCCTAGCAATTCTGCCAATTCCATTTCTTTTTGTGTTATTCCCCTTACATTCTAAGTTACAAATTCTGGGGGAAATTAGAGAAGAATAAATTTATAGAATGTTGGATAAGAACTGGTTACTAGCCACCAGACTTCTGCAGAAGTTTTCATCTTTAACTGAAAATATAAAACATAATGTAATTATTTTCTAGGGAAATTTCAAACTAAAATTGCAACATTAACTAGCACGGAAAGACAAGCCAAAGAAGAATGCGTCAGTCTTAGATCAAAATTAGCTGCAATAGAAGGAGAGCAAAGTAGTTTGGTTCATAAACTAGAGATGCTACTGCTACAATCAGAACAACAAAGGCATGAAAGAACTTTGGCAGAACAAGAGTTACTTAAGTTAGTATAATAATATAAATTCCGGATCTTTTGATCAATTTGATATTTATTTCAGCCAAATAGATAGTTTAAATGCACTTATAAAACAACACAAGGAAATCGTTTTAGAGCAAGAAAAGCAAATTAGTAAACTAGAGCAGGAATTAGGTGCTGAAAAAGTTGCTTCAGACATTGAAAGGAAAAATATAGAGGTGTCACAGGTTGGATTATTATTTTTTTTGCTTTAACACATAATAATTGACCATA
Organism: Octodonta nipae; assembly: GCA_034190945.1. Taxonomy (NCBI): domain Eukaryota; kingdom Metazoa; phylum Arthropoda; class Insecta; order Coleoptera; family Chrysomelidae; genus Octodonta; species Octodonta nipae. Next base: position 38,546,531 of record CM067219.1, read on the forward strand.
TCTCTTATATCTTAGGGTCCAAGCAGAGAACGACATGAGATCCAAGAAGGTGAGGCATCTCCTAGAACAAGTAATTCACCCACATTAAGTTTAGGAAAAGCTTCAGTATCAGAATCTATGTCTGGATCGTTTTGGTCACAGGTAATCAATCGCCTACATTATACTCTTTATTAATAGGGATAATGCGAACCTGAAATTGTTTCTGCTACACTGTTTTTTTGGGCCTCATTTTAAACCCAGTGTCTCTCTGTTTTGGATATCTTCATTTTTTAGGTTCAGGATTTCTATAATATTCGATAAATTCTTTGAGAACTGGCTTAGTTAATTCATGATGAATTAGTAATGTACACTATTACACACTTACTCAAACATGTTTCACTGACACTGCTCCTTTAGATAATTAGAATAATTTACAAAGGTTAGAGAGTTTATATGGTATGTATATAATTTTAAATTTGTTAGATTTGAATCTCCCCAAATTGGTGTTGTGGTTTTCCACACAATGTCAATGAGTGTGTGACATTGTTAGCTTTGATTTTGACTTGTTAATTTACGAAAGGATGTATGTCACACGTGAAGGTTTTCCATTATGATTTTTTACGATTTCGAGTCTGGCCTGACTCAGCAACAATGTATGAAATGGTATTGCGCAAAATTTGGTGATTTTGCCGAAGAAATCTAAGAATTTGTAGAGACGAGATGTAATGACCGACATCTAAGATTCTCTAAGAATGGTCGAAAGCAAATGTTATTAAGAATTATTTAAAAACTGCCCTAAAGAAGTATTTGTTATATTTACTTTCTCTTGGGGGTGATTGCCTGTATAGTATATATAATTATCGGCATATTTACGGAGGCAAGGGGGTGGCAGTTGCCCCCAAAATTTATTTGGTATGAAAGGATAGAGAAAAACAGTATGCTGTTTTTCTTGGCCAAAGATGACTCAAATATTACTAATTGGTTTTAAATAGTGAACTAATTAAAAATTTCGTAATTGAGGGTGACATAACATCAGAAATAATCATGTGGCTATAAAATACTTTTCAAAAAATAAAATGGAAGTAAAAAATGTATGGCTTCAAAGATTTTAATGCCCGCAGATGTGGCGACTTTTGATGTGTTCCAGGTTATGTTTTTGGAATCTGGAGGTTGAAGAGTGTTATAGTGTAGTTCACTTTTCAATACCGATTCGTAATTTTTGATATAGACAATCAATTAAAAAACTTCTATATAGATAAATCAAATTTTCACGAGAGTAGAATTTTTTACATAATTTCTCACTCTATGGCAGTGTGAACAGATCTGGACTGGAGGGTGCTATGCAGCGGTAGATGGGATCAAGGCACTCAGGTAAACGACATATAGCTTTATATAATGTCCGAACACTAGCATCCGAAGCATGGAAGAGAAACTAGATATGGAAGAGGAACTAAATAAGATCAAATGAGATATTGTCCATATTAGTGAGGTATAACGTAGAGGAGACAATCAGATCACTCCGGTCATAAGTTCCACTACTGAAGAGATGGAAACTTATCATATGATGAAGTGTTTTTTTTTTCGTCTAAAAAAACTAACAATCTAGAGTAAATTGAAATTTGGGCTATCTTAGAGAGTCATTTTTTTACTTCTCAAATTAAATCCAGCCTAAACGCTATACAAGTACCTATACGCCCCAACAGCGAGTCACTTAGCTAAAGATTTTTAAGCATGTTTTAGAATGGCCTTGCAAAGCACTCAAATATACTACAGAACGGTAATAGGTGGCTTTAGTGCTAAGCCAGGATTCAAGTAAGATAACGCAGACACAGCTACGGCAAAAGGAAGAGCAGAGAGGGAAAACTTTTAGAGATAACCTATTTGCAATGAACTTTTTCTCTCAGGTTTGACCACTTTGTCTCAACCTCCGTTTCTGTGTGTACTTACCATTATATGGTATAATGTTTAGTAATGAGTACTCGTGTGAATTTGAAAGAAATCGAATTATTCGTTTACGGGAGGCGGGTTTTTCATTTCGAGAAATCGCACCGCACGAACAGAAATCCAACTACTGTTATGAGATGATGTCAAGCGTGGTTTGGTAATACCCAAAATCGGAGAAGAGTAGGCAGGCACCAGACGTCTTTAGAGACCAAATTTCGACTTAAGTCTAATAGAGGTAATAGAGGTTCGAACAAGGCCATCTTGTAAGTGTCCGAATGGTATACTACCGACCGCCGTATAAGGTCTTTTGGACTGCAGCATTATTGACACCATGTTGTGCTGTCTCTGACCGCTGAGCATCGACGGCAACGACTACAGTCGTGCAGAGAGCGACAACATTGGGATGTCGAGTGACATCAGGTCATCTTCTCTGATGAATCTCGATTCTGCTTGGGTGGACATGATGGCCGAAGAAGGATTAGACCGAACAGTAGGTGTTATGGTATGGGGTGCTATCTTTAGTCTTTACAATTGACAAAGTTAAAAGATATTTCAACCATGTTAGCCTGCATTACATGAGAGCGCCTTAACGTTATCTAAATTTTTAGGTCAACTGTATAAAATATAAAGTGGAGAAACATTAAATCTTGAATGTTCACTCCATTACCTGTAGTCAATTGGACCCGCAGATAATTGAGATTGACCTAATTCAAGAAATAAAAAAAAAATTAATAGTTGCTTGAGTTATTTTAAATAGGAATATCTTTTAAGAAGAGACATTATTTGTTAATGCTATTGTAATAAAAGAAGAATATACATGTAAGAAACAATTAAAATAGCTGTTGCTATGGTCGCCCAGATTGGGACCCCGATCTTTCGACCAAAGAACATCCTTAACTTCTGTGGTCTTCCTGGTAGTTAAACTGTATTAAGAAATTGGGGGTCCTCATAATATTCTTTTTTCCTCCTGAGCCGTTATAAGGACCGGGGACCCTGGAATATGATGATTTTAGGTAGAAAGCTCGCAAATTTACTGCGTCCCCCTTTTCATGCGTTATGTAACGGACATTTTTGTTACATCCGCCACGGCATTTGCAGGTTCTAAGAGGTTGAGGCACATTGTTTGAGTCCGTTTCCGGACCAGGACGTGTCGAGATTTGATGTTAGATAGCATAACATTACTGGTAGAGGGAAATACATTAAATGAAATACAGGTAGCTTGGGATAGTATTCCTCAAGAAGAAATAGACCACCTTACTTAAATCAATTGCTAAGACGTGGGATAACTGGGTTTGAAGAAGATTAATGGAGGGAAGTTCAACACCCGTTAAGACCAAGGTATTTTAATGAGTCCATACCTACCTGTTGAGAGATATATAACAGCGGTGGCCAAACAGTATTTAAGGTAATCACTTAGTCATTTTCAAAAGGGCATTTGATTCGGGTGTGGATTTTCAAAAACTTTAACTCCTTGGTATTTTTTATAGATTAATAGATATTTCGGTTTTGTCTTCAGCCAAATGGTAGTTTTAGCACCCTCAAGGGTTTTCATAATATAATTAATCAAGTTATTATGAACGTTATTCATTTCCTTACTATACATCTTTTGTTGTTGTTATTAATGAGGGTTCCATCCCTTTGCAGTTACTGTTTAAAAGAAGTTTTCTTGAACCGCCAGCTGAGGATTTTATTGAGTTTATTTAGTCTTATTCTTCAAAAACCCCAGATTCAACAAGATAATGTTGCTTGAGTTATTTTAAACTTTTAAGAAGAGACCCATGTGAATCTGTTGCTATGGTCGCCCAGATCCCCCGATCTTTCGACCAAAGAACATGTTTGGAATATGATGGGTAGAAAGCTCGCAAATTTACTGCGTCCCCCACGGACTTTGCTGTTTTTGGGATATATTCCTCAAGAAGAAATAGACGATTTCTGTGCGATCTATGGAGTGAGTATATTATGTTTTCTCCAAATATACCGACGAAATTGTACTTCAGTATTGCTCTGGAATCAGAAGTTATGTTCCTTTATCCATGCTGCCCTTACCCGCTACCCGTGTTATTATGATCATATAAGTTGAATGATATAATTGAGTCTGTATGCTACAGTTTACAGATCGAATTCCCGTACATTAGATAATTCATTTGTCAAAAATTATGAAAGATTATCAAAATATTCTGTTGTATGTAGTACGGGCGTTGTTGCAAGTTTAATTTTCTCATCAATCTTAACAAAAACATCCATTCTGTTCTTTCGATTGGTGGAAGTCTAGATCTAAGTTATTTTCCTATCAAGCTCCCCGCTATGTACAGTTAATACTATTATTGTAATATTTTGTTTTTAAGTAAACGTCACAATTATGATTTTTAACTTGTTTGAAAGACACCAATGATGTTATCTTTCTTGAAATGAATATTCATATAATGAAAAATTTGCATTTTTTTTTTCAAAAATATACCCGGCAATATTACAATATATTACAATAGTTATTTAGTAGCAAAATATTACAAAATTGTTGCTATTTAGGAAAGTAGATAAAACAGTTGAAATTGTTTTTTTTATAGGATGAAGGCTTTGATGTTGGTACAACACCAAGGTACACAAATATGTTTGAAATGCAAATTCTGCAAACTAATTTAAAACAAAGAGAAGGCGAGGTACAACAACTTCAGTGGCAACTTAACCAAAGAGAGCAAGAACGATCTCTCTTAAATAATGAAATATCTAGTTTGTTAACTAGAATAGAACATTTAGAAACTAAAACTAAGGATTATGACAGTTTATCTAGTAAATTTACGGAACTGGAAAGACAATATGATACATTGTGTCAACTTTATGGGGAGAAAGTTGAAGAAAACGAAGAGTTAAAATTAGATTTGCTTGACGTCAAAGAAATGTATAAAAATCAAATAGATGAACTGTTGAAACAACTTAAGCAACATCCAAAGTAATTTTCTGTATTTAGAATTTATTATATTTTTTCATATTACCTCTATTTTCCATTTTTATTACAAAATACTTTTCTTTATTCTATCCCGAAACATATAATGGTTCATTATTGTTTTTCTTTATATAAAAATATTCAATTTAAATACCAACAAAACTAGTCCTACTCTAAATAATGAAGACGCTTGCTTATTACAGCAGTATTCTTTATAAATTTAAAAACAGCCCATATAACAGGCGTTACATTATATTTGTATTAAACATATACAGAGATTAATGCTTGAAGTATTTTCTGTAGATTTGAAGCAGTGTTATTATCTTTACTTTTGTTATGTATTTAGTTTATGATTTTATTGAAGGTGCTGTACATTTCTGTAAGTGTTATTGTATAAGAATAGCTTAAGGTTTTTTAATCTGTGATAAAGATATATATTCCTTGAATTGGTCTATTTATTAAATTGAATATATGTTAACATATTGGATACTGTCGTTTTATTTGTTTTTTTTTACTAGACTCAATATCGACAGCGTAAATCAAAATAAACGTATGAAAATGAACTGGTTTTAAATATTCTTTTTTCCGTTTCTTGCTGGTGAGTCACTGGCAGCCTTAAACCGAAATAAAAATGTCGCAATATTTGAATGTGTTAATGCTGATGAAATTTTGAATCCTGGATTCAATGTGTTGTAATTGCCGAAACAAAACACTCTGACAATGACAAATAATAGCATATGAGGCATTTGCATAACTATTCTTGTTGAATGAAAAAAAAACTTCATATTGTTCGGTCAAAATTTATTATTATGAAAAATTAAATTTAACCATTACACATTTTTGTACACACATAAATGTACAACCTAGGTTGCAAGCACACAAAAAAACAAAAGTGATCTGTGCATTAGACCAGACCCATCGAGGTTTTTGTATTTTGATGCGCTGAATCCGATTCCGTTTGACCAGTACACCTCCAGAATTTAAGTAAATTAAAAAAAAAAACACTAAAAATTGCAGTTACGCAAACGAAAAAAATTTTCTCCAACTATATCAAGTATATTTCTTATGTATTTCGAGGTGCTGAATCCGAATACAAATTTTTTGTTGTTATCTACTAGCTCATGACTATTTTTGACTAATTTTTACTTTTGTTAGTGTTTTCAACAATTTAGTCAAAGTTAGTGGGTGTAAAAGCCAACCGACTTGAGATTTGGATTCAGTGCATTAAAATACATAAAAAATATTAGTTTTAAAAAATCGTTTGCATAATTGCAATTTTTCGCGATTTTCAACGTTATTTTGCAATTTTAAATTTGGGGGTTAGCGAACTAAACCAAATTCGGATTTGGATTCAGCACATCGAAATACACAAGAAATATACTTGATTTAGTTCGAGAAAAACAATTCTTTTTACGATTTTTGTGTCATTTTTAGTGTTTTTTTGCAATTTACTCAAATTCTGGAGGTCTCCGGGTCAAACGGACCTCGGATCAGATTGAGCGCATCAAGATGGGTCTGGTCTAATGCACAGTACTTTTGTTTGCCGGTGTTAGACATTTTGATTTAATTCCCATTACATTCATTTAATAGTTTCTCCTCGAAATTGTATAATAAATCAGTTTTTTTCAATAATAATAAAATATTCATTGTACAATTTTTAGCGATATGGCATAATTTGATACAGTTTTCAATTCTAATAATCTTTGATAACAATTTGAGCCATTATAAAAAATAAAGTTATGTTATATTATCGTCGTCCTTTTAATTATTTAGAAATAATCATAATTGTTATAACAAATATTAAGCAAAGGTGCATCTTTTGATATCTTGCCCGTTCTAGATATTTTAAGCCAATTAATTCATTTCTTGCAGATGTGTTTGTTACCATTTTTAGCTCACTCTGCTATGCAACGTTAATCGAGTCGGACGTGATTTGCACTTGTATAAAACGTAACTTAGAAGTAGTAATTTATAAGTGTATAATTCAAATGAATAAATAAAGTAGTTTAAAAAAAAAGAAAAGTTTTTTAAAAACAATACTTCACATGTTACTTCACTTTTAGGCAAAATTGATATGTTTTGTCAAACCTGTATACAGTTGATAAAGTGACGTGAATATTTAAGTTATGCCATTCAAAAAAATACAGGACCACTTCGGGATGCCCCTGAACATACTCCAGTTTAACCGATCCAAATTCTTTGAGCCGGTTTCGAGTAATCGCTGAATACACATAAAAAACATAGACGAATTGAGAGTCTTCTTCGTTTTGAAGTCGATTAAAATTATATATAATTATAAAATTATCAGACCCGGATTCTATACCCACGACAATAAAAAAGCAAAACTTGCTATCGAAAAAAGAAAGAGCGGCAGTCATGTGAGATTGAACGATGGAAGCGAAAGCTTCTTACGAAATATACTTCCCTTTTCCCGTTATCTCACTGTCTCTATTTTCTTTATTTGTGTCATTCTTACAAATGAATACAAATAGGTGAATTAAAATAATTGTCACTATTTTGTTACGAATCATGTGTTAATCCTTATTTAATTCTTGTATTAAATATATCTGCAAAGAAATATATGTTTATATATTAAGTAAGTATTTGTAAATAGTTTTGCTCATCTGAAGACAAGATGTCAAACAAAAGTTCGTTTTGTTCGTAACTAAAATCATTACAAACACATCTTTATACCAAACAATAAATTATACAGTGAAGGCGCGGGGGTGAAACAAATTCATTAAAAATTCAGGTGTTTTTTGGAAAAACGCTCGGATACCTCGGTTTTTTTACTGTGTTTCTTGTGATAATAAACTCATTTATACAGGGTGGGCTAGAAATAAATTGCGACCATCAACTTCAATTTTTCAAATGGAAACATTTGTTTTTTATTTTATTTTTGAATTTTGCATTAAATTATTTTTTATGTACAATGTACCGAAAATTAACAGTTATTAAAAAATTACATTTCTTTCTAAAGTTAAGAAAACAACGGCAAAAATAAGGTGTTTGTTGGTTTGAACCTATTTATTTACGTCTGGTTTTTATGATTGTTGGCGGTATTTTAGTCGCATGAATGGAAACCCTTTTTTTAATGCTGGAGTTTTTAAAACTTGTTTATTTCCATAGAAACTGTACTATAATTTTACTTCAAATAAGTAGTTGTCAAGTGCAGTTGCAAAGTTTCAAAGTAAGGCGCGTTTAACTGAAAAGCAGCGAATAGAAATTTTGACGATAGTAGGATATGGCGACAGAACTCGAATTCAAGCTGCAGTTTGCCAATTGTTTAATGTGAAGTACCCGGAGCGGCCTATTACACGATCGGTAGTTAGTAAAATCGAAAAAATGTTTCTAGAATTTGGCCACATAAGAGACAATTACAAAACCAAACATCTTCCAGAAGATACACTATTAAATGTTTTGCTCGCTTTACAAGAAAATCCTCACAAATCCACTAGACAAATAAACGCAGAACATTCAATAAGTAAATCTGTTCTAAAATGCTTGCATAGAAATAAATGGCACCCATACAAAGTTCATTTAGTTCAGGAACTTACTGAAGATGATTAGGACCGGAGAGTAGAATTTTGCGAAATAATGATGCAATGTTAACCTGCACTTTTCAAGTAAGATAGTTTTTTCCGACGAGGCAACATTTTGTTTAAATGGTTCAGTAAACTGGCAAAATTTTCGATATTGGGCATCTGCAAACCCACATTTTTCCAAAAAAGTTAATGTATGGGGCGGAATTGTGGGTCCTTTTTAAGGGTTAGGTTAGGTATATATTATATACGGATAACCTTATAATACCACTTCGGATTTCTGCTTCTGCCACATCACAGCAATTTTCTCCTAAACTACTAGACGGAAGTGGTTGAAATTTGGTATCAATGTATAGTTTGGCGACCCGATCAGAAGTACATATCATAAATGAAGAAATTTTGATTTTAGGGGTACTTTTGGGGGGAAAAATTAAAAAAATCGACCGTTCCCCCCCTGATCTCCGAAACTACTGAGCCTAAAATTTTGAAAAAATAGGAAATATAGATCGTAGCGCGAACTTTACAGGAAAAATAAGGAGAAACCATTAGTATTAATTTTGGGGGGCAAATTATAGAATTAAATGAAAATTTAAAAATAATTTTTTTAACGCATCATGTAATATATCAAATGAAAGGTCCCATTCTGAGGAACACAAATATATTTTTTTCAAATTTAAAAAAAAAATAATGAAAAAGATATTAACGAAAATATACCAAAATTTACCCATTCCCCCCCCTTATCTCCGAAAAACTATAAAACGTAAAGTTTTGAAAAAAATTGGAAGTATAGGGTCTGACCTGAAGTTTACTGGAAAAATAAGGAGAAACCTCTACTTTAAATTTTGGGGGGCAAATTATAGAATTAAATGTAAAATATAAAATTAAAATTGTTTCTAACCCATCATGTTACATATCAAATGAAAGGGCTCATTATGACGAAAACAAATATATTTTTTCCATATTTTTAAAATAAATTAAAAGATATTAACAAAAATATAAAAAAATACCCATTCCCCCTTATCTCCGAAAGCATAAGCTGTAAAATTAAAAAATAATAATACAGGTATAGAGTCTCACCTGAACTTTACTGAAAAAATAAGGAGAAACCCCTAATATTCATTTTGGGGGGCAAATTATAGAATTAAATGGAAAATAAAAATTATTACTGTTTCTAACGGATCAAGTAATATATCAAATCAAAGGGCTCATTATGACGAATACTAATATATATATATATATATATATATATATATATAATAATATATAAAAATATATTTAAAAATTACGCACCGGGCATTTGTATAACGAATGTCTAACACGACAACGACAACAACAACAACAAAACCAACAACCACACCAAAACTTCAACAATAACAACCCGCAACAATTTAGACCGAATCCTCCTTATCAATCGGCTAATCAAACTAGGCCCAATACTGATCCCAATAGGTATCCCGCACAACAAAAACCGACCTTCTGCCAGTGGACAATATCAAAGTCCTAATCAATCTCGACCAAATCCCAATTTTTACAGAAACCAACAACAAAGAACCCACCACTTCAACCAAGATGAGTTCTACAACCCTTTAAACAATTTAACAAACGCTGACCCTTATACAAATTCATACTACCAAGACGATTGTTCTTATTCAGACCCCCAAAATACAGATTTCGAATACTCTCAAAATGACTATACTGAAACTTTTGAAAGCAATTACCCAGAATTACCTTCTGAATTACCCGAAGACCGACGACAAAATTTTCAAGAGGTACTTACAGTGGACAAACCACCCGATACACAGATCTGCAATCTTCAAACCCAGTTCGAAACAATGAGTTTACTCGACGACTTCAACCCCAACCTGAATTTTCCGGAACAAGCTTTCCTATAAGCCCCTCACTTTCGGTAAATTCTAAGAACCTTTTCTACATCAACGACGCCACTAATACGTATAAACTGTTAATAGACACAGGTGCCGGTTTATCAATTTTTAAACCAAACACTTGTAAACAATTTCGACACCGATACCAGAAAACGTTGTGATACAAGGTATCACTAATCAAAAAATCCTGATTAACGAATCGACCTTAGTCCCATTTAATCTTAACGATCCACACAAAGTTTACATCTGTAACTTAGACATCGAATTCGATGGTCTACTAGGATCTGACTTTTTAGAACATTATAATTGTGTGATTGACTTTAACAGAAAACTTCTTATAACCAACTTCAAAACTATTCCGCTTATGAAAGTAACAGACGAAACAATATCTTCAAACAGGCAATCTCCAACAATTAACCCAACAATTTCAAACACGATTACTATTGAGCCGCGAACAGAAAGGATTTGCAAACTCAAATGTGACTTACGTAACACAGAAGCTATACTAACCACTACCGTCCTAGAAAATGTGAGACTTCCGAATGCTTTAGTCCAAGTTAACGACAAAGGCGAATTTTTGACATCCATCTTAAACGCTAACGCCTGCCCAAAAACTGTAAATTTCGACACTATCAAATTAGAACCCATTCAAAATTACTCTGTAAATCACTGTGAAGAAATTTCGTTTGCAACTAATCCTAACTTCGACAGACAAACGGAGATTAACAATCAACTCCGACTCGAACACCTTAACGAGGAAGAGGCCGAACTAATACAACAACTTTGTCTTGACTTTTCCGACATTTTCTACTTAGAAGGTGACCATCTTAGTTTCACGAATGAAATTAAACATTCCATCGACACAAACAACGCCAAACCCTTATACACTAAATCGTACCGCTATCCCCAAATTCACAAAGAGGAAGTCCGTAACCAAGTTTCGAAAATGTTAGAACAGGCCATCATTCGTCCCTCAAATTCTCCCTGGTCTTCCCCTGTATGGGTTGTCCCGAAAAAACTCGACGCCTCCGGGAAACAGAAATGGCGCGTAGTCGTGGACTATAGAAAACTAAACGAACTGACAATAAATGACAAATATCCGTTACCCAACATATCCGATCTGTTAGACCAACTTGGCAAGTGCCAGTATTTTACCACCCTAGATCTAGCTTCTGGTTTCCACCAGATTGAAATTGAGTCCAAGGACATTCAAAAAACCGCTTTCACTGTAGAGAACGGTCATTTTGATTTGTTCGCATGCCTTTCGGGTTGAAAAATGCCCCTTCAACATTCCAAAGGGTGATGGACAATATTCTGATAGGAATCCAGAACGAAAGATGTTTGGTGTACATGGACGATATAATCGTTTATTCGCCCACCATTGACGAACACTTAGCAAGACTAACTGACGTTTTTAAAAGACTTAGGAAGGCAAACCTCAAAATACAGCCTGACAAATGCGAGTTTCTCCGCAAGGAGGTCGCTTATTTGGGACACTTAATAACTAAAGACGGTGTAAAACCCAACCCGTCGAAAGTCGACTGTATCTTAAACTTTCCTCAACCGCAGAACCCCAAAGACATTAAGTCATTTTTGGGACTTGCTGGTTATTATCGGAGGTTTATTCCAAACTTCGCGAGAATATCGAAACCCCTAACTAAACTTTTACAAAAGGATGAACCGTTTAATTTCAACGCTGAATGCGTCACGTCCTTTAACGAACTCAAACGTGCTTTAACTTCGACACCAATACTGATCTATCCGAACTTTGAGGAACCATTCATACTAACCACTGACGCCAGTGCTTTTGCAATCGGCGCTGTACTATCCCAAGGGCCAATAGGTAAAGATTTACCCATTGGATATGCTTCCAGGACACTTTGTCAAGCCGAGACAAGGTATTCGACTATTGAGAGAGAACTGTTGGCTATTGTTTGGGCAGTGAAACACTGGAGACCGATAATCTATGGCCGAAAGTTCCAACTTTGTACCGATCACCGCCCGTTGACGTGGCTGTTCTCGATAAAAGACCCGGAAGTCGATTAGCCCGATGGAGACTTAAACTCGAAGAATATGACTACGAGATCATTTACAAACCGGGTAAAATTAACAAAAACGCCGACGCCTTATCACGCATTAAAATGAACCACCTTGATGAGTGCGTACTATTCCAGGCTAAAACTAAACTAACACCCCACAAAATCTTACCCCTAAATGACGAAGACGATGACAATACCTCCGAACCTGAACAAAACGAAATAACTACCGAAACGATATCCAAGAATTCAAAACTTTTGTTGAACGTTACAAAACTGTTTCCTTAATTGACTATAGTAAAATCGAATTTTCTAATTGCCAACTTCTAGACAAGGCAAATAAAAATATCCTAATCTTTCCCCAATCATCCAACCTTCAGGAATTCCATCACGACATATTCGAAGATATTTTCGAAGAAGTCGCTGATTTTGAAACATTTAAAATTAACGTATTCGCTAGCAAAACTCTTAGCAGGAGACAATACTTCATAGTCCCACTTCCAAACGATCTCGAAATCGTAAATGAAGTCCTTTTCGCATCTATTTTCAAAAATCAAGACGTTCTCTCCCATCGAAAACATATGGTGTAGAAAACAACCTTGATCTTCCAATTCTGGAAATGCTATCCTTTATTTTCTCTGAAAAAGACATTAAGTGGAAGATTTGCCAAAACATCACAAAAACTCCTAACAAAGACGAAATTCCACTAATACTCGAGCAATATCATAACGGAAAAAACAACTTGTCGAAAAAACTTAGATAATCCCCTCGTCATAACTGAGACACCTAAAACACCCTTTGAAAGAATTAACATCGACATCTTAGAAATTCCTAATAGAAATCACATTTTGACGATAAGAGACGAACTGACTAAATTCTCACAAGCCTATGCTTTGGCAGATAAATCCGCCAAATCTGTCGTTAGTACTATTATGTTGTACTTTCAACATTTCGGTACACCATTACGTATCCACTGCGACTATGGCAGAGAATTTGACAATGCCATACTAAAAGATCTATGCAAACTTTATGACATCAAACTTACCTACTCTAGCGTGGGACACCCGCAAACAAACGGCTCCGTGGAACGATTTCATTCTACTCTACTAGAAATGATTCGCATTCACAAAGCTGAAAATCCCGACGAACACCCCTTAAACGTACTTCCGTATGCTATTATTGCCTATAACAATTCAACCAATAAGACCCATGGCTTCACCCCGTTCGAACTCGTTTTCGGACATACCTCCAGCAGACCCCCAGAGACTCTTATAATCAAAAAGAACTAATTAGCAAATACGTACGAGACCTAAATAACCGAATTTCTTACTATTACAAAACTGCACGCGAAAAGACCAACTTACAAAAACAAAAAGCGAAGAAAGATTTGACCAACACGTTTCGAAAAACCTCTTGAATACAAAATCGGTGACAAGGTATACGTTAAAGAGTCACAAATAAAAGACAAACTCCAGAACAAATTTAATGGCCCATTCCAAATTATTGAGATCCACAATAACTCTGCTACACTTCTAAACCTAAGAACTAACCAACGAACGAAAGTGAACTTTGACAGAATGAAACCATATTCTGAAAACTAACTTTCTTTTCAGGTTTCTTCTGCTGCTCGGATCAGCAGTTTCACAGTACGACGTCAAACCGATTAACAACACTCTCGGTATCTACTACCATGACGAAAGTCGAATAATTGTATCAAACTATAAATGGACTCTATTAGTTCACCGGAACTTGACAACCCTTAATCAACTATTTGAAAATAATAACAGAATCCTCAATACTTTAGAACGAACTGTCGATCCTATGCCTGGCTTCAGATTTCACGATACAGGTGCCTTTCGTGTGGACGTCCAAACACACATTAGCCTTTTAACACAAATCTCCGACTCCATCAAAACAAAATTTTCAGAAGTATTTCTAGTCACTAAAAGACCAAAACGCGGATTAATAGACGGTGCTGGAACCATCTTTAAAGCGATAACCGGTAACCTAGACGCATCCGATGGCGAATTTTATACTAACAGCATAAACAGACTTAACCAAGGACAACTACAAGTCGAAAATCTTTTAAAGAATCAAATGAGCGTTACAACCACTATTATTAAAAACTTTAATGAAACTATTCAGAAACTTCAAATAGACGAGAAAATCTTTAACGAAGACATTAACGAAATCAACCTCACGATACATGAACTAAATGACCGGATAGCCACTATTCAAGCCAACAATCATTTCTTGAAATTTGTGAAAAACTAATGGCTAGTTATTTGTTTCTTGAAGATAACCTTAACGATATTTAAATTCAATAACTTTTGCACGTTTGAAAATTATTCACTCATCTATTATTACACCGGATCATTTGATTGCCGCATTACAGGAGATTTCTCAAAACCTTTAATTTACCGTTACCAGTCAGATTTTCAAGTGTTGCACAGTATTTAGAAGTAATTGAACTACAAGCTTTTCAAACTCACTCAGATCTAGTATTCATCTTAAAAATCCCTCTAGTAGAGTAACAGCTTTATACAGCTTACCATTTATACCCTATTCCGATTTTAGATGATAGAACTGGTTTTCATCACATCCTTTCTTTTACTCAAAAATATGTAGCGCGAAATGATGATTCTCTTATGTACATACCAATCAAGGACTTGAGTGCGTGCAAACAGCTGACTCCACTCCGAAAACTGTGCTCCGATTTATACGCGTATCCCATAGACTCAAATGCACCCTGTGAGGCGCAGCTCCTGAAAAACATTCGTAGTGTCCCCGAAACTTGTAAAAGTGCCATCGTTTTCAGTGAAGGGTACAATGTTCAAAAACTTGAAACAAATGCGTGGATTGTAATCATATCGGAACCCATACATGTGACCATTAATTGTCCAGGAATTGACGCTAAAACTTTAGTGCTAACGAACAATTCTATCATTCGGTTACAAACGGAATGTAGTGCTTTTGTTGGTATTACAAAAATCCAGGCCGAACCACAAAATTCATGAACATTTCGGACAATTCTCATCCAGTTTTAAATCCATTCAATTGCTGCAATTCTCATCCTGAGAAACTTGCAATTCCGGACCTTAAGCCCCTGAAGCTGGACGACTTAAACAGTATTCAAGGGATCTCGACGATCTCATCAACCAACCCTTTGTTAATAAAAACATTTCCCTGGTTCACGTATGCTACAATAATTATCATTGTAACAATTGTTGTTGTATACAGCTCATTGAAAATCATAAGGCACGTTAAGAGACCTCCGAAAAACGACAGCTCCAATCCAGAGAGTCTGAGTACCCTGACAAAACCGTTCTCCAGGCTGATACCAAAACTGAGGCCCCAAATCGAAGAGGAACCTGAACATCCAGACTTATAGAATTGAGAACCTTTTTGATACATTTCCATTCTTATTTGACTTTTATGTTTGTATATTTTTCATTTTTTATTTATGTAACCTATTTAAACTTAATCATTATGTCACTTTAACTTTATTTCATTTCCATATTTGTATTGTTTTTGCTTATTTAGCTAGCATCCAGTAAATTCCAAAAGTTGATGTTACAGCATCAACTTTTCTTGGTAAAGGGGAGCTGTTAGGCGTAAATATCATGCACGTGTATGATACGAAGTATCATACTTCGCTGACCAGTTTCCTGCTTCATAATGTAAACGTGGGAACGCATCAACTTGACCGTTCTTTTGATTAGTCAGCTTTCTTAATGTTATAAATCAGAGCGACATGGTCCTACGGTCGTCATTTATCGTTAGTATACTTGTACCATTTAGTTAGTTAATTTTAATTTTCAATTTAATGTTTTATTCAAAGTTTTAATTTTTATATTTCAAAAATATTTTTTTTAAACTCAAAAGTGATTACAAGATATAAATATATATTATAATTTGGGCAATTATACATAAGGTTTCTTTTCGGTTTTCTTTGGTATATATGTGCATGTTACGCCAGACAACAATTTATATATGGCGAGTTGTAAATATAATACGGGTCTTCTTGTTATCACGTGCAGCATTACCGGCAACTCCAAAACTCGGCAGCTACTCTTGCTTCTGGTGCACGGCGCCGACGCGTTCGGCATATTGCCTTTCCTTACTGAATACGGCCTTTAAAAAAATTTTGCCTTTCCTTTAACTTTACCACCTTTACGGCCAGACATATTGCTTGTTTAAGAATCAGACAAAAAAACTAGACAATGCGATACAAACAACTTGCTAATACTTGATAACTTGAGTTCAATGATATTAAGACTATGAGTAAGGAAAATCATCTGCCGGACTGAAGGTCGTGAATAACAATTTATAATAAATAATGTGCTGACTCTATATAACTTAAATAAAAAAAGGAAAGAAATTCTGTGAAGTTAAAACAGCAGATGAGCATATTTTAGCTATACGAGACGAAAGTAATTAATATGAAAGATTAAAATATGAAATGAGATATAGTACGTGACAAATTGAAGGAAAAGTATTATATTACATTATGCGAAAAAGTGTTATGCGTTATGATATACAATGTTATAAAATATAATATAAGAATTTATTATTTTAAAGAGTCTATTAAATTTCTATATAACAACTCCATTTATCCCGAAAAAGTTGATGCTATGCTTCAACTTTTCAGACCATTGGTTTGAGTTCATCTTCTTCTATGGGTTCCTGGAGTTGGAGGCTTGGGCGTCTTCTGGGGAAGAATCTAAAGCGTCTGGTTTCGCTTCGACTTCGCATTGGTGGAGGGATGGCGGGTCATCACTTGTGGTGGCTATGGCTAGTAGTCTGGACTTTCTTCTGCTTTTGCACTTGTAGAGGATGTACAAAAGTATTAATGCGATGATGGAAGTAATGGTTAGAATTGTGAACCAAGATGTATGTTTTTAATAAACGGCTGGTTTATTAATTTGTCTAATTCGTCGGAATATTGGTTGAGCTTGTGTTGCGCTATGTTGAGGTCGTCGGCGTCGATCTTGTTTAATCTGAGGGGTTTCAGATCTGGAACGTACTTCTTTGGTGGGATGGATTCACAGCAGTTGTAGGGTATTTGAACTGGATGGCTCTTGTATGTAATATTTTGGGAATCATCAATTAACCTTTTGAATGGATTCGAGTATTGCCGATGAATGCATTGCAGTTTGATTGCAATTGGAGGATTGAATTGGTTGCAATGGTTTTGGTTACAACGTTGTTGCCGCTACACTTTATGGTGATTGGTAGAAGATCGGAAACAGAAATTAGCCATACATTTGAACTGATTTCGTAAACATTGTAGTCTTTGGCATACAGTATCGAAGTTTGGCAAACTTTTGGAAGGAAGGTGGACTGTTTCAAAAGCTGGGCCTCACAGATGGAATCGCTGTCAATAGGATACGGAAGAACATCTGAACATATCCATTGAACTCGGCTTAAGGCTTGCAGTTGTCCAAGTTCCGAAATGTGGTATACAACAATGAATCATCATTCTTCGCGATATATTTAGTTATGGTTGGTAAAATATGATGGAATCCTGTTCGGTCGTCCAGAATGGGGATTGGGTATAGACGATAAAGGATAAAAGTTTCAGGATTCACTAAAGGGATTTTCAAAACGAAAATTATTTTTGTATCTAACTGAAATGCTTCTAACTCTATAATGTCAATATATTGTGCAATATTATGGGCGTAAATTGATAAAGGTAAATTATTTTTATGCAAAGATTGAGAAACAAGTTGAAGAGATTCGACTAAATCGGCGGGGTTTATTATTGAACTGTGTAACATTTTAATACGAGCGAATGATATTGCTGACAATACATCATTTAGGGCGTCTTGGATAAAGACATAGCTTTCCATTAATGATTCGCATAGGTCTAATGTTTTGACTAATGCTTCGAAAAATGCAAGATCGTCTGAAATGTACATGATAGATTGTTTGATTTTGGCAATGTCCTTATTAAACGTTTCTTCGTCTATTTGGAGTTTCTGAACTGTTGCATTGAAGTTTTTGATTACAGAAGTCGTTACTGAAATTTGGTTCTTTAGTAAATTTTCGATTTGGTGTTCGTCATGTGTTATCTTGTTGATACAGTCATTAAAGTATTCACCATCACTAGCGTCTAAAGTTCCAGTTATTGATTTCCAAATTGTTCCTATACCATTAATAAGTCCTCGTTTCTGCCTCTTGGAGTTGTAAAGTTTAGTGTCTGCGAATATCTCTTGATATTTTAAGTTTACTGTGTCAGATATTTGTTTTAGGAGGCTAATATGAGTTTGTACTTGAGGTTTAAATATTGTCATACGGGTAGTTAAGTTTGAATGGATAGTATCGATTAAAGTGTTCAAAATGTTGTCATTGTTGGCAATTGCGTCAACGAAAGGGTGAAGATCTTTGTAGACAAGTAGTGTCCATTTATCGTTTGATATTTTGACTGTTCCTTCTTCATGAAAGAAGAGTCCTACTGTGTTGTTTATGGGAGTTATTGAATATTGGGACGTCACGATTGTGAAGAGTCCAAGTAGTCTGAAATAAAGTAATTTCTATTCAAAATACGGTTTCAATCTGTCAAAATTTACTTTTGTAGATTGATTCGTTTCGGGGTTTAGAAGAGTTGCAGAATTTTGGAAAAGTTCAGTTATCTGAAAAGGGCCATTAAATTTGTTTTGTGACTTACTTGAAATTTGGGATTCTTTTAAATATACCTTGTCGCCTATGTTATAAGTGGGTCGTTTTTCGGGTACGTGTTGATCGAAACGTGCTTTGGCTTTTTCTTTTTGTTGTTCGGTTTTGGCTCGCGCTAATTTGTAAAAATATTCCATACGGTTATTAAGATCTCTAACGTACTTGGAAATGAGGTTCTTTTGGTTGTAAAGCGTTTCCGGTGGTCTACTCGACGTGTGACCAAAAATCAACTCATAAGGAGTGAAACCATGAGTCCTATTTTTGGTGTTGTTATAGCATATGACTGCGTATGGCAGAACATTAAATGGGTGTTCGTTTGGATTTTCAGCGATATTTGCCCGGATCATTTCCGATAGTGTCGCATGGAAGCGTTCAAGGGAACCATTTGATTGTGAGTGACTTACACTAGAGAAAGTTAACTTTATTTCGTAGAGTTCACAGAGGTCTTTTACTAATACGTTATCGAACTCACGACCGTAGTCACAGTGAATTCTCAACGGAGTGCCGTAGTGTTGAAAATAAAGGATGAGTGTGTTAACGACAGTTTTTCCCGTTTTATCCTTTATAGGATATGCCTGTGTAAATTTCGTTAACTCGTCTCTAATTGTTAGAGCATAATTTCGAGTGGGATATTCAAAGATGTCGATATTGACTCGCTCGAAAGGTGTTTTCGGCGTTTCTGTGATGACTAGAGGGGAACTCAAATTTTTTCGGCATATTTTAACTTTTTGACAAATTTCGCATGACTTGATTTATTCGCCTTACTGTTTCATTAATTCCGCGATGCAAATTGTTTTTGCCTTGATGGTAATGTTCTAAAATCTGAGGTATTTCATCCTCTGAGGGTGTAGTTATGACGTTTTGGCATATTTTTAATTTAATGTCTTTGTCTGCAAAGACATAAGAAAAGGTTTCAAGGATTGGGAGTTCTAAGTTGTTTTCGACGTAATATGTGGTTTCAAGATCGAATTTATCTCGTGATTTGTAAATAATGTAGAACAGAAATTGTACGACTATTTCAGGGTCAAATGGCAAGGGGATTATAAAGTATTTGCGGTCTTTGACTGATTTACTTGCGAAGGTGTTGATGGAATTGTTTTCGAATGTGATATCTTCTTCGAAAATATCGTCCATGATTCGTTCGTGTAGATCAGTTAACTTGTTTTGCCAGAAAAATGAAATAATTTGTTTATGGGATTTGTCCAGAAGTTGGGAATTAGTAGTTTCGATCTTTGAATAGTCAATTATTGATCTTGTTTTATACAAGTCAACAAATTTATTAAATTCATTAGTAAGGTGTTCGTCAGTAAGTTCAGGTTCTGGTTCGGGTTCGTCTTCTGAGTCGGTGTCATTGAAGGCATGGATTTTTGACTGAAAATTCGCGATTTGTTGGAAGTGGTTGACTTTAATTCGCGAGAGAGCATCGGCGTTTCTGTTTATCTTGCCTGGTTTATGTTCAATTTTATAATTGTACTCTTCCAGCTTCAGTCGCCATCTGGCAAGTCTACTGCCTGGATCCTTGATCGAGAAAAGCCACGTAAGCGGGCGGTGATCGGTAATTAAAGTAAACTTACGACCAAATAAATAAGGACGGAAGGCTTTGACTGCCCACACAATGGCAAGCAATTCCCTTTCAATGGTGGAATATCTGGTTTCGGCGGCACACAAAGTGCGGGAGGCATAAGCAATCGGAAGGTCTTTTCCAACTGGGCCTTGTGAAAGGACTGCACCAATCGCGAAAGCGCTGGCGTCTGTGGTGAGAAAAAAAGGTTCTTCAAAATTTGGGTAAATAAGGATGGGGTCTGAGATGAGAGCTTTCTTTAAATCATTGAATGCTGCCTTACAATCGGAATCAAAGAAGAATTTAGTGTCTTTTTGAAGCAGTTTTGTTAAAGGTTTGGACACTTTAGCGAAATTGGGAATAAATCTTCTATAGTATCCGGCCAATCCTAAGAAAGATTTGATGTCTTTCGGGTCTTTGGCTCTGGGAAGTTTTGGATACAACTGATTTTTTCGGGTTCGGTTTTACACCTTGTTGCGTAATTAGATGACCAAGATACGCTACCTCTTTTCTTAAGAACTCACATTTGTCGGGTTGAATCTTAAGATTTGATTTGCGAAGACGTTTGAAGACTTCGGTCAACCGGGAAATGTGTTCGTGAATCGTTGGGGAGTATACTATGATGTCGTCCATGTATACTAGACAACGTTCATTTTGTATTCCGAGGAGGATGTTGTCCATGACACGTTGGAATGTGGACGGGGCGTTCTTTAAACCGAACGGCATACGAACAAACTCGTAATGGCCGTTTTCGACTGAAAATGCTGTCTTGGGAATGTCTTTAGAATCGATCTCTATCTGATGAAAACCGGAGGCGAGATCTAAAGTCGAGAAATATTGGCATTTGCCAAGTTGATCTAAAAGATCGGAGATGTTTTGCAAGGGGTATTTGTCGTCGACTGTGACTTCATTCAGTTTCCTGTAGTCAATGACGACACGCCATTTTTGTTTGCCTGAGGCGTCTAATTTTTTGGGAACAACCCAAACTGGGGAAGACCAAGGGGATCAAGCATTTTACTGACTTGTTCTTTAACCTCTTCTTTATGGACCTGCGGGTACCGATAAGATTTGGTATAGATGGGTCTGGAGTTATTTGTCTCGATCGAATGTTTGATTTCGTTCGTAAAAGATAATGCGTCGCCTTCTAAGGAAAATATGTCTTGAAAGTCTAGACAAAGGCTCGTAATCATATCTTCTTCTTCAACGTTTAAGTGATCTGTCCTGAGTTGTTGTCGAATTAATAAGTTTCTGTCAATTGGTTCAGAGTCATAAGAGTTGTTAAAATTGAAGCAGGGTTGTGTTTGAGTAAGGGGTTCTATAGTGAAGTTGTCGAAATTAATTGTTTTTGGGATGGCGTTGGCGTTTATAACTGAAGTGAGGAATTCGCCATTTTGGTTTACATATACCAAGGAATTGGGTAATCTGACTTTTTCTTTTTCTATAGTATGTAGAACAGCGTCGGTATTAGCTAGGTGACATCGCAGTTTACATACTTTTTCGGTGCGGGGTTCTATAGAAATATAGTTCGGAAAATTATTGGGTTTTTGTGTGTTGGGAATTGTTGGAGATGCGATATCTGAAGAAGGCAAGGTAGGGACCTTGTGAAGAGCGATATCTTTAAAATTTGTTCTAAGTTGCTTAGATTTTAAGTCTATTACGCATTCGTAATGTTCCAAAAAATCTAAACCTAAAATGCCATCAAAGTCGATGTCAAGATTACAAATAAAAACCTTGTGGGGGTTACCAGGAGCAAATGGTACAAGGGTTGACTGGGAAATTGAAATTTTTGATCAGTGATGCCCTGAATAATTACATGTTCTTGGAATCTTTGAGGAAAGTTTTTGACAGTTTGCTCTTTGAAAATTGAAATTCCTGCGCCTGTATCTATAAGCAATTTGTATTGACCAGTAGCGTCGTTTATGTAGTATAAGTTTTTGGGGTTGACAGTGTGAAGAGTCGTTACAGGAACGTTTGTTCCGGGAAGTTTACGTTCGGATTCATGTCGTCTAAATTCATTGTTTGTATTTGTGATGTGATGTTGGTTGTTATGTCCGGTGGATGAACTGGATTTGGGAGAGAAAGAAAATCCTGGTAGTTTTGATTTTCTAGTGGGTCTAAATCATCAGTTTGTTCGCCGAAGTTATCAGCAGTATGATAACTGTTATTTCCTGTGTCGTATGAATAACTATTATCTGTATAATAGTCATAATTTCTTTGATTATCAGCTGTATGATAATCCTCATATGGGTGATTATTAGCTGTATAATAATCGTTGTAATCATCGAAAGAATTTGTGCAACTTAAATGATGTGCCCTGTTTGGATTCTGGTGGAAATTAGGGTTCTTTTGAATCACTGACTGACGAGGTTGTTGCATATTTTGTTGGAATTGTCTTGATTGATTAGGAGGATATTGATTTGGTCTAAAAGGTGACTGATTTTGTCTGAAAGTTGGCTGATTCTGCCGAAATTGTGGGGTCTGATTTTGCCGAAATTGTGGAGGTTGATTTTGCCGAAATTGTGGAGGCTGATTTTGGGAACCGTTATTAGCGAAAGGGTTTGGTCTCATGTAATTGTTGTTACCGTGATTGTTATTGTAAACGGGTGCTTGGTAATTTTGGGAACGACATTCGGAGGTGATGTGTCCGAATCTACCGCAAGATAAGCACTTATTATTTGGAGGATTAGGCCTTCGGAACGATTGGTTGGGCCTCGGGGGAATTTGTTTTGTAGTTTTCTGATTCTCAAAGTACGATAACTGGAGTTCGCGTCTGATTCTTACATTGGCTTCTAAAAGGTCTTTAGGGTTACCTGCACGGATGATTTGTCCGAGACGTGGTTCTAGCCCGGTTAGAAGGGTGTTAAGCGCCATAGTGTCTATTAGACTTGTTTGTGCGACCTTTTGGTCTGCGTTTAAATTGGATGCCTTTTGAATATTTGCGTGCATTTTTGCTGTTAGGACTTGTAGTCGGTTGTAGAAAGTAAGTGGTGACTCGTTGGATAGTTGCTGAAGGCGTTGTAGATCTTGTATCAGGGACGTCAAATCCCTGGAATCTCCGAAATGAAGATTCAACAGTTGTTTTAATTCTAAATAAGACGCGGGGCTACGCGAATTTATTAGTTGGGCCGCTCTGCCTTTTAATTTATTTTTGATATGGATAAGTAAAAGGTATCTTTGATCGCCCGTCGACATGTTGTAAGCACAGTCGCACGCATTAATAAATGTTCCCAAGGAGATCTGATCTCCTTCGAACTCTGGGACGATAGAGAATATTTCGGATAGCCGATAGGGCTCGGGTTCAGAGCCGTCTCTGGGAGATTGTTGTGCCATTTTTAAATTTATTAAATGGGAGAATTGAAAAATTTCAAAAGCAAAAATAAAATTTGTTCAAAATAAATGTATAAATCGATTAATGTGCAATAAATTTTTCAAATCGTTACAAAAACAATAAAACAGAATGGAGGAAAATAGTTAGTGTGCACTGTTTGCAAACAAAATATGGTAAATGGTAAAAATAAAATAAAATAAATCGAGAAATTCAAAAATATAAGGTACAAAAATAAAATTGGTATGGTTAAAAATATGGTTCGGGTTTTTGGTCGTCCGAACAGAAAAATAAAAATAAAATCAAAATTATTGGTAAAATTAAAAATTGCGAGATGATTCCTGTTTGTACTCACATTAAATGGAACATCGATGCTGCCGTGTTCTGCAGTTGTAGTTAGTTGCCTTGTTCTACGGTTACAGTTGGGACGTCTCGAGAGGTTCTTTCTTCCTTCAAAGGATTGGAATCCACCGCTACCAGTTAAGCTTTTCTTCTAACCCCGGTTCTAGCAGCGTAATGGAATCCTACTGACTGCGCCACTTTTTATATCACTTCTTTTCAAAATGACTTTTTAAAAAAAATATTTATTATTTAACAAACTTTAATACTTGATAACTTGAGTACAATGATATTAAGACTATGAGTAAGGAAAATCATCTGCCGGACTGAAGGTCGTGAATAACAATTTATAATAAATAATGTGCTGACTCTATATAAACTTAAATAATAAAAAGGAAAGAAATTCTGTGAAGTTAAAACAGCAGATGAGCATATTTTAGCTATACGAGACGAAAGTAATTTAATATGAAAGATTAAAATATGAAATGAGATATAGTACGTGACAAATTGAAGGAAAACTATTATATTACATTATGCGAAAAAGTGTTATGCGTTATGATATACAATGTTATAAAATATAAGAATTTATTATTTTAAAGAGTCTATTAAATTTCTATATAACACATATATATATATATATATATATATATATATATATATATATATATATATATATATATATATATATATATAATAATTTAAATAATATATAAATATCTTAAAATATATTAAAAATATATTTAAAAATTACCCATTCCCCTCTTTATTCCCCAAACTATAAGACCTAATTTTTTAATTTTTTTTTGTTTACAGGAAAAATGCGAAGAAATTCCTAATATTAATATTGGGGGACAAATTATAGAATTAAACGGAAAATAAAAAAATATTTTAAAGCATCATGCAATACATCAAATGAAAGGGTTTATTATGAGGAATACAAATACATATTTTTAAAATTAATTGTTTACAAGATATTAACATAAAGATATAAAAAATTCTCATTTCTCGCTTTATTTCCGTAACCATACTACCTAAAATTTTGAAAATAATTACGAGTACTGGTGCTCAGTTGAAATTTACACGAAAAATTATTAGAAAACCCCCATAGTAATTTTAGGGACAAATTTATACAATTAAGTAGAAAATAAAAATTAAATCATCAAACGCATCATATCATAAAAGGCTCATTATGTTAATTACAAATATATCATATTTTTAAATCATTTGTTTAAAAAATATTAACAAAAATATTAAACATTGACTTAATTCCCACTTTAGAAACTACACTATTTAAATTTTGAAATATATATTTATTTGTATTTTTTAATAATTTGAATAATAGATTTAATAATTTATAACTAGACCTATTTTGTCCTATATCTTCCAATCTACAGAGCCTCAAAATTATAAATTATAAAAGTCTTTCCTGAAAGTTTATTAGTAAAATAAAACTCTAATGTTAATTTTTGGGGGCCAAATTAGAAAATTAAATATATATGTATTCTTATAAAAATCAAGCGAATCCTGAAGCAGATAAAATAAAAAGTCTATGTGTGGAAAATCAAAGTGTATATTTTTTATAAATTTAAAACGCTTCCTTTAAAAGATATTAGGGTAAATATAAGAAAATGCACTCATTCCCTGCTTGTCTGAAACTGGAATATTAGAATCTTGAAGGTGGTACGGAACCCTTAGTATGCGAGTCCAACTCGCACTTGACCTAATTATTTATTGAGGGAACACTTAACTCGGAAAAGTATTTAGACCTAATACAAAACAACATAATACCTTGGTTAACATAACTTTACCCGAATGTTGAAAACCTTAATATACTGGCAGATTCGGTATGATTTCAACAGGATGGAGCGCCCCCGTACTATTCGCGAACAGTGCGAGATTATCTTGACAATATTTTCCTAAATAGTTGGATTGGGAGTAGAGGTAATATCGAATGGCCAGCTAGGTCTCCAGAATACGTCAAATTGAAAGTCTACTACTTCAATAAACCGGAAAATAAGCAGGAATTAAAGAACAGAAACGCTAAATAAAGTGTTACGAGAATTTGAAAACCGTCTTAGGTATTGTCAGGAAGTTAATGGTCCACAATTTGAACATTTACTTTGATATGTTGATGTTTTTTTTTTCTTCTTCAATTTTGAAATAAATGTATTTTTTTTTTTGATAACTATTAATTTTCGGTATAGGACATTGTGCATGAAAAATACTTAGAATTCAATTCAGAATTCAAAAATAAAATAAAAAACAAATATTTCCATTTGAAAAAATGAAATTGATGGTCGCAATTTATTTCTGGCCCACCCTGTATAAATGAGTTTATCATCAAAAAAACCACAGTAAAAAAAACGATGTGTCCAGACGTTTTTCTAAAAAATAACACCTGAATTTTAAATGAATTTGTTCCAACCCACGCGTCCTCACTGTATACCTATATATACAACGGTAGCAACAATTTAAAATTTGGTAAGTTCTTATTCTACATAATATTAAAATGAGTTTTACTCATTTTATGTCAATTGAGAATAGTACATAAAATTAATTAACAATGACATATTTAAAAAAAGTATAATTGTTCTCGGTGATTGGCAGCCGTACGCTTTAGACTCTGGACCACTTGTCTTTGGTGGATATAAAAGCTCCGAGGTCCGGATGTATATAATACATCAATACCTCTATTGAGTACTTTGTTTATTACCATAACAAAACGATGTAAACAAAGGACATGTTTTGCTTAATGTGTATCCTTCTGTGAGTCTATATTCGTTGATAATCTGAAAGTTTAATGACATGTTGCCTTTTTGTATGGATAAAGGGCAAAATAGGTCAAGTTTTAAATTATAAATTATTAAATCTTTTATTCAAATTATTTAAAAATACAAATAAAATATATTTTTCAAAATTTAAATAGTGTAGTTTCTAAAGTGGGAAGTAAGTCGATGTTAAATATTTTTGTTAATATCTTTTAAACAAATGATTTAAATATCTTGTAAACAAGTAATTTAAAAAATATATATTTGTATTCCTCATAATGAGCATTGGTATATAATTATATGTGCTTTTTTAAATTAGTTTGTAAACAGTTTTTTCCAATTAAAAAAGTTCTGAAAATGTAGTATACAAAGCTAGGACCTGGTTATATCTATGTGTCTTTATTAAAAATAATAATAAGGGTTCCGTACCACCTTTAAGATTTTAATATTCCAGTTTCAGACAAGCAGGGAATGAGTGCATTTTCTTATATTTACCCTTATATCTTTTAATGGAAGTGTTTTAAATTTATAAAAAATATACACTTTTATTTTCGACACATATATTTAATTTTCTAATTAACATTAGAGCTTTATTTTACTAATACACTTTCAACTAACCCTTTTATAATCTACTGTCTGAATTTTAGGCTCTGTAGATGGAAAGATAAAGGGGAAAGTAGGTGACGTTTTAAATAATACATTATTAAATCTTTTAGACAAATTTTTTAAAAATACAAATAAAATATATTTTTCAAACTTCTAGATAGTGTAGGTTCTAAAGTGGGAATTAAGTCGATGAGTAATATTTTTGTTAATATCTATTAAACAAATGATTTAAAAATATGATATATTTGTAATTCACATAATGAGCCTTTTATTTGATATATTACATGATGCGTTTGAAAATTTAATTTTTATCTTCCATTTAATTCTATAATTTTTCCCCAAAATTAATATTGAGGTTCTCTAGTATTTTTTTTATAAATTATAGCAATTATGGTTTCGGAAATAAAGCGGGAAAAGAGATTATTTTATATATTTTTCTTAATATCTCGTAAACAATTAATTTTATAATTATGAAAAATATATATTTGTATTCCTCATAATGAGCCCTTTCATTTGATGTATTGCATGAAGCGTTAAAAAATATGTTTTTATTTTCCGTTTAATTGTATAATTTGGCCCCCAATATTAATATTAGGGTTTTTTTCGTATTTTTCCTGTAAACAAAAAAATGTACGTCTTATAGTTTGGGGAATAAAGGGGAATGGGTAAATTTTTTAATATTTTTGTTAATATCTTTTAAATAATTTATATTAAAAAAATAAATTGTATTAATCATAATGAGTCCTTTGATTTGATATATTACTTGATCCGTTAGAAACAATTATAATTTTTTATTTTACATTTAATTTTATAATTTGCCCCCAAAATTAATATTAGGGTTTCTCCTTATTTTTCAAAACTTTACGTTTTATAGTTTCGGAGATAAGGGAATGGGTAAATTTTGGTATATTTTCGTTAATATCTTTTCAACTATTTTTTTTTAAAATATGAAAAAAATATATGTGTTCCTTAGAATGGGCCTTTCATTTGATGTATTACATGATGCGTTTGAAAATTTTTTTATTTTTAAATTTTCATTTAATTCTAGAATTTGTCCCCCAAAATTAATATTAATGGTTTTTCCTTATTTTTCCTGTAAAGTTCGGGCAACGTTCTGTATTTCCTATTTTTTTCACAATTTTAGTAATTTATTAACAATCTTATGGTGGGATCTTAGACTAGTTGTTCTGTTGAAGCAACGAATATAGACAAGGTTCTATATTCGTTGGTTGAAGTTAAGAAATATCCCCCTAGCTAAAACATTAAGATAAAGGGGTAGGTGTTACAATGATACAAAAATTATGGTGTTATTTTGATTTGCCCTGTAGTGTTCCCGCTAGCTTACCGGATCTCTCGGGTGTTCACTTTTGAATGAGTGGGGGTTAGAAATAAAATAAAAATGACGAAAATGACATAAGTTTATTGAAGTTATAAGGAAAACGATGGTAAACAGTTCATATTATAAAGTTTTAAGAATTTTAACATGTAATAACCGTTTATAGAGACTAGGCTAGATGTTTAAGATAAAAATACACATGTTTACCACAATTTCCACAAAATTAAATAAGAAAAATTATAAAGTCTAATTATTTTAAGCATTGTTATGCACTACATCTACAAAAATAATTTCCAGAACTCATTTAACTTTTAAAATGACATGAATATTATAACAACTAGACACCTAAATACATTTTCTGTAGAATCCATTTATTAAAATGTTTTGTTACACACATATGTTGTTTTACAGATAAATTTGTTTAGTTCAATAACACTAATTTATATTGTAATAATTTTTTTGTGCTCATGTTAAATTGGAATGCTTTATAAATTGTGGTGATGAATAAAAACATAAAGAGAAAATAAATTCTATAAAATTGACCAATGATAAATTTAAAAAATCTTAATTATATCAATTTTTTATGTTTCAACTTTAATTAATTCCTTTGTTAATTTCTTTTTACATTTCATTAATTACTTGTACTGACAATTTTTTGAAAAACTATATGAATAATAACCTAAAAATAAAATGGTATAGTCTTTCGTCTTAGGATTGTCGTGTGCTGATATATTCATGGAATAACATTTATAGTGACATCAACGTAATGTGATAATTTAATTGCACTTATAATGAGAAACTCAACCTTTTTTGTGATACATTACTAACGTTTTTAACAAATATGTAACCTGTAGAATAAACTCTGAATTTAACATTAAATTAGCCTCAATAGTCCTAATTAGAGATAACACACAACTACACCTTATATTGCGTTAGATGTCAAGCAACGAAAAAAATTATTTTATTTCAAGAAAAACTAGCTTGATGAAAAAATTTTAATCACAGAATTGAATAATGTTGAATGTGTAACATGTTTTCGTTATTTATGCAGGGATTTAGATTTGAACCTGTCTGCCTGAAAAACAATGTATATTGTTGCACAGAGTTTTTGGTTTTAGGCATAATATGTAGTGATGAGTTGGATTGTCACTTTCTTACAAAGGACTAATGCATGTTAACCAGATGGAGGGATATTTATTTATTTTATTTTTCGACAGGTAATTTATACATCACAGTGTTTAAGGGCCAAAATATATGTAAACATTCAGAAAAATATATGCATCATTAAGTGTTTCTCTGGAGGCAGAGTGATGAGATAACAGGGACCTTGTTTTTTATTTTTAGGTTATCAAGTATTTGCGGAAAAATATATTTTTCAGAACAAATGCTAATAGACGAATGTTAAAGTTATTAATAATGTAGAAGTATAATAATTAAGCTGGATTTCTGCATTAAAGATTACTTAAGAGAGTACCAAAATAGCTATTTTATGTTTTTGAGTGAAATAACACAACAATGAGAACAAAAAAATGTACATTTAAAAATCTATACATTTCAAGCTCTGGTGTTTCACAGTTTTACAATGACATGTATAAAGAAAATGTATTATATTGTCTCTGAAAGTTATAACCGCGACCTAGGGAGGACCCTG
This sequence comes from Octodonta nipae, assembly GCA_034190945.1. NCBI lineage: Eukaryota > Metazoa > Arthropoda > Insecta > Coleoptera > Chrysomelidae > Octodonta > Octodonta nipae. The sequence continues at coordinate 38,577,120 of CM067219.1, forward strand.
TATATAAAAACTAGATGTCACTGCCAGCAAATGGTAATTAACAGTTTGGGAAAGATCGACAGTTTTCTATATTAGTGCCATATAGAGCAATTTCGAAAACTCTTGAACGTCAAATAGTATATAAATAAGTGTTCTGTGAGAGTAAGACGTTCAGTTGAGTGGCGCCTTTTTGTTCAGTAAACGTCAGATTGTAAATTGTTTTGTGTTGTAATTTCAAGTTAAAAGTTGCAATTGTTGAATAAAGTTGTATTATTAATTGGACGACCAGTGTGTAATTGAAACCCACGGTAATCCGTAACAATATTTAGATAAAGAAACAAGCAAAAAAATCCATATACATTCCAGTAAGCTGTTTTTAAGTTTGAAGAACTTGTAAGACTGTTATGAATTTCAAGTTCTTCCTAATTGAAAACAGCTAGACTATTAATATGATTTTAAAACTTTTCTTACTACTCCGTATATTTAAAAACTATATATTTATATTAATGTCACTGTCAAATATTCAATTTCCATTTTACATAATCAAATTGAAAAAAGTCACAACTAAAGACCTTAAAACATGTGGATTGTTTAATTTACAGTGTCTTGTTCTCAACTGCGGTGTTATTTCCTCCAAAAAAACATTAAAAACCTTGAAGATGCCACAAATAATGTTATACCTTTAAGAATGTCTGACGCTCTTGATTCGCAACACTTCTACTGAAAAAAGTAAGATATCAATGGTTAGTGGTTAGTAATAACAGCAAAGAAATTTATGAAGTGATTTCAGCGATTTCGTTACAATTTAAAAAATGTTTTAGCAAATGTTAACCTTTATGTCTTTAAACAGATTCCATATTTATATAACTAAAATGACCACTTTATTCAATTCATAATGTAGAGGAGGTACACGTTTATAGAGGCAGCGTTATAATATAGTTGGAGAGGTAATTATTTAACACTTTTATCACATTACTGGACACTTCAAAATACTACATAGTGGATCGAAATGTTGCAGCATAGGTGTCAAAAGTGCGATAAGTCCCAACTTAAATATTAGACCGATTAATTTACATTATCGGTCTGACGAGGTAATACATACTATTTTGGCTAATTTGGGTTTTTCAATGGAACACTCTTTACCTTTTAGGATCTTTTCAATGGTACAATTAAATTATGTATAATTGTTAAGTAAGTGACAGAGGAAAACAATTGGTGTATAAAGTGAAGAAAGTAGGAATGATAATATTACCGTAAAATATTGCAAAATTGATAAAATGCTTTAGGCATGTTCAAAAGGAAAAGAGAAAATATGGGTAACTGATAGATCCATAAAAATTGCAAAGCCTCTCATTTTAACACAGAAATCGATTTTGGCCCCACACAATGGTGAATATTAAATACTCAAGTATATTATAATTAAATAGTGAAATATATATTTTTTAATTTTCAGTTTAACAATACTTAAAAAACCAAAAATTTAAAAATTAGCCTGGTCAATTCTAGCAAAATATGTTAAAAAGTATATTTTTATTATTTTTTGTAATTATTGGAATTGTTATTTCTGTCTTGTTTCAAAGATGAATATCTCAAATGGAGAAACTGTGGCTTTCCGGGCTGTTTTGCCTGGTCTATTGATATTTTCTCCCCAAATTTCACCTAAAAGTGCGGAAAAAAATACTTCAGACACTGAGTTTAGGTGTTTCAATTAAAATGGACCGTTGAACGTTGGAGCACTTGTATTGTATCCTGCTTGGTCAACGGCATACGAGGGGGCGGAGACAAAGGCTTTGGTATCGCGTATCGGATAATGTAATACCGTCTTCCGTTGAGTTTTAGATGTTTTTTCTACTGAAATTGATTTTTTAAGTTTATAAATTTCTATGCCTTGTCCAGAATGGTAGTACATTGGGGTGTAAAGTATAACGTGATCTGAAACTAGGGCATGCACTGCGAGATCCATTTTTTTTTGGTTGCAACAATCGGCAATTCAGAAATACTGCACTGGGTGGTACCGATATATACAGCATCACAAGAATGGGATATCCTGCAAAATCCTAATGTTGACGGTGAGTCACTGAGATTGATCTTTAGGAGACAGGAGTGTTGAGTGGGAATGAAAGTCATTTTAACCGTACGTTTTCTGAACAATCTGGATACATCAATCATAATCCCGGCAAATGAAACAATCCAGCAGCTACTAACCTTTATCATAAACGTGTTAAGCACTATTTACTTTAAGTGGTATCAGGAGTTCTATGAGTACATTCATGGTGTACCCATGAGAAGTCTATCAGCCCTGTCATCGGTAATTTTTATGGAGATTTTCGTACCTAAAGCCCCAAACACCGCTATCTTCAAACTGTTACTGTATCTGAATGGCATCTATCCACGGATTCAATTCACCATCGAGACGCTTTTCCTTCCAGCTGTTTCAGTTTTTAAGAATAACTACGGTACCCTTAGTCACAGTGTATATCGGAAACTCACTCACACAGACCGATACAATAATTTATATTTTTCATTATAGTCAAAATAGACTTTAATCCGTTTATGTGGACCGTGCCTCCAAAATCTGTTAATCACGTCATATAAAAGATGAAAAATTCTATTTAGACAATAATTCAATTATATCAACAATCACTTGCCATACACTAATAATACAACCGACCACATTGGGCTGCATACATCGGAACCATCCAGCGGAGTGTCAACACTAATATTTATGACGACAAGCGAAATTATAGATTGGTAAAACCCAAAAATAGGTTCATGCAGAACACACAGTACTTTCAGCGGATCATGTAATACATTGCGAATACACCGATTCATGTCAACCATATCCCACTACCACTCTAATCTTCAATGGGAAGCCATAGAAATTACTAAACATGAAATTTCAATAGGTCTAAAAATAATAATTCTCTGATGCGTGATATTAATGTTTTTGCTGAAGCTAACAGCCTCCTCCCCCTCGATTGCCCCTGGCCAATCAGAACACGACGTGCGCCCACAGACTAATTTAAATACCAGTGCTCCTACGCTTGACAGTCCTTTTCAACCCAAATAATCTATGAGATATCACCTACGCCCGCGTCGCTGAAGATGTCTACACAGTCACAAATGAATTATCCCTTTCTTTCATTATTCTAGGTTATCCTTACATATTGTTAACCTCTTACTAACATTAATCACACCAGTTTTCAAGGTGTACCTCCTCTTCCAACAATGTGCTTTACATAATAAATAATTTATTTATAATTTGTCTCAGTAAGCTCACATATATTATCTTAAAATATCACAATATAAATTTTGTTGTTGAACACTTTCATATGATATCCATTAATAGGAATTTCACCGATTATCGACACTTTTGTTCTCTACAGTTTAGTGTCCTTTAACTGTTTAATGGAAAAAGTCAACCTGGTCAAAGGTGTGAAAATATTTTGTGAGTTATTAGGTATGTTTAAAAAATCAAAACAATTTATTTTAAATAACAATAACTACAATTGTTGTAAAACATAAAAATTGACCAAGCAGAATGACCTCCATTGATAATTAATGTAACAAAAATAAAACAAAATATATAAACATTTTGAACAAGTTGACATATTCGAATTGATATATATCTTCATATTATTTAAAAAAATGACTTCATTTGCACATATTTTGTCTCACCTTTAGAGACGGCTTTTATTTTTACTTATGTTGTGCCAACTCTGACAATACTTTTTTTGATAATTAAAATGAAAAGCAGCATTTTAACTGGAATACTTTTACCATGTCGCAAATATAAAAGTTTTACTGATAATGCATCTGGACCATCCTTTCAAATACCAATACTACCATGATAAAATGACTCCAATCCTTGCAATAACAATAAAACTATGACACCTGTGCCGGAAAAGCAAGTATAGTTATGATGGCGATGCTGCTTTATATCCGCTTGATCGCAACTCGTGCGCTGGCGTTCTACTAGTGCCCAAGGAGATCCAGAAGGCAGGCGTGCTGCCGTTTTTCTTATACCATCTCATACCCATGGAGTCCAACCTTCATACAACAATGCTAGGTTGTCCAAATTAGTTGCTTCACGTATTACATAGTCCACCTAGAATAACAAATTCATATTAGTTAATAGTGACCTTATATAACTTTGTCTTTGGTTGTTGTTTGACAGTAATATTGACTTAATACCAGTTGAACGTGTTCATGTTTCATATTAATATACATACTGTATTTTACTTTAAGTACTCATAGAGTTCATTATTGAATTTTAAATTTTGATCCTTTGGATTCCGATTTCCGTGCCCTTCTTACATTACGAACTTATTGTGGCATCTTCTAGTTTGTTTTTATGGAATTAGCACGACACTTTGAACAAAAAGCTATTGTTAGCTAGTCGAGAATCACCTTGTCGATGCCTATCTTGTCCTGAGCGGAAACAGATGGCGCAACCAGCATGGAAAGGGAAACTACATCAATAGCATCGACCTATTGCGAGATGTAGAATCGCTTCCGGCATTATTACGAATTAACACGCGAAGCTGAACCATAGAATAATTTGACATTACATCCGCCATTTCATAATTGGAATTCTAAATAAAATTCTGTTGTGTTTGGAAACAAGTTTGGAGAGATTTCATTCATAGCTGCTAACACTATATATTTAAAAAATCCAAGCGTTTTGAATTTGATGTCGTCGGCAATGGTATTGTTACGAAATTTACCTAAGCCTGCCCTGGTTTCATTCCAATACATCAATCGCTGAGAGGACAAACAAATTAATCTCGAAATAACTCGACAACTGTAAAATTGACACTGGATTGTACGAGAGAATTCGATGCTGATTTTAAAAGAGTTACGTTAGAGACGGCGAAGAGCTTATGTTGTATTATTATTGTGATATTCGAATCAGCTGTTGTGTATATTTGATGTAAATAATAGTTCTAGAAAGTGGCAGAGAAAATTAGTGTTTAAATTTTAATTAATCGAACCAACGGAGTTTATAACAGTATTATAAACTGAATTAAAAATATAAATTTGAAATATCTGGCAATTTTACTATTATATAACTAAGAAGATCTGATGTTTTGACACAGAGAGTAGCACCAAAGTGATACATAATAGTCAAGCTGCTTTCAAGTTAGAAGAACTTGGAAAGAGTTGTGTTCTGAATTTACATGTGACACTAGTATAGGCATATACCAAAAACGCGATCAAAAAATTCGTTACTTTAGTGATTTCGTAAAACCTAGGAAAAACTTTATGAACAATTCTGATATAGAGTTGTGCAAAAGAAGATGTGAATTTCTAATTTCATCCTTAATTATTATTAACCAGAAACGATTGAATTCTCCGGAAGTAGAACGATACAATCGCCCACATTTAACAGATTTAAGGCAATTCTTTTATGTTTCGTCTTGAGTTGTTTTATTCCTTGTTGTGTATTGTTGAATTGTCAAATTGTATTTTACGGCCCAGGTCCCAAGCATGTACACACATTTTAGATTTTTCGATTTTCATTATGTTATTTTGGTGTTCATTTATTCTTATATTTAGATGCCTGGATGTCTCTCCAATATAAAATTTATTACACTCGCAAGAAATTTTGAAAATGCAGTTTGTTGAATTATGAGTTTTGTTTGTTAGTTTTGTGTTCTATATAATTGATTTTCTTTAGTTGAGATAAAACAAATCTTGAGTTATATTATGTATTGTGACTTAGGTAATAAAAGCTTTTAGTTTAAGAGCGAGCGGGTGACAGACTTACAATATTTCAACAAACCTTATATTTTCACAAGTTACTTTCTCATGCCAGTTGAGAATAAAATAGAAGGCTACTAAGCTCGGCAATCGTTCGTACAGATTTGCTCATGTACAAAAGATGTGACGAACTCTAACCGGGCATTTGCGTCACTTCCGACGAAACATGTGTGTAATATTACCGCACTCACTCTTATCAAGGTTCTATTTGTTTCTCTCTAGCTAATATTCCTGTATATGTCTGTCATTTTAATCTTCACAATGAAAGAACTGTCATAGTGACGTTTTTGTGTATTATTTTTAATGTAGTTGTAATCTTTTTTTGATACTACTTTATTATTTATTAGTTGAATTTTTTACCATTAACGAATGAAATAAAGTTTAAAAATTCCAAATTCCACTCTTAATATTGCCACTTAATAATAAAGTAGAAAAACCTTGTAGCAAAATTGCTCAATCCAGACTAATTTCCATTTCATGTCTCCAACAAATCTGCAGTAATCGCAACCGAGCTTAGTGAGTCTCAATTTCATATGAGAAAATATAGGGTTTGTAGAAATATCGTAGTCTGCCATCGCTGGTTCTTCTATTTCATATTTTCCAACAAACATATTTCTCGCCTAGAAAGGAGTAATTCGTAAATTAAGTAATGCTAAAGGGGAAGTTAGTTGTTTAGGTCACTAAACGTTACCAGGGTTGGGGGGGGGGGGGCATTAAACTATACTTTATTTTATCAATTTATTTTATATTTTATATAGAACATAAAATCACACTTTCATGTTTATCTATTAGCGATTTTTTTTCTAATTTCTAATGTTACGAAATAGAGACTCAGGGGAAAATACATACATTTAAATTAGGAAATTTTTGTAGCATATTTATGTGAAATTTACTTTGACGTTTACGGATATTTGCCTTTATTTTTCCGATTTTTGAAAACGGTTACAGAAAAATGCATGAAATCACCTCGGAATCTATCTTAATAATAACTGATTAAGTCATTACAGAGAAATTAGTAGAAATTCATTGAGCGGTAGTCTCTTAACAGTTTTTCTATTTTCTGGAAAACTATAAATTCCCTATTATATAAAATTGTAATATGGTACCATTCCGTGATATTCCTTAATACAATACAGTTTAAGTTATCGAAATTGGTTAAACAGTTTTGGAGTATCGATGAGCATGTATAAAAATAAATTATTTTTAAAAAGAAGGGACTTGTAAATAGATTAAAATGAAACAAACACCCTATGCTCCTCAATAATTATTTCATCACATGTCTTGATATTATTATTCTGTTTTTCCAAAAAACGGTATGTTTTACATTATAGAAATATATATATATATATACAAGGAACTAGGGAATCATCCCTAAAACTATCTCAATATTCGTTATAACAATGCAGTTTATTTATAGAAATAGGTCGTTTTGGAGTAATCGATGAGTATACATAAAAAATTAAAAAAGATTCTCAAGAATTGATATTGATAACCTCTTTCTTTTTTAAGTCGGTTAAAAGCAGGGTCCCGTCTGGGGACTTATATAATTTTAATCATAGTTATACAGCGTTAGAAATACGGACGGAGGTGGGTACAAAAAACGAAAAATAGTAGTACAAAATATCTGGATGGCACCAAACTAAATATTTACAACACATGCATAAATACACTGTCCACATGTGAGATATAAAACAAATACAAACAATCTACTTAATCAAATGAAAGAATCTTCTAACATGGTCAAATATGAAAATCAAACTAGTAATAAAAAAAATATTAGCAATAAGAGCATGAAAAGTGAGGTTTTTTAGATATGGTGATAACATTAAAAAATCATAAAAGGTCGAAATATCACTGTAACTCAAATATTCGAAAAATCTAATTCTTTATCCTGCTAGAGAGAAACCACAAACATTGACCGTTTATACAGTTTTAAACTAAAAAAACGTTCAACAACTAATTTAAAGAAAATCAAAAAGCCTTTTATTTGTGAATCAACAGAAAAAGAACATTTTTATTGTAAATAATTAGAATATATTTAACTTTTAATGTTAGATCTTTGTATTAAAAAACATTGAAAAGCTTCTCAAAAACTGTAAATTAACATTTTATTATCATTCCATTCACAATGAGGTCAGATCCAGACCTTGAAACACTTGGTATTTGGAAATATACATTTTTTAATGACGCCAGGGGCCTGTATCATAATCAACTTGTAACTTGCAGTTTTGTAACTTGTAGAATTTCGTTTCTTAATTCAACAAAATTATTCTACAAAGTTAAGTACAACTTGTAAAATCCATAGGATTTATTCGAAATGTGCACGTCATTTTTTATAAGTTGTAACTTTGTAGAATAATTTTGTTGAATTACGTAACGAAATTCTAAAGTTACAAAACTACACCAGTTACAAATTGATTGTGAAACAGGCCCCAGGTGTTTATTCTCAAAATACCCCTAAAAATAAAATAGAAGATGCCACAAATAAACTTCAGAAAACAAAGAGTACATCCCAAATTAGCAGTATTAATATCACATGTATTTAACAATTATTTGGATTTTTGTTTCTTAGATAAAACGGGTATTGCGTATTTTTTCATCTAATTAAACTCCTTTAACTTCCCAGTATCTTAGAAATAAGAACATTCGATAATAAATTAAGGGAATGGCAAATCCAGATGCGTGTACTGAGAGTAAAATAAATTAATTCAATAACAATTTTACATTATCATATAAATGTGTATAATAAATGACAACAAAATACAGTGCCTGTCACATCTTTTGAACGGTTATCCTTACACTAATGAACTTTGGAGGGTGAGAATAAACGGTTGTAAACTTCTCTAATAGGAGTAAAAGATGACGTAACAGTAATAGAGTGATAGCTATTTGAAGTGCATTAACAATACCTAGTCAGCTATATTAATTTGGTTTGGATTAGGCCAATGTTGAAGTATAAATTAATTTTTCAGTCCTGCTCTAGTTAGTTGTCAAAAATGACATTTTTTAATTTCCTAGTATTTTTTTTGTTGTAAAAGACTACAACTTAAATATTTAGTTTTACTGTTTAACGAGACGTTTAGGAATTTACATAGGCAAAATGGTATAATTGCAAAAATAGTAAACCCTACTTACTCTACAGCTAAAGTTGCATTTAATGTGAAAATAGTCAAAGTACAGTACATAGGCTGTTGGTAAAAGACAGAATTGAAAACGGTGCATCGACTTTTAGTTGACTACCCCGACAGAAGACTGGAATTCTGTAAAATTATGACAAATGAAATCGAAACCTACACTACACAAAAACCATTTGTTTTACTGATAAAAGTGTTTTTACCTCAATGGAAATGTGAGCATACAAAGTGAACGGTATTGGTGCGAGCCGCACTTCTTTCGTGAAAAACATACTCAATTTTCAGAAAAAGTGAATTTTGGGCTGGCATATTGGGAACCACGTATTTGGACCTGTTCTCCTCGATACAAACTTAACCAGTCAGGTGTACCTGGCGAAGTTACAAAAAGGAATTGAGCTGGTAATTCTTGAAAATATGGAAGATAACCGAGATGAATTTGGAAATAATATTTCAACAAGGTGCTTCTGTGCATTATTATACGTAAGACGTTACCTGGAACAAAAGTATCGTAATAATGGATTGGACGGCGACGACCCACAGAAAGCCCAGGTCGGTCACCGGACCTGGCACCATTAGATTTTTTTCTGTGGGGGTACTTTAAACCTATGGAACCCGACAATTTTAACGTTTTAAAATATCAAATTATTGAAGAATGCAAGGCAGTTGCAGCTGACACATTCGAACGAGTATGGCGAGAATTTATTAAATGCATTTATGTCAGCAAGTAGACGGAGCAAATTTTGAACACTTGCTGTAATTATTCGTTTAGTTAATTTCAGTGTAAATATGAAATAATAATTTTAGTATTTATTTAATTTATCCTCCAAAATTGGCCTAAATCCAAATAACATTAATGTTGCTGAGTAGGTATTGTCAATGCCATAAGGTCCTATTTAAAATTAGTGGTCACAGTGGCCCTGTGACGTCATCATTACTGTTACCACTAGTAAAGAAGAATTTCATTAGTGTAAATATAATTCTTCAAAAGATGCGAGGGGGGAGGAGAGGATTTTTGACTGGGATTGTAGTACTAAGATGCAGACTTTACAAAAAATTAACCAGTCATATCAAATTAAAATAATTTCATTAACGAATTTACCTGCTCTTGCACAGTATATTTTCTGCCGGGGTCTGGATCTCGTCCTTCAAGTTTCATCTTAACTCTACGCCAAACATTCACCGCATACGCATTTCTTTCTTGCCCCTTAGAAGTGGCTTCTTGTTTTTCAGCCGATGCCGTTTGAAGGTTTACGGCAGCAGATTTTTTCTTCGTATGATTTTTAGAAATTTCCAAATTCAAAAGATCCTCGTAAACATTTGTTGTATGTTCTTTGATATAGTTCAAGTTGTCTAATAAATCTTTTATTTCTTGCGTACTCAATTCCTTTTTGAACAGCGAGAAAATCGCCGAGAATCGTTTCGTATATTCACGGTATTCCTGTATGAATTCTTGTGTAACAACACCGCATTCTTCTATTTTCGCCATCGTCTTTATCAAACCTTTAACGTCGCCCATTATTTTACAATGGTGGTTATACATACCCTTGAAACTTTCTATTAAAGATGTTAACGTGTCATAATGTTTGAAACATGCAGCTTTATTATCCTTTAGTTTCATTTGAGCTACAGCTATAGCATCGGTGATATTTTCCGATATTCTCTGTAACCATTTAGAGTCTTTCACCAATTCTGGTGTTAACATATTCAAAATACATTCTTCCGAAGGAAGAAGTCTGTCATTTTTCGATTCGATATATTGACATGCTAATCTCCATTTTTCAAAATATTTTAAAAATATTTTATCATATTCCTTGGTGGTTTCTAATGAGGAAGTTCTGCGGAGCTCATGTTGAAGTATAGTTGTGTAAGTTGACAAAATATTGTTGGCAATCTTTTGTTCTGCATCTAACTGAATATTCCTACTTTGGACGGCAGTTTCAAAAGCTGCAGATATTTCACCTACGTTAGGATTCGCACCTTTGGCCCAATTGAGTCTCTGGAATGCCTTTTCTATTAATTTCTGCTGTTTTGCTTTCGATTCGACCAACTGTCTGTAAGCAAGTTGAAGTGTTGCTACTTCAGTTTGAATTTCCATCACAAATTTTGTTCTGAAAGACATAAAATTGTTGAGCTGCAGCATCTCGTCGAACATTAGATTATGTATAGCTAATTGGCACTGTAATCTCATCGCACTCGACTGTAAAATCGTTAGTTTTTGTTCAATTTTTTTAGGTTCTTGTATCTTCTCCCATGCCAGTTTCAAATTAGTTTCTAAGCTGGAAGCTTGAGACAGCACGTTTTGAGAAAAAACGCCTTCTTTGAGCAAATAGTTCCAAGCTTTTGAATACAACTCATCCAAAGGCACTTTGCTTTCGGCACCGATGTCTTTCTGCTCAATTTCGTGAGTGACATCTAATCCTAAATTCTGTAAAATAAAACAAACAGCATAGGTGATAGTTTCTGGTAAAATACCCAAAAGCTGTCTAGATATAAACTCTGCGATAAACTGTTTGACTGGTTTTGTAAGTTGTTCATCTGTATAAACTACGCCGGTGCCGACACCTTTCAGAGTAGCCGACATATCCTGAGCCAAAGTAAAGAAATCCGTAATTGTTTTTATTCGTTTTAGGAAAAATATGTCTTCCAATATACATCGGGCTTTGACATTGAAGATGTGGGGTGCAATGTTTCGTGCATCTTTTACGTGATCCAATTTCTTCCAAGACTTTGGAACGTCTAGATTTCCCAAGATTTGCACCAAATTCGTAATTTCTTGGAATAATTTTTCAAACAAACCGTTGAAGCCCATCAAAAGCATTTTTCCTTGACTTAAGGGTTCGGATTGGTTTGGTATTAGAGTAAGAAACTGCTTTTTGGCATATGCCACTCTTTCCAAGACATAATCGTAGCTTGTCTGAAAATAAAAGATGATTCTATAATAGATCAACTCCAACGATAAAAATACATGAAAATTTATAAAACACTTCTTGGGGTATACACCAGGTGGGTCATTTATCTTTAGACAATATCTCCAGCGGATTCAATTATTCCCAAAAAAGTTTTGGGGTTTCAAGCGTGCCATTAATAACTCATATTACATGTTGGACAGGAAATGACCTAGTCCTACCAGAAGTTTTTTAAAGGAAATACCCATTGTTTTGTGCCGATTGAGGGCTAATGGCCAATGATGCAATAAGTAATTTGCAAATTTAGTAGCGGTTCTCACCTGGAACCTACCACAGTTCATATGTAACGAGGAATAAACTGAATTAAATTTGCTTTTCGAAAAATATATTAGGATATGAGTAAATGTTTGCTCTCTAGACTTGATCATAATTTTGTGTGATGCTTCACGACTTGTTACACATAGTGAGTCTATTGAAAAAATGAAGTACTCTCTGAGAACTCTGATTCTGTACGTGAAGAATAACCTGAGAGAACTAGAAATCTAATTTCTCTTAGACAGATTTGGACTTTGTAGTGCAATTGAATGCATAATAGATAATAGACTATGGAATATTCAAGACTACAGCAATTTATGCAGAACTTACCTGAGATAAAAACAAACGCTTGATTATAGATAAATTAATCGACCACATAAAAGATAAATTAATCGATCACAAATTTCTATACACAGCAATACTTTAAAACACTAACAAAGCAGATCGCTGACAAACTTTAACGGATTTTGAACATTTCTAACAAAAAATCTTTTGATGGACAGAAAGAGGCTGAGATCATAGAGGGACTATTTTAGAGTAATCGACCTAGCTTATATGACCTTTCTATGAGCAGATTAAGATTAAGCACTGTCATCTGTTTTAGTTGGCATCTGCACAATATCCACTTCAACGATAACAACCATATGCGTGATAACAGCTTTGAACATTATGAACAATTTTATAAAGTATGACAATTTCTTGTTATTTCGGATGCAGAGTTCTCTCAGAAAGGTACCCAGCCATATCCTTATGGGAAGTTAGGTGAATCTATAGTATGATGTTGTTAATGTTTAGACCAAAAGTTCTCACGGTCACCACGTTCAAAATTGCTTCGCTCTTAAGACAAGAAAGGCCAAAGTGTTGCTGTCTGGCTAACTCTTGACGTCAACACTGCCCAAAGATTGAGGAGAAACAAATATGTTTCATTATTCTACATAATTTTTACAACCCTTCATAAATATTTGTTTTTCCTCAGTTTTGGGGCAGCGTAGGTATTATCAAAAATTAGTCAGACAGTAACACTTTGGCCTTTCATATTTTAAAAACGAAGCAATTTTGAGTTTGGTGAACATCTGAAATTTTGTTGTTCACATTATAAAGCCATTTTCCATATACCGTAGACGAGTCAATGATTCCATAAAAGGGACGCTCAATCTTAAAACAATACATGCTTGTGCAGCCAGTAAAAAGAGGATTCAAAGTTTGGATGTTTGAAATCAAACAAGAATTGGACATTGCAGGTAAAACTCGCATAAAATTGGGTTATAGGTTTGTATTGCACTTGGAATTAGAAAAGAAACAGATGCCAAAAGCTTTTATTTAACAACTTTTTCATGAGGGTTCCTTTATTGAACCAACTACGTTACGAAAAAATATGGTCGTGTCACTGGTAGAAAGACGTACCAGAAAAGATATGGACGAAATTCTAAAATAAGTTTATGAAAAGGGACGACTGTGATTGGTTTATATTTTCTTTAGCTCTTTCTACCCACAAATCTGAGAAGAAAATAAATTTTTATAAAAATAAATGTTTCAAGGCACTAACAGATTACAATAAATTCATGAATTCAGCTTACAAGTTTAATCAGATGAAAAGAGTTTATGGACTTATTTGTAAAAGTAACAAATTGTCACACTGAATAGTGTTTTTCTTTTTCGTTGTGAATAAGTATGTGCTGCATATCTTGCCACATCACCCGAAAATTAATATGAAAGAGTTTAGAGTACAACTTAACCAAAAACATCAACAATCTCAGATAGCTGTTAGAATAGAATTTCAATAGGAAGTAATGCCAAACTGTTAACAGTGTTAAGAGTTAGGGGATGGTGGTCTAATGATAAGACTAATCGGTGGTGTGCAAGGTTTAGATGCCCCAGACTATTACAAAGCTATGATTTACGGCATGTTAGATTTCTTGCTCTCAAAAATAGACGGCACAGTATACGTCAAATGCGAGATACAGGTCGTTTATTCTCTAGGAATGATTAAGAGAAAATCGATATTCACACTGAAAGATGAAGGGTCTTAATTGAATGCAGATATTAACAGTAAGGCAAAACTGCTCCATGGTAAATATAACCTGATTGATAAGTAAATTTGACTTCATTTGTAATCCTATATATAATTCAATAATGAGATATTTCTCGAGAAAAACTTTTTGAAGCAACTGAAGACATTGTTATATACAATTAATACCATCACCCCACAAAAAAGTATCAGATCCAGATATGCGATAAATGGTTTCGGGTTTATTTTGACTGCTGAATACGAATCCGGGATCAGTTTTTCTCTAGCACGTATCAGTCTTCAGCAGATCGTCGAAGAGGCTTCAGAAAACTAAAAAAAAAACATCGTGGCACGCGATTCACATGGGACTTATACTTTTTGAAGGATGGTGTAATCAACAAAATAATTTTTTTAATGCATACTTACATCAACATCCATTTGCATGAGCACGCAAGTCAGTAGCTTCTCTAATTGGGCGGTCATGTCAGGAATAGCCATGCCAATATCTACAATCACTCTATTCAAATCAAATATTAACTGGATGACAGACATCTCGTCAGAATGGATTTTCTTCAATGACTCAGGTAATATGATGGTGTGAAAATTAAAATTCAAATCATAAAGGCCTTTGTAAATGCTACTGGCGACTTTGATTCCGTTTAATACTATAAAGAAATTGGAATTATCTGAAGAATTCTGGCGAGGAGGAAGATTGCTTATGATTTCTACAGCTCTAGTACTGTGAAAAAGAAGGTCGTCCAAGAACCAATCCCCTTCTCTTGAAGTTAATTTGATTAACCAATCCCCACTCCTTTGAGCTGCAATTTCTAAAGTAAGAAGAGTTCTGTTCAACAGCACCAATTCGCTAGCTATGACAAACTCGACAGCACTTTGAGCGCCTTTTTCGGAACTCAAAAACGTATTAATACCCGCTTTAGCGTTATTATATATTTTGTCCAAGGACTGTTTAACTTCTTTTGCTCTTATGGTCGCTAGCTCGTCAAAGAGCCTATTTACCTGTACCAGATTATCTTTGTAAAATGTTTCTAAGTTATAAGCTACACTAATAATGTGAGGATTGTTAACGATCTGAGTTGATTCCAAAAATTCTCTCAGTTTTTCATAAATTATATCGCAACTGCTAGCACTTTTCATTTCGACAAGATAGTTGGCCCATTTCAAAAAGAGGTAGACTCTGTGAGATTCCAAGTAGGATTTCGGACACTGTGATATATAAGAAAAATAGTCTTGATATATTTGTAGGCATTTTCTTATAGCTACGTTAAGAAGTTGCGACGACTGGAACACTTCTTGCTCTGACTGTTCACATTGGGCTATAAGATCGTCCTTGCCAGCGTTATGTAAAAACTCTTTAACTAAATCAAAAACGTGCATAGTTTCTTCATTCCTATTGATTTTAACATCCATGATCCACTGAGTAAATTTCTGTGAATCATAAGAATGCAATAAATCTGTATAAATTTCAATGTGTTTTTCACACTCAGCTATGATATTATTTAATTCTCTTTTTGCTTTATTCATGGCTTCTTGCGATTTATGATAATCGTCATAATGCGCTGGTAACGAATATAAAGAATGTTTGTTGACGCCTTGTGCTTCCGCTTCTTTTATTAGCGCTAATTGTTGATGTAAATCTTGAAGTTCGTCTGCAATTTGGCTTTGGGAAAATTCAAGGTCCAAATAAATGTTGAATTTTTCTATCAAATTTGGTACTTCGTTCAAAATATCATCCCTAGAAAATTAAAAAGAAAACAATTAGAAAAACAGGTAAGAAAATAATTCAAAATAGTTTAAAACGATAAACACAAACGAAAAATATTTCGATATTTAGACTTATTTATTTCGTATATTATAACAGGTGTTTCGGCAGACAGTTAGGTACAATCTAAATTGACAAACTGTGATGTTTTAAACATCATCATACACATGTTGGGAGGCTTCCGCGGTTCTAATTGAACTTGGCTAGGTTCCGAGTGAGAACCGCCCCTAAAAATTCGACGTTTGGCTCCTACTTTCGAGCCATTATTAAAAGACAAAAACCAATAGAAATGAAATATTTAGAGTCTAGTGTGAACTGAGGGGCTCAATCTGCCTACTCCCCAAGTCTCACTAGAAACCTAATAAAAGAGATATTTCAGACTATAGCTCGAACTAAGGGTCTCAATGTGCTTACTCTCCAACCACACTGAAAAATGTCCTAGTTCAAAATCGGGGCATAAATTTGCCTACTACCCAAGCTTTAATAGAATACTAATACTGGAGGCCCCCAGTAAAAACTAGACTGTATTCTTTTTCTTTTTTTGTCTCTTAATAATGCTCCAGAGCAGAAGCAGAAACGTTGAGTAATGAACAACTTTATAGGCGATCAATTTCTGGAATTCTTAACAGAGCAAATGTTCTGCTGTTACGAAATTTTATTAACATATCAGTATTCTTCTGTACAAACTTTCAACCGTCTTCATGTTCTTTGGGATACCTCTGATCGCGTTTCTACCGACAAAGCCCAACACCTGGTCCATGAGAAAACAGCCACCAAAAAACATAAACTGAACAACTCATAACAAAATAGAAATCCAACATCACTTCAGCCCATCAGGCAACCGTCCACAACTTTTCAGTCTTCTTAAATTTTGCAGCAACGCCAAAGCTATCATAAACAAAGAATCGTTTCCAACTTCAGGTAAGTACGGCAGGTCTGGCTGACACTGAGACTGATAATGCAAGAATTACTCTATTTCGGCCCCTGCTTTGGAGCCATTATCAAGTACAATAAAGGAAGAAAAATGAAATATTAAGAGTTTAGTTCGAACTCGGGGCCTCAAATTGCATATTTCGTGGTGTGAAAACTCATTCTGATAAAGCCTCCATCCTGTGCGGAAGTTTGTCCGGATCCTTGACGGTAGTTAAGGCAAGGCGTAAATTGACACGCGTAGGTATAGCCCGTGTGACATGACGCAGCACAGCGCGAACTTTTATAACCTATATTATTAAAAATAACAGCGCAAATCTGGAACAAAGTGCGCGAGGCACGACACGCGTCTACTGTCAGTTGCGTCGCGCTGTAGTTGAGACTTGAGACACAGTTTCTCGTGTCGTGGGTGTAAACAGATTGTCAAGTGTATTGAAAAATGGTAAGATCAGACGTTAATAGAGGCGGTAAGATATCTCAAAGATACTAATTATAAAGGCAAATTTCAAATATAAAATTTATTCGTTCTTGAATCATATATTTTCTGACGCAATTGGCTACGAACTGCGTCTCATGGGGATCACCATGGTGACGTGTGTGACACGTGCTCGTCGCGCCACTCGTGTGATGTCACATCACACGGCTAAACGCGTCTCAATTTGGGCACTGCGAATACTGTTGACACACGGCATTCTATGCGGTCGGAAATTTATCTTCAACTCCTTTTCATTTCACAGAAATGATTGCAATTGTTTAAATGGACACAAAATGTAAAAAAAGGGTGTTTTTTAGAGGTAAAGAACATTAAGTTGGCAACACTCTTTTAACCGGAGGCCATCTTGCCAGCTGTCAAGTTATTTTTGTTTAGTTTGGTTTGGCATTTCATCATGAATAGACTGACGCCTGAACAACGCTTCCAAATTGTGTAAATTTATTTTCCTGGTTCTGTTCGAAATACGTATCGGGCACTAAGTCCATTTTACGGTCAACATAATCGTCCATCAGAGCAATTAATTCGATTAACTATGCAACGTTTTCGCACCACGTTTACTCTAAATGATAATACGCATCCAAAGAGATGTGCACAGTGCGTACAGAAGAATCCATTGCTGCTGTAGAGCGTAGCGTAGAGGAAAACCCGAATCAGTCTATCCGTTATCGTGCACACGAATTGGATATGTGTCCATCCACTTTATGGAAGATTTTGCGGAAAGATCTTGGTTTGCGTGCTTACAAAAATCAACTCTTGCAAGAATTGAAGCCACAAGATCACCTATCAAGGCGTACATTCGGTGAATGTGCCCAAAACAAGATTGCCGTTGATCCCGATTTTTATAAGAGAATTTTGTTTAGCGATGAAGCTCACTTTTGGTTGAATAAATACGTCTTTTAAACAAACCTGCCGTATTTGGAGTTATGATAATCCTCAAGTTCATGTTGAGACACCGTTACATCCAGAAAAACTGACTGTTTGGTGTGCTTTATGGGCTGGTAGAATAACTGGTCCGTACTTCTTTAAAAACGATGCTAGCCAGAACGTTACAGTCAATGGTGATGGCTATAGAGCTACTAACTTTTTCGTTCATCAATTGAATAGTCATGATGCACACGAGCTGTGGTTTCAACAAGACGTGGCAACATGTCACACAGCTCGTGCCACAATTGATTTATTGAAAGAAACGTTTGGTAACCGCATAGTTTCACGTTTCGGACCCGTGAATTGGCCTCAAAGATCGTGCGATTTAAGGCCGCTTGAATATTATCTATGGGGATACGTGAAGTCGCTAGTCTACGCCCATAAGCCCGGAACGATTGACCACTTGGAGGACAACATTCGGCGCGTTATTGCCGATATACGGCCACAAATGTTGGAAGTCATCGAAAATTGGACCTCCAGATTAGACTACGTCCCAGCCAGCCGTGGCGGTCATATGCCAGAAGTTATATTCAAATTATAATGCCAGAAGATTATCTTTCGAATAAAGTATATTTCATGTCAATTTAAAAAATATATCCTTGTTTTATTCCATTTCAAAGTTCTATACCTCTAAAAAAACACCCGTTATAACTTTTCATTAAGAAAAAATAACAAACATGTACTCCCGTTACTGCTTTTTGTCCATATTATCTTAGAATAAAAAAGTGTAGATAGAAAATACCATAATAAAAAAATAACAGTGCAATCTGCAATTGAAAATACTAAAAGAACGTTAAGAAAGCACGAATAATAGGGGCAAGGCAAGTAATGGCATTACCAGATGAAAACATCCGAATAACAGAAAGAAACAATATAATGAAGCCCGTCTCCAAATTACCCTGATATTGTCATTCTCTTTCTATTGTTATTACACTGCCACTTACAGTAACGCCCATACCTAATTCACTCTACAGTATAATACCTCTATGGTATTACGCGGTGTCTTTTTCATTTTTAAAATGAACCAACCTGTAACCGTATAAAACACCACGGTAGCACAAGCACAAAATTGTTCATCTTCCATATTGAATAAATTAGTTTTGACATTAATATCATACGATTTGATAAAATCTGTTATAAAAGATCTTTGTCAAAGAACGTTTGGAAGGTAATACCGGCCTAAGGGAAGTATCAGTCGAACGAAAGAATATCAAATACAAACTTTGACGGGGAAGCCAATGCTAGGATTAGAATATTTGAAGACAGCCCGGAATTTCCCAATAACAAAGGAGTCAGACAAGGTGAGGCCATCTCATCAAAATTATTCACAGCTGCTTTAAAAAGTAAACAGTAAATTCTAATACATTTTCTGTAAAATACTCAAAATCGACATAAAAAAACATTTTTTTTGATTAGACATACCGTAAAATATTTGGAATCCACATACATAAAATATAACACTGGACTTTTTTAAGATACAATTCCGTATAACGATCACACGTTGAATTTCAACAAACAGATTTCAAAAAACATCTGCTAATAGGTGTATATATAGACGACTTATTGTTTCCGATGCCATGAAGGTGTCTGATATATTTTGTTTACCCTTTTAAGCAATAAAAAAGAAAACTACGTACATATTTATCGTCGTTGCAAATTTAATCCGTGTTAGCTACCAGTATGTTTTGACATAAAAAGGTGTATTTGAATGTTTAACAGTTGTTTACGTTTTATAAGAATAACTAATTTCTGATTGGGGGTTACAAATAATATACCTAATGGTTAAATAATTCCTTTACTTACTTTTGGCTTGTTATATAACATTCTTTCCTCACAAACGGGAAAGTTAAGGCAGGGCAAAAGTGATAACTATTAATAGTACACGTCATAAAATGAAGAATCGAATTTGTCTGTAGACTTGTCGGATGTGACGTGCATACTGTAATTCTTCGGTTTGGCATTGTAAGGCTTTCCGTTTTTGGCAATTCGTAGGGAATAAATGATACCATGAACAGCGACATTCGGTTTAAATCACATATTTTAGGGAAAGCTATTATGCTTTCCCTAAAATATGAATTTCAAATATATTCACTGACAAAGAAATCGCCCAGAAGGAACGTTTTAAATTAAATATTGTTTTGGTAGGACATAGATGCTATAGTAAGGAGTAAATGATTAAAATGTGGTAAAGTTTGGTGATTTTTTTTTCATGTCAACTTTTTTATCAATTATTGTAGTGGTTTTTAGCATTTTTTTATTTACCAAAAAACAAACTGATGGGTTCTAAAATCGATGTTTACTAATGTTAAAATGCATAGAGTACTTGTACGCGCAAGGTTTCGCCAGCTAAGTGAATTTGAAAGAGGTCAAATTATTTTTTTACTGGAGGTGGGTTTTTCTAGAAATTGCTAACCACACGAACAGAAATCTAACTACTGTTAAGAGATGTTATCAAGCGTCGTTTGAGAATGCCCAAAATCGGAGAAGAGTAGGCACCGGACGTCGAAGGGACATAAATGAAGTTCAAGATCGACGTCTAAGACTTATGGCCTTTAGAGACCGATTTCCGACAACGCGGAATTTGGCTGATGAGTGGTTAGGTTAGTAAATGTATGAACGGTTTACCGCCGTATAAGGCCTTTTGGACTGCAGCACTATCGACCCCATCTTCCTCTGACCCCTGAGCATCGACTACAA
Organism: Octodonta nipae; assembly: GCA_034190945.1. Lineage (NCBI taxonomy): Eukaryota > Metazoa > Arthropoda > Insecta > Coleoptera > Chrysomelidae > Octodonta > Octodonta nipae. Next base: position 38,598,049 of record CM067219.1, read on the forward strand.
TGGTGCAGAGAACGACAACATTGAAATGTGGAAGGACATCAGGTAGTCTTTTCTGATGAATCTCGATTCTGCTTGGGTGAACATGATGACCGAAGAAGGGTTAGACTACGTCCAGGAGAAAGACGTCAACCTCAATTTGATGTTGAGCGACATGTACCCCGAACAGTAGACGTTAGGGGCAACATGACAGCGCCAGGTTATCTTCAGGAAGTAGTGGAGCCATATGTAGTCCCTTACAAAATTCTTTATTCAATAAAATGTATACATTTTACAGAGATATATAAAAGACATTTCAGCCATCCTGTTACCCGGCTGTAGGGTTTACAATTTTATGAACAGCTAAGCTGTTCTTATGTGTCGTTAACCTAAGTGTCAAAACCTATCTAAACAAACATGAGAATCCTATAACCCTAATCAGTATAATTATAATATTAAAAAAATAATCTATCTAAAATTATGTCAAATTGTAAATGGTAACAGTAAACATATAAATTAAAATGACAGAAATATCAGTTTAAAAAAACATAATATACAAAACAATTGGGCGATCAACATTACAATACATTCTAACTAAAAATATCCTAACCGCGCTACACCGGAGAGACGAGAGCTGAGTTTACCGACGATGCGAGCGAACGTTTGGAACCCGATAGCCTTATGGAATTTACATTGCGGATAACAAATGAACAGAATTTTTAAAAATAACCGTGACAGAGTTGACAATTAAGAAATTTTAATAGGATCATTTATTTAAAAAGATAGAAAATAGATGAAAATGGCATAGCACACAATGTAAATGAATAAAGGGAAAATTAAAGGAAAGATTGATGAAGATTCATCTCCATACGGCTTTGTTGAAGAAGTTATGACAAGATAGCGAGCCTACGATGACGCTATGGATCAGTCTACGTTTAAAAGAAAGAGTGTTGCAATTTAGAATAGTGAGAAGAGCATCGTTATTGCCACACCAAATACCCCTAGCTCCAATAATAATAGGGTAGACTTTAACGTCAGTGGAATTCTTGACTGCCATAATTTTGTTCGTGAAGTCAGGTTCTTCATAATACTCCTTTTTCAGTCTATAACTCTCGGCGAGCGAACGAGGACCTTCCCAGAAAACACCTACTTCAATAATAATGGTTTGTAGGCCTTTGTTGATAATAAGGTCAGGAATTCTTAAGGTCCCAGAGTCTGCTCTAATCCTCGGCTCGACTTCAGTTTCCCACCCATTCTTTTTTATTTTTATTCGAGTGCCATGGGTAATGTAGCTGTAAAATATGGCAATTGGACTCGCGTTTTTTACATCCCCCGCGGCAGTTTCGTTGTTCTTTAGGTTTGTAAGGCAGGTCCATTGACGGTAATAGGTTACCGCGGAGGTGAATAGCTTTAACATAGCTATTTCCTGACCAAAGTGGGGGAGGGTTGGCTATCCAAGAACTCGAAGCACTCGAGGAGGCACATTGTTTGATACCATTCCCAGACCAGGATTTGTCTAAGTCATTTATTAAACTATTGGTTATAGCGCTGGTTGTATGTAGATTGGTTAAAGACTTGATTTTACCAATGTGGTGTTCGGTGAAGGATTTGGCTATAGGTGGAATGTGGGACATAATTTTTGACAATCTTCTGGCCATAATTTCTGGAATCTTTAACGCGAAGGGGAAAATGCCAAGACCTCCACCTCGTTTGGGTGCATATAAGAAAGGGTTAGTTGTGGAGGAGGGGAGATGAAGGACAGTCTTGACCAGACGACGGATTAGTCTGTCAGCTTCTTTAAGAAGTTTTTTGTGATATAGATATTTTGTAAGGAACTAATCCATCGCGGGACAAGATAGGAATTAAGGATAATGAATTTTTGGGAAGGTTTGAGAGGGGATCTACGAATACGGGAGATTTGGGTCTGAAGGAGATCAAGGTTAGGAAGTTCGGCACCCATCCGATTATAGCGAAGCCCTAAATATTTTAGGGTGTCCATCCCCACTTGTGGAATGGGTTTCCCGTTGACAAAAAATAAGCTTTTGGTTATACTAAAAAGTTTCCTTTTCTTTGGCACAGTGCGAAGAGAAAGGGCAAAGGACTTGTCGGTGTTAAGTGATATTCCTGCTTTGTTGAAGAATTTATTGGCCTTTTTTAAGAGGTTATTGGTTTCTTTTGTGGACCCAGAAATAAGCACGAGATCGTCAGCATAGCCGAGACAATTACATTCGATATAATTGACTGCAGGTGGATTTTCTTCTTGCAGCTGGACAAGTAGCTCGTCAAAGAAAAGATTGAATAGACAGGGACTCAAAGGGTCGCCCTGTTTGACGCCATTGTTTAATTTTATTTTGATGTTATCATTATTACCTATCTGGATGTAAGTATATGCATCTTGAAGAGTGGCCATAATAAATTTTATGATATTAGGGTGGACTTTAAATCTTTCCAAGGCTGTTAAAATTCTCGAATGAGGAATAGAATCGAAGGCTGCTTGTAAGTCGAGCGAAATGATATCGAGGGGCTTTATACCTTTTCTGGAGTATTTGATAGTGCTATTAAGAATAACATTGTTAATTAGTGTGCCATCCCGATTAACAAAACCTTGCTGACAACGGTTGATAGGCAATTCTTTTAATCTCCAGCTCATAATTTTATTTAATAAACGCAAGAAAATAGAGCCAATTGTTAGCGGACGCCAATTTTTAATATTTTTCAAATCCTTACCTTGTTTGGGAATTAAGATAGTACGCGATGTTCTCATAAATTCTGGAATATTTTGTAGTAAAATCATTGCATTAAAAAGGAGCCATAACTTGTCTTTAGGAAGGCGTTTAACGTCACGAATATTATATCCATCAAAACCCTTAGCACTGGATTTAGTTTCCATAATAGCTTTATTTATCTCTTGCGGTGAGATAGCTCTATATAAGTTCGGCCCAACCTCATTGTTGATAATAGAGGGATAATGAGGAGCAACATTTTTCGGAGACTCAAAAAGATTGCTAAAGTGAGTTCGGATTTCATTAACCGATGGCAGATCCTCAGAATTGTCAAAAGGCAGATCGTCTATGATTTTAATGGGGCAGGGTCTATTAGGTTTTTTTAACTTCCAGTTTTTTGATTCCATTTTTCGTATTTAATCTAGCCTGTTGGTTTCTAGCAAAATTCCGTTTCCTTGTGTGATGAGTACAACGATAGTTTATGTCACCTTATGCCATTTTCGTTTTTTATTTGTTTTAGTTATTTCATAAATCTGAATGTAGTTGTTTATACTCTTCCGCATCATTTTATCTAGCCTACTTTTTATTTCATGGTGTGCTTTACCATTCTCAGGTATTATGAATCCCGCTATCCTTATGTGAGGGTTATCATCCAGTTGCAGATACAAAGGAAAATTAGAGCTATTGGCTCAGGTAAAAAGATGAGGAATGTAAGAATAATGACTTAGAAATCAAATTAGGCAACACTAAATAGTTGGCGAAAACACAAGAGATAAGGGTAAAAATTGGACCGGCACAAAGGTGAAAATGGAGGCCCTATTTGACCAAGAGAGAGGGACGCCTAGCAATAATGGAAGGATACTCTACCGGAGTAGTGAAACACACGAGAAATTTTTCGAAACCCACACAACATGAAATATTCCTGAAATATTACTATGGCGGCAACAAAACCTAATTTGAAATATTTGAGTAATGTTTTCATGGCTTATTGCAAAAGATTTTTGCCAAGTTACTTTTGAAATATTAAAATATTTCTGAATTGTTTGTATTTTCACGATATGAAATATTTTGTTATATGGTTCTAAAGATCTTTTTATTGTAGGCATACGTATGTTTTAAATATATTTGAGTGAAATATTATAAATTAGCCCTAAAATATTTCATCTCTGAAAATTTTATAGAAAAGTTGCAGAGATATTCTTATATATACAACTTTTTTTTTTTTAAATTTTTCGTTAAATATTTCACGAAATATGGTGTCTAATATTTAGTGATGGGCATAATGGAATGATATTAATAATCGATTATTACAACTCGAATGATTTTAATAATCGAATGATCACTTGAATGCAACACTCGGATGGTTCGTTTATGATTCTAACGATTCTCGCTTGTTTTGTTTTCAGATCTGTAATCTTTGCTACGTATCAGCGACTGCTCAGTTAAATTTAGGTTAGGTTAGGTCCTAAATATTCATTTATTTTTAAATTTAATTGTGGAGGAATTGTTATTAATGTTCCTTAATCTACATTAACAGCCATTCATCAAATTACAATAATTGCAACGTATCCGGGATATACAGTATTTACATATTTCTACTGTCCAATTAATAACGTAAACAACCTACTGCCGAAGAGCGAGAACCGAGAACGAACGAAAGTACCTCTATATGAACGCCGAATGGCAGAAAAGCACATCTTGATTCGCAAGGAAATCATTCGGATTATAACTCCAATGCAGCAATCTGTGGTATCGCTTGTCCTCGTAGGTCATCATTCGATGAATGCTTCGAGTTAAATAATCGATTATTTATACTTTAGGAGACATTTTTTCGCAAACTTAGGAACATTTAGAATATTTCATGCAATGTGGCAAAGAATGAGGGAGACCGATGGCCACAAATGGACCATCAAAGAAGGCTGCAGATGAGGATACTTTATCGTTTTCATTAATTTTGAAAAGCCCTGGTGATTTTCGTTTCAGTCTCGTATCGTAAACATCATTAAGGCAATTCGACATGCATCTAAAATAAGCATAAACTGGAAATAAAGCCAGGAAATTTCACAACAAGAACGCGAGGGAAAAAGCTGTGCTATTTAAATTTATAGAGTATATAATCGGCTCATGGATCCCATATTTCAACAAGATAATGCTAGACCTCATATTACTCGAGTTAGTTTAAACTTTTTTGAAGAGACCCATGTGAATCTGTTGTCATGGCCGCCCAGATCCCCCGTTCTTTCGACCATAGAACATGTTTGGGATATGATGGGTAGAAGGCTCGGAAATTTACCCCAGCCCTCACGGACTCTTGAAGTTCTAAGACATGAAGTACAGGTAGCTTGGGATAGCATTCATCAAGAAGAAATAGACCACCTTAAATATAACCGCGTTGGACAAACACATTATTAACAAACTTAATCAAAAAAATACAAAGTCCTTGGTATTTTTTAATAAAATTTGAATCATTTACTCCTTACTATAGCATTATGTTTTACTAAATATTATTTAAACATCTCCTTCTGGGTGTTGTGATTTCTTTGTCAGTGAGTATAATTAGATCTTGTTACTTAGTGGAAATAGAGTACAGAACAGATGAAACTGAAATTGTATGGATTAGGAAATCCTACGAAAAATACTAGAAAGTGAAATAAATTTTAAAATCTTTCATTAGTAGCAATTTTGGACATATGCTTATGAAACATCCCTTATGGGAAGCGGTTGGCTTTCGTCTCTGACTGTGTGTGTGTACATAAAATTTGATTATCCCACCGTTTGCTTGCTATGTGTCTGCAGCTGGCCATAACGTGCAGTCAATTTTAATAAAATTGGTGTAGGCATTCAACGTTACTATTCCTTACTTCAGAGGTCTACTAAAACTTAACACACACACTTGAGCGGATAGTTCAATACTAGTACTTAACTTTTAAGTTAGCTGGATAGAGGCTATAATTGGCGATGTAGGCAAAATTGGGTGTTCTACAATTTAACAATAGATTCAAATGCAGTACTGATTCATTTCCAAATATAATAGATATTATTTAAAAAATATCTTGTAGTTTTTATGTAAACTTATATACAATGCAATAATAGGTTTCTAAACTGTGGTATTTAAAAAACAGATTATGCAAAGGCACTTCGAAAAATGAGTACAAATAGCATGTTGAATTTTCATCTTGTATGCAGCACAAACATGGTATTATTGTCCCTGGATTGAAATTTTATGTCATCGGTAACAATTTTAGCCAGTTTATGTTTGTTGGTATCCTTCGACAGTCTGCCTGGATAATCATCTTTGGGTTTAACGTTTTGGAAACTCTAAAAGCGATAAATGATGTATATTTGATTAAAAACGTCAGAGCTTTTTGACAATTATTTTATTGAAAAATTCAACAATTTCTCAGAATTTGTTATTATAATCAACAACGCATATTGACTTCAAAATTTTTTCCTTTCTCGCCCAATCTATATTTTGACTTGCTACAATATCGGCAACGTGTGTTGTGGAGATCACGACGATAGGTCTTGTTGACTGGCAACATAGGATCCCCTTTTTTAGTTTAGCGTTTTGCAAACAAGGACGAAGTCGATTTGAAGGTGTAGGACCACCAACACTGAATCCATATTGTAAAAGCTGTTGTCAGATGACAACACTATTTTAGTATTGTCCAAAAATTGCAAAATATTTAAGATTGTAGCCAGATTTAGATGTATCGCCCATTCTTAGAAGAACCCCGTATCTAGTGATTTTTATAAATATAAACTTTTGAGAATAGGCTACTTCTCCATGGCCAGTGCTTTCATCTAAAGACATTGTTTCTGATTTGTAAAGTTCATGAAATTTAGGCGCCATATAATTGGGCGTATATTTCTAAAGCGATCTTCGTCATTACCAACTACATTATTATTGGAAAAATACCATGAATACCATGAATTATTATTCAAAATCAACCTCTAGTTATTACTTGAGAAAAAATCGGAGTTTGAATTGTAATATGTATAGGTTGTCCAATATTCATCCCTCATGTCTTTACGAACTTGCCCTATTAGTAGAAGAAATCCAAGCATTTTTTTAGCTTCACCACAGACACTTCTTTCCATTTTACATATATTGGACTATGTCTAAATCGCTGTACATTTTGTGCATGGTAACTATTTGTTTCTGTCACCATATACTGAAATAAATAATAAAAAACTTAATACATCCTCAACACTTTCCGAATTGTTTGGCATAGTAAAAACCTCACGTTGTACTAAAAACTATTCGATAATTAGTGGATTATCAATTTCTGATCACTTTCTTTATCTTCGGAGTAGCTAGATGGCATTGTCACATTTCTATTTCTTTTGAGGCGAAACAATTCTGCGTTACTTGACAATAATTAAGGTTTAATTAAGTGTTCCATTTTATTTCAAGGTTATGTTGGTTTTGTTACATACTATACAACCATACTGGCAGTATTCTTTTGTAAGAGCATTTAGGAGCTGCACCGATTTTCGCTTCACCTTTTCTATCGACGCGTACTGGGTTCCTTTTAAAGTAGACTAGTTCTTCGGAAACAGGAAAACGTCACAGGAGTGCTTCTAACGGCTTAATAACGCTGGTGAAAGAGCCACGACTTTTTGTTCACAATTCCGGACGCCGCTTTTGAACTCGCTCTCGCAGTGTTGCCAAAAGTTTCAGGTGGCAAGTAGGTTTACATCTGGAACCCATACAATCATCACGATGCCGTTGATGTCAAATAAAAAACGATTAGGATGGTGTGAAATTTTGATTTCAACGGCTTTTTTCATTCCAGTGCATGATTAGTTTCAACATTGTATTGGAGTATATCCAGGTTTCATAGAAAGTGATGATGTTTTCCATCAATTCAGGTTCTTCATTTAACCTCTCTAGAAAATTTGGGCAGATTTATTAACGGACGAATTTTTGGTCGGAGGTCAAATTTTTTGGTACCTACTACACCCAGACTTTCTTCATGAACAATTCGTCATGTAAAATTTTTGTCGGCGTTTATAATCTCAGCAAACAACCGAATGTTCATACGATGATCTGCGCGCTCAATTTCAATTGTTTGCGGAGTTGAAGAAGGCACAGGTTAACCTGGAGGTTGGTCATCTTTGATGCTCATTCGACAAGCTATAGATAATTTTCACTATAGCCCACTTTTCAACAATTTATAGCACTCGGTCAAAGTTTTTTTAAATTTAACGAGAAATTTCACATTGATTCGTTGCTTGTATTTTTCGTCACATATTGTTATCAGTAAGAGGGAAAAACAGTTTGTTTCTAACTTTTATAGAATAAAATACTACTGCAGCGACTAAAACGTGTTTTCTATCGTACTGGAATCGACGACTCTTCCAGATATCCAAGGCTGCATTCTTTTTATTCCCCATCCCTCTAGGACGCCTTCTGCGATCGCAGCCTCGTTATTTAAACGCCAAACCTCGTATATTGAAGCACTATTGGAGACATTAGCCAGTACAGGCTTGTAGCACTATTTAAAATTCGTTTTTACATCCTTTCGCCGAGTTAAACTGAATAACTACCATGAAAACAAGTTGTGGAAAAAATACCTAAAACACGTAAATTTTACTGAGACACAACAAGTTGTGGAAAAAATACCTAAAACACGTAAATTTTACTGAGACACAACTTTTCTACAAGAAAACTAGGACCCAGATGCAATGTGATGTAGGGGCCACACACGTTAAGGGGGTAGTCAAGGTAATATGATATCGTGTGACAACGGTGTCAAAAGCTTTGTAGTCACATGTTAAAATTTAAATCATTAAAATGCGAAATTTATCAGTGAACAAAAAACTAGAACATATTACTAACTCGATATATATGAACAAGCTTTATGTAGGTTTAAGGCCGGGCAAAGACCTACCGTTTCTGTTCTGTTCTTATAGAACAGAAGAGAATCCAGATTCATCGCCACACACTTGCCGGTCGCCGGGCTTTCTTGTTTTGCCCTCAGTCATTATCTAGCGCTTGTGGTAGACACATCTAATATATAGTAATTCGTAATGGACGATAAACAACTGATCAAAGGCACAGTTGTAGAAGTGGGGTAAAATCGCAGGCGCCTGGTTGTAACCGGGCTGTATGTGCCGATATATGGAGCTAGTACGTAATCCATGCCTCTTCCTTACCGGTGAGAACGTGCTGACCGGCGAGGCTAGCCGGTTGCTTTCACACCAGCGTAGTGACAATATGTTCATATTGTCTACTTAACAATTGATTTTAGTTTTGAATCTTTTATTAACACAATCAATAGTTTTTCGCTTCTTAATTAATCTTTTATTCTGTTTACAATATTTTACTTTATGTTGATTTTATTAAGAAATAGAAAACTGTGAAAAGTACGAAAGGGGGATTAAAAATCGTAAAATTTGTGGGACGTAATTTGTGGATTTGTGAAATTAGGAGAACCGACTCTCCAAGGGGAGATAATAATTGGCCATACCACAATATCCGCAACAATGTAGATACTACTAAATTAGTAGAGGATCACAGAAGAAAAAATATTGTTATTAATATTTTAATAACCAAAACACAATCCACATTTGAAACAGAATTTTACAGAAAACCGACTCATACTAACATCTAGGTATCTCAACTCTAACCATCCAATTCAGTAAAAAGAGGTATCATCAAATCTCTATATGACAGAGCAAAAACCAAGTGTTATAACAACAATTAATTCAATGAAGAAAAAACGTTTATAAAAATGTACTTTCTGCCAATCATTTCCCTAACAACAAACACCAAACTTCACCAAGCAACACTGACTCCCAAGATAATCACATTAATACAATAACTATACCATACATACAGGGTCTCTCAGAAAGACTAAAAAGAGGGAGAAACAGATATAATATTAAAACATAATTTAAAACAAGTAATGCACTAAAATCAATTATATCAAAAACAAAACCAAAAAACACAACTCAAAATACAAAAAATTACATTTATAAAATCCCTTGTGATTGTAATAAATTCTATATTGGAGAAACCTCTAGACCTCTAAATGTTCGAATAAACGAACACAAAAATTACATAAAAAAACGACAATTTGAAAAATCCAAAATTTGTGAACTTGCTTGGGACCTTGGTCATAAAATACAGTTTCAAAATTCAGGTATATTACAGAAAGAAGAACACAACACCAAAAGAAAACTAAAAGATTAATTTTGTTAAATGAAAACGATTGTATCGCTACTACCTCCTTAGAATTCAATCGTTCCTGGTTGCCGATGATTAAGGAAGAAATTGCTAATGGTCATGTCCTTGTGAACAACCCAATATCGTGATGGTTCATAGGGTTTTTCCTAGGTTTTCCCTTATGATTTTAATGGGATCACTGAATCAACAAAATTCTTCAATCGCGTTTTTGGCGAATGCACTATCTTATAACAAAGTCGCACCTAGGGGCGCCACAAATAATTTTGAAGATCAGAAATTCTTGCAATTTGAAAGGAACTTTATTATTATATGATCTTTAGAAGTAATCTGTGCTACCCTGTATTTTATCAAATAAAATTCTTTTAGTTACGTCAGAAGTCAAAAAATAGATAATGTCAAGCATTTTTATTTTACATATTAGAATTGTGCCTTTTTTATTCATAGTTTCTTGACCATTGACAACGGGGTCTGACCTAGACACTATTTTCCAAAAAGTACTTAAATATTATTTTAATATTGATAAAAAACAATATATACGATGTAAAAAACTATTTGTAGGTAAATATACTTTGGCTTGATTAGAACAGCTTTAATAAAAACTAGTGGTTTGGGTGTTTTCGAAAAAAAAAGAAGAATAGTGCGATAATGTAGTGACTGGAGAGAACACAACAGAGAACACATAGTATCCAAATACATTTATTTGTATTTGTACACAGACAAGTATTTATTTATTTATTCAAGTAATCAACAGGGCAAGCCCCAATAACAGATTACAATTTTCACAAATTAACATATAGCAAGTCAAATAAAGAGAATAACCAATTATAACATTCCCGTAATAATAAAAATATTTAACAAATGAACCTAAAAGCTACAACATTCTGTAAAATACAAAAATAAGTACTAAATATTAGCAACTAATATATAATCATAATAAAAAATAATCTAAAATATTTTAATAATTTTTCTGTAAAAACTACCTGAGCCTTCCGCCCAAATATCCGTATCCCCTAACTCATTACAAAACATACACATTCTATTTAATGGAGCGAACGAAAGTAACCAGTAATCTGACAATTTTTCAAAATTGCCCTGCTACAATATCTCTCTATTACAAATTTCAAATACCTATTTGTTATAGGAAAGGAGGGAGGAGAAAAAAATGCCAATGAACGTCACTACGTTTTCCGGCGCGTCTGTCTCTCTGTTCGCGATAAACTCAAAAACTACTGCACCAATTTTCATGCTGTTCACCAATGGATAAAGTGGTTCTCGAGGAAGATTTTAGTATATAAGTTGTTAAGTTTTTGTATACATTGGCTAAAATATAACGATATTTGTTGGAGACGTTGGAAAAAAATAAGCAGTCTGGGGGCTTTCAACGAAAACGCTGCCTAATTAATCCCTTTGAGATATAACAAAACAATGCATGGTAGGATATTCCTCTTTTATGGACTACATAAAAGTCAGGGTCATTCTATCTTCTAAATAATGGTCAGGTACAATGCGGTAATTGGAAACCTATTCAGACGGATACAATATTAATATTTAAACTAAGCAACAAATATTAATGCGATTTCCGTCAATAGATAGAGTGATTCAAGACAGTTTATAAGTATACTTGAATATTGTTTTGTGTTAATGCGTTTAAATGTGACGATAATTTCTCAATCAACGCGTCGTTGCTGTACTCTCTCGGCGATGGTTAGATCAGAGAGAACATTAGCTCAGTTGGTAAGAGGGTCTTGCCAATTAAGCAAAGGGTCGCGGGTTCGATTCCCAGAGGGGTAAATTTATTTATATCTAATCTCTTTTTTATGATTCGTTGTGGTTATTTGAGTGGGTCCTTGAAAGGTTTAAATTTACATTTCGGCTTGGTAGGTGGGGCTGGGATCGGGTGTAGAAATTTTTATTCAACTCCTCCTAAACAGTTGGGCCGATTGTGATTAAACATTTTGTGCGTTTGAGTGGGTTAAATTTACAATTTGAGCCGGTAGAGAACGCTGCAATCGGGTTGTAGTAAATTTTATTCATTTTTATAGTAGGAGAGATAGAGCGGGATTTTGATCGTCATCCTGAAAATGGACAGAAGGTATCGTATTAAGTTCAATTCCTGAACTACATCACGTTTCTAGGCAGGCGCCAGTGGAAGTGATAACCGAGGATAGTTACAGGCTGTGAAAATGGTAATTTTTTTTGGGGAATGCTCATCATCGAGTAAACGTTCCAAAATTGGCTGCATACAAGATTGTGATATATTTAAGCAAATTCCCCGAGAGGCGTCTGCCTAGAGCGTTACCATCAAGCTGGCCGACAGGAGTAAACTTGTCAAAAATAGGGGTGAACTTCGTCATTAAGTAAAAAGAACGCCGTTTGCACCATTTTTTTGCTTACACAAAAGCAATCATAATCCAAAAGGACGTACAGCTAAATGACATAAATATATTTTTCATGACGTCATTAATGTGGTCTGTATGACGTCATACACAATTTTTAAAATGCGAAGTCACATTTTTCCTTACTGATTTGGAAAGAGCGAAAAATTTCAGGTCCGAATATGACTTTGACCATGACCTTGAACTTGACCAAAGTTTGTTTGAAAAATCAACCTATTATAGCCAAATTAGGTGTACGGGGGTTTTCGACAGATTTCAAATCAGAAATCAATTTTTCAAAATTTACAATCTAAGATGGCGGACCAATTTTTTTAAAAAAGTCAACCAATTAACGGTAATCGACGTTTTTAATTCTGATCCGAAAGATGACTGATTCAAAGAGGGTATTCCAAATTAAAAACAAATTTGACGTTGAACTTGGCCACTACTTGTTTTGATAATTTTCAAAAACTGATTTCATATTCGTAATCATCGACGTGGAAAACCCCCGTATACCAAATTGGGAGCAGGTTGCTTGATTTTTTTAAAATTGCCAATTTTCAAAATCTGATTACGAATCTTAAATCAGATTTTCGCAATACAAGAGGGCGGACCTCAAACAAAAACTGATTTCAGATTCGAAATCAGCGACGTCGAAAACCCCCCGTACACCTAATTTGGCTATAATAGGTTGATTTTTCAAACAAACTATGTAATATTCGGTACTGAAATTTTTCGCTCTTTCCAAATCAGTAATGAAAAATGTGGCTTCGCGCTTAAAAAAATTGTGTATGACGTCATACAGACCACATTAATGACGTCATAAAAAATATATTTATGTCATTTAGCTGTACGTCCTTTAGGATTATGATTTCTTTTGTGTAAGCAAAAAAATGGTGCAAATGGCGTTCTTTTTACTTAATGACGAAGTTCACCCCTGTCCGCCAACTTGATGGTAACGCTCTAGGCAGACGCCTTTCGGGAATTTACTTAAATGCATCACAATCTTGTATGCAGCCAATTTTGGAACGTCTACTCGATGATGAGCATGACAAAAAAAATACCACTTTCACCACCTGTAACTATCCTCGGTTATCACTTCCACTGGCGCCTGCCTAGAAACGTGATGTAGTTCAGGAATTGAACTTAATACGGTACATTCTATTCATTTTTTCGATGACGAGCAAAAACCGCCTCTATCTCTTAGACTATTAAATGGTTTTGATCGATACCTCGTAGGTTTAGATTCACAATTGTACCCTGTAGGGATTCTAGGGATATTTTTTTACAATGTTTGCATTACAATTATACACCAATTTTCCTACTCCGTGTGAAGCCGGGGCGGGTCAGCTAATGTTAAATAATCAAGGACATCCTCAGTAATCATTTCGAAATTTCTATATTCAAAATCGAAATGGAATTAATCGTTAGCGTACATTTAAATATCAATTCTACATAATGTTCTTTCTGAAACGTTGCTCAATTTTATTTACGTATGTATACAAGCAAAATTTTATGTTTTCAATTGCTGTATTTAGTAAAAAAAGTTATGTGCATTAAAACTTACCTGTTTTCGTTCCATTCCACCCTCATTTCTGTACATCTAACATTGAACATAGACAAAGTAACTTCCTTTTCAAGATCTTTTTTGCTCTGCCTGGAACTGTTACTACTAGCTAATCCTCCAAATGTTGTACCGGCTAAGACCTCTCCCCCAACGGTCCAGTCAATGAGAGGATCATATACAAAAGCTTCTAGTAGCGTTAGAAGGGTTTCCCTGCTTTTCCTCATAGTTTTAAGAACATTCTCACATGCAAGGCGGAAAATTCCCTGAAATAAAGAAAATTTTATCAAACAACTGTTATTTTTTTCACATTGCATCACTAACCAAAGTTATGTATCAACCGTTAAAGAAAAAAGCGTTAGTATTGTAACAGAGTAATAAAACATGTTTTAAACGATACTTTCTTTTTCGATAGTAAGCTTCTTATTCTATATTCAACTCAATAAATAAGGAGCGGAAACACAAACGTGTCAACTTTTACAATAAAATCATGTTATTGTCTATATTGCGGTTATTTAGGTAGTGTAAAGTGTAATACGTTAAAAATCCATACTGCTATATACATAAGTTGAATAAATAGTATAAAGTATTAAGATTTCATATTACAAATTTCTAGATGTTTGGAATATTGCCACCAGACAAAATATGTACTTATATTCCACAAAAAATCTGAAAATCAGCTATAGTAACCCATAAGTTGGTTTTTCTACCTTACTCTAAGATTTCGACTGGGGAGTCACTGACTACCATTAAAATTTTTCATTTGTCGACCGGTTTGTAATATTTTCTAAAGGTTGGATCGGAAGGGGACTAAACCTTCTGGCACCCGCATATTTACACAATGCGTTTTTTGAGAGTCGTTCAGTTATATTAGACTCCAATAGGGGTATTAGAATTATTGAGAGGTTCCTCATTTATAGAGCTAAATTATTCATACTTGTACGGCTTACTCCGGGATCGAATTACTCTCGTTTTCCAATTAATAAAAACTTTATTAAACAACGATAGCATTCTTAATTCAGAATAAAATCGACTTATAAATTCGAATTACAACGTGACGTTTAATGTCAAACTTAACTCACTGATCTGCACGCAACCAAGCACTGATCTTTTCTGCCTCAGAGCACTCTTTTATATGTTTTTTGATTCTAGAGTATTCAAGTCAATTCCTGTATGTTTCATGTTATTAGCCTAGAAAGGTGAGGAATTTTCTCGAAATGTCAATTACAATTTTCTGTCAAGAAGACAACGTCATTGAATTTCTATATGATCTTTCCACGGGTGCAGTTATAACTTGACAATATTTACACATGTTCGAATGGTCATCAAGATAATTTTGATATATAGTTTTTGTATATGCAGCCGTTATGTTTCCCACATCCAGATCTTTCAATGGTTGGCGTCTGGTTTTTATACGGCTACAGACCAGATACTGAGGTACAAGTTGACCCTTAAATCTAAAGATTTTTAGTTGAAGCTGGTGGTCCGAATGGTGATACCTCATTTGGAGGACTGGCGAAATTGTCTGAATAAAAAATGTGCCAGTGGTCATTGAACATCATACTACAGGTCCTCCATATTCCGAAAACCGGTGGAAACAAGTGGAAAAAATAGAATTAAAAAATTAAGTAACCCCCAACACAAAATCCTTAAAAAGTAACAAATGCTCTTAGTCCGGACTTGTTACTAAGTTACGTTTGAAATTTCATATCTGAGACCAGTACTCATATTGCTTACCTGTTTCATGCAGTCATATAGAAGTTCAAAATAGTTTTCCTAGAACCCGATTGCTGCGCCACCTACCTGGTCGAATTGTGAATTTAAACCATCCAACGACCCACTAAAACACACACAGAATTTCAACAAAATCGGAAAACTTCTTAGTAAGATCCTTCGGTCAAGTAGGAAATGAGCTGATGATCTTCAAACGGCTGAATAAATCTTCATAAGTTTAGCTAAGAATCATCTCGATCACGTCAGCTTTCAAACAGAAAAATTGGTCCAATCGTTTAGGAGCTACGATGCCACAGACAGACACACATATCTACAGCTACAGAAACACAGATCCACCCCTCTTTTTGCGTCGGGAGTATCCGATGGTGGCATTAAAAAAATCGTTCATGAATGTTGAGAAAAGTCAACCCTAGAACCACTTCTTAGGATGAGGGAGCAAAACCAAAATTATGGATTTTATAGCATAGTGAATAATATAGCCCACAATTTCAGAACATTATTTCTAATATGAGTACATATATTGGCCCGAACCCAAGGTCCGAAACCCATCACCAAACCATCCCAATGACAATAAAGCATTGCACTGTTACCCGAGTTACATACGTACGTATACTAGGTTTTAATTCAAAACAACACGTGCCTCTAGACGATCTAAGTCAATCTGATTATACAGACCGGAACATTTGCAGCTAAATAAAAGCTTTAAATGAAATACATTTGCTATCTGTCTCGCCACCAATTAAGTGAAATCGGCACGTGGAGACTTACATATATATGTATTATGTTTTAATGGAGGTATTATTATAGTTTATCATATTTTGAACATTAACATTATTTGTAGCATGGCAATATTTTCAATGCTGCCTGCGAGATTTCCATTACCGACAAGTATGGCACGGATTTTCTAAATGGGAATGTGGCATTGATTTACTTTATAAAACACCCGTGGAATGTTTTCGTTGGGTGGAGATAAATTAATTGAAGCTTTCAACTACAGTATCTAAAACAAATATCAGAAATATCCATTATCATTACCACGTGAAAACGGGAAACAATTATACTCGAAAACGTAGCCGGATTAATTTACTGGTTTTAGTCAGTTTATGCAGAATAATACAGTTTAAAGTGAAATCTAAAAAAAGCCAATGTATAAAGTTAACAATGGGAAAATTATGTCATTCTGAATATGAGATATTACCAAAATAAACCTTAACGAGATTATGAATGTCTTCTCTACCTTATTGTAATGTTTTGATTTACTCTTCAGGGTCCTGTATTTATTTAAAAACATTGACGAACTCACTATAATTTATTTCCACTACTTTTATATTCACACAACCATTTATCTTGAACACCTGATGTTGATAAAACGGCAACCGAATACTGTCAGCTCTCGGTATTATATATTTCTTCTCGGCATTCTTTAGTAGGTTTCTCGATCATTCGATGAGATTCGATGAATTATCATAACGCCAGCCGCCGACCTCGGGTCGCCAGACCAACAACATTTCGGATTCCAGGAAATATCCGATGAATGGTAATTCCACGATATATAGGATGAATTCCCGTCACATTATTGACTGATCATGATTATTTAATTAATTAATGTTTCTCATTTCATATTTTGAGAGAAAAATATATATGATAAAAACGTTTATTTAGTTTATTTCTTCTTTGGTAAACACACACTCAAAACTAATGAATCTAGAAAGTTGAAAGAAATGGGTAGAACGGAATTTTCTATGAAAGCCTTTGTTCTATGAATTTAAACATAGGAACTAGTTACTCATCATAAATAAACAATGATGTATTTATGCACAACCACCTTTATTCTATAAGTGTTCTTCTCAACCATTATTGACAATGGTTACACATTGATACTACCCTTCTTTTTTGGACTGGATTAATAATAAATGATAAAAAATACTTTTCTATTTGACCAAATTTTTAATTCTTCTACAGAGTGAAAAGAACTGTTTAAAAATAAATCGCTATCTAAGTACATTGCGAAGTTTTTTGTTAATTTTACACAGCTTGACCGGCTGTTTGGTCATTACATTATTTATCGGTTCGATTTTTTTAATAACTTTGTTAATAATGTAATAACACAATTTTGGCATTGATTCAATAAGGTGGCCTATTTCTTCTTGCAACATGAGACCGAGCATTAACTTGTTGAAACATGGGATCCATGAGCCGATTAAGGGCTCCACTACTTCCTGAAGATAACGTTGCGCTGTCATTTTACTTCGAAAAGACTAAAGGTGATCTACTTCTATGTGCAATAGCACCCCATACCATAACGCCCACTGTTCGGTGTACATGTCGCTCAACGTCAAATTGAGATTGACGTCGTCAAACCAAGCACAATCGAGATTCATCAGAGAAAATGACCTGATACCATTCCACATCCCAATGTTCTCGTTCTCTGCACCACAGTAGTCTTTGCCGTCGATGCTCAGCAGTCACAGGTAGCACAAGATAGGGTCGATAATATTGCAGTTCAAAGGACAAGACGGCTTTGTTCTTCTAACCATTATCCGCCAAATTTCGAGTTGTCGTAAATCGGTCTCTAAAGGCCATAAGTCTTAGGCGTCGATCTTGAACTTCATTTGTGCCCCTTCGACGTCTTCTCCGATTTCGGGTATTATCAAACGACGCTTGACAACATCTCATAACAGTATATTTGTAGACGCGAGACGTAAAGACAGACATCTTCAAAGAGAGTATCTTGGTTGGATTTCTGTTTGTGCGATTAGCCATTTCTCGAAAAACCCACCTTAAGTAAACCAATAATTCAATCTCTTTCAAAATTACTTTGCTGGCGAAACATTGCGCGTACAAGTACTCTATGGATTTTAACATTACTAAACATCGATTTTGGATTCCACCAAACAGTTTGTTTCTTTGGAAAATAAAAAAAAATGCTAAAAACGACTACAATATTAATTGATAAAGAAAGTTTACATGAAAAAACGTTTATCAAGCTTTACCACATTTTAATCATTTACTCCTTACTAAAGCATATATGTTTTACCAAAACTATATTAAATTTAAACATCTCCTTCTGGGAATTTTTTTGTCAGTGAGTATATTTGAAAATATGTTTTCCCTAAAATATGTGATTTAAAACGAATGTCTGTTTATGGTATCATTTATTCCCAACGACCTGCCAAAAACGGAAACCCTTACAATGCCGAACCGAAGAAATAAAGTATGCACCTCACGTCACATTTATGCCCCTTCGACGTCCAGTGCCTAACTCTTCTCTCCGATTTTGGGTATTATCAAACCACGCTTCTTGACAACAGCTCATAACAGTAGTTGGATTTCGGTTAGAGGTTTCTCGAAATGAAGAACCCGCTTCCCGTAACCCAACAATTCGACCTCTTTCAAATTCACTTAGTCGGCGTACACGCACTCTAAACATTTTAACATTACTAAACATCGATTTTGGTTCCCATCAAACAGTTTGTTTTTTGGTAAATTTTATAAATGCTAAAAACGACTACAAAATTAATTGATAAAAAAAAGTTTACATGAAAAAACATTCACCAAACTTTAATAAAACAATATTCTGGATGTTCTGATTTCTTCGTCAGTGAGTATAGTAACAGAAACATATTTGATTGTTTTATATTTCATGTTATTATTATTATGGCAAAAATTATATTTTCAGAGCGTTGGAATGAGAAGACTGGCGTGTAAAATGTGCCCGTCAGTCTGGCATGTGATTATACAATATTTATTAAACAATTCTGAGAATTTAAGATGGTCTAACTCACTCTAATTTATTTCCACTACTTTTACCGGAATTTTTTTTATCGGAATAATGTCCCTTCCATGAATTGGTTGATGGCCGATTGCACCAGCTGTCGGATGAATTCTCGTAACAATATATAAATAGGCTAAGACAAAACGATTAGGTACCATTTTCTCCTATGTCTCTCAACCGGTTTTCTTCATTTTTGTTTCCTTAAGTAGCTACTGACGACCTTCAGTGCAGAATGCTAATCTTAATTTATAATATTGGTTCATTCATTAAATAAAATATAATAAAAATTCATTATTTACGTCCATAATGTCAATACCAAACAACTGAATGTGCCGCTGCCGCCAGCTAGACTGTCAAAACTCAAAACATTGAGTAATTATATATAGAGGGACCGATGCTGTTATATACTTAGAGCGTGTACTTCTGGAAGTGGCATACAAGCGTTGTTAGTGTTTAGTGGTAAAATAGTCAATGTAACTTTCCTATTAAATATTCTGATATGTTTTTAATGTGAATTTAATTATTTGATTAATATATTATTATCACAACCTTCCCGAAGGTGTTGTGTAAAAATTTGTCAGACAGCGGACAATAGAGAATGTATTAAATATTTAAGTTCTCCTAGGGTTGTTGGTCCTCCTTTTTCTTTAATATTCCTGAACTAGATTGAAACCGCAAATGACGAAAACTTTTAGGTTGCAAAGAACAATCTTCCAATTATTATATCGAATATTTTGCCAGGAGCGGTTCCAGCCAAAAATTTGGAGGTTATACATTTGTCAGAAATATTTCGAATACCGATATTTTTTTTAGGGTTCCGTATATACAATATACGGATACCCTTATAATATCACTCCGGATTTCTGCCTCTGTCACATCACAGCAATTTTCTCCTAAACTAATGGACGAAAGAGGTTGAAATTTGGTATCAATGTATAGTTTGGTGACCCGATCAGGAGTACATCTCGTAAACGAAAAAAAAAAAAATGATTTTAGGGGTACTTCTGGGGGAAAAACTAAAAAAAAATCGACTGCCCCCCCCCTGAAACCATTATTATTAATTTTGGAGGGCAAATTATAGAATTAAATAAATATTTAAAAACAAAAAAAATTTCAAACGCATCATGTAATATATCAAATGAAATGTCTCATTCTGAGGAACACAATTTTTTTTTTCATATTTAAAAAAAATATATATTTAAAAAGATATTAACGAAAATATACCCAAAATTTACCCATTCCCCCCCCCTATCTCCGAAACTATAAAACGTAAAGATTTGAAAAAAAATAGAGGTACAGATTCTGACCTGAAGTTTACTGGAAAATTAAGGAAAAACCCCTACTTTTAATTTTGGGGGTAAATTACAGAATTAAATGGAAAATATAAAATTAAATTGTTTCTAACCCATCATGTTATATATCAAATGAAAGGGCTCATTACGACGAAAACAAATATATTTTTTTCATATTTTTAAAATAAATTAATTAAAAGATATTAACAAATATATAAAAAAATTTACCCATCCCCCCCCTTATCTCCGAAACCAGAAGCTAAGCTGGAAAAATTAATAATTTTGGGGGGCAAATTATAAAATGGAGGTATAGACCCCATGATATTAACAAAAATATAAAACAAATTATAGCCCCTTACCTGAACTTTACTGGAAAAATAAAGAAAAACCCCTAATATTCATTTTGGGGGGCAAATTATAGAATTAAATGGAAAATATAAAATTAAAATTGTTTCTAACCCATCATGTTATATATCAAATGAAAGGGCTCATTATGACGAAAACAAATATATTTTTTTAATTATTTTAAAATGAATATTTTAAAATACATTAAAAAAATATTTAAAAAAACCCATTCCCCCGTTATTCCCCAAACTATAAGACCTAAATTTTTTTGTTTATTGGAAAAATATGAAAAAATTCCTAATTCTATTATTTGGCTCCCAAATAATAGAATTAAACGGAAAATAAATTATTAGGAAACCCTCATAGTAATTTTAGGGACAAATTATACAATTAAATGGAAAATAAAGATTCAATTTTCAAAAGCATCATGTAATATATCAGATAAAAGGCTCATTATGTGAATTACAAATATATCATATTTTTAAATCATTTGTTTAAAAGATATTAACAAAAATATTAAACATCGACTTAATTCCCACTTTAGAAACTATACTATTCAAATTTTGAAAAATATATTTTATTTGTATTTTTTAATAATTTGAATAACAGATTTAATAATTTATAATTTAAAACTTGGCCTTTATCTTCCAATCTACAGAGCCTCAAAACCCAGACAGTAAATTATAAAAGACTTCTCTGAAAGTTTATTAGTAAAATAAAACTCTAATGTTAGTTTTTGGGGGCCAAAGAAAATTAAATACATATGTATTCTGATAAAAATCAAGCGAATCATGAGCAGATAAAATAAAAAGTCTATGTGTGGAAAATCAAAGTGTATATTTTAAAAAAATTTAAAACGCTTCCTTTAAAAGATATTAGGGTAAATATAAGAAAATGCACTCATTCCCTGCTTGTCTGAAACTGGAATATTAGAATCTTGAAGGTGGTACGTAACCCTAAGTATGCGAGTCCAACTCGTACTTGACCAAATTATTTTTTTCATTGCAATAGATTTGTCAATATGAGTGAATAATTTTGGTCATTACATCTACTTCTCCGATTTCTCCACAACTGTTTCTTATAAAAATATACTTTTTACAATTTCATGAAATATGGTGGAATATCGATCACTGGTACATATAACCACTCGATCAACTGAAAAACTAGATCTGCAACAGATTAGAAAGAAGTAATAAAGCACAGTGTAAAATAAAAGAAAAACAATAATTTCAATAAGTAAACAAGTTACGATTATACATCGCCATTTATAAAAAATAAAAGTGGTTTTCAGTATGCATGACTTGTTAGAAATAGATTATTTTAGAACTATATATTAAGTAAGTTGAACCAAATTACGAATTTTAAAAGAAAACGTTTTAAAGAAAGTATAATAGGTATTTTAGGACATAGTTATAAATATAAGTTATAATCACCAAAGCCTATTTTAATTAGGTAGCTACACCCCACGCAGGAATCTCCAAAATTTTATCAGTATTATCATTAGGATTCAATAATTTGCTTCTAGTATTTACAGGAATTCAAACATATTTCACCCAAAAATTATCTGGTAATCTGGGAAAACAGATTACGTAATAATTCTAGGAAAATGATTTAATAGTAAACATTTTTTTGTATGACAAATTTGTAACGTGTGATATGTTAAAAATAAGTGGTTTTATGGCACAAAACATATTTAGCGCAAACCCCTTTACTTTCAATTGAGTTACTTTATCTATAGTCTGTAGAAACGCCCGTCAACGATCACGTGAAACTTATTTTTATAGTTCGTGTTCCGCTGACATCGGGTTATAGATAACATCCAAACTGCACCACTAGAAGTATGTACAAGAGTGTTTTATAAATTACATATTATTTGAGCCAAAATGATGAAAATAAGTAAATATTAACATTTCTTATTATGGCTAATAGACACATTCTAGTTTACACTACAGATAATTTGAAAATTAGAAAACTGCCATAATATTTGAGCAATCTATATAAGATATGAAGTATTATTGTGCTCGTAAATATACCAATATAAAGGCTATTAATATTTTTAAATCGGCAACGTAGATGCTAGTTTGTTAAGATTTTAAAAACCTTTAAAGGCAGGATAATAGAATAATTCTGGGCACAACCTGTTACCGGCTGGGCTACAGTTGAAGGTTAAACATTTAACCATATATGTATTTGATAGAAAATCGGTATCCTTTCCATAGATTTTGTTAGAACAACTAAAACAAATCCATGTATAAATCGCAAATTGGAAAAACGTGGTCCCTTTAGTTATGAAAGTTACAGTATGAGTATCTGAGACATTTCCAACAGCCTTTGACATAGCCACACTCGTGGAACCTCAGTTGGTCTTAACAGTTGCCATGTTCAGATTTTATTTAATTTTATTTAATGCAAATTTCAGGTTAAATCGCCAATCAAAATTGTTATCCTCAATCTATACTTCTATAATTCTGTATTTTTGTGTGTCTGAATACGCAAAAACTGTTGGCCGGATGTTGATAAATTACGTAGATATTTTAGGGTGGGTGGGTGTCTGCTAATATCGTTACGAGATCTTATATGGGGGTAGATAGACACCCATCTACATGAATTTTAAGTAAGAATTTTTTAATAATATTTTAATTAAGTAATAAATGTCAAAACGCTTATTTATTATATGCATTTACTTACATAAAATAAGAATCAATATTGTTAGGGAAAGTTATAACGTCGGCCGAGAGAGGACCCTGCATATACCAACCAAGTTTAACTGTCAGTTCGGGAACGATCTACATAATTCGATATTAGCGCCATAGAGTAATCTCGAGAACTCTCGAATGTAAAAATGTTTATAAATAGGTGTTCTGTGAGCGTTACTCAGTCTTGTCTAGTTAGTCTTGTAATAAGTTATAAGTATTAAAGTATATGCTCTAAACAAACGTCATTGTGAATTGCGTTTTGTGTTGTATATGTCAAGAAATTTGTACTGAAGTTTGAAGGTTAATGATTTGTTTTCATAGTTAAATAAAATAGTATTAATTGGACAACAGGTGTCTAATTGAACCCACGAGATCCGTAGCAATATCTTCATTTTTTTTTAAATATTCTAGTCGTAAACATTTAATAGTCTAATTCTACGAAAATTCAGTCAGTATCCATATGTATGCTCACTGACAAAGAAAGGGGATGTTTAAATTTAAAACTGTTTTGGTAAAACATAGATGCTACAGTAAGGAGTAAATGATTAATATTTGGTAAAGTTTGGTGAATGTATGTTCATGTAAACTTTTTTCAATTAATATTGTAGTCGTTTTTCGCATTTTTTTTAACTTACCAAAATGTTTGTTGGGATCCAAAATCGATGTTTAGTAATGTTAAAATGCCTAGAGTACATGTATGCTAAATGTATCGCCAGCTAACTGAATTTGAAAGAGGTCTAATTATTGGTTTACGGGAGACGGGTTTTGCAGTTAGAGAAATCTCTAACCGCACGAATAGAAATACAACTACTGTTATGAGATGTTGTCAAGTGTGGTTTAATGATACCCAAAATCGGGGAAGAGTAGGCACCGGACGTGGAACGGGAACAAATGAAGTTCAAGATGGACGTCTAAGACTTACGACCTTTAGAGACCGATTTTCCACAACTCGAAATTTGGCGGATAGTACTTAGGAGAACAAAGCCATCTTGTAAATGTGCGAACGGTTTACCGCCGCATAAGGTCATTTCGACAACAACATTATCGACCTCATCTTGTGCTAAGCCGCTAAATGATGGCAACGAATACAGTGGTGCAGAGAACGACAATATTTGAATGTGAAATGGCAACAGGTCGTCTTCTCTGATGATTCTCGATTCTGTTTGGGTGGACATGCGGCCGAAAAAGGGTTAGACAACGTTGAGGAGAAAGACGTCAACTTCAATTTGATGTTGAGCGCATTATGGCATGGGATGCCATTACACATGAAAGGTCAACCTTAGTATTTGTTCGAGGTAAGATGATAGCGCAACGTGATCTCCAGGAAGTAGTGACACCGTTACAGTAATGGGCTCATGGATCCCGTATTGCTCGAGTTAGTCTAAACATTTTTGAAGTGACCAATGTGAATTTGTTGCAATGGCTGCCCAGATCCCCCGATCTTTCGCCCATAGAACATGTTTGGGACAGGATGGGTAGAAGGCTCGGAAATGTACGCACTTTGGAGGTTCTAGGACATGAAATTCAGGTAGCTTGGGATAGTATTCCTCAAGAAGAAACAGACCACCTTAAACAATCAACGCCAAAACGTGTTGGTCAGTGTATAACCACGGTGGATAAACAAACACATTATTAAGTTAATAAAAAAATTTAAACTCCTTTGGTATTTTTTATTGAAATTTTAATAATTTACTCCTTACTATACCATCTATGTTTTACCAAAACAATATTAAATTTAAACATCTGCTTCTGGGTATTGCGATTTCATTTTCAGACTATATGTATATACTTAATGTTTTTATAATTTTAACATGCCTTAATAATAAAAATATATTGTATTAAAAATGTAATATTGATAATGAAAAAATGTTATTTCATTAATATTAAGAGATACAGCCTGTATTATTATAATAGATATATTACATTATACAATTCATGCATCATTTTATCCTTGAAATGAAGAATTTTGAAAAAAAAATCTTATTTAAGGAATGGGGGGTAGGGGTGATGAAATTATATCTTACAGTTTCTTACATAAGGGTGGGTGGGGTCAGAAAACCGTCAAAATTGATCTTACCTAATTTATGGATGCTTCCTAAAGTACATTGGTTAGTGTGTTCATATAGAGCCGGGGTGGCCAACCGGTCGATCGCGATCGACCGGTCGTTCGCGACTCTTAGTCCAATCGATCGTGGCCAGGTAAAAAATATAAATAATTAAACCAGACTGCGCAACGTAATTATCAACTACCGTAGCACCATCTTGTATCATCAATCACTGTTCCGTCACGGTAGAGTATAGTGTTTTGTTTTCGGCATGCAATGAAATAAGCCGGAAGCGTGTGGGATGTGGGCGTGTGTCAAATATCTTCCCCTGGTATCAATCAGAGTCAGCACATTAACTACTGGGTTTCGTTAGTAAAATCACGTAGATCTGTATCACGGCCTCATAGTGATATCAGACTTCGAAATTCGCTTTAGTGATTTCAGAAAAATTGAGAAGTTGCTTCAATACATGGATGCCATTGATCTTAGTGATATCTATGAGGCTACAAAATTTGCAGATACATTTCAAATGGAGCAGATGATGTTACAAAACGAAATTATTACTCTGCGCTGCGACATATTTCTAAAAGCAAGGTCATCCGCACAAGATTTCTGGGCACTGGTTTCCACGAAAAATATCCAAATTTAAAAAAATGTGTTGAACGTGTTTTGGTATATTTATGTGAGTCAGCATTTTCCTACTAAAAACAAAAAAAATGGACAGACGCTGGATTATTTAAGTTTGGCAATTTCCAACTACAAACCTGATTATGCTAAACTAGTGGAAAATGTTCAGCGCAATGCTGACTCTCACATGTGAAACTACTAAGAGTGGCCAATAATACATACATGATTGTGTACTAAACTATGCTGTTTCATTTAAGATTTCAAGAAGTATGTACTTGGTAGATCGCACAGGGTTTCGTTAGTAAACAGTAGATCTTAGGTCTAATCAAGTTGGCCACTCCTGATATAGAGGATACTTTTTACTGCGAGGCAATATTTCATTTCGATGGGAAAATGGTGAAAAAGTTAAAGTATGCAGGCTGACTGATCTAATCTGTATTATAGTTATAATAAAGTATATTCGAAATTTTCTTCTGTCTTCCAACATTTTTATTTCCTTTCGACCTGTTTCAATTAAGTTTTAACTAGAACTGTTACAACATTGTTATCCTATAACGTACATTTACAAAAAACATTTCATGCTACAGTCTAAAAACCAATAATGGGACATATCTATAGTAATAAACAAAACCGGGATATTTTGAGTAGATATTAATTGTTCATCTTTCGTGCTTTCTGATGGCGGAACCAATCTAAAGGATAAACTAATCCAATAGGGTTCACAAAAGTTATTTTCTTTTATCTGAAATATTATAAAAACAAACCTACGTTTATTGGCTGTCGGAAATAACCACTATGTATTCCAATAACTCTAATCCATATTTGCATTGGGCGATAAAAAACAATTCATAAACTCATTTTAGTTGTCGAATAATCACTATAGACTCCATAAATAATACATATGAAATAATTGCGTAGATAATGAACAACATTCTATGGGAAAAAACAAGACGCAAAAGTTAAACCGCTATAATATCATTGATATATTAGTTTACATTCATAATTTTGTCCTGCATTTAAGAGTTACTATATAAAAGTCTAATCATTTTGAACAATTTCACAGTTTGTTTTTCAAGAAAAAATAAACATGTTTAGTTTTTATTGTAATACCTTAGTATCTGTATATAAGTTACAAATCCCACAAATTAAAACACCGAATCTGAGGAACCCACATTTTGTTTCGTTGTGCGACAGAAAAACCTGATAATGTTCATATAAATATTTTACTATTTTACTGTTGAGTTTTAAAAATCATTTCACATGTAATAAAACATTCAGACATTTTTTCGCTTTCTTGGCATTACAGATAAATCACTTGATTTGACACACACAAAACAGCACCACTTTATCAATAATTTATATTTAAAAAAGAACCGACTTCAACTGGCTTAAACTAAAAACCGTTTAGAAACCGTGTGCAATCAATAACCTATTTTTGACATATTTTTTTTATCTGATTTAAGGTACAATTATTATTTTAGCGTATTCTTATCTCTCCCTATCTCCCTAATTTGTGTTTTTTTATATTATCCACACATTTTTTAACTTTTTTATTTGTTTTATTATTTGGCCCACTTTCTATAAGTGTAACTCTAATTCACCCTATATTGCAACCACCCTCAATATGTTTCTGTGTATTAGTCACCCAATATAAATTATCATTTTCTTAATCACCCATGTACAATCATAATTGAACTCTACACGATGTTGCAACCACCTTGTTGACTATTGACTGTTTCTATTTTCTATTGTTTAAATCACCCTGTATACCTATAATTTTACTTCGCCCAACATGCCAAGTATAAGCAACTACTTATGTTCCACACTATATAACATTTTTTAACCACCCGGTGGATTTATAATTCCACTCCACCTAACACTTCAATCATCCTGTATATGCAACTGCTTCTAACATTTTTTTAACCCTCCGCCCTATAACTCGAATATCCTTACTGCATATGGTTATTTAACCATTTTTTTAAGTTTGTTTATCCACTCTGTATAACTATAGATTTACTTCACTCTTATTTCAACCACCTTGAATACGGAACTACTTATGTGCCACTCAATACATTTTTGAACCACCCTGTATAACTTTAATTCTATTTCACCTTATATTTCAACCATCCTATATATGGAACTGGTTATGTACCACCAATATCACATTTATTTGTAAATTTTTGAACCCACCTGTCTAACCGTAATTTTACATTGCTTGCTGCTTAAATTTCTACACCTACCACCGTATACCATATAGAAAATACCTAAAAAAAAAATTCTTTTCGATACACTAACATTTTGTGTCATTACACTTGACTATAATGGAAACCGTTACAAACACCCTGTACTATATACTTTCATGGCATATCCTGACATTTATGCTAGATATTTATTTGAAGACGCGAGATGTAAAGAATGACACCTCGAAGAGAGTACTAGATATTTATGATGAAAATTTGACATTTACATTGATGTTTACCGTGAATTTGCAAATATTTTTACGATTTTCGGAAAAACGGTAATTTTAAGTTATAGATAATTATACGGAATCAAGCTGGAACATCTCTTTGTAGAATATAATTTAAAATATTCAAATTGGTAAGCCGTGTTATAGAAAACAGTGTAGATTTATTTGAAATTCACTGAAATATCCCTTAATTACTGATTTTTCTGATTTTCTGGAAAACCGCAATACAAACTTAATACAATGCCGTTTAAATCATCAAATTTGCCTAAGCTGTTTTTGAATAATCACTGAGCATACATAAAAAAACTTGAACAATTTATAACCTCCTCCTTTTTGGAAGTCGGTTAAAAAACAAATCGATCTAATGATAAAAAAATACACCATAAAGTTGCAAAAGATTAGTAATTGCATGTTCCGTTGCATTTAAATCAAGTAATTTAAATATCTGAAAATTTTATTTGAACTTAGGTCAGGTATATACCGTTCAGATTAGCAATCAGTAAAGGACCAGGCACCGTTCTTGTGGAAAAATGGGCTTCCGTCAATTTGTTTGAAATTTTGGTATGTTGTAGAAGCTGATGTTCTGACAAAAAGAGTTCATGGGCTCAAACAGATTCTATGACTAGTTTTCGAGATACAGATACAGATACTGTTAGTGGAGAAATTGTGATTTGTACATTATTGGACATAAATATTTCACAAAACAATTGCCATAAATTTTGCTGGATAACAGGGTATTTAAAAAATACGTAACATGTGCTTTTGGAAAAAAAATTTTTTTTGTTAAAACGTTGAAAACATAAGAAAATGTTTTTGCACAATTAATATCTCATTTAAGTAATAATTTCTTGGATATGCTTCATATAATATACAGTGTGAGCCATAAATATAGCTAGAGACGACATATATTGTTTTTTTCCTATTAATGAGTCACCCTGTACGAACTATTCGTACTGCAATGTTAATAAGACAATAAACATATCTATGATTCGCATCTTGATACTCAACAGGATGTTAAACTCATTGCAAAAACTATACATATTGAAAAAAAGTAGTTTTTTATACTACCCTGTAGTTTTAAATTCTCTCCGTCAACTTTGTATGTTATAACATTGTTACGTTAACAAATGTTCAGTATTTAACTGAGCAGAATATTGTTAAAATTGTATGACTAGTTTTCGAGATATAGGGTGTTAAACATCGGAAATGCCTCCTTTTTCTTATCAGATTTCTCATAACAGACGTGTATTATTTCCGTATATTGCAGGAAAGGTAATTTTCGCAATATTTGACAAAAATATGGGATGCAACAGTTACCATTAATTATATTTTATTACAGTGTGTTTCCAATATATGTAACGTGTTTTTTTCAGAAAACTAATTTTTTTATTACAACGATGAATATATAAGATGTAATCGCACAATTAATAAGAAATGTTCTTGGACATGCTCATATATTATACAGTGTAAGTCGTAAATATAGCTATAGTGGGCATATACCATTTTTTACCATTAATGAGTAACCCTGTATAAACTACAATACGTTAATTTGTACAATTTTTGCAAACTTGTAGAGTTTAGTGTGATGAGTCGTAGATTTGTATAATATAATATAAAAATTCTAGGACGCATGGTTTATACAGGGTTACTTATTAATGGAAATAATAATGGATGATCACTTTAGCAATTTTACAACTCACACTGTATAATGTATGAACTCGTCCAAAAATTAATTTCTTTAACATTATATTAATTAGATCTTCTTATGTAGTCAACGTTATAATAGAAATGAGTTTTCTAAAAAAACATGTTACGTATATAGGAAACACCCTGTAATATAAAATAATGAATAGTAATTTTTGTGCAATATTTATGTCAAACAATGCGCAAACCACGTTTTTTGCAATAAACGGAAATAAATCACATTTATTATGAGAAATCTGATTCGATGAAGGTGACATTTCCGAAGTTTAACACTCTATATCTCGAAAACTAGTTATACAATTTTAATAATATTCTGCTCAGTAAAACACCGAATATTTGTTAACGTAAAAATGTAATAAAATACAAAGTTGACGGAGAGAATTTAAAACTACGGGGTAGTGTAAAAAAATACATTTTTTTAATATGTAGGTACAGTTCTTGCAATCAGTTTAACATCCCGTTGAGTTTGTAAGATTTTTTGACAGATAATATATCTGTTTAATGTCTTATTAAAATTGCAGCACGAATGGTTCGTACAGGGTGACTCATGAATAGGAAAAAATAATATATGCCTTCTTTAGCTATATTTATGGCTCACACTGTTTATTATATGAAGCACACCAGAGAAATTATTACTTTAACGAGATATTAATTGTGCAATAACATCTTCTTATGTTTTCGACGTTGTAATAAAAAAAATATTTTTTCCAAAATTACATGTTACGTATTTCTTAAATACCCTGTAACCACCAAAACTTATGGCAATTGTTTTGTGAAATATTCATGTCCAATAATGTACAAATCACAATTTCTCCAATAACCGGAAATAAAGCATGTCGATCATTGGAAATCTGATATCAAAAATGCGGCATTTTCGAAATTTAACTGTAACTCTGTATCTCGAAAACTAGTGATAGAATCTATTTGAGCTCATGGACTCTTTTTGTCAGAACATTAACCCCTACAACATACCAAAATTTCAAACAATTTGACGGAGGTCCATTTTTCCATAAAAAAGGTGCCTGGTCCTTTCCAAAGATAAATGTAATTAGGTTAGAAGTTCTATTTTCCAATCTATCCAGTCAGCAGAAAAGTTTAAGGTTAAAACCTCTTAAAGACAGTTAATGTTTATTTAAATCCTATAAGTAAGAAGGCAGAGGAGTAATGGTCAACGGATAAATAAGAAACAATTTTGAGGTTCGCGGATGACATAGTCTTGGTTCTGGAAAAAGCTAAAGAAATGCTATAATATTCAATAAAGGTAACGCAAAAGTGGGTCTAGGAGAGCCTCAAAGTTGCAAATATAATATTAAAACGAGGTAATTTTTTCTCCAAGAGCCTAGAATCAGAGTTTATTTTTAGGTAAATTTAGTACAGGCTGGAGCCGACCCTGATAAAAATAGATGAAAAAGTTAGGTACAGTACATAGTCGATAAATATACCTTGGCCAGGAAAAACGAATCAGCAGAGGCAACCAAATGTGGTGCTTTCTAAAAGCATAGCATTGGAATGAACAACTTACTGGAGATTGTGAGACAAATTAAAAACACATAACGAATATATACAGAATGAGGAAATAAGTAGAAAATCAGTTGTGGCTTATAGTAAAATACCGATGTTGGAATGGGCATGGAGTAGTTACGTAGCCAGAATGGATAGTAACAGATAAAGAAAGAGACATCTGGTGATATGCGAAGCCGTAAAAGACAATATTAATGAATTTCAATCAGCTGGATTGCAATAGTTGAAAATAGAGGAAAAAGGAACAGCCTTGAGGAGGCCTAGGATCAACGTTGGACAAAACACATATAAGAAAAGATAAAAAAAATCGAACACACAGTATGAATGATCAAATTTACTAAAATTTGTACATAATCTTTTTTCTAACAAACTTAAAAAATCATTATATTTTTAAACTAAAATATTCAAAAATGAAAGTTATTTAATAATGATTGTACACCAGTTGCCATCACGTAAATAATAGCTTATAAGCAAGAACTGACATAATATTAACAGGAAACACGTAGAAGTAGGTAAATTATTTGGCCACTAAAAAACTCAAAAAGGTGTTTTTTTGTATTTGTTTAAATTGTGAAAAGTGATGACACTATCATAATGACGTGAATGGAAAAGTTGTAGAGAATCAGGAAATCTTCAAAATGAGTGTACACAAATCTTGATCGGAGCATTTTTCACAGAGATAGGCCAGAAAAACCGGTAAAAAGAAACTTTTTAAAAAATTCTTACCTTTGTTGTAATTAAAGTTGGAACTGTAAACTTTCTCCTAATGATAGCTTATAACGTGTAGATTAATTGAGCTCAATATCTATAATATCAGTTAAATAAATCTTGCAGAATTACAATTTATATAATTTATAGAAATATTTTCCATAATGTACCGCATTAACCACGATAGTTCGATGGGAATGTACAAAATCTATTTTGAAAGCACATAAAATGCAGTTCATTTCTTATATCTTCAATTTTCCTTACAATGCTGGGACCCTTACTTTTCCTTAGATGTCTTGACAGTAGAAAAAAGTATTTAAACAGTAACCCTTAACTTAATAAACAAATGCAAAAATGGAAAAAATGCACAGATAATAGACAGGTAAATAAAACCATAATAAACTGCGGAGAAATAAATCATATAATAATAGAATTCACTATAATTTCCACTTTAAGCCCCACCTGAAGAAAATCCTGGATTCTCCTATGTGCCTTCACAGCTATTGTCAGTGCTCTGCTGGCTGTCTGCCGCATGTGCGCATTTCCCGGCATTATAATGAAAATCCAAGATAATCAATCAATTTGAAGTAACTTATATGAGCTTTCAAAATATTGTTAGCATATCCCGATCGAACTAGCCTAGTTAATAGTGTGCGCGTTGAAATATGTCTCTCTAAAATGTTTAAATTACAATTCTTCAAACACTACTTATTCGACAGTATCCTTATTGAGATCATATAATATTAACACCACAAACTATGTTTTAGTTTCAAGATGGTAATGTATTTTTTTAAATATGCTTTCAGAAATGCTCCAATAAGGACTTATGAACGCTTATAAAAAGATTTCTGATTCTTTAAAACTTACATTTAGGATCCATTCATTACTTTTAATAATATAAGCAAAAAAATCATTTTTTAAGGGTTTTAATATTTAAATAATTTATTTCTCTATAAACTGTTACTAAACTGATGGTATAGATGAATTGCTGTTAATTTTATATCCCAAGATTACTTAAATTTTGCTCTATAAACTGGTGTCCTGGGGTCGACGAGGGTCCTTATACATAGGATAATTTTTATCCTGAGGAATAATAACATTCCAAGCTTCTTCAATTCAGGGGCGAAGGTCAAATGGGCACTTGGGCTAAATCAACTAAGTAGGAATCCCGTACAAGTTCGATGGCAATGCAACAGGCTGCATTACGTCTCGTATATAACCATTTGCACATAACTTTCTATCGATAAAAACTAGAAGTAACATGTTACCAAATGTTTTATTACTGTATTCTTCACGTAATCGTCGTATTCTTCTGCGACCCTCGCGAATTGCGCGTTCTCATTTTAAAATATAAGAACATTGTACTGTTTGCATAGTTTATTACTTTGTTTCTGTCATATATGGATTTAATGACTTCTCTTTTAATAATTACTTGAACTGTTGTATTCACTGCATTTCCTTTAAAAAAATTCGTTGTGAAAAACTACTTTATACTTGTCTAACAGTATATTTTATTCACATTTTTAATAAAAACAAAATTCAAATAGTATTATTTCAATATTTTGAATTAAGACTTTTTAATTTGATAATTATATTTTATTCTCGACATAAGTAAAAATTACCTACATGGGTGCTCCACGATAGAAAAACAGCACGAATTTAATACCATTTTTTTCATTGTAATAATATGCACGTGCGGCGAATGTTTGTATAGCATTCTAATCGGCCCTAATTAGGTAATTTAATCTGCTAATTTACTTGTATTATGCATATTAAAGAATGTGGTTGATCAACTCTATACATAAAGAGGTTTAAATTTAAATTATATCAATTGAGAACAATTTCAATTTATCATAACTGGACAATAACAAAGCAGAATTCTTGAGTTAATTGTGTTTAATGTGTTTACAATCCAATACCCTATACATATATCGATTTCTGAATACTGGCAGCTAATTAAGATTTTCGTCACGCTATTAGAATAAAGTATACTTGTACAATTTGACTGAGCTAAGATTTAATAATTAAAACCAAATGCACCTAAAGTTAATTGATTTTGTATAAATAGCTTTCGTATCAGATTTTCCCTATTTTATAATAACAAAAACCAATCGAATTGTAAAGTTCAAGTATAATCTCAATGATGTTCTTTTAACTAACTACGTTGACATTTATATGATTTTTAATATTTTAGTTGATTGCACACCGTTATTAAAATGATGTGCAATGCATGCGTGTTTGCTTTATGAATTAAAGATAAAGGTAAAAACATAAAAAAATAGTAAAACGTTCAAAATATGTTTATTTCAACAGAAAACGTGATATTCTTCATTTTATTAACCCTTTATAAGTAGCAACAAATTAGATAAAAATTAAAATTTAAATGAATACTGTCTTCAAAATTTTTTAAACAGCTATTTTATTAAGTGCATAATTAGAAAGAGTACATCATTGAGCACCAAGTACAATAATCAAGACGATAAATAAATACACAATGTCTTGGGGACAAGTTGGCAGCAACTTGACAAGCATTGGAGTTTTTTGTTTTTATTCACAATGTCAAAAAAAATTAAATTGTAGATTTTGTTAGAATGAATATATGGGTGATTCTTAGATAACTGCGATTTTCAGAAATCAACATTTTTTAAAATAAAAAATGCTTTAAAACTTGTGTTCTAGGTGCTATTGGTCTTTTATTATGCTCTAAATTAAGCCTGTAACCTAGTTCTACTACAACTTCAATAGAAAAGAAACTAGAACGAAAATTAGAAATTTCACGGCCACGGTACTGACAATTTTCTGTTATTGGTGAATTTTCTGAACAAATCCAAGAATTATGTAATGAAATTTTGTAAAAATATTTGCTCTAATTTAGAAGATTTAAAAGCAAGAAGACGCAAGAAATAGAAACATAGTCAACGTAAAAAAAGCATTTAATAATTGTCATGCTTATTTTCAGAATATTAACAATGCTCAATTTAATATTTATTTAGATAGAGTTCTTTTTATTTTTAATCTTTACGATAATTTTTCTTCGCATTTCCTTATGTAGCAATCACCTATATTTACTATGTCGTACGTAAAAAGCTCCGCCCTTTCTAATTATGGGAAAAAATGGATGGTTGGCATCAATGTTGTTATTTACATACCCTGCATACTCATATATCAATTCAAAATCATCCAAATCGAGAGTGTTTTGTTTAAAGCTTCAAAATAATTTAAAATTATTAAAATTACTTTTATATTACTGTTAATCTTTCACTTCTCACCTTTACCTATAGTTCTTTTCATGGGTAGACCGGACTAGCCTAGTAAATACTTTAATTTTTGATTCAAGAAGTTTCTGAGAGTGTTGCAGATCTGAAGAATGACGGTTTTCATCCTGTGTGTGGATGCTCTGTGGTAGGTTGAGTTGCGATAGGTGTGTGGTTAATGTACGTGGTGTGATCATGGAGGTAATAGTTCAATATAGAGTAGGTCAGTCACCGAGAAAAACGTAACGAATGGTGAAAGAAACAGAATATCAAATGGACTATCTAACTCTGTTTAAGCTCGCTTCTGATTACTGTTTTTTTTTGCGTCAGTGGTGTGATGGTTAGCTATTGCTTGCAACTGTAGACAGAAATAGATACGTCCACTCGGTTTCCTTGCTCTCTCATTCTACCTTATGATTGTACAGGCGCCCAAACCTCACGCACTCTTTCTTTAGGTATTAGCTGTATGACTTTTATGCCACTGACTGATATTATGAAGGGTATAAATAATGTGGACTTCTTTGTGTTTCCAGATCTTTGACTTCTATAACCAACGATTTCATGCTTCAGGGGGGCGATCCTGTACTAAATTTACCTAAATAACATTTTAAACCCAGTTTTCTTGAGTTATTACATTGAACATGGTCGTTCTGAGGTTTAACCCCATAGAAGTTACCTTCTTCTAGGCTCTTGGAATTAGGATTACCTCATTTTAATATTAAATTTACTAACTTTATCCCCCTTGGATCCGCCCATGCTATATTGTCTTGCAAGTGACTGAGATGGACGATTGTCGCCACTATATTATGTCTATTACTGTAATCTGCCCCTGCTAGCAATTTGCACCTAGAGGCAATGTGGTCTCTTCGAATTTACGAATTTATTGGTACCATGGCCAGTCCTGAATAGCAAGGATGAATCGCCCAGTTTTCGGACAAAATTGCCCCGTTTGCAGGAATTTGTAATATCTCCCATGTAAATATTTAGATTCCCGCTTTGCTTTCTTTTTCTTCTTCTTTCTTTGTGTCGGTGATATCTTCAGTCGGTTCTTGATAGGTCCAGTAGGTGTAACTTTTGTCTACTTGTATTATTGCTTTGTTTAATGAATAATCTTGGTTTTGATAATATGTTTTAATTCTCTTTATCTGATTTGTGTATTGTTGGAACAGCTCCATCATTTCTCTATATCCTTCTTTTCGGCTAATATTTATTCTTTCTTTGAGTTATTATTATTAAAAATAGAGATAATAACATTTTGGCAGAGGCAAAAATTGTTGTAACTGTTACCAATTTCTATTTTGTTGCGAATTTGCTTCCCTAAAATAATTGTGTAGTTTTAACCGATTCCGAAAACCAATGACTTCTGTAACTTAAATTTAAGCTAGTGAAGCCATTGTCTCCCGGAATCAGTAAGATCTACAGAATTATTTTGGCACAAAAAATTAGCAACAAATTGTGACACTGGTTCAGATATCGATTTCTTAAATTATAACTCCAACTTAATAGAACAAAGAAATCCACTATTTTTTGATTTATTGGTTTTAAAAACTGATATTAGGTTAGAATTGCAATCATCTTGGAAATCCTCGAATGTAATCTCCCTGGTAAATGATAATAAGTATTTAATAAACCAACTGCAACTCTCGCAGATAATAGCATTTTTAAAATACATTAAAGACAATTTGTAAAAGAAGAAATAATTTAGGATTAATTTAGTACTGTCTAGTTTCGTCTTTTTTAATACTGTAATGATCATGTTAGCATTAAATGTTTACTGTCTGTGGAACAGAGTGAAGCTTATAATACCTCGTTTCAGTTCTACACATCATGCCATTTGGCGGAAGAGCTATTATTAATTCATCTTCTAATGTCAAAATGATATTCATGTTTGCCGAATTAATATATATTAAATATTACATCATCAGTCTATTTTCTTGTATAAAAAACGTGATGTAAGTTCACTATTTATTTTGCAAATTCAAAAAAATCCTTGAACCCGCGCGACCACATAATACCTTCAATTAAGTTAAAATGTTTGATAAATCAACATAAAATTGCCAACGTGAAAAGTGCAAATAAAATTAATTAATAATATTTAAACATTACAAACAATTACATCACAAAGTTGCAATTCTTTAAGACAGGTATAATAGATCTGTGAGTATTTTTTTTAGTTATAAATAAAATGTAAAATATATTTTTACTTTATTTATAATAATAATGAATAACCCATACTTTTTTATTAAACCCCTTTTCACATATGAGGGAAAATTTTATACTTCTTGGAATATTTAAAATTCGTGTTTCTGAAGTAAACAATTCTCCTGTTTGAAAATTTATATTTTGTTACGTTATATTCAACATTATGTTCAACAGATCTTAACATTACTACTTACGAATAAATTAATTTTCAAAGTATTTCTATTTGGAATTCCACGTCAACATTTGATAAATTGTTTATGTACTCTTACATTTAAACCTTCTTAGAATTTCTTATCGTTTTTAATATAAATGAGCAATATGCCATTGTACGTTACTCTAGCTGGCTCTGCAGTTTTTGGAAATTGTTGTGGAAAGCTGTGTTTTCCAGAATTGCTCAACGGCCGTTTTACTGGGGTAGCTAGGGGCTTTATTATTATTGATGTGGTTGAGTATAATATAAAACCCCTTTTCTGATTGTCGGAATAGTGTGTTGTCTAAATTTGTTTTGGATACTAGTTTTGTACTTTCTCAATCGACTTGTGTAGACAATGATCTCTTGTCGCAGATTGTCCAGACACTGCTGAGTTATGATGTTTTCTCCATCGAACATCGTACATTCGGCTATTGCCCACGATAGTACTGAAAAGTATTGCTATTCTGTTCCTGACCCCTCGTTGGTACTAGATCAGTCTTCCAATGTCTTTCGGAAGAGCACTGATTTTCCCTTCACACCTTCTTTGCCAAGGTGGTATTCGATGTGTTTGTCTAAATTAGGGAGGGTCTTGCTTTGGTCTCATAACCACTCCATTTTTTCTGCAGATGGCTATTGCAGCACGGTAGATGATTGCGTGTAGCGACTCTAACGTATTAGCATCTAACACATAGCTTGGCAAGATAAATTTGTTCATTGCCTGCAATACGATACCTAATTTCTTTGAAGTTTTAATTTTGAAGCTCTGTGTACTTTGACTCCGCTGGTGATGGTCACGTTGTTGCTGTGACTGTATTTGTGAGTGTTGTTGTGGTTCCTGGGCTGTAGTTCTTTGGACGACAGGGGCCTCTATCCTCAGCATCCTGCTACCGTGTCCCGCATGCTGTCATGTCCAGCGCCCGACATGCCTTGGCGAGCCCCAGGCATAACTATTATTATTGTCAAATAACAAAAATATTGGAATATTCAGAACGGATGGCCTCCTATACAACGATTACCATACAATTCGTAATTAGATAGATCATTTTAGATCTTAATTAAAACTTAACTTTCAAGTTTTGAAACTGATGGATAAATCAAAGTTTGAGTTAGGGTAACTGAAAATAACTATTATCAGAATATCCGATTGTTAAAGAAACTAATGTGCGGTCTAAAAATCAGTTATCAAAATTTATACCTTTTACTTCTATAATTGAAAATATTTATAATAAAAAATGAAAACACCTAGTAGATTCCGGAGTAAAATATGTGGAATTCTATTTTTAACACGTAGTTGGTCTCTGAGTGAGGACACACACCCTTTAAAAATACCCGGTTCCAAAATCCAACTGGAAAATCCAAAAGTGCCCGTCTCACAGGTTTATCATATTAAAAATTTAAACAATACGCAAGGTTAGACACCCGAGGAGAGAGAAAAAAATAGATAAAATTATCAGTTTTAATTAACATTTTTAACGGTTATGAGTTCAACTATGGTACGAAATAGGATCATCCTAAGGATAAATGAAAATGTATTCTAAAATATGTAAAACAATCCATTGCATATATTTTCTTAAAACGTGAAGACAAAAAGGTGCACACCTCGAGGCATAGCATATACAACAGGAGAAGAATCAATAAAATTGATTCAGATATCGCTTACCACACAAATAAAGAAATTAACAATGACCATGACCGGCGACACATGACCGGTTAAGGGTATAATATAAATACGGTCTATACTCTGAATTTCCTATCATTCACCTGACGACGATAGCAGATACACAGCTTTTGAAACGTTGTGAGATCAGCCACTTCAAGACGATGGAAGTCCAATGAAACTTCGAGGAACGAGTTACATTGTCTGCCAACTTCAGACTAACGTTAGTGTTGTCACAAAACTTAAAAACAGTCTACAATGAAAATCTAACTCAGAAATTTGCTGGTTTAGATATCAATTAAAACATCAAAATGACACCTCCAAATTGTACTCTCTTTTTACGTACGAGATAAAATCATTCAGTACACATTTATGAACCCTTTTAAGGTTTAGAGAACAAATTGGCAAAGTATACAAATATCATGATAAACAAATCATTTGTATACATTAATTAATGATGTTTAATACAACTTATAATTTTTTTCAGGTAAATAATTTTTTAAATATATTACTTCTCGCCGCCAACGCTAAGAGGTTTATCTACTTTTATGTGATCGAGAACAATGTAAACAAAACTGCCGAAACTCTGGTATACATACTTTCCAACAAACTAATCAAATGTACATAATTTATTAGTTCGCGGAAAGACAAGAGTTTTTCATTGAACTGTTTAATAGATATAAGTATTTTTAAATGCAAAAATGTAAAATGTAATTATAATACTGGGAAATTGTAATACACCATGATCAATAAGGTCCGGACGGCTGGATGTATGAAAAATTTCGAAAAGGAAAAACTAATACATTGGTGGCCTTCAGTTCTTCCTGGCTAACGAGTGGTGGCATCTAAATTGACCTTGACTTTGACGGACATATCAAGGTAAACTACATTTCCATTGAATTAAAGGTATAGCTGATAACAAATATTGTAGTAACAGCATCAAATGAAATTTTAAATGTTCCTAAAATTATTTTTTTTATGCTGCCGAGAATATGTGATGCACCTTCAGACCAATTTTTTTTGCTATTTTTTCTATTTTACTAACGAAATGGTTAATTCAGAGATTTTTTAAATATGACAAATTGCGTACATTCCCTTTTTTTCTCTTATTTTCCTTCGAAATGAGATATTTTATCGCGATAAAAAAACACTTTATATTAACCAGAGTATTTAAGTACCCTACACCAAAATTTGTCGAAATCAATCCAGTAGTTTGTACGTTTTGCGTGTTTAGACAGACAAAAATTTAAAAAATTGGTGTTTTGTATTGTAAATCGATAACTATCTATAACCACTACCACAATTTTCATAAATTGTTTATGTACCGACAGTTTTGCTATAACTATAAATATACACTTTTATTCTCGCAACGAGGCTTTATATTTGATCTGCTACATGATGCCCTTGATTATTTTACAATATTTAATATTTATTTAATTTTGTAATTTGTCCCCCAAAATTAAGGTTTGGTTTTTAGCTTTATTTTGCCAGTAAACTTTGAGTGGGGTTCTATATTATCTTTTATCCTAAATTTTAGATAAAGAAAGAATGGGTCAAATTTTAAATATTTTCCTTTTATACTAATTATTTTCAAATATAATTTGACATATTATATTGAAAAAAATTGTAATTTATACTTTGTCCCCAAAATTTTTTTCAGTTTCAGTTGTTTTAGAGATACAGTGTATATTTTTGTTAATAACTTTTAAACAAATTATGTTAAAAATACAAAAAATGCATAGACATTTCATTTGATGTATGACACATATAATTTTTTAATTTTTCATTTAATTCTATAAGTTGCCCCCTAAAATTCATATCAAGATGTTGGCTCTATTGATCCTGTAAATTTTTGAGTGAGGCCCTATATTCCTATTTTTTTCAAAATTTTAGGCAGAGTAGTTTCAGAGATAAAGTGTGAGAATGGGTCAATCTGTGTATTGTTTTGGATAATAGCTTTTAAACAAATTATTTTAAAAATATGACAAAAACATATTTGTATTCCTCTTCACGAAACCTGTCAACTTGATGAGCGGGGTAAAAATTACGTTTTTATTTTTTGTTTATTTTTATAATTTGCCCCCTATTGTTTTCAAAATTTTGGGCGCAATAGTTTCCGAGTACCTCCAAAATCATGTTCAGTTATTTGTACTAAGTGCTTCTGATAGATACATCAAAATATGTATGCGTATACCACGTTGAGATGAGTCGATATGTATATGGCAAATTACTGGGAATATTGATAAACGCAGGTTTTTCAGTTAAAATGTGGACCCTAACTTTGCTTCTCAAAATAGAACACTCTGTTTTTATAGCATTTTTAGAATCTAATTACAACTTTATTGGAAAGATCATGTCTGAAGTGCTTTTCACAAAAAATATATATTTTTTTGAAACAAAGATCCTAGTCAAAAATTGCCAGAATTTGGCTGAAGAAAACTAAATCTTGGAAACTGTTCAAAAAAATGATTCGGAGTGCGCAGAAATTGGCGCCGAATTCGGCTATCACGAAAATGGTGTAACTCATTTTTTCAAATAGCAACCCTTTTTTTTCTCATCGCCAATGGATTCAACGATAAAAAATAGGAGGCGTTTATGGTTGAACGGTTTCAGAGCCCGCCGTATAATTTTTTGAACAGTTTCCAAAGATTTAAAAAGTTTCGAGTTAAAACTTTCATTTGGCTTTTTCTAGGTTTAAAAATGATAATTTTTTTAGAGCTTCGAAAATGGTCATTTTTGTTTTTTTTTTCAACTAATTAAATCGCTTATAACCCAAAAGCGATCAATTTTGGAGAAAAATCACAAGACACCTTTGTTGTTCAGAATAACCCAGAAAACCTAAAAACGGTTTTCAACGCAAAAAACTTGATTTTTTGAATGTGTTAAAAATTGTTTACACAATTTCTCGACCAGGTTGCCGCCCGGAAACCTTCAGATTTTTTTAGGAGACCTTTTTGCATAAGAATCAGCAAAATAAAAACGAATTGGAATAATTTTGCCCACGGGAGCGAAGCTTCTGACTAGACTACTATTAAATCTGAACTGACGCTACGGACAGACATTGAGTTATGATGTCTAGAATTGTGGGCATTTGGCTCTAAGAAAAGTACCCGATACTTTTACCAGTAGAATACTTTTTTTTCGATATTACCCAAGAGTACAGTACCGATAGATACTTTCTATTCGATATCGTGTCCCTCGGTATACGCAGAGTGCGTATAAGGAGATTGGTGCCAAGCCCGGAAGCCATGGCCATTTTCCACCAATAAGAATCAACTTTAATACGACAACACGACGCCCTGTGTGTTATGCAACTGTACAGACCGGTGCAGATTTTTTAAAATTATGCAGGCTTGCCAGATTGCTTGAAGAGAAAATTCCTAAAAAAATCAATATCTTTCACTCATTCAAGACATCAGCCATTGATATTAAAACTAATTACCTCCAGAGTAAAAAAAGGTTATAATCAATTTCATGTACCTACTAATTTTGTCTTAAAAAAATAAAATATTGATAATAGTTATTAAAAATTTTCTGAAACCTAATTGGGGCAGTTAGTTTCATTTTTAAATTCCCCAACTATCGTAAGTAAGCAAACAGCAACTCTCAATACTTTGAAATAAGTAATTTGTCAACTAAAATCAGGTTAATGCTGCAATCTTCTATTGAATACTGTTGTCAACATTTTATAATTTAGGTGGTTTGTATTTTTACGGCTAAAATTTAATACAAATTAACTAAGAATACCAAAATGATAAAATTAATCAGATATCGTGAGATTTACTTTAAAATTATCAGATCTGGTAACACAGCAACAAACACTATACATCGATTCTCCCGTTGCTATAGTAAACCGGAAATTAGTGCAAAAAATGGCTCTTCTTATACGCACTCTGGGTATACCCGGTACAGACACCAAATTTTCCTCCAGGAGTTTCCGAGAAAATAGGCCGCGACAAACGGACGGATAGAAAAATGATTCTATTAGGATTTCCGTTCTTCGAATGTACATAACCTTAAAAAACAGAAGTAAAAGATGTGAAAAAGTTTTGTCTCTGCTATTACTTATAAGTACCTGATAATTTGATAAGAACATTTGTCAGAATGACACAACTATTCAAAATTTACCTATTTAAAAAAATCTTTTCATTAGTATATAAACCCAATTCGATTAGGTACTGATGTAAGTATATTTAAATTATAAGCAAACAATAAACAATTTCCGAAAATGTGGTATCAGATTAGCAAATAATCGATAATACATTATTACGGGAATGTAATAAAATAATTAAATTTTGTACCTACTGCACTTTAAAAAACTGATGTGTCAAGATATTTCCATTCTTAGATTGATTTTATAAGTCGTTCGAACACATAAAAATGCAAAGTTTCGGTTTTTGTGGTGAAGAGTTGGCCTCTATAATAGTCATCAACCTTGAGGGTTATCAATATTTCAAATATTTTAAGAACATCTGATAAAACTTTAAATTCACATAAAACGTTTCACAAACAACATATGGGCAAATGCATAATAATGAATTAAAGTTCAGTTTGTTTAAGAGTTCTATAGAATCAGCTGAAAAAAAATAGCAATGGTATCATTGTAAATATTAATCAGGAAACTCATTTAATTGTTAAATAATTTAACAAGAAACACTTCATTCGCAGATAACGACTGAAACACCATAATTTTTCTGTGCGAAAGCGATGTCTTCATAAAAAATACACAAAAGAGGTAGGAGACGTGTAATGTGTGTGTGTGGCGCAAATGAGAATGTAAATCG
Organism: Octodonta nipae; assembly: GCA_034190945.1. Taxonomy (NCBI): domain Eukaryota; kingdom Metazoa; phylum Arthropoda; class Insecta; order Coleoptera; family Chrysomelidae; genus Octodonta; species Octodonta nipae. Next base: position 38,642,886 of record CM067219.1, read on the forward strand.
TGCAAGTTGCGATCAGTAACTCATCAACCCGCAAATGTACTGGCATGATATAACACTGCGGTATACAATTCAATGAATTCCATTTACGTTAAGAGCTAAAAGCCATTAGGAAAGTTTGTTTTATATCCTATGTACCCCCTGGGAGGGACCGGGAAGTGTAATGAGTGGTATATCGTGTGTGTTGATGTGTAATTTTATAGCCTATCCATTCGATAAATCTATAGCGTACGTACTTACAGATAGTGAATTAAAAAAAACATATGTATCTTTCAGTCATTACTGAGATCAAAACATGGAGCGAGTAAGTGCAATTATTGACCACTTAAAATGCTGGGTTTGAGCCAACGATGTAAACGATAATGCAAGTGGAACATCAACATCGGTGAAATGGTCAATAACACGAGTTGTCATTATTGTGGAACCCCAGTGTGGTGTGTGATAGGATTTTTGACTACCATCATAACGATACTCGGAAATATTTTGACTATGTGTGCCATATTATTCAGTAAAAAACTCTCATCATCCATCGCAAATTATTTCGTTTTTAGTTTAGCGGTTAGCGACTGTTTCGTTGGTTTTTTCATACCATATCATATGCTATTTTACATCGTCCAAGACTTCGGTAGCATGGAAAGCAACTGCCTGTTGCGATTTGTACTCATTTTGTTAGCTTGCTCATCTTCAATTAGCAACTTAGTGCTTATAGCAGCGGATAGGTACGTAGCCATAGTGTATCCCTTTCACTATACTCGATTGGTAAACAAAAGGGTAGCTTTCATTTCCATAACCATCGGATGGCTGGCGGCACTCACGATGGCGACAGTACCGATTTTTTGGAACGATTGGCATACAGGAATGAGTTGTGAAATTTTTAACGTTCTCTCCATAAATTACATTAAGTTTTTGTTGTGTCCGATGTTTGTGATAATCTGGATAACGATGTTATTTCTGTATACAAGAATTTGCAAAGAAGCTACAGGTCATGAAAAGCGGTTAAGAAATTCTTCATCTTCCAGTTTACAGGCGCCACATTTGCGGGAATCAAGATCATTTCAGGTACGCGCTTTACGTAAATAAAGATATGTCATCACTTTCTCTTAACTGTGACTTTTGAAATAAACAATTAATTTGATATTTTTTTACATCGGATATAACATGATTTTTGGCTTATAAGTTTTGAAACAAATCAAAATTTACAAATTCATTTTATTTCATTTGAGAACATTAATGAAACTTAACGTAATGCTGTTATTATGGCAAACAAATTTTTGGGTACAAAACACATCAATTGTAATGATAACATATCGGTTCTGATATCTCATATAGTTTAATCATCAAATTATACCTAGCCAAGTTGGAAAAACCCTTTGGAACTTAATACCTTAGCTACTTGGTTGGGAATTCACCTGTAATTAGTCCAATGAATTCTGCAATCCTCTTAGGCGCTGTCTTCTAAAAATTATGTTCCCTGATATTGTGTTAATATTTTGGGCATATTTGGTGTTAGAAAGTTTCAACAGACCGTAAAAATGACATAAACATGTGATTAATCTTCATAACCTTCAGACAATTGCCATATTTAATTAATATTTTCTTAAACTGTTGCAGTCAATTTTGTCAATTTTTGGTGGTTCCCAACAATAATCAGTTGAGGGATTTTTTGAATGTCACTAAATATATATATATATATATATATATATATATATATATATATATATATATATATTGTATTTAATAATTATAACCCTACATGAATTTAACCACTATTTACCAGAAAATTATTGAAATTTTCACGCTTCTCAATGTTGTGACTTCATCTATTTATCAGTTCCAAAGCGGTCGTAATCAAAGGCAAACTTATTTATGAATCTCAACTATCTAAAAAATTATCATTAGCCTTATTGCAAAATACATAGTCGAGTACGATGGAAGTGTAAAAAATAAGTTATATATCGCCGAAATTACTTTAGATAATTTAATTTATTAATCTATATGATTTGGCATCAGAAAACTGAAAGAGAATAGAGTTGTTAAGAAACAATATCAAAAAATAGAGGTCATCCATAGAGTAAAATTTCTAAAATGGCAATATTTAGGACATTTGGCAAGGCAACATCACAATAGATGGGGAACAAGAATTATTCAATGGCAACACACAGTATGAAAAGAAAACGCCTTAACATAAAATTGATATCTGATGTCAGGAAATAACTGGCATAACCTGGTACTCAAAAGCTTAGAACAGAAGCGCATGGTAAGAAATGGAAGGAATATGTAAGAGAGAGATTGCTTAAAATTCTAAACGTAATACATTTTCGGTGAAATAATTAACACGAAAATATCCCTAAACATATTTCATAAACCGAGTGATGCGGCCCATATTCAATTTGAGACCTGAAATATAAGATTACTATAGGCTTCTTTTCCAGAAATTCCACTGCGTCGACAATTTGCTACCACTAGCTTCAGAAGACTGCTATATGTTGGAAATGAACATACTCATTTTCATCATTAAGTAGCTGACATTTTGTTAATATATTGTGGTAAAAATTAACTCTGCTATGAATGTTTTTCAGTTACACAAAGCGTACAAATGTTTTCTTCGTTTTTACTTGTATTTTGTCTCTTATTGTTTTAAATTGCCTTGGAAATAGAAGCCAATGTCACCAATAAAGAGTTTCAAATCCAACAATGAACATTTCGTAGTCCTTGGTCTATTAAATTCTTCGACTGTTAAGAAATCAAAATACTAAATTGGATTTATACAAAATCTGGCAATAATCAAGCGGAAATTAGCTATTAAGTTGCAATTCCTATAAAATAAAACCCGGGTATTTATTACATATGGAAGAGGAAGTAATAAGCCATTACCAATTTCGATTATTGTACAACTAGAAACAGCATTGTTTATAAACAGTGATTGATTGTAATAAAAGTTTTAAAACAATACGTTTACCTTGAATTTTAAGAAATCATTTTTGACCCAAATAATATGAAACGATGAGAACGAAGTATAAAAAACGCTTTGTGCGTTTCAAATATAGGCAAATTCTGGTAATCTATACAAATAATCAAAACGAAATATATGGTTGTTTAAACGAAAGTATATCGTCTGCGATTATTGTAACAATTATAAACATTCTTTCACTAATAAAAAATATACTATCCGTTACTAATTTAGACTATATTTTATTTTGTTAAAATCTCACTTGAAAATTAAATCGGAAGAAAAAGGACTACTTTTGCTGCTTTATTGGTGTGGGTAACCAAATGGTCAGCAAATATACAAAAAAAAGTTAGTGGCAAGTGTTCTTTATGTGCAATTATTAAATATAATATCTCGGAAATTCAATTGTACCATGGAGGCAGTAGGGAACTGTTTTTAAACACATTCGTTAATTCAGGAACCGAAACTAATACAGGCATGATACCTGCTTGTCAAGATCTCAGATACCGTCGAAAGCTATATGTAATTATATGATGAACTGTATTCGATGCAAAAATATCGGAAATGCCCAAACTATCAAAAATCTCCAGTTTTTAATTATTTTAAAAACATCGGTAATCTAAAAGCGTCAAAAATATTTAACATAACAAAAATGTCAATTGTCAAAAAATATTTTTTTGTTTATTTCTTCGAATTTTACAGGAAAACTACGTAACTTGCAACAAATTCACGGATAAAAGCTTGAATTGAAATAAAACATATCTTAGAACGTAAAATATTTTCATTTAATATTAAACTTTCACTTTAAATATTTTTAGAAACTGGTGGTCTCTGGAATTAGTTCTGCATTATTTTAATATGCTATTTTCTTATTAAAGCCCAAAATTATTCTACAACATAATAACAACTTTAATAAAGATGTAAATATGTTGCAACATTTAACATTAATAAACAAACAAATAAATCCAATCATGTAACAAGACTAAATCGAATTTATATCATATGCAACTGTTTCAATTAATAATTAATAATAAATTTGTGGAATATATGTATGTATATCAACCATGTTAAAATATCTTCGTCATTTTCACCATCAGCTTTATGGAACATTCAGTTGTGCCTCCATTAGTGTTAATTTTCGAAAAATCGTTTAGGTTCGTAAAACTTCAGATAGTTATAATAGGTTTTAGACTGTTTTGTCTCTATTATTTGGGGAATTGCCTGTTGTTTAACAGATACGTTTGAAAGAAACTCTTCCTATACATATACTATGAAAAATAATTATCTACAATATAAGGAGTAGGGAGTGTAATTATGTCCGCATCAATAATTTCGAAAAAAGTAGTTTTATTTACATGAGATGAAACACATTAAACCTCACAAGTTTTAGACACCCGTATATAAAACAATTCGATTAAACCTAGTTATTTTTCTTATTGTGGTAAAATAATACAACTCCCGCTCTCATCGCACAAGAAGGGTGCATAATACACTGGAAGTAGGGCATATCAGTAGAGTGAATTGGCCAGCCAACTCGCCTGATTTGAATCAAGTTGAAAACATGTAGGACTACATTTACAGTCATATCAACCTCCCTCACACTGCAGATGTGTTAGTAGTAGTAGCTGCGGTAGAGGAATGGAACACAATTCCACAAGAGACTATCAACCGCTTGATCATTTCAATGCCCAGGCGGGTCATTATATTATTGGAATGTGGAGGAGGTCATACAGACTATTATTCAGTTTCACATGTTTTATTACTTTTTTTGCTTCAGTACATTTTGTCGACAAATTCACACATTTGGTTACTTCTTAATTTTAAGAATCCCAGATTCAGAAAAAAATATGCTTTTATAATTTTTTTTCCTAAAAAAAATGTTTCAACCAATTTGAAGGAGTTTAAGATTTTGACGTTGTGTTTAGTTATTTTGATATTTTTAAATAATGTTACTGCAGCAAAATGAATTTCCATTAATCGCACTTTAATTTGAAGCTTAAATCTATTTTAAACTTCAAGACTTCAACAATAATAGAAATTTTGTGCAACTTCAATGTTTAACATTTGTAGTAAGACCTAGATTTTAATCTTTTCTAAAGGTTGTAGGTATAGACCGACATAATTAATATTAATATATAAACCCAGCCAGCCATAAATATAATAAACACAAATCCTGTCGATTGTCATCCTATAAGCACAATGTAATTGTACAATACAGCTACTACAAAATTTATTTTAGTATTAACAATTTCAATTTGTCCATGTTTCCCATATATCGTATCAGTTAACAAATTAACTATTCAAGTAGTTATATTTCAGCTAATATAAACAAGATAAATCACCACAATCAATAACCAATAATGAGTTCTATTCACAGGGATATGAAATATGAGAATTTAGTTTGAACTGTGCCAACATATTAAAAGCGTGTTTAACATAATCATATAATAACATTTCGGAATTTTAAATTTCGGACATACAAGATGAATAGAAATTACACAAAACAAAACAGTGAAAGTGTAAAATTATATAGAGGTAGTGTACGTACAAATTCAAAGCTTAATTAAATTCCAAACATTTTATAAAGAATATTTGTTAAAGAATTAATATTTAAATGTATTGGTATTGTGAGACAAACTATATACGAAACCTAAGTCGTACAAGATCGAAATAAATAAAAAATAATTAATAAATTGGACAATTTAATTTAATGGAACTATTAATGCACTGAACTTTTTCATTTTTATTTTCCTTGGATATAAAATGAATACATGCCTCGAAAATAGTGGAAGTATGTTGCAAAGTTCTTATTTTGGTGCACTTTGTCAATCACTTTAGCTAGCACATAGTGTGGCAAATTCCCTTTGATTTCATTCGTAAATAGGAATTTTTAAAGTGAAATGCTAAGTGCTGAAATGTGAACGTTTTAATGGAAAATTTATTTTTTATACAAAAAACTATAGATGACCAAAGAAAAATGTATTGGACTTTAACTGATCAAACAGTGGCTTGTTTTTTGAAGGATAGTTGTGACATCTTTGGTTTTCATTTTTTCTGAGTTCTTTGGGAATAACACCACATAAACTTGAAAGAGTAGGTATGTTTCAAATAGTCCAAACGTCGAATTGTGATTTACTAAACGAATAACGAATCCTTTTAATTTTTATTTTGTTCATATGTGTTAAGTTATACTGTTGAAAACGGGGTCTGATTTAGAGCTTGAAACGTTTGAACTATTTGAAATATACAGACTTTCTAACAGTGACCTATCGATTAAGGTCATTCCTATTTCGCAATTTCTTAGATGAGGTACTATATTTGCACTGGTGTCAACTTCACTTCTCTAACATCCATGTTATCTAAACACACTTTTTGTATAATGTGACATCTAGCACAACGCTAGAGCTTATGCACATCACGAACTATATTTAACCTTAGACAATTTAATTCTATATTAACTACAAACATACATCCTTAACGTTCAATTGTACTGATTCAATTTTTATTTATATTTCATCTAGCGCTGTGTACACTTATTGACAGCGTATAAATTGCAAACGATATGATAAAATTGCTTGGGAAATTTCCGCGCATTTGCAGATGTTTCACTATCTTTTCCACACCAAATTTATATTAAATGTAGGTGCTTCAATACATTTAAAAAAAGCCTGTAAGAATTTTCGTAAAATTTTGCTTATTTTTCTCACATACTTGAGAATTCAAAAGCACTCTAAAATATATCGAGTTAATAAGGAATTCTACCCTATTAACGACTATATGATTAAATATTTACCGATTATACATGAGCCAATATTTGTTTCAAAAAAATTCGGATGTTTTCGATTTGTATAATTGGTTAAAAGAGCATGATATTTGTAATGAATTGTGTTAATTGCTGACACTTCCAGATGAATAATGTGGTTATAACAAAATGCTCCCTTCAACTGCTCGACGGATTGAATTAATAGAATTTTTATAATAACCATATAGTCATTCAAACACTTTTAATGAATTAAGGCTCATTATGTAAATAATTTTATTGACTTTATTTCGTTACTATGCAATAGTTTTCAATAAATCTAGAAATTTTCTCTGATCACAACTGATTTTAGCTTCGAATTATTACCAATTTGCTATTTGCCATTTTTATCACTAGGTTTTTATTAATTCGCTTTCTTGTCTGTTTGTTTTGGTCGGTCCAAATTTCAACTTTCTCCATCGTTTTCATCTGTTGTCAATCACTGGCCATACGCAGATTGTTCCTTAGAACATCGCTTGGTGCTTCGTTTATTCTATTTAACTTCTTTGCTTCATCTTTTACTTCGTCCAATATAGAACAGTCTGGTTTGCATTTATTTGCACTCCTATGTACGTGAGCTTGCTTCATTATCTTACAATATCGCCTTGGAGAACAAATGTGCATCTGATTGCTTTAGTTTTGTTTGCTGTTGGTTGACATTTTCTCGATACTTGTGCATTTGTATTTGTGTTCTTTGATGTTTCTTTTTAATGTTTTTTAATAATTGTTTATTTACAGTGGCGTAGATATAGTTTTATCATGGAGGGAGGCAATGTAGCCTGAAATGGAGACCTACTATAGAGGAGATACATGATTAGATTAATATATTGCGACATGCTTCGCAGAAATTGTGAACTGCTGGTTGCTTTTGATATTTTAAGTATTGTTTTCAAAATAATTCATTAACTGACGGGATATAACTTCCTAAACCTCCCGTATCTACGCCACTGGCAGGCTATGTTAATCTCTTCCAACCTTATTCGAACACCTTAGCAAGATACATGAAGCCTGTAAATGTGGGCTTTAAAAATTCAATGAATCTCCACCTTCAATGTATTCTTAGTTAGTCTTGGAGATATGGATTCGTTCGCATATGAGAGAAGATAATACTGCAGTGAATAATTTCATGCTTGAAGTTAATACCATAATTCTCTGGTAATCTATTGTCACCTTTTAAATATTGTCATCTGAGATCGTTCCTTTTAAACATGTTAATGAGAAACCGATTAATTAATACTCTACACCACGCCACTAAAATAGTTTAAAAAGTAACTAACGAGGAAAATAGAAGAATACATGGACGGCTTTAAGGAGTCAGTTGAAGTCAAGAAGATAAGTCTCACGTAAAAAGAAGATTTGATAATGTTATTTGAATTTAATGCTGTGATTTGCGAATTATTGAGTTGTATTTTTGATAAGAGGGTAAATAAAAAGTTTTATTTGGATGTTAAATAATTTTGTACGAGCCCACGAAAAATATAAAAATGTCCATAAAATTTCAATACCAAAAGTAATAAATTACTAAGTAATTGATTGATTTTTGAGACCTGAAACGCATTTTATAATGAAAGTTTTCACATATGCTAGACTGGAGGATTACATTGATTATTATTATCATCCATGATATACAACATTCATTAATTTTTTTTAATATTAGTGTTTATTACTGTATAAAACAAGTAATTTGCCTTGCCATATCTGCAATAACTATTAAAAGTAATTATTAAATGTATTTTATATTTATCATATATCATTACACCATGATGAGGCTATCTTGGTTATAAAGTGTCATTTCATACTGGCTTTCTGCATATTTGCAAGTGGTTTGGGTTTAGAATACTATTTCGGGTTTGGACAACCCTAGTGTTGCAATCTGACAACTGACAGCTCTATCGTAAAGTTTGACATTTTTGAGGTTATACGTACTCAGAACGTTTTGACATACGAGCGCTATGTGTTGTTTACAGTAACTTAAAGGATTCATCTCGGCCAAAAAATGGAATTAATCGTGAACATTTTCGTGCGATTAATTTTAACAACTTTCGACGTGAATTAAGTCAGCAAGAGTACATGGATGAACTTAATTTAATTTTTGGCGATGAAACTCCATTAAGGACCACTGTTTATCGATGGTATGGTGAATTCAATAGAGGTCGTAGTTCATTCCAAGACGAATTTCGTGAAGGTCGTCCAAAAACAGTTGTTGTTCCGGAAACCATTGTGCTGTGCGCGAACTGATATTGCAAGATCGTCATGTGACCTATCGTGAGATTCAGTCAACCTTACACATTAGTGGGACCAGCATACATTCAATATTGCATAAACATTTGAATGTAAAAAAAAATTGTTCGCGTTGGATCCCACATAATTTGCCAATCGTTCAAAAAAAGGCTCGTGTCGATTGGTCGAAAGAAAAGCTCAAAAAATACGATCGCGGTGTACTTCCAAGCAAATGATCGTCTGTTTTTTCGGAAAAACTGGACATGTCGCAACCGTACCACTAGAACAACGCAGAACAGTCAATTCTGAGTGGTACACAATCATTTGTTTGCCAGTTGTCTTCCAAGAAATGAGTAAAACCAACCGCCGAAGACGGATCACTCTTCACCACGACAATGCGAGCTCTCAAACATCGGCTCAAACAACTGCATTTTTCACCACTCAAAACATCGATTTGATGAGTCATCCGCCGTATAGTCCTGACTTGTCACCAAATGACTTCTTTTTATTCCCGGTCAGAGTGCATGTTTTGGAGATACCTCAATCAGAGTGGAAAAAGTGGGATATTAAAAACACATGCCTTCTCATAGCATAATGTTGCTGAGTAGAAATCACTGACTGTCGAGTCTGTGCCATACAGTGTGCCCAATTTCAAGTTCGCTAATCTATTACCAACCATATGATTGTTTATTCAGACATGATGAGCTATAATATGACGTTCAGGCAAGGCATGTAGAATGTATATTTTGAAATTATGAGATACATTTTGTAACGAGTGTATTTTAAACAAGATATTACATCTGGGAGTAGAAAAAACTGTAATTTTTAATATTGAATCTGGTTTGCAATTTTCAAAACAAACTAAACTAAAGAAATATTTTATACATTCAACTTCTTCCTTAATTTATTTAAGCAAAACTCAGTAACACATTATTTATATATCCAATTTAATGTTTTATGAAATATAATACCAGCAGAATCATTATGGTTATGATTTTATAACTTCCGTATATGATTAGTTGAAACAATTTCCTTTCCATGACTTTGACATTTACTAAAATTAATGATAAACTAACACCGCATAATTATGGTCTCATCTTGTTATATAAGAACATAATTATATTATAAAATGATTTAATAACATTTGTAATAGGAAATAATAACCTCAAAACTTTTGCGAATAAATGGCCAATAAAGAATCCTCGAAATGTGTGATTAATTTCGAATAAATTGCTTGATTTACTTGTCTTTCTCCATATGTGATCTACAACAGGGTAACAAAGTTCACAACGGTGTTAATTCTTGCTGCTGCTAGCAAAACTATGAGTAAAGGCACATTTGAACAAACGAGATTTAAAACAATATGCCGCGCATAAGCAAAGACAACAATTATAAATAACTCGAGTGTTTAATATATAGGAGATTTTTTAAACAAAGATTCTTAATGAGCAAGAAATCCACAATAAAAATCTCCCAATTACGATGCTTCAAAATCGGCATTACCACTTTTTATACTTTTAAATATTAATTTAACTGATCAATTTCAAAAATATCCTACTGATTGTATGGACACTAGATGGACAAATATTCAGCTGAAAATATCGGTGATTGTTAACAATTGTTTTTAAAGTTTTTTTACATATTTCTGTCTGAAATTTCCTGCAGCTTTGGAATGCCACTAAATTTCAAAATGATTGTAGAAAAATTAATTTAATTAATTAAAGAGTTTAACGTAAGTTTCTCAATAATATAAAAATCTATTCCAACATTTACTTTGCATTTATATTGCATTGTACCGTGACAATTATTCTCTTAATAAGCTATATATAATTGATAGTAATTGCTCATTAAGTTCTAGATAAATGAAATATATTATTTAAAAATTAGATGATATATTCACATTCACTGCAGTCAAATTTGTAACAGAAATTGCAAAATAATTAATAGTTTTAACCTTGTTACCGATAAAAGTATTGTTGTAACGATTAATTTCCTTATAAAAAGTTATTTATTATAATACATATCCGGTGACCATTATAACATTTAATCTTTTTATTTTTTAGATGACACTCATGATACTAGGATGTTTCACGATCTGTTGGTGTCCCTTCTTCGTGGTAACATTGTATGCGAGAATAACCAGGAATCCAGAATCCTCAACTCTGTACGAGATATTCTTCAACCTGGCCATGATAAATTCCAGTTTGAATCCTTTGATCTACTCATGGAAGAACAGTAACTTTCGCAAGGCGTTTCTTAGTTTATTAAAATGCCACTCACCAGATCATCAGAACTATATCACCAATCACGTACCTAGTAAAAGAAATTCAGAAAATGGTATTTGCAACATAGTGTGCAAACAAGCTAATGGAACCAGAGATAGCAGTACTGTGGATCTAGCGAATGTAATTTTTTCACATCAAACACAAAATTTTGGAAGTTTGCCTACAATTAGCAAAGACATTGAAGACGATGAAGATTCAGGTTTGCATATGTCAAACATTCACGATAAAACTGAAAGTAATGTGTAACCGTTTTGTACATTGATAATGTTTATAAATATTTGTTAAATATTAAGTTTGTATACATTACCAAAAACAGCATTTTAACACATCTTCTCACCATTATGATGATTGAACAAGTATAAAATGAGTGTGTTTTTTATAACACAACGAGAGCTACCTACATAAAACTGGTTAAACTATTAGTAGACCAAATGTAGAAAGTTGACAGCGTTGAAATAGCTAAAAATGAATTTGCTACTCTATGTGTAGTGGGCTGTTGTAAATATTTATTGAAGTACTGCTTTTTTAGAACAAATAGTGGAAGATTGGAAGAAAAACCTCATCTATTTTTGTGTAGCCAACTCTTAAGACTATAGTAGACATACTATTATAGGAGAAAGAGTTGCCAGAATGTCATAAATTTTTTTTCTGTAAACCAGATTAACACATTTGCAAAAACTATTCCTTATTTAAACAACTTCCTTTCCATTTTTTTCTTCCTGCTCTCTACTAATTCCAAAACGTTAACCTTAATATTTCTGTTCATAATACTGCAGTATTCAAAAAAAAAAACAAAATTAAGAACTGAAAAATAGATGTGAAATTGTTTATTATCGGATTTCATTTTTCAGCTATGTGAAAGTTATGAACTTTTAACAACTAACAAAATCTTAAGCGCGTCGCACTAGATTAAACAATACACCTTACTATTTAACCGACTACCAAAAAATGGAGAATATCAATTTGTCGGCATTTTTCTTGTCTGCTAATCAATTACTCAAAAACAGCTTATGGAAATTTGAAGATAGAAACTGCATTGTACTACGGAATATAATTTTCTATAACTTAAGATTATGGTTTTACAAAAAATCGGGAAAAAGCAGTTAATAAGAGACTTGAGTCCGTAAACGTAAAACACACCCTTTTACAGAAAATCAGAAAAATATGTGCAAAACGGCAAAATTTAAAGCAAATGTCAAAAAAAATTTTATGCAACTCTTTAAACTTAAATGCCAAGATATGTCGTACAAGACATGTAAGAGTAAGTTTTAATTTTGATTAATTTGACGCCAGTTATAAATAAATTGAAATATATTAGGGTAGATTCAGAGGTGATTCCATACGTTTTTCTATAAAATGTAAATAAAATATAGTACTATTTTTCAGCAACTCGAAATACTTAATAAAGGCAAAGTGCGTAAACGTCAAAGTAAATCTCATACATTTGCTGCACAAATTTACAAATTTAAATGTCAAGATATGTCAGAAAATAATATTGATTGCACAGGATGTTTAAACCATATTCATTTTTAGTCATTTTAGTTGGTTGTTTTTTAAATATAAATTATTAACAAATACATAGGGTTTAATGGAAGATTATTAATTCAAAGTTTCCATTCTTTTGAGTTTTTGGCAATTTCACTTTTGGGGAAAGATAAAAGTAGTGGTAGTGAATAATTGAAAAAGCTTTATCTATTTTATAAAAAAGTTGTTTTGGGGTTGGGGAATTTTAATTCGTAGTATAAAGTGAAATAAGAAAAGTTGTGTTAAGTCACTCTTTCCTACAAACTGTTGATATCTGCTCAGTTACAATTTATTAATGGAATACATACTTCAGTCCTTTCTATTACATTTACCATCACTTCTTGAAGGTCACTTCAAAATAGCACTTCAAATTCAAGATAAAACTTCCCCTAGTACTGGCTCTACAAGCAATTTCAAGAAACCTCAGAATATATAATTAATCTTAGAAACAAATGAAGACTTCCAAAATTATTCATATAAAAAATAATTTTGTGTTTAATATTCTTATGAATATTATAGTGGGTATAGTAAAATGATATTACAATTTTCTTTACAATTATAATTCCTAAATCCTCATTCCCCGAACATTTAACGTTTTGCAATAAATAATTTTCATATGTTCCTTAAATTTTTGCATCAATTTTTATTCTTGTTGTCATTGCACTAATTATTAACGATGAGATTATATATATATATATATATATATATATATATATATATATATATACACGAAAATCGAAAATTATTATCCAAACTCGGTAAATAATTATAAGAATAGTGGTTTCTAAATGAATGAGGAGTTAAATAGCTATTTTGGTTTTTCATTTGGGTTTTCACTCCTGACTATGCACAAAGTTAAGAAATTGAAAATCAACACTAGTTGCCTTCTAATTGAAAAACTCTCTAGCATGAAAAGTCTAGTGAACTAATAATTCTACAAATTGTTTCAAAAAACATTGTTCGACAACGATTTCAGGAATCGATACGTCCAATAACACAGATAAGTGTCATACAATATACATCGAACCATATACAGCCTTAAAAACATATACTTCTGGAGGTAGTCTGCAATGCACAAATATAGTGATAAGACCAGAAACAGAGGGCAATAAAGAGAGCATCATGTTACCTTATTTGGTGGGTGGATGTAACCAATGGACTACGTGCTGGGCGTATTTCATAGGTAGGAGCACCCAAACGAGTGAGATAGCCTCTTGCTCTCTTGCCCTTTCTTTTTAGTCTTGCCACGATATTTGTGCATTGGAGGCTACCTCCAGAAGTACAAGCTCTAAATATACAGGAAAACTATAGTTGATAAATCCATAGACCAACTTTCTATCAATCCTGCGAGAGAGTATACTACAAGAAGGCAATTAGTGTTCTGGGAAAATTCCACAAATGCTCTAAGGTACTCCGCCTTGGTTCTTAATTACTTAATTTATCTGTATTTTTCAGAAACCATTGAGAGGAGTAAAAACCCAAATGAACAACAAAAACATATTATTAGTGTTAAATCTAATTCAGTATTATTAGTTACAAATTACTAAAACTTTAATAAAACTATTGTATTTTTAAGCTACTTTTATATAAGACTAGTGTCCGACCAAAGGTCAGATTGTGGCAGAAGCCGAAGCCGATTGTTCGGCCTTAGCCTTAACCTTCGGCCGAGGTCAAAAGCCGAAGGTTTCATATTGTATGAAATTATTATATATTTCATGATGAAAATGAAATAAGGTAACAGAACTTTACACGAAATCCAACTATAACGGTGTAAGCAATGCAATTTTTATATCTGCTAGGAAAATTGTTATTTTCTGTTGCAATAAACACCACAAGTGTTTGACTGGATTTTTCTGTAGAATGTACAGCGCACAACACATAAAAAAATACGACTCGTTGTACTGAAAGATTAGATAAATTTTACTATGTTCTTTTCAGATGGTTAAAACTAATTTCTCGCAAAATGGGAGCAATGTAAAAATCTCGTAAAATGAAATGCCAGCGGAAAAACTATATTTTCTAGAAAACCAGCAAAGTTGAATTTTTAAAAATGAAATTTTCTACTGAGTTTCAAATCGCATTTTCCACAGCAAAGATGGACAATTGAAAAATTATAAAACAAATTTACTTTACATTTTTTTCATTCTGTAGCCGAAAATCACAGCAACGGTAAAATTAAAAAATTGGAATTCTAAACATTGTTTAATTAAGAAATACAGTTAATAACACTTTTTTTGTGTTATAGAATGTTCCCACTTCAAGAAAAACCAGCCAAATATCTTTGAAATTAAACCAAGTGACCTACTCTAACAAGTTATGGAATTTTACGATATCGTTACCACTGTCCTAGACAAGCAACTTGTGCTCATTCGTACAACTTCGTCCATTTTCGGGGACTGATCGAAACCTTCGGCTTCCGCCAAACTTTCGGCTGATTTTTGGCCGAAGCCGAAGTTAAGGCCGAAGGTGCTTTTTTTGGCCGAAGGTCAAGTGTTCGGTCGGACCTGATATAAGACTTCTATTCGCATACATCAATTACGTCACCTTTCCGTTTCTTCAGATCCGAGAAGGATCTGTCACGAAAAATATCGTTTCATGAAGTTAAATGGCGCTGCACAGTGCACACACTGAGACGGTCACGAATCCGAACCGTCAGTCACGCTGCAGTCAAAGGCTGATTTCTTCTCAAAGATATTTTTAGTTTTGACTAAGGAGTTTTTAAAAATTTATTGGAAAGTGTTAAAAATAGTAGACTATGAAAATTTCTAGTTTATTGTGTAGTGTGTTAAAACAGTTTTTGGTTATTTTGAAAAACTGAAAAATTTGTTTCATCATCGATCAATTTTGAAAATAACATGACAAACTTTCCTTATTTTTCCCTTTTTTCCATGCATATGAGCCAATTTACGTTTCTTATTATTACTGAGACTGGACAATGGTGATTCTAATTTTAAATGATGACTGGACTGTGACGTGACTGATGTGTGTCAATAGATTATAATATGTAATAATATTGAGAGTAATGCCTTATCGACATTTCTTTGGTTTGTTCTTTTGTGTTTCCAATTGTTTATTCCGTAAGTTAACTAAATCCGTCAAAGCAAACTGCTGTGATAGAATAATAAAATAGGAATCATATATGGACTGAAGAAATTTATAAATGTTTAGTTTTTTATTATTAGTTAAGAAATACCATGTGGTGAAACTAGGTATAAAATTAAGTGTATTATTTATATAAAACTGTAATTCATATTAAATATAGTGTCCTATTAAAATATGTTGTTCTCATTCAGTACCCTTTAATTCATGAACAAAATCTGATATCTTTCAGTTGCAATAAAAGGATTTTATCAATAAATGTTTTCATCAGGAAGCTATTTATTATCAGTCACCGTCAGCTGATAATGATGTGTACGTTTATTTCATATACTCAATTAAATTTTTTAGGCGACATACGTTCTATCTGATTTTTTTATCTCAAGTGACATATGTTTCCTATCAAAAATTTCGTCTATAATTCAATTGACTTGATTATCATATTGCTATTCTATTTTTGAAGATCACCGAATTTTTCCTTGAATACATGATGTCACAGAAAATAAGTATTTTAGACTCGGCACAAAAGAGTACTTAGTTAATGATGTATAAATGAATGAAATAGCTCTAAAGAAATATAATTATGGTAAAACCATGTTACCAATAGGTATGTATGATGACAGTGGTCAACAATCACTAACCTTATGTATTTAATTAATTAGGATTTATGAATTAAGGAAAACCTAATTATTTTTATATTTTGATCGAAATTGACTAATTCTTGGATAAATTAAAACCAAATAATAAAACAGTAAACAATATTTGTTTTGCGTTTAAACTTCGGCAATATATGTACTGTTTTTATGAGTTTATCAAATAAGCTATGATTCCCAACGATCAGTTGCAGAATTTTTTATTACCAACAGAAAAATAAGAAAATTAGTTATGGAACCTGGATTAACCAATGTCAGGTGTTCAAATTTATCGAGATTCTATCTATTGACCCCGGGAGAATTTCTTGCTTCAAATAAACATTTGCCTTCAGCAGAATTCAGGCATATCAAAACTTCCATGCATGTACATTAACAATCTTAAAAAACATTTTATTAAATCACTTATATTATTATTTAAATAGTTTTTGATTAAATATTCTTTCATTTAACTATCAAGTAGTTAAGATAACTGAGATTTCACTTAATTTACAAATAATAAGTAAATTAATAAAATATAGCCCTTTTTATGTCCTTGGGATAGAATGTGCAATCCATAAGAATCATTCAGTAAGCTATAACAAACAGCAAAATTATTTTCGGTAAGAAAAAAAGCTATTTATTTTGTATCATTAATAATTGGGTAATCTATTCTAATTGTATTTTCACTTTACTTAGGAATGAAAGAAATAGCTAAATGTAGGTACTTTCAGGTGAAGTCTCTCTAATCCAACCTCAAATTTGTGATTAAATCTAGAATTCAAATAAGATAATTACGCACACAGTATTTTTGAATCTACGGAATAAAGTAAAGTGATCTCATAGAAATAAATTGGAGAATTGAGACAAAATAAATGTTGGATCTCGCCGCGCACGATTTAGTATGATTTTCTAGTGAAAAACATAAACAGAACACATCTAGTTAGGAGTTTCTTTTCGATATGTTATCACACTCAGATGACATACCCTACTCATATACTTTCAAATGTATATTTAACAAACAAAATAAGTAAATTATTGCATTATCACCTAGTGTTTACTGTTGACAAACCCATGTGATATCTCACAAAGACCCGATGTAAGAAAAAACAGTTTTTTAAAATAATCATCATGCCTGTTATTGGTCCTAAAATAATTTTATAAAGCATATAAGATACCTACCCAGAATGTTTCTAAATTCACAATAATTGTTTTAAGGATTGATTTTGATGTACTCCTGATATGATACTGGTATAAACACTTTTGTTTCCATAACGGGTAATTTATAAAGGTATACTGATGTTGGGAAGACCACTCGAAAAATTGAATAAAAGCTATTCAAAGCATATATAAACACCAGCATAAACATATATGTAAAAAAGCAGAATCACAGAAAATGTTATTATACACAAGGTTGTAGAGGCTTAAATACCGTAGAGAATAAATAAAATCATGATACTGGTATCAACACTTTACTTTTGATAACGGGCAATTTAGAAAGGTATTCTGATTTTGGGAAATCCACATGGAGATTTTTGATGGAACCTATACCGTTAAACCCATTTAGAAGAACACCTGAAACATTGAATAAAAGCAATTCAAAGCATATACAGGGCTTTCATTTCAAAACTAGCCACCCAAAGCAACTTTTAAAATATATTTAAAAGAAAATGACAAGAAACACGTTAATTTATATTTACGGGGGGACACATTTTACACGTATCGGTCACTCTGCAGTTAAAATGTCCGCCATTGTTGGTAAGACAATGGTAAAGTCGCAGCTCGAATTCCTCTCTCACTTTTTGAAGCGTCTCTGGTGTAATCTGCTCACACTACCCCACTAGTCTACATCTAAATTCAGGAATATCGCGGGGTTGAGTTTTATACAACACAGTTTTTAGATGTATCAAATAAAAAAAAATCAAGGGGCGTTAGGTCGGGTGTTCTTGCTGGCTAATCTATATCGCCCCTTCTTCCAATCCATTAACTGCAAATGTTTGATAAGCCAATTTCGTACAGGCAAGGCATAATGTGGAGGTGGTCCGTCCTGTTGAAAAAATAGGTGTTCTTCGTCTAGCAACAAAGTTCCATCTTGATCTATTTGGTTTTCTAAAGATTCGGTTATAAGTTGATTTATCAAATTTTCTAATAAGTCCAAATTTTAGGTTAATTTTTTTTCCACAAATAAAGCACCAATAATTTTATTTCCGAAAATTCCGGCCCATACGTTGATTTTCTGAGGATATTGGTTGTGCTCTTCCCGAAAAACTTGTGGATTGATATTGCCCCAGTATCTACAATTATGTTTATTGACAAATCCACTTAAAAAAATTCTGCATCGTCAGAAAAAGAAATATTTTCAATAAAATTAGGGTCTGCATTTGCCTTCTGAGTCACTGATTTGCAGAATTCTAACCTTCTGTCGTATACAGCTTCAGCAAGCTGTTGTAAAAATCTGTATTTTGTAGGGAAATAATTTATTTAGGCGTAACGTTTCACGGATAGAGCCGACGGAAATATTTGTTAACCTGAATACTTTTGGAATTGACGTTTGAGAAGCCATGGCAAAATGACCAAAAATCTCTACCGTGCAGCTTCAGTTAAAACTATACGATTCTTGGCAATTTTATTGCACACACTTCCAGTTTCTTGAAATTTATGAACTAAATCCAACACATACTGATGCCCAATATTTTTATCGGGATGTCTCTGATGAAAAACATGATCAATTCTGCGTGCACAGCGTTGTTCTTCCCCATAAATAAATATATATTATTTCAATTATTTTTTGTAAAGAATAAACCATTGTCGAAATTTGATGTTATACAATGAAACCACTACTAATAAGAAATTGTTTACATTTAGAGTCACAAATATCTTTCGCAAAAACATTTAAGTATTTTTTCTCACTTGTTTATCTCGGTATTTATACTCATGCTTTTTTCAATTACAATTCAAAATTTGTTACAGTTTCTTGGTCTTTACTGTGCAAAAAATAAAACAATGATCTGTCAAAAGATTGTCGAAAAGAGACCTTTAAAAAGAATCATATGATACCCCTTTGTATTTAAACTTTTAGAAGTGATAATCACCCCCGCTTAAGGGTTGGAACTGCAGGGTGACCGATATGTGTAAAATGTGTCCCCTCATTTTACATATAACTAGTGGTCGCCCAGTGGTCGAAATTCGACCCTATTTCATGAAATTGTAAAAAGTATATTTTTATAAGAAACAAAGTTGTGGAGAAATCGGAGAAGTAGATGTAATGACCAAAATTGTTCACTCATATTGACAAATCTATTGAAATTAAAAGAATATAAAAAGAAAATAAAAATGTAATCAAATATCGGTAATCGAAATATTTTTGACAAATGAATGATTGGCTGAAACCGCTCCTGGCAAAATATTCGATATAATAATTGAAAGATTGTTCTTTGCAACCTAAAAGTTTTCGTCATTTGCGGTTCAATCATGTTCAGGAATATTAAAGAAAAGAGAGGACCAACAACCCTAGGAGAACTTAAATATTTAATACATTCTCTATTGTCCCCCCCCCCCGTCTGACAATTTTTTACACAACACCTTCGGGAAAGTTGTGATAATAATATATTAATCAAATAATTAAATTCACATTAAAAACAAAATATTTAATATGAAAGTTACTGCAACGCGTCCAAAAAATCAATACTGATCTACCACATTGACGATTTTACTATTAAACAATAACAACCCTTACATGCCACTTCCAGAAGTACATGCTCTAAGAATATAACAGCACTTAACGATCGCTCCCTCCATATATAATTACTCAATGTTTTGAGTTTTGACCGTCTGGCGGCGGGGCACTGTCAGTTGTTTGGCGTTGGCAGTATGGACGTAAATAATGAATTTTTCATATATTTTATTTAATGAATTATTTATTTAGCGTATAGCAATAGTATACATGCTGATCTTATAATATAAAAATACGAAATTACATTTAAACACTAACAATACACAAGAACAAAAATAGGACAGAATAAAAACAGAAACAGAGCATTTGTAAATAACAAGTCCACACATAGTAATCACAAACTAACAGATAGGTTCTTTATCCATTCAGTCGCTGCAGGAGGGAGTGTTGCGTTCCCGCAATTTGTTTAGTGTATTGTTTAAATTTGATTGAATTACTTCATTGATTTTTAAACTTCTGCACCTTTTTCAAAACCTTCCGTTGCGCTAATGCTAATTTTAAGTGCTTTTTGCGTGTGTTGACTTCCAAGCTATTTGCACGCTTTTTTGATTCCGTGTTAAGACGGCCGCTTTTTGTTGTTAATGTGTTACGATTTCGCGAGTTATAGTTCCGGTCGTAACAACCGCTAAACCGCTTTCATTTGTTTCTTTTGTGTTAACAAAAGCACATCATTTGTTTGTTAACCCGCATTTTTTGTTTGCTAAATCAAAAAATTACGTCGCTATTTTTTGTGTTGTCCAGACGAAGCTCTAAAACAGTTCCTGTCGCTACGGGGCTAGACTCTGAAGAAAGAAGAACCAAGAAAACACCACCTGCAGGGCTTCGACTTAAAAGGTCAGTGAACTTTTATTTGGTGATTTCATTTACGCGACGGCACGTGTTTTATTGATTGTTCCGCTAAAGGTCCTTCGTCAATTACATTCTTGCATTGAACTAGCATTGAACTAAAACCTCAACACCTAATTCATACATTTCTTTGGATATTATATGTAATGTGCCATCGAAGACATTCCAGGGAGAGTATCCGTTATTGTTCCCTGGTAGGCCGTAAGTTTACAGTCTTGGTATATATGTTTGACTGTTTGATAGGCTGCCCCGCATTCACAATTGTGCGTGGGTTGTTTATTCCATTTATACAGCATATCTGCGCAGACGCCGTGCTCCGTTCTAATTCTATTTGCCGTCTTCCTTCCATATAATGCGAGGTAAAACGAAACCCGCAGGTTCCTCATGGATGCTCATATAGTCGAGTACCTCTGGAGGGGCATCCTCCCTCCAACCTGCATCCCATTCCCAGAGACCCCTGAAATCACTTTCATGCAACGCTTTCGCAGTCCTGATTGGTGGATGTCTGGATTTCAGTCTGGTGAGGCAAGCAGTTCGTATATACTCATGGATGGGCAACTCCGGGATATCCATTATTTTCTCGTATTCTTGTAGGAGAGCTTCTTTCCGTCGGATATTTGGCGGCATAATATGGCTGAGAGTTGGGAGCCAGTGTAGATTTTATGCATCCCGTTATGATACGCATGCTCCTGCGGAGCTGAACATCAACTTTTGAGACATGGTGGCTGTTCATCCATACTGGAGCACCATACTCAGCCACGCTGAAGACGAGACCCATTGCCAAACATCGTAAGGTATCGGCAGTTGCTCCCCATAAGGTTCCACAGAGCTTTTCCAGAATGTTATTCCTCGTTTGAATTTTTGCAGCCGTGTTCTCTATATGTTTCCTAAAAGGGAGCGTTCTGTCCAGTGTAATACCCAGGTATTTTGGGTTCGAATTGTACCTAAAGCGTTCACCATTCCAGAATATTACATGCTCTTGATTAGCCTGTTTATTATTTAGGTGAAAAAAGGAACACTCTGTTTTGCTAGGACTTGGAACTAGTCTCCATTTTTTATAATAAACATCCAAAGTTTGGAGATCTGTTTCGAACATTCTCTTTGCTGCATCAAAAGATTTAACTTTCACCGATATATCCAGATCATCGGCGTACGCAAATTTATGTGCAGTCGTTGCAGGAAGATCAGCGGTGTATAAATTAAAAAGGACAGTAGCAATTACGGAGCCCTGAGGAAGGCCATTATTTAGAATTCTCTGTTTGCTGGCTTTGCCGTTCATGATCACTTGGAATTTTCGATCAGAAAGCATGTTATTCAAGAGCCTTCCAAGTTTTTTACAGGGAATCACATGCAGAAACTTATAAAGGAGACCTCCTCTCCAGACTATATCATAAGCAGCTGTTAAATCTATGAATACATCCGTGGTTTTAAGACATTCCTGGTATCCTGTTTCAATAAATGTTGTCAGGCTTATCACTTGGTCCGTGCAGCTTCTACCTGGTCTAAATCCAGCTTGTTCGATTGGAGTGTTCGCAAGTAATTTGTCTTGAAGTCTATTGAGTATGAGTCTTTCCAAGAATTTGTAGCAGGTGCTAAGGAGGGAGATTGGTCTATAGCTGTCGGCTCGTGATTCTGGCTTTCCATTAGGCAGTTTACCAGTGTTCAGAATGTCAGTGAAAAATTTTCTTAACCACTGTCTAGTATAGGGGCGGCAGTTGATGAGAAACTCATTGTGAACTCCATCAAATCCCGGAGCCTTTCCTACTTTTAGGCTGAGAGTCGCTGCACATATCTCATCGATGTTAAATTCTTCAGAGAACTCGGATAGCTCTGGGCTTGACTGTTTTAATGCCTTTAGTTCTCGTTTTATCATTTTGGTATGCTGGCGATCTTGGGGAGCTCTTGACAAGTCAACTATTCGAGTAGCTATGTTTTCGGCTGTGACTGCAGTTTGGTTTCGGGTAGCGGGTCGGCTAGCACCAAGCTTCTTGAGTAGATTCCAGGCTTTACGGATTGAGTGCTTAAAGTCAGTATTTGTGGTGGTCTCTATCCATTTTAATTTTCGAGCCGCGTTAAGAGAATTCAGAAGGTCATCAGCTATCTCTGGGTCACCACTTTCAGCGAAATCCCGATAAAGTTGTGCACTTTCCTCAGACCATCCCGGTATGTACTCCTTACGGAAACCCCTAGGAAAGTGCTTCTTAGCAGTAGATATAATTGCACCGACAAATCTATTGTAATTGTCGGCAACGGGGGGATCCAACCAAGGCACTTGTCTAGGTCTGTTTTGAAAGAGCTCCAGTCAGCCTTCTGAAAGTTCCATCTAGGTCTCGGAAACGATTTAATTATTGGAATCTGTATGCCCATTTCAAGGATAACTGGGTGATGCTGGCTTTTCGGAAATTCCTTTAGAAGATATCTCGATATTGAGACATTTTTCGTTAGTTGATACGAAAGACAAATCAGGATTTGACTCGGTATTCCAGGTACGAGATTTGAATGTATTCCTTTCTTTAGCGTCAAATACTAGATGCAAGCTGTTTTGTTCTGCCCAACAAAGAAGATGTTCGCCATTATCATCGGACTCTCGATGAAAATTAATGAATGAACCAATATTATAAATTAATATTAGCATTCTGCATTGAAGGTAGTCAATAGCTACTAAACAAAACAAAAATGAAGAAAATCGGTTGAGAGACAGAGGAGAAAATGGTACCTAATCGTTTTGTCTATGCCTATTTATATGTAGATAATATAAATTAACGTGTTCTTTATTGTCTTTTTCATTTAAAGATCTTTTAAAAGTTATTTTGGGTGGTCAGTTTTGAAATGAAAGCCCTGTATAAACACCAACATAAAAATACATGTAAAAACAGAATCACAGAAAGTGTTATTATAAACAACGTGGTAGAGACACAAATATCGCAGAGAATAAATAAAAGCATGGTCAACGTGAGAGAACTATTACGGAACTCAAATCCACGGCCCTCGATGTTCAAAAATATTTCATGAATAATAAGAAAACGCACAAAAAACATAAAGCATTTGATTCCTTCATATTTTAAGAAATAAATAGATACACATAATCTGGTATCAGATGACAGTAGGTATATTCAGATCATTATTTGTACATTGTTTGATTATTGAATATCTTACATTGTCAACTCTTAATCTCATCAAGATAGGCTCTGAAGATGACTCATACATGGGTCGAAAGCGCTTAGCTGATTAAATATTTTAAAGAATGTTGCGAGTTTTAAACAATTTTTCAAATTTCCCTGAAAATTTCCTTCAAATATAAGAACTTTCAACTAAAATAAGAATGATTTTGAACATTTTGAAGCCATAGTTGAGACTAAGGCTCGTACTAGACTCACATTTAGCTGTACGTTCCGGTAAAAATCCAAAATTTAAACATTATATAACGTCAAAAAATATGGGAGTTCCACTTGATCAAATCAAGTTACACTTTTCAAAACTGAACTGACAATATCAGGTATCAGTCCATCGTTGTCAATATGGCCAATAGTTTTCCCAATTACAGCAACCTATGATACCGGACACCTCTGCTAAATCAACTGCTAGACGAAGTTAAAGACTGATAAAATATCGACTAACTCCCACAGAGCACGTTTTAGGTACCATGTATAAACATAAAATCATACTGAAATTGACTGAGGAATCCAGATATGTAATAATATGGGAGTTCCATTAAAAAAACACTTCAATTTGAATGACCCTATATCGGTCCCAGAATTCTAATGAAGGTGTTGTAGTTTAGCATATTTCACTACCCCCCACCCTTATTCCCCCCGGCGGCAGTATAGCCTGTAAATTGGGTATCAAACTTGAATCTTGAACCTTCAGATATTGCCGAGCATTTCGGCTCTGGGCTATTCCAAACCAAAATGACCTCCATTGTTAAATTCATATAAAATCGGGAGTTAAGAATCACTTTTTTAATTGTTGTTGTTGTTGAAGGCCGGGGTGAAACGGTAATTAATATACTTTATTTAGTTCTTAGTGAAAATAAATACTTTGGGAATACATCTAAACTGATAAAAAATTTTGTTTTACTTCGGGTTGATCGGGGACATATTTTATATGCGGTTTTTTGATTGGAAATAAAGAACCACAGATAGTAAGAGTGAACACACAACAGAGGCGGACTTCGCAATGTAAATCAACGTGAAAAGTACACAGAAAGATTCGTTAAAAATACCAATATCACTACATATTATAAAACAAAGTCCTCCGCCGCGTCTGTCTGTGAGCGATAAAGTCAAAAACTGCTGCACCGATTTTTGACCAAAGGATAGAGTGGCTCTCGACTCTCGAGGAAGGTTTTAGTATATAATTTGTTTTTGTTTTATCATTTTTCGAAAATTGAAAGATTAAACGGGGGAAATAGGGTTCACTATTGTCACTATTGCTTTACGGAAAATTTAATATCTTCGAAATAGAAAGTAATACGGGTGTATATCTTGATATATACAGTCTTCTAAATTAAATAGAAGGGAGTTTTATCTTTCTTCGAAAATTGAAACATTAAATGGTGGAAATCACTTTTGTTTTACGGAGAATTCAATATCTTAGATATAGAAAGTTATATGGGTGTAAATCTTGATCTATACAGTCTTCTAAATACAATAGAAGGGGTTTTATAATTTTTCGAAAATTTAAACATTAAATGGTGAAAATAGGGGCCACTATTGTTATACAGAAAATTCAATATCTTCGAAATAGAAAATAATATGGGTCTAAATCTTGATATATATAGTCTTCTAATGTATATAGAAGTGGGTTTTATCATCTTTCGAAAATTCAAATATTAAATGGGGAGAAAGGGTGCCCCTTTTGTTTGTTTTACGGAGAATTCAATATCTTCGAAATAGAACGTATAAAGGTGCAAATCAATATATACATACATATATATTTCTCGGTAACCGAAAATAATACAGATATGAGAATTATGATACTAATTGCTTAATCTAATAGACAACTGATGTGAAATTATGGGCAAATTCTATTATTGAATAGGGGGTTGAGGTTTAGTAATTGTTAGGGCACAGAATTGAATTTAATCATTTACTGTAAATCGCGTACCCCATATGGAGTATTTTTTCATTGGATGAGAATTGATAAACTGACTCTTTTATGAAAGGGATGGCGACTTAAAAAAAATGGAATGTCGGAAATACAAATTTTAGGTGACAAAGACATATGAAATGAAAATATTTTCCAAAATATGACACGAATATTATATTCCAGAAAGTTTTTAAAATACCTATTAATTACACCAAAAAACACAAAAATAAAAAATGTCAACGTCACCGTAAATGTGGAAAAAGTAAAAAATGTCAAAATTGTTTATATTCTCAAAATGCCAAAGCTGTTAAAAATGTTAATAATGTTATATACACAGATATAAAAATGTCCCAAATTTCAAAAATTTCAACGATTTCAAAGATGTCAAGAATGTCAAAAATTGTAAAAATGTCATAAACTCAAAAATGTTAAAAATGCCAAAAATGTAAAATCACCAAAAAAGTTAAAAACATCAATAATATCAATGTCAAAAATTGCAATGTTAATACATGTAAAAAAACAATATGGAAAACGAGAAAACCTCAATATCAATAATCAGAAATCTCAAATACGTCAAATATGTTTAGCCCTTCATATTAAATACGAAAATAATTGATCTTTTGACGTAGCAATATAAATTTTCCTAGTGAATGAAAAAAAAATGTAGGTGATGTGAAAGGATAAATACGTCCAATACGCCCATTTGTCTAGGCTTTGCGAAGCCGGGACGGGTCAGCTAGTAATACATAAAGATGACGCTCGCAGACTATCATATAATACAAAAAATGGTTCGTTAATTAAATGATTTCAGCAAATATAAGAGGAAATAACCAAAAAAAAAACAGGTTAACGGCAGGATATTAAAGTAGTACAGGGTGAAATAGAAAATCTAAGGAATAGACAGGCTACTAGGAATGAAGAATTAAAAGAAGCAAGCAACAAAGGGGTGGCTAAGTTCAATCCTTTATGGAATGTATAATTAAATCACGATAAAATCGAGAAACTAGCAAGTGGAAACTCAGAGGAAGAACAATTAAGGTCTAAAACTAAATAGGAGAGAACAAACATTTAAAACATAAAATAAATAAATAGGCAGCCAAGAAAACAAAGAAAAAAATTAAGCACGGGCCAGTCTGTAAGATATCAACAACTAACTACCTGTGGAGAGAACCAAGAGATACAAAAGAAAATTAGATCAGACCAAAAGGAGAAATCAACAAGGGGAAACAGAACAAAATAGTATATTCGAAAATGATGAATGACCTATTAATATAGCAAGGAAATTAAATAGTAAGACAGTAGATGTCAATAGAGATAATCGGACAACGAAAAGATCCAAATTTAGAAACAAGTTACTTATTATGCATGTTTTTGGTCATAACAAGCCAATGACAGTTAGGTTCGAAATTCAACTGCTTGTTACACATGGAATTTGAAACCGACTAGAACGTTAATCTATAAGATAGCAGATAATTCAAATTTATATAATAATTTTCGACATTTTGTATTTTATTTGAAGTTTTGGCATTTACAAACAAGTGCAGTTGTAACGAAAATCTAATTATTCGAATTTGAGTTTATAATAGGTGGGGTCAGAACTGCACGTGAAGAACAAATTATTCAGACAATGGTGCATATGGGGAGCATAAAAAAAAACGTGGATAAACAGTACCAAGAGGTCTGCAAAAAATTAAAGAAGAAACTCGACAAAATGTTATCGAATATTCTGGGCAAGACAGACAGAAATAAATACAGGCAAGGCAAAAGAGCTTTAAGAAAAGGTTCAATTGCAAAATCTAATTATATCAATAGAGAGCAATGGAATCTGTAACTTTTTAATAACAAAATTTAATTAAACCAGAAAGAAAAGGAGAGAACCTGCAGAAATAATGACAGAAGGACATCTAGCCAGGTGGATAAAAATATGGTAAATGTTAATTTTCATTTATAAATTAAAAGTAGCCTGTCACAAGTATAAAATATTATTGTCAGTGTATTGAACCTAATAGATGTCGGTGACATCTACCGTCTATTAAGTAATTTAAGTATATGAAGGCATACTATGCTATAACATATACCATACTCTCGACAGATTGTTCGAGTCTTTTATATAAAAACACATAAGTAAATATATATACAGATATATATCCACATATTTAGAACTATATCATTCAACGTATGACAGCCGTTTCGAAGGAAGCGATCTGACGAGAACTCCTGGTTCGAAACGGCTGTCATACGTTGAATGATTTAGTTCTAAATATGTGGATATATATATCTGTATATATATAAAATATTATCATTGGTCAATTAGTGCAATGCAGCATCAGTCTTGATTTTAATTTAAAACTGCACATTTACAACGTATGGAGGTTCGTGGCACTTAGAACAAAGATTATAGCTGATTTAACCAAAGAAACTATTTACATTACATTTGCATTCAAGGTCACCGGACGAGATGGCCATGACGTCAAATTTAATTGATGCAGATATGTATTGACATTCTTTCATTTTAGTATTATACTTTATAGAATCAAAGTTAAAGCAAAACTCACTCCCTCCGACATGCTCTAGGTCAGTGATTTCGATACAAAATCGAGAAAAATCTTACACCTCAAAGTTTAAAAATGTG
Source organism: Octodonta nipae (assembly GCA_034190945.1). Lineage (NCBI taxonomy): Eukaryota > Metazoa > Arthropoda > Insecta > Coleoptera > Chrysomelidae > Octodonta > Octodonta nipae. Next base: position 38,671,685 of record CM067219.1, read on the forward strand.
GATTTAAACGGAAGATCACCTTTTTTACAAAATAAATCAGAAAATGGAATGTATCCAAAGCCATAGAGAAATCCACCCCTACTTAAGATATTTTGGATGAGATCGTTCTATAATGAACCACGAAACGATTACTTGATATTTTTAAGTTTGCATAATATGACACAAATCGACATTCTAGTTAAAAATATTTAATTAGCTACTTAGAAGTCTTCTTGTACAATATTATCGTTTGTTTCTAGGGGAAATTTTATAAGTAACACACTTTTAGTTCAGTTTATATAGAAGCAAATAAGCAATCTCAACTACCCTAACATAACTACAGTTACTAGCATATAGAATGTTATAGTTCAACCTGTATAAACATCAAATCAACGATAAAATTTAAATGAGTCAGAGTTTGAGACTGACACAAGATTTCGTGACAGAAATCGAAATCGTATGCCAGACAAGCGAAAAAGATGGAGCGATCGTAGGCGTACCCGATCAAAAGAGCGTCGAAATCTCACGAACAACTATCAAAATTACGAGTGCGCCGAAGCAATTAGCGAGAGATATCCGCGATCGTAGAGGTCCAATATCCGTTAAAAGAAGATCACCTTCGGTGGCAAAACCTTCATTCTCGGAAAGGCATCGATCATCCTTAACAACTCGAGAAACTTCTGCCTTAGAAGATCTTAGTCCTGAAGAAAGAAACGTTAGGACTGTTTTTGGACTGAGGGACTTAATGGAGTTTTTCAGTTGACCGATAGTTTGTAATTAGACATGTGTAAATCTTTACTGAAACGATTCATTGTTCCATATCATCGAACTGTTCCAAAAGATTCGACTGAGCATCGTCGGTGCAAATGTATAATTTGGAACTGGAACATCTCACATCTCAGTTGTCCATTCGATCATTACACTCTTCACATCTGTCACTGTGCGAGAAAAAATGATACAAATGCGATAATATGCAAGATGCGTGATAAGACAATGAATCTAACGAAACTCAAATCATCTGTCACTCGTGGTATTCAATTATGAATATAAATCATAACAAACTTTCCTAGTATGAAGATGTTTAAAATTGTTAGATTATAATAAAAAGTAGGTATATAGTTTATCTTTGAAATTTTATAATGCACAATGCGTCGCCAGCTGTATCTCTTAAAAGTTAAAAAAGCAAATAATACCTTTTAAAATGGTGTGAGCACATTATTTACTGCCAAGAGAAAAAAATCGATAACAATTACCTACTTAATTTTTAAATTCAAATGATCGAAACTACCCAGAACTGATCTGAGACAGTTGTCTTTGTCAAACATTTGCAATATTTAGATTATAATATATATATATATATATATATATATATATATATATATATATATATATATATATATATATATATATATATATATATATATATGTCAAACATTTGCAATATTTAGATTATAATATATATATATATATATATATATATATATATATATATATATATATATGCCAATTAAATATGTACAGAATATGTTTCTTCATTCCACATCCTTATGGTGATCTTTTGGATAATCAGAAGCGTGAATAGCAATGATAATAGGGCAGTCAGTTGCATCAAGAATATTTGAATTGAAATCATCTCTGGCTTTTAATTGACAATGTTAAACCATGTAATGTACACATTTAATTTCCAAGTAAATATGCAACGAATGTATTATCAAACAAAAAAAAATTTAGGTGCTTGGAAAAACACTAAAACAGTTAGGTGTCAGCTTGAGATTATCTATCCTCCATATTACAATTTAGAATTTTGTCAAACTTACCTCTACTCCTGTTACCCCTAAAGCTCCTTTGATGTTAGGCGTCAATCTAAAAGGTACTTTCTCTGGAACCCGCAACGTCTTCCCTTTCTCGAAACATACATTGTAATCTATGTGAACCACGTCTCCGCTGGTCAAGTCCACAAGAACATTGTCCAAATGCCGATCTCCCAAACCGATTATATAACCAATCATGCTCATCACTGCCACCGAATAAGAGTATCTTTTAACGACTTGCCACCAAACGTCCGCACTAATCGAGGTACACCACAACTCTTTGGCTAACAGATCGTCCGGAGTTTCTTTCATTAATTCCGTCAACACCTGTTTGAGAATACTAAGCGGCCATTCCTTTCTATTGTCGATGTTTTTGATACCGTGCTCTTTTAACAACGGATTCAATTTATTGTAAAACAATTCTGAAGGTCTCAACACATTTTGATTTGTCGATATCGAAGTTTTCGTGTTCGGCTTCGCCATTTCGCGATGTTGCCAGCGTTTATAAAGAGCAAAAAGCGGTGTCGTACCGTCAACCCAAGATATCAAACCCGATCTGGGACCTAATGGGATAACCGAATAGTGTCTTGCCCTATAAAGGTTGTTGCTAGATGGATCTGCATTTTGCGCCATCATCGTGTTTGCTATGCTTAGAAATTGCATGATACGTTCGTCGAGATGCAAGTCTTCCAAACCTTTAAACAAGTAAGTATAGGTTTGTCCATCCGAACCATAGAATACGAGCTTCTTAGGTTTTGTTTTCGTGGGTAAAATAGAAACTACATTCGATACATGCGCGATAGTTACGTTTTTCTTGCTTGTAGAAGCCAAACCAGGCATAGCGATAACGGTGTTCTTGATGGAGTGTAATACAGGACTTATTTCTTGCATTTTCAAATTATAAGAAGTCCTTTTGTGGAACTTTTGTTGGAATTTTTTCTGTAGCATTTTCAACGGCATCAGAGATTCTTGAGGATTCTCGGGATGGTCTGGATTTTTAAGTTTAGCAATAACTTCCCTTATATCATTTAAATATTTCTCTTGGAATTGTTTTTCATGCGGAGTTTCTGCTTCTACGTTAGTTACATCTAGCAACTGTTCTAAAATGAATACTATTGGTTTAATAATGATGCGATGTTTTTCCACAATAAGAGAAGCCTTTTCCTCTTTGCTTAAACTTGTGTTATCGTTTACTTTTTCAATTTCGTATTCCAGTTGGTGTTGGCGTTTGGATATTTCTGATTGGTGCTGTGCCAAAGTTCCCAGCCACAATTCGTCCCATAATAAAGTTATGCGACGAAGTTCCTTAACAAGTGTTTGAACCTGTAAGAAAAATGTTTGTTATTATAATAAGGAAATGGATGGAAATCATGGAAAATATGAATTTGTATTTTCAGTTTATAATCTTTATACAGCGGGGACAAAGTAAGGAAACCCCTGAATAACTTAGGAGGATTAATGTTTAAAGAAAAGTTATGGGATTTTGAACAGGAAACCCTGTGATGTGGTTGACATTGACCTAAACGTGGAGAGTCAAGTTTAGTTGAAGGACAAATCCTTTGCTTAAATAGGAACCCATATTTTTCGTCGAGAATTGGCAAGATCGGAAAACATTACTTCCCAAAATATCCTCAATCTCATATTTGCTATTTCACTTCTCCCCAGCTAAGTCATGACCTCTATTGATCACTGGTAACTAATCATAATTATCAATGATAACCTCTAAAAAGAGACAGAGTAGATGGCCACTCTTGGCTTTACCTAAGGAGATTATGACATAAAATTGACCAGCAATAACACGAATATTCAAAATCTATGCCCATTAACTGGATACAACTGGGCTCCGCTGCTAATAACGAACAATAAATGGAGATTACAGTATATTTCAAGATCACTGGGACAGTTTTGACCTAATAACCAAAAACAACAATTAGTATCGAGAAACGACCTTTAACAATCGCTAATTACTATCCTTAACTATTTATAGTAAGGCACAGTAAATAATGACTACAGTCAACTTTTAATGGTCATCGTTGACCACTATTTACCAATAATTATCACCAGTTTAATCAATATCCAGAAATGAACCACAATTACTAATATTCAAGATCTGATAATTTAGAAATTTGCTTAGTTTCTTCTGATGCCTACAGTTGACCACTAATTAATCCTAATCAGCCATAACAACCAGATATAACCATAACTTTACTCCAATGATCTGACTTCAACTAACCTTGATTGTTAATTGAAGGGAAAAGAAAGGTCATTTTTTTACTTAAAATTTCCTTAGGTTGTCAGATAATCTTCATTTAAATTGACTGATAAATAAAAATGAGGTCAAAACAACAAAGTGCTTGCCACACTTGAGCGTGGGTAGTGTTAATCTCCGTATTAGCTGCTTTCCTCCAGTCAATTCCAGGTGGATTTGCGTATGTTGTGACGTAATGGAAGAACAACATACATACATCTGTCTCATATTTTTAGAAAATATCATTCACTTTTGAATGATATGAGAAAGTTCTAGAACATTTACAGAACATACGAGACTTTTATCGAAATTTCGAGGACGCCTTAAATAGATATTGAGTCAGTTTTGTATTGTGGATTATTATACATTTATAAACATCGATATAATAGTATCAGAACTGTATCAACTAAGTAAAAAATTATAAACCTTCAACGAGAACCATGAATAATTATTAGATGAAAATAGGCAAATAGAAAGAACAAGAACATTCAATAAATATTCAACAATAATAATTAATAAAATTATTATGAGAAGAGTAAAGGTAAAAAGATCAAGAATATTCAATGAAATTTTAATAAAAATGCCAACGAATCAGTTGATAACAAAATAAGGGGAAAAAATCAGAAGTTGAGGAGAAAAATAAGAAAATCCAAGGAGCAAAAAAAAAACTCATCGAATCCATGGAACTTGGGCCAGAACATCGCTTAGAAAGTTTCGACGTTGAAACCTAGTAGACGAATCTCTGGACATAGTGAGAAAGAAACTTCCGATTACGAAACCCTGATGGAGAGGACTTACCATAGTGTTGCCTCAAGAACTGAAAGAAGGGGTACGAGAAGCAACCAAAACTCTGGTTGAGGTATATCGACGACAACTTCATTATTTGGCCACCTGGAAAGAGAGAGAACTACAGGCATTTCTGGAGCATCTAAACCGATCCCAACCATCCATCAGATTCGCCATGGAGAAAGAAGAAAGTGGATGCCTACCATCATTGATGTGAAGTGCCAAAGGATTAGGACCGGAATTGAAACAACAGTGTACAGGAAGGTTACACATACAGGGTTGTACGTTAACTACGACTCTAACCACCCAATAACAACAACAATGACTGGCATCATCAAAACATTAGTCCATAGTCAAAAATATTTGCAGCACACCAGAGGCCCTCAAAGAAGAACAAATTAAACTTCGAAAAGACCTTTTGACGAATGCATATCCGGAAACCATCATTAACAAGGCATTTGAACAATTGGAGAAACCATCTAGGCAAGAAGAGGAAACCACGATAGCAAGCGTATTTCTACCATACAATAAAGGCTTGTAGGAAAAACGTAAGACGTATTGGACACGGATATGGAATCAAAATGGTTTTCAAAACCACAACACCTTGAGGAGCATGATCACAAAAACAAAGCCGGATAATCCTGCAGTACCAAAAAACTGTATGGCACACATTGTACCCTGTGAATGGGGCAAACTCGACATTGGGGAGACCAAACGACCACTGGACCACAGAGTTAAGGAGCACAGCTTAGCTACTCAAAGGGGAGAGTTAATAAAGTCTGGATTAGCTAATTACGCATGGGCAGGGCACCATAACATCAACTGGGACCAGGCAAGAGTAATTCACAAAGAAGAGCCCTGGTATATAAAAAAAATTAATCGAGACGGCACACATAATCTCTAATTAGAATATAATCAGTGAGCTCAGCGCCCAAATTAAAAACGTTTGGAGAGCTCTTCTTCAGGCACTGCCGTTACGCATCACCGGCAACCGATCGTCAGGTACGTACGTACGTTAAGCGACTCAATGAGGTATAAATACGAGGTATTATCTGAATTTCCCATCATTCACTTGAAGGTAACTTCGAGGAGTAAAAAGAACTGTTGAACTCAATGTCAATTATGCTGAATACAAAGTACAAAATGAAATAACAAAGTAATATTAGGTTTGTTCATAGTAAGCAGTTGCCAATGATTCGAACGGTTTTTGAAAAATTCTAGCCGAATCGAGTGTTGGCACTGCCAACTGCCGAGATCGCTGATTGGCCTAAAATTTTACAAACTGTAGGAATTATCAATTGTATACATAATATTCAAAATCCGCGGTCAGATTATATTGCAAGCAGTAATAAGGTCTCTTATATTTGTTTCAAAGCAATTGTAATCCTTGGCTTTTGTTAGTTTTTTACCGTTTTCCAGTAATGCATATTTTGACAGTAGTATTTCAACTTACCTTTATGTCTGCATAATATTTACTATGCAAACACTCTTGCTGGGCTCAAAGAATTAATACCTGGTGTTTCGCCTCAATTAGAGTGAGACATCCTTAACAGTAGGACAATTAGACTCCACATAGGAGATTCAAAGAATTAGTGGATCCTTATGGATTGAGTGAACGCAATGAACGCTAAAAGCGACGAAAATGTTGCAAGAGGAAAATATCATGGTAGTAAACGTTTGTATATATGGAGAGCCCCTGCTCTTCACCAACATATAATCCGTAACCCAACGCATTCACTAAATACAAAAAAGTTTTCATGAGTCTGTTCTCAACCGGAAAATTAGATTTATAAAATGTTATGACATACTAGTGTATGGAATGGAGTGCTGGAGGACGATCAACAGAGTCACAATAGTTTCTTTAGTTAGTAATCGAAGAAAAGACTGATGGCAAAACAGGTGTCGGTAGGATGACAATGTTATGGCTTTACTTGGGAAAGTAGACAGGGTCCAGTACAAACGATCACCTGATACCTGATCGTCTTAACTGCTCTGCATAAATTACTTATCATTCATATAAGAATTGGCGAGAAGGTTAAATTTTTTATTATACTGTGTAACTAATAAACATATTAATTTAATAATTCAATCATTCCCTTGGCTTTACATTAAGTGTCTGCTACAAACTCGTAGAACAGTAATAAAATATAACCTTAATATTGAAAAACAATTTAATTTTTAAACATCCTTACCTGAGAAATTGTTTCAGGGGCTTGTTTGCTTAATGTGTCCACCATTGTTTTGAAGCAAGTCTGCAATATATTATTGGTTGACTCTTCGACTTCATTGTCGCTTTCATAATTGTTATCATCATCTTCGTTCAATTCGTTGTCCTCTTGACATTCGTTAACTTGCGATAAGCAGTCCTTTGGCAACGCCATTTCTGAAAAATTAAATTTCATCCCACCTTCGAGTGCTCCCACTACTGCGGGAAAAGTAATGAGGTGAGGGGCATCTTCGGCTATCCTACACAACAAGTCCGATACTCTGTGACGGACGTAGCTCTCCGGATGGTTCAACCTTGAGAATAATTGAGGTATGATCACTTTCCAAGGTTGCGTTGGTGTCGTTTGAAGTCCCTCTTCCAGTATGCTTTGCAATTCTAAAGCATATTTCACAGTTAAACGCAACAATCTCAGAGTTGTAGTGATTGTGTTACATTCGGTGCTCTTTGTAATATTATCTGCTTGCATAGCCAACTTTAAATAACTGAAGTAAGCATCTGCACTTAACGCATAGTAGTGATATATTCGTTTTTGTGTCCCTCTCCAAATATGCACTAAACTGTTTAACTGTTCTTCAGTAGCATTTAATAAGACACATTTGAGTTGATTTTGAATCATTGCCGATGTTTTGATTTCGTTTGAATCGATGTCTTCTTCGTCTATAATTGATCTTGTCTGGGATAAAATTAAGTAAACTTTTGTTAAATCTTCCTCCGTTGTGTCTGGGGGTAATATTTTTTTTATCTCTAAACAATCATCATCACTAAGGTTATTTTTAATATCAGAACTGTGGTCGACTATTTTTTTGCCCCATCTATAACACCAAGTGCCGAAAACGTTCCAATTTTTTGCCAAAGTTCCACAATGATGGACGCTAAAATGTAACAATTTTCCTATGGCAATTTCATTTAATGGGATTATGTTCGATGAAACGTTTTCGACCAATCCTATTTCCGGTAACACCATTATTAGTTTTCCCAAAGGACTATTGAGATCAGTAAGAGACACTTTTTCATTTACTTGAAGCCAGCTAGCAAGCTTCAGAAGGATTTTGCTGCTTATTTTACGAAGTTCATTCACTCTGAAAGACTCTGTATATTTGGAAATAGCCGTTGAAGCTGCCGCACACAAATTAAACGTTTGCTGGTGATTATTGTCGGAGGAGTGAGCCAATTTTATAATTTCAAAAACTGCTTGTGCTGTATCGATGTTCCAAACGGTAACATCTGCTACATTTTGTAAGAAAAATGTTGTTATTGAGTTTATGTCATTATCAGAAGGAAGGGCGAAATCTTTATCTCTGAAGAACTTATAAAGTTGTTTAGCTGCCAATTTGAAATTCTTCTCTTTCCTAGCGCGTTTTATCAAATCAAGTCTAAGATTACTACAAAATAGATTGAAGCCTTGATTCTGTACTCTACCAAAATACTCTGACCACCACAAGATTTTCCTAAGAACACACGAATCTATTTTGTGCATTTCGTTCTCAAAGTTCTCTGACACCAAAAATACAGTGTGTGCCAAGTCGTCATGAGCAATTTTATTCAGTCCATTAACAACATAATGCAACAGAGAATAATTTTGGAGAAATTCTGATGGAGCTAATTGCAAATAGTCTTGAATTGATTTTTGAATGTTGACCAAACTTTCATTGATGATCTCATTATGGACATCGTCCTTTCCATTAGCTATTTTCAGAGCAACGTTGTAAAGGCTGCTCTCGGTGTATGAGAGATTTTCATATGTACTCCAAGAATTAACATTATTGCTTTTGAAGTCCCATGTGTTTACATTCACAGGTACCGTGTCATCTTCCATATTACACAAAACTTTATTGCAATCCCAATCGGTCATGTTGAACCAATACTTTCTACCATTTTCAACTGTGGTCATATTCGTATTATGCCACTCAAACAAATCAACCCAGTTGCTAAGCTCTTTGTAACAAATGATTATCTGATCAACAATGAAATTCTGAACGTCCGGATCAAGTTTCTTGACACTGTCTGTCGAACTACTTTCTGAATCATTTTCAGAAAAATCTTGCTTGTCATGCAAAATTTTTTTGTACCCTTCAACTGCTATCTCGTATTTTTTAGCGGCTTGTTCGGCTGCGCATTTTATCCAAGCGTATCGTTTGCACGCTGTAATTTTACACCAACTGTACAGACCGTACAAAGCTTCTGGCTCTTTCAAATGCAACAGTGCAAGTGTAACAATCATAGCTATTCTTTCAAAATCAACAGTGTTTGTTTTTCCTGATGATACGAAGTCCATTAATAAACATTGACCATTTCTGAGAGCGATGTTTACTTCTCCTGAATGCAAAGCAATGTGCATCAATACTAAACGAATTCGTGAAAACCATTCGTTGCATGTGTTCGTGTTGGCAATGAAAAATGAACGAACTATTTTTGAAGCATTTGGCATTGCAATTGCACATCCTTCAGAAGCGTTGTAAATCGATTTCTCTAAATGATCAACGAATTTTAACAGCAAACGAATTCTGTTTCCGTCATTCCTTCCCCCTGGACCTTGTTTCCTACAATACAAAAAATCTGAATGTATATACACAGTGACTTTTCAAAAAAAATAATATATCAAAATATGGAAAACGCCATTTATTATAGTAACGTGCCAAAACATATTTAATAAATGTGTTGAATTTAGGAAGTAGGGGACGTACATAACTTGATAAATAAACAATATAGTACAAAAATTTCAAGTATTATTTTCTTAATGTTAACCTATTATTCCGAATTGTCTATTTAGAATTTACTAAACGGTTTCAGAAAGTGGACATTATGAATGACAATTGGTCTATCTCAAATATTCGTATTTTGTTGGTATGTTAAAAATGCTTCCGAACTCACCTTCCTACTAGTCCGAAACCTGAGCAAAGTGGTGACCGATTGGTAGTCAAGATTTGAAGTAGCGGTTTCGAACGCGAATTCTAGATAGGCGCACCATACTGGTTTCTTATGAAGTTCATAATTTCTACTTTAAGAATTCGAATGGAAAATTCAAATATAGGTTCTCAGGTTACTAGAGTGACATTGGCAAAATAAACTCAAATTCTTTTATACTTATACAAAAATGTCATCTTAGGCTATGTCCTATATAAACGCGACATTCGGGGTGTAGACGGTGAGTTGCGTGCATTGTGACTGAATATCTAAAAATGTTACTTCCTTCACGCAAGATTGGTTACAACTGCAGGCGAAAACCAATCTAAGGAACGATGCAACAACAAACAATCCCTACAATTGCCCGAATTTACTTTCTAGTAAGGATAACGGTCATGAATGCTTTTGATGAATGGTTACTATGGACATAGCCTTACGGCTATTTAATGAATATATGAAAAGCCCAACAAATGTTATAGATTAAGAAAACAACCCTTTAAATCATTTTATAGAGTTTTCTCTAAGAGTAAAAATGTTGATTCGTTCTCATTTTATTGTGTAAAAAAATTCCAGAGTTGAAGTTGAATTTTTTGCTTTAATCATCTATGGCCACACAAAGTTTTATAGATGGTATTCGAGATTCGAGGTTCAACGAAATCTGAGACTTAGTAGTATAGAGAACATTAGTAAAGTACTGCGGCGTGGTTTAAGGTAGATGCTACTATGAACATGCCCAAACGAAGGGTACAAGCAGTTTCCGGCAGTCAGAAAGAATCAGAGCCCTTCCTTCAGAAAGTACCGTCCAAAATTAACAAAATAATTGAGATAAGGTAGAAACAAAGAACCAGTGATGAATCTTATGGTTGTAAACGCACAGCGCATTTCCAAAGGGACTGCAGAGTGAGATACCAGACAGATCACCAGTCAAGCCAGCCGCAAAATGAGACGCATCTTCCTGACGTGACGCAGGGTGAGCCCCGACGAATTTTCACGGAAAGAATGAAGCATGGCGACGAACAGCGCAAAACAGACCGCAGTTTCATTATGTCAAGTTGATGATTTCTGAATGTATTATTTGATTTCAGAATCCGAGTCAGACAGTGAGTTTGAAATATTATGTCACATAAATACAATTAAAAAAATCCGGAGATGCATATAAGAAAAAGAGACGAAGCCACTTTTCAGCCTCCAGTTTTGACCTCAGATAATCTTCATGGCATGTATGAAACAAAACTTGACGAATTCACACTGCCTCAATTAATTTTTCTTCAATTTTTTTAGTTTTGAACACTCTCACCGAGCATAAACACTGTGTTATGCAGGTCACAGTGAGTTTGTATATTTACGTGGTTTACAAATTCTCTACGTGACTCACTCTGCCTCACGTCACCAAGCTGCGCATCATTTTGCGGCTGGCTTCAGAGTTGGCCAAAGCAACTATTCCAGCACCAGGAAGTCAATCAGTCAGTATAAGGGGTCAACCGCTGACTAATCCATCACCAGCCCCCAAACAGAACCCATCCGACCGGTTCATGTAGTTTAATGAAGATTGGACAAGAGAGCAATATGTACAAGAACAAATGGCTGACCCAGACATTGAACTAATCCTTTTACTCGAGAAGAGAGGTAAACCCCGGCCACGATGAGACGAGGTAGCTAGATACTCGGCCGTCCTGGAATCAGTGTGTGTCCAATGAGACTCCTTAAAAGTGAAAAATGGTATGTTAAAGAGAATGTGGTCGTTCCAATTGAAAAAATTGCTATAGATGTTGCTGGTCCATTTCCCGAGTCTGAGAGGGGTAACAAGGACATCCGGGTCGCTATAGATTATTTTAGTAAATGGCCTGAAGCATATGCCATACCCAATCAGAAGGCAACCACGATAGCAACGGTGTTGGAATAGCTTTTCAGCAGGTGTTGATTGAGATGAGCATATTCCGGTATTCCTGTTGACCTATCAGCCGTACATAAAGCATAGGATTGACTCCAGCCAGAATATTCGGAATGGAGCTGAGACTAACATGTGGTTTGATCTTTGGCTCACCAGACCAATCGCCCCAAAAAGTTAACGATTATGCTGACCAACTCCAACAAAGCCTGCTGGCCATAAATGAACTGGCCCGGACGTAGATGTTGGCAATCAGCGATCGAATGACGACACGTTACGATCTCAAGGTAAACTCAATCGAGATCCAAGAGAGAGACAAGGTCTGGCTGTACAACCCCCAGAAGAGTAAGAGCAAGATTCCAAGGCTCACACCAATTGGGATGGGTCACATGAAGTAGTTAAAAGGGTTAACGATCTGGTCTATCGCATTCGCCGGAATCCGAGTGCAAAGATGATGGTAGTTCATTTGGACCGACGAACAATCATGTGTTATATTTATTTATAATATTTAATTTAAAATTACTAATAGAGAACAATTGAGGGTAACTGGGATAGTGTATAAATGCGGCCGCACAGCAGGAGCAGGACAGTAATGGAAAAACTGATTTTCGGTTTGACTTATGGTTTTAATATTCGCTGAAACTATATTTTCGGTGTAAAGATTGTTTTTGAACCCACAAAGAGTTAATACTAAAGACATCAATATCTCTACCAACTTCTTACAACAACATTGCACAACACACAGTCGAACATGTTCAATGGTTTGTAAAAGGTTGATTGAAATATAATAATGACGAAATACAAATCAGATATACAATAAATAGTGTTTTTCGTTCATTTCTAATACTTCACACTTCACAACATACAATTAATAACCACTTACCTGTCCGATTTTTTTGAAATAATTAACTCGTTTCCAAGTTCATTCAAAGCACCTTCAATCTTCGTAAACGTTTCATTGGGTTTCCCTAGAGGAGTCCTCAATTTGTAGTTGACACAAAATTGTGCTGCCTCTAACGTGATCCAGTTGTTAAGTACTTGTCTAGAATGAACTGCCAAATCGTAGAAGAGTTCCATGTTCATTCGGGAATCGCTTTCAACAGTCCAACAACAAGTAAAAAGATCTTCTAAAAAGCCAGACTCCGGCGTTTCGTCATTTAATAAATACTTCATTAAAGTTTTGAATGGCAAAGGATATATCTCCGTTTCGACAGATCCGCTCAAATGGAAATGCTGAGCCAAGTAAACCATATAATTGTTATAATCTCTTAAGTTTGCACTCTTATCCTTAATCTCGTAGATGGAATTCATTTTATTCAGCTCGACAATTGCGATGTCCCATGGAATATTTGACGACAATTTGGTGTAACATTCACGGATCTCGTGATTACTCGAATCCATGTGGAGTTTACATAAATCACTAATATTTGATAAGAAAACATTGCTCCACGAAAGCTGCTTATTACTTAGTAATTTATCTAAGTTCTCACAAACGGACAAAACTATCTCATTGTTAAAGTTGTAGCCGCACTGAACAATTGTATCGGATAATTTCAGAAACTGGTCATTCATGTATAGATTTTCTAAGTAATTTTCTGAATGGATCAAGATGTCATTGAGCCACTGCAACAAAAGTAGAGTAACCTCTGTGGATGTTTCAATTGATAACGTTTCATGAATAATTTTTAAAATAACAAGGAAATTTCCGGAATTTGGCGAAGAATTAGGTACATCATTTATACTGAAACCATCTGTCAGGGAAAATCTGAAACAAGAATTATAAAATAAAACACATAAAAAAATTACGGGTTGGTAATTTAAATAATGATTTACAATCTTTATATTTTGATATTTTCATCGGAATTTGCTTTAATGGCAATGTATTTGGTTTAAAAAATTAACGCAAATTGAAAAACTAAAGTAAAATTAATATAGAAAGTGATTCATAATGATCTCAGATTTGGATTTGAAAAATTATACAAATAAGTATGCATATACACTTTGTCAAACCATTTCTGAATAAACATTCTATCAAAGACAACTAGTAATCAGGAACATTTTTCAGTCTCTTTAATAAACTTCGATTTAGATACAAGGTCAAATATTTATATCTTACAAAAAATATATGATACACAAAAATCCAATGAACAAACACAATAATTAATACCTACTCAAAAATTATTTGTAAATTACATAATTTACAATTAAATATCTGAATGGTATTAAAACTTCTTACCTGTTTAACCCAGATGAATTTTCTTGATTATTGATCACTAAGCTGCTACTAGATATGAAGTGATTATAACATTTACAATGTGAGAATAATAAGTACAGCATGCAATACTGTAGAGTAGGAGCTTTTTTTGCTAAATACTGGTCATAAGGTTTCAGATCTTCACCTATCAATTCCAGTATGCTGGGCTTTAAAGCCCACATGACTATGATAGAGCTGGCGTTAGCTAATTGAGATAAACACCTAAAAATATATTAAATACAAAATTTCGAAAAACATAATTTCGGTCAGAATTGTATAGTAACTTATCCAATGTAAAAAAAAATAATTAATATTTATCAAAATAGTATATGAAATTTAATGGAACACATAAGCACTTTTCACGATATATTTCTGTTCTTTCATATGTATTATAATTCTACTAACTCTGCGTTTTCAAATACTGTTCCATAACTGAAATATATTATTTTGGTCTAAGCATTTTATTTTATGTTGATATACCAATTTCAATTTGAAATTTAACACAAAAGTGCAACCAATAATTTTCAAATCAATGTATCAATTTGAAATTTAAATCTAAAAGGTATGGCTTTTTTCGATACACATTTCGACTGGTTTGGGCGCTTTAAAACTAGTGAAATGAGTTGAGATTCGTTCTAATTGACCTTCTCGAAACGATGAAAAAAATCCACCAAAAAAATTATGGAGGATTGTGGTTTCACGACCGATGAACGATTTTGCTGTATTTTTTTGAAAAACAGTCAAAATATCATTAATAAAATTGGCCTTAGTTATGGTCAGTATTGGAAAATGATTCATAATTTCAAATGTTTAAATGCTGGTGTGAAGAATTCTTTCAAGGCAGATAGAACTATAGCACTATGACATAAATATTTAAAACACTACCACCCTAGCTAACAACAATCAAACGTGTGAAAGGTCACGAAGATTAATGTTGATCTATTGATCAATGATATGGAAATGTTCCATAATTAAACACAGAGAAACATTTTGTGCTACAAATCCGATGAAATGACCACCGGGCTAGTATTAACATCATTTACTGCTATGCAGAACAATTGTACTTCATAAGGCTGTAACATATGTTTCAACAAACACGCGTCATTTTGACTGATAATGTTTACTGCTATTCAGCACATCGCTCAAATCGCAATACTTTGAATCGCGGTAGATATTGGCAATAATATTGACCTGATAACTAAAGACGAATACTTACTGTACTCATTAATCAAATTTTATAATAGAATAAAATTAGGTACCTACAAGTTCTAATATTTATTTGGTATATGTTCTACAATACTTTTTCCAAGATTTCATTTGCGCTCTTGGTAATTGAGATTTCCTGATTTGATATTCTTCCCGACTGAATTCTCTTGGCTCTAGAAGTAAGATCAGGTCTTTTTTTGCGCCTGCTAATTGACCCCGGTTGTACTCCGATATTTATGCAATATCCCGATTTTTTAATGTTGCCAATTGTGAAGGCGTTTTTATTTTATAAAGGAATATGTTAAACCAACTAATCTGTTTTCTGAAGGTATTTTAGTAAGCCTTTTGAAATTTAAATTAAACCCTTCAGTAGCAGACGAGTGCTTCTTATCCATTATTTCGCCATCTTCCGTTTGGGTATGTCACGATGACTTTATTTGCGTTATCATCTTTGGTATCATATTCCATGTAATGAACATCCATGTTTTCAAAAATAGTCTTTGGGAACTCATGGAGACTTAGCTTAGCAAGATTTTTTTAAAATTGCAGTTAACAATGAACTAAACATAGATATGCTCCTTACGTAATAAAATAACATATTTGGTGTTTAGTTATCCCGTCTATATTATTGCCAAAATCTACCCCGATTCAGAGTATTGGGAACGGACATGGAGGCGTGGCTTAAAAAACATGGCGGAAAACAGCTTACACTTTTAAATGTTTAATCCATGTGATAATAGGATAAGTTAATAAAATGTTATTAAATATCTCAGATATCTTAACTTGGACGGGTAATAACCCGAAACAAAAAAATATTCGCGATGCGCAACGTATTTTATCTGCGGGTCATTTAATTAGATGTGGAATAGTGAAAAAAACAATGAAAATGTGACTGTCTTTACCGCGCTTTGTATACACGCGTCACATATGAAAGAAAAGCCACATGAAATAAAAGCAAATATAGCGAAAAATGGAAAAATTATTTCAGTGACTTGTTCTTGTCGGGCTGGTGAAGGAGAAAAGTGCAAACATGCAGTAGCAACATTATTTCATTGTTACCGGTGAGTTAAAAGTTTCTAACCTCTAAGATTTGTAATATCCATCACAGGTGTAATTAATTTTTAATAATTTTTAACTTTATAATTTAATATTTGTTTATTTATTTCAGTAAAGGTGACGATTTAGAGAAATTGATTTACTCAATTCTTAATTTTTAGGTTAAACTTTAAAAACTTACCTGGTAATATATAATCGGATTTTTTAAAATGTAGAGAGCAAATTTTTATTCGAAGAGTAACTTTATTTATTTTTAATAACTTTTTCCACGCTTTCAATTCATTAACTTTCTCCAAATTACCAAAAAATGTTTCTAATAACACTACGCTCACCAGCCTTTGGAAACTTATGAAAAATTAAATTCAGATTTTTCTGAGCTTTACTTTTACAATCTCTTACTGCACAACATACTCTATTTTTTGATTTCTCACGTTCTGGAAAAACTCCAACTTCCAGTTTTACTTTATTTATCACTAATTTATTATAAATAAATTACAGCTAATATAAACAGCATGTATATTTACTAAAAAGTGTGAGCTATTAATAGTTGTTTTTTTACCACCAGACTGCGTGCCTCAATTTGTCAGTTCCCAATTGCGATTTGAGTGATGTGATGAATGTAAACATTGTCAATCTAAATTACTTGAATTTGTTAAAACAGAACTTACTGCCTTGCAGAGCACAATTGCTCTGCGTAATAGTAAACAATGTTAATACGCAGCCGGGGCAACTATACCCAACTTGTGAAAATTACATGGGGTAAGTTTTTATCAACATCAAGCTGATTTTTATAAAAAAATATATACATTCAAAAGGTCATAGTGTCCAATAAATTGAGTGGTAAGTTCAACCCTCTAAAGTGGTCAAGTACAAGTGAACCCTTTAAAGTGGTCAAGTACAAGTCAACCCTGTACCCAAAAGCATCAACCTAATGTGATTTTTTTTATTTAAAAATGTGTAGAACGTATTGGAGTTGTTGTCCTACAAAAAATGTATAATGAAATGATACAAAAAACTGTTAAATAATCCAATGTGGTACACACGGTACAGACGCACTCACTTTAACAGAAAGTAAAACATAACTATCCGCTATATTTAATTTCTGTCATGTTTTCAATGTATATTTTACAAAGATCGTGGGTCAAACAACACATAACTGCATTCTTGCTACATGACGAAATTAATATAAAATTCCTTGTTCTAGAAGTTGTGTCCCCACACCACGTCTCAACATAGTCCTTTATTAGGATTACCACGGATTTTAAGCATTGTGTAGTCAGTATTAAAAAAAAGAACAGCATACAAAGCGACGACGAAATAAATTCGACCGATGATTCCGATGAAGACGGCGAATGAACATCATTTCCTCAATATATTAATATGTTTTTCAATGTATTTTACTATTATTTATTTTTAATAAAGAAGTACAAATAATATAAACTGTCCGAATTGTCTATTTATATAATATCACATGCATGCAAAATTCTCCGAAGAATAATCGATTGTCGCCTACTTATGGACTCACAAATACCACCTGATCGAACAGGCTTTGTGAGGGGAAGAGGTACATGAGACCAAATTTTCAATATTAGGCAAATATCGAAAAATCAAGAGAATTCCATTCACCTATGTTACTTATGATTTATCGATTGTGGCAGATACTAAATGAAATGGAAGTACCTACTCATCTAATAAGTCTAATAAAGAACCTATATGAGACACATGAAGCCAGGGTAAGGATAGATAATCATACATCACAGACATTCAATATACGCAAGGGGGTTCAAGGTTCAATACGGATATATACTGTCTCCTCGACAGTTTAACGCATACGGCGAATACATAATAAGACGAGCTCTATACGACTTTGAAGGAGTGTGAATTAGTGGTAAATGACTAACAAACTTACGATAAGCAGACGATCCATTACTGGCGATAGAAGAGTCAGAAATGGAGATAATGTTAGATAGAATGAAGAGAGAAAGTGCTAAGCTGGACTTGGAAATAAATCTCAGCAAGACTAAACTTATGGTAAGAGTCAGAGGAGAAATCCTCCCATGACTGTACATCCCAAATATAGAAAATCTAGATCAATTTGTAGACATGGGAAGTAACCAAAGACAGTGTGAAAAAGAAATAATAAAAAAGGCGAATACCAATAGCCCGAAGACGACAACCTTAAAGAATATGGAAAGATCGTCACATTACAAGAAATACGACGGAGCGGAATCCTGGACGATGAAAACATCAGACATAAGAAGAATAGATGCGCTTGAAATGTGGTGCTGGCGACGTACGTTAGGGATTTCATTGACAGAGAAAGGCACCAATGCATCTATATCTATACTAAAGAAGTGGAAGGTCAATGACAAATTGTCTACAATATGTCGCCGACGAATCCTATCTACTTTGGACACACTGTAAGACAAGAGAGACAACCTAATGCCGGGAAAGATGAAAGATAAATGACAGAGAGGTAGGTCATCTGTAAGATGGATAGACCAAGTAAAAAAATCCAAGCAGACCACTACAAACCCTACTAATTGAAACAATTGACCTACAAACATGGAAAACTTAAGTAAATAAATTTATGTGATTTCATGAGATCATAATTTCTCAGACATGAGAATATAACTAAAAAGAAATGACTGAAAATTTTTAATGAAACCTAAATTTAGTAAATTTACTTATTAACTAATTTTGCAAAAAGTCGTTTTATCGTTTTTTTTTGCACAAAAAATATTTATTAATTAAACTTAAGTTTATCTCTGGTACATTTTAAGCAAATAGAAAAAAATAATGTCAAAACTGTTTATTAAGCCTAACCCAGCTTTTTAAGTTTCCCTCATACATATAGCGATTTATTTTCATAATTTTAAATATTATAAATACTGGTAATTAAATAAATATAATGAAAAATCTACCTACCTCAGCAAAATCATCACAGTTTCTTCTGCACTGTCAGTTTTAACATTAAGAAACGGATTGTTCTGGGTGAATGGTTGAATACTAGGCACCAACTTCTTGTATGCCACCTCCAAGTCGCCAAGCACATATCTGTAGGTTTCTTGGAGTAGAGAAACATTTTTCAAATTTAACAACGCTTGGTAAACACATATCACAGAATTCTTTATATTCTTGTAGGGTGAGTACCTTAATTTCACCAATTCCGAATTAGGCCCTATCAGTTTCTCTATTAATTCTATAGGCAAATTCGCTGACAATTCCCTAATTACTTTAGAAATCAACAAAAGGAGAGATATTGTACTGGCATCAGACAAATCATTCATGAGAGACATTTCAAGATCAATGAGTTGATAAATGCTAGTGTTCAAAGTTTGTGGTTTGGTCTCCAAGAAGCATAATAGTATGCCAATACATTCATTCCCTGCAATCACCATATTATCTGGGATATAATACTCCAGTGAATCTTTAATAGTTTTTATAATTCGTCCCAATGCGCCAATTATATCTACCTTGACCTGTTTATTATTGGCCGGGTGAATAGTGTCTCCTAAACAGTTGAGGACGGTATTCATTGCTAAAATTAAAACAGTAACATGTTCTATGTTACTGATTTCTCCAGTATCGCTTAACTGACTGGCATAGTTTCCGATGTCTTCTAAGAAATTTTCGATGAGCGTTATCGAGAAATCTAAGTTATACTTGAAATGATGAGATATTCTTCGGAGACTTTTGGATATGAATTCGATATTACAAAGAGGCTGAGTGTGATCCACATGCCACCCAAACAAGAGATCAATTGTGTCTCTAAATTGTTCATGAAATCCGCTAGGGTACATCTCCACGGCGGTTACGAGCACATCCAATATCGCTTTGAATAATTCCGCATTTTCTGTCGTCTCAATCGAAGTTACTAAATTATTGATGAGGTTTTCAATGTGATCTTCAAGAATTGGTTTCTTTGCTTCGAGAGCGAACGTTTCTTTCAAACTGATTGTCAAAAGGATTTGGATTTCCTCACTTACTATATTCATTTTGTTGAATAGCCAATGTTGATATCGTTCGAAATCACTTTCTTGCCCCATTACATAACCCATTCGGCCCAATACCCTGGCTGCCTGTTGTTTTGCCAACGGTCCAGGAGAGACGTGAAGAATATCAAAAGCGGATTCTCCGAGAATGTGGAATGCTTTTCGTACATAGTAGGCATTGTCTGGTAACAAAAGTACTTCCAGAAGTTTTTTAGATATTGCTATAGCAGTGTCTTGATCTGTCTCATTATTTAATCTTCGCAATAGTTTCGATATTCTCGTATCTTCAGGAAGATTTAACTTGATCTCTGGTTTCTTTTCTATTTCGTAGATTTTCCCTCGATAAGATCCTGAAATAAAATAAGTTTGCTATGAACTCACACATATAAAAAATTCTTTGTTTTCAAGTAACACTTATAAAAAAATGCAAAGTTCATTAAAAAATAATGTATGTACTTTCGAATTTACTAAAAATATATACGAATTTTCGACTGAAATTATGTTTAGCTGAACTGACCCAAATGAGAACTGTAATTCAGAGTTGATGTTTCGATATTCTATGAGGGACAGGATTCTCAGAGCACTCAGCGGGCACTAAATGTGTTCGGTGGTTTCCGGGAATTTAACAGCGTAGTTGATAACTGATCCCTTCTGGGATCGATGGTAAAATGATGACGTTTCAGCAGAGTCACATCTACCCTCTTCAGGTCGGTTCGCATAATTCTCGTAGCCTTCTGCTTTTGCTTCTAGTTACTTGAATACAAGTAGTATAGTATTAGTCCCGAAGTAAAATTCTTCGATTGAAGTAAACATCATAAGACCAGTCTTTTTTCATTTTCATTGTATAACAAATGCTAGAGATTAACTGTATTACAAAACACAAAGTAAAATTACTTTTCAGTAAAAAAACACTCGACTTGTGACAGTAGGATAGAAGTGGAACTTGTTGTCAGCTAAATGACTTAATTTTGAAGTAAAATATTGGATATCAGACAACCTCTATGCATATTCCTGAATGGAATACACATACACACTGACATACCAGAAGTAACCATCAAATTATTTGAACATTAAAACCCCAAAAAACATGTTTTTTGTTTTTAAATTGTAAGTGTTGACGTGGTCATAATAATGCTGTCAATAGAGAAGTTGTAGAGAATCAGAAAATTTTCAAGGTACAATTCTTGATTTTTTGGCAGAGAAAAAAAGGAAAAACCGATAAAAAGCGATTTTTTTTAATTAATAATTTTGTTGTAGTATTAGCTGGAACATTAATCTCCATCTTAATGATTGCTTATGATGTCGAGATTAATTGGACTCAAGATCAATATTGTCTGTTAAGTATATCTTACACAATTTCAGTTTAATAATTTATAGAAATATTTGAAAGCACATAAAATGTACTTCATTTTGTATGTCTTCAATGTTCGTTATAATACTGTAAAATGTATTAATAATGCTTGTGAATATTAATGTAAAGGTGCGATCCTTCATTGTCAGATGATGACTATTGAAAACATAATTTGTCATAAATTTTGAGCAGTATAAAATGTAAAATAAAATGCTATAAACAAATTTAAGAGAAAACTACTAAAATCAAAAGGTAGTAGTCGAAATGCCGATGAGTACACACGCGTGTGCTCAGTGCTCCGATAATTTCATTGTTAACTCAAAGAATATTCAATGTAATCTGTGTGAACAGTATTTTCATCTACAATGTGTTAGACTGAAAGATCAAGTGTCAAAATATTTGCAAGACATTGAAAACTTAAAGTGGTTTTGCGGAAATTGTATACGAGTTGTTAACGACAAGTTAAAAAACCTGCTAAAAAATGATGGAGATAAAACTACCGAAATTTTGGAGAAGACTAATAAGCTACTTGAATTAGTCGAATTACAAAAAGCTGAAAAAATGAAACCTCTTTGGTCCGAAATTATAGGACAAAAAAAGAAAGTCGAGCCATTAATAGTTAAACCAAAAACTGGTGTAAAAGATTGTCAGTCAACAAAAAAGGAATTAATAAAAAAAGTAAACCCAGCAGACATCGCAGTATCAATAACAAAAATAAAACCGGCTGCCCAGGGAGCATTAGTCATTCACTGTGATAGTAAAAAATCATTAGAAAAATTAAAAACCAAAACGGAAGATGTATTAGGCCAGGAATATGAAATAAAAGTTGGCAGTCCATTAAAACCAAAAATTAAAATAATTAACGTCAGGGAAGAGGATGTTGCAGATAAAACTCAGTTCATCTCTCAACTTTTAAGTCAAAACTTTGATGATAGTGTGGACATTAGTAATGACATGGTGGTAGTTCATAAGTTTAAATCTAAGATAAAAAATACATGGAACATAATAGTTGAAATGTCTAATAGTCAATATAGTTATTTAGCTAAAAATAGAGATAGGATATTTATAGGGTGGTCAAGCTATAAATTTTTTGAGTTTATAAGTGTATTAAGATGTTTTAACTGTTGGAAGTACGGTCACAGAGCAGATAAATGTACCTCTAAAGTAATCTGTCCTTATTGCAACAACAACCATAAGAAAGAAGACTGCAGCTGTACTGAATATGAATGTACAAACTGTAAGTTCGCGGTAAATACACTAAAATTAAAAAACATAAATTTTCAACATCATGTATTTGACCCAAGTTGTGAAAGCTATTTAAGACAAGTTTCAAAAAATAAAGACAGAATCAGTTACAAATAGCAATCAAAGGCTGTTTTAACAGATTTGGTGTTGTGTATAAATGTACAGGGTTTAACCACAATTTGTTCAATTAAAACAATTATTATCTGATGTTAATCCTATTATTGCAGTAATAACAGAAACTCATATAACAGTTGATATTGTAGCGTCTGAATATCATATAGAGGGTTACAGCAGTTCAGTAAACTTTTCTAATAGTAGACATACGGGGGGAGTAATTTGTTACGTTAAAAATAATGTTAAATATCAAGAACAAACAGTAATTAGTGTACCCAAAGAGTTTTGGCTTTCATTGCTTAAGATTAAGGTGGGTCGTCAACCTGTCATAATAGGAGGAGTATATAGATCACCTAGTGGATCTAAATCAACTTTTTTAGAT
This sequence comes from Octodonta nipae, assembly GCA_034190945.1. Lineage (NCBI taxonomy): Eukaryota > Metazoa > Arthropoda > Insecta > Coleoptera > Chrysomelidae > Octodonta > Octodonta nipae. The sequence continues at coordinate 38,695,131 of CM067219.1, forward strand.
TATCTTCATCAAACACTTGAGCGTGAAGATTTAGGTATTAATGATGTGATAATTATGGGGGACCTAAATATTGACCTCTTAACAGTAAATCATGACACGATAAGACTCATGGACATTGTGCATTCCGCTGGCTTTCGACAAATAGTTAAACAACCCACAAGAGTTACTCGGGACTCTAGTACATTGTTAGATTTAATAATTATAACAATAATTTTAAAGAAATCAAACGTAAATTTCCAAACTTTACCGATCATGATATTATTGGAACTGAAATTAATGTTGTTCCAAAGCACGACACAAAACTGATATGTTCGCGATTTATCACAAAAGAAAAAATTGACAATATTAAAGTAGATCTAATTCAGCAAAATTGGGAGTATACATCTACTGATGTTGACTTGCTGTATAATTGTTTTATGTCTAACATAAAATCAAGTTTAGATAAAATAGTTCCTGTAGAAACAAAAAAATACTATAATCGTAATGGTTGTATTGATGATGAAGTCAGAAATTTACAGAAGCAAAGAGATTTGTACTATAAAACGTTTCGATACACAAATAGCCCATTAGACTTTGAAAATTATAGAAAGAAAAGAAATGAAGTTGTAACATTAATAAGAGAGAAAGAAAGATTATTCTATGAAAAAAATATTGTGGAATGTAAAAATGACAGTAAGAGGATGTGGTTTACATTAAAACAAATAATAAAAAATAAAAATACGAAGTTTGATATTAACTTAATAGACATGGGTTCAAATAATGTTAAAGAAGAATTAAATAAATTTTATTTTAACAGCATAGAAGAAATTTCTCAAAGTATTTCTGCTCCTACAAATTTTGTGGAAATTGATATTAATGTTAATTCTAGTATTGATACTTTTCCTGTCATTTCTATAAATAAATTACAAAAAAATAGTGACTCAGTTAAAAAACAAAGCAACTGGTGATGATGTGCTTACAATTTCGTTACTAAGAGATCTATTCTCAGTAGTAGGGTATCCTTTATTGTACATAGTAAATACTTGTTTGCAAACTGGTGTAATACCAGCAGTTTTAAAATGCAGTACTATAATACCTGTACCAAAGATAAATCAACCCAGCAAACCAGAAGAACTAAGACCTATCAACTTACTTCCAGTAATTGAAAAAATTATTGAAATTTTAGTATATGAGCAGTTAGTGGAATATCTAAACAATAATAAGTTGTTGTTTGTCTGCCAATCTGGATTCAGGCATAATCATTCGACTGATTCTGCATGCCAATTAGTGTGTAATAAATGGAAAAAGGACATTGATGACGGCAATATTGTAGTTAGTGTTTTCGTAGATTTGAAAAGGGCATTCGAAACTATTGATAGGAAAAAACTGTTGTCAAAATGTGACGCTTACGGAATAAAAGGTGTAGTCCTTAAATGGGTGGCAAAACTACCTTAGTGATAGGAAACAGAAAACAAAGTTAGATGGTAGCTGTTCAGATGAAATCCGAACAAACTATGGAGTTCCTCAAGGCAGTGTACTAGGGCCGCTACTCTTTATTTTATATATTAATGATCTGCATTACTATCTCAAACATTCATTTATCAATCTTTTTGCTGATGATACATTAATTTCAGTCTCTGGTAAAAACTATAACAGTGTGGTTGAAGTCATGAATGAAGAGTTAAACATTCTTAACAGTTGGCTTATGACCAATAAACTGAAACTGAATGCTGAAAAAACCAAGTGTATGATACTGGGAAGCAAAATCAACTGCACTAGATTTAGCAAAGGGAATTTTTCAATAATGATTAACAATTCAGTAATTTCCTATGTCAATGAGATAAAGTATCTCGGTATTATATTTGACCCACAACTAAATTTCAACAGGCATATAGACTTTTTATGTAAAAAAATAGGTAAAAAAGTTGGATACTTTTACAGAATTTGTAGAAACTTGTCCTTATGGTGTAGAAAAATAGTATACAACACAATAATATTTCCACATTTTAACTACTGCATGTCAATATTACTCTCCTGCTTATCAGAACAAATTCATCGTTTGCAGATACTACAGAATAAAGCAATGCAGATTGTACTCCGGTGTAGCAGGTCAACTGCAATAAACTATATGCTACTAAAACTTAAATTTTTTAAATGTTAATCAGTTGATTCTGGAATCCGCTTTATTGCTCATTTTTAAAATTATAAATAAAAATGCTCCTTCTTACCTGCGAGATTATGTTATTAAAAGGTCAGATATGCTTGATTACAATTTAAGATTTAATGATCAATTCTATATACAAGTCTTCAATACAAGTTGTATGGAAAAAACACTGTTCATTTGAGGGCTTAAAATATATAACGAGCTTCCACTTACAGTTAAGACATCACATAATATAAAAAGTTTTAAATCTAATCTAAGAAAAATGTATTTTAATTTATAGGTTATTATTGTTTATTCTGTTGATTGTCATATTTACTGAAGTATGTATGTACAGATTGTTAGGTAGTAGTTTTTTAAGCTAAATAAAGTTCTATTCTATTCTATAACATTTTGATTTTGAGGGGAGCACAACTAATGAAGCTTCTCCAGAAACAATATACTGTCTTGCATTCAACTTCCAAAAAGTTAGTACCAGTTATTTACATCATAAAAATGAAATCAAACAAAATTTCAACTCTTTTTTGGACAACAGCTATGAATAACTAAAAAAACACCTTTTTAAGTTTTTCACAATAAATTCAATAATTAACCATACACATTAAACAAACTTAGTTTTGACACTAACCTATTATTTTGTTAATGCAAAGTTACTAAAACTGGGCAAATTATGATTTTTGCCACTATAAACACCATATATAATTAATTAAGAAATTAAAATTTATTAACACTTTCTATGTGTTAGGTGATTTAACTTTTTAAGAAAAGCCAATAAAACACCTGTGGATTTTTTTGTAATTGAAAATACCAAATTTCCCTAATTTTATTTTAAAATATACTCCGAAATTTTGTGAAGACAATGTTGAAGTTTTGAGTACAACTATTATTCAATGTTCAATAGCACTGCATATATAATAAATTTAATTACAAATACAAACACTGCAATTTTATTATTAAAACATTCTTAACAATATTACACAATATTTATTAATATTGTGTAAAATACTTAAATTAAACTTAATTTACAGAAATAACTACTTTTCTGAGACAGTGACATAGTGTTTCAACTTCTCAAAGGTTATCTATCCATTTTGATAGAAATTGTAAAAACATGAAAAGAAAACAAAATAAAAACCACACCTTTGATTCTTGCCTAAAAATATTTAATAAGCTTTAAAGAAAGCCTCATAGAAACTCCCAGGATAATTGAAAGAGATTATCAGTAAAAATAATTTCAATGTGAATTAAAGTATGTATTACTATCTATATAAACTGTCATTTTATCCAACAAATTGTTTCCTTAATTCATTTCTTATAACCAAATTCATAATTTTAAATTGTCACTCAATAACTCCTAAATAGTGGAATGTTTGCTGAAACAAAACATTGTGTAGAAACATACAATCTGAATGAGTCATGACATAATTTGCATGGCATCATTATCTTTGTTATCATTTTAATTTTTCACAGATATGTAATAAATAATTATAGATCTCATTCAACTAAAAAATTGAACAGCCAAGTAGATATATATATATTATATATATATATATATATATATATAAACAAAAATATGTAACAGATAAGATTTAACAAAATACCTGTAAATAAAACTTATCAATATATTGTTGTGTATGTATTATACACTGGTCAAGTAATCTAATACAGCTGATGGTAAATAATTCATTGAATAGCTGTTTTGTACGAACCTTGGTTTGTTAATAAACTTCTTAAGTTGTATTAATTAAAGTATTAATAAACTTCATACCTATTGCCTCAATGTTTCTCGAATCATATTTTCTTAAATTCCAAACATCAGTATATTCTCTGTCTGACCTTTTATTAGAACCAGAACCTCTTCCTCTATAACCCCTTCTGTCATTCACCCTGCTAGATCTGAATTCTGTTGATCGTGATCTACCCACACCTTTGCTATATTTTCCATCTCTCAGGTAGGAATTATTTCTTCGACTGGAATCATCGGCATCCTCGTCTATACTATTATATGAATTATCATCTGAATCATGAACATCTCTAGAGCTTTTAGAAGCCCTTATTTTGTATGGAGTGTTTGAGATCATCACTTACATATCGGTGTCGTTTTTCGTTGCACAATTTAGAATTTTTCTAGCATCAACCTGGTAACAATAAAATTTTATATTTATTAAACATATTGTGTTCAAAAAATGTTACATACCTCTTATACAGCGGAAAAATGTTTGTTTAAAATTCTTAACTATGATAATGTCAACAGTCACACAATTTTTAAATGACCTTTAGGATAACGTCTTCTTCTGTTCTTCTTCGGTTGTTGACATATGTCTGTGCAAAGTTCTCTTTGTATGATCTGTGGTGCAAAGTCGCTGTCGCCTTAGATCATTTATCTAGATATAGAACAAAAAATCGTGGCATATCAGTAAGAGGCTATTTCACTTAGATGGTCGGTTGAACAACATGCTTTAGGAAGCAGCTGAGTGAAATACTCTTGCCCTATTGCCCTAGAGACATTTGCAGCAGGCTGAAAGTAAATGCTCTAAGGCTGTCGCTAACAATATAGATATATCATATAAATTCTTAGAGCATGTACTTTCTATTCTAGAGATAGCCTGCAATACACAAAATCGTGGCAAGGCTATAAAGAGAGGGCAACATAGACAGAAACACGCTATTTCACTTGGTGCGTGGAAGCCAAGGATATTATTATGCTTGCGTGGAAGCAACCAATAAATAACATGCTGATCGTATTTCATTGGAAGCAGCTCCCAACCGAGTAAAATAGCCTCTTGCCCTCTTTATGCCCCTCTCTCTTTAGTCTTACATTGTTCTGCAGGCTATCTCCAGAAGTTACAAGCTCTTAGTCTAGGGTTAGCCTGCAATCTTAGAGCATGTATCTTCTGGAGATAGCCGGCAATGCACTAAATCGTGGCAAGGCTAGAAAGAGAGGGCAATAGAGACGGTAACAGGCTATTTTCACTTGACACTTCCCAATCCAGTGTAATAGCCTCTTGCCCTCTCTCTTTTTAGAGGTGTGCAAACTGCTGAGGTGCGCATCCAGCCAGCTACAGGGAATGCAAAGAATTCCCAAAGAAGAAAGAAGAACAAAGACCAGAAACAACAGGGAAGACAAGGCTCAACTATGCAGCAGCAGCAGCAGAGTAACAATATAGAAACAGTAGGACAGAACTGCCTCACTATGATGGAGGAAATGAAGAAATTGTATCAATCATTCATGGAGGTGGCAACGCAACTAACTCCGAACCTGAACGGATAAGACGACCCCAACAGCACTGAAAATAATGAACTGGAACGCCAACAGTATTAAAAATAGGAAGAATGAGCTAGAAGTGTACTTAGAAGAAAACAACGTAGAGGTGGCGCTAGTCCAAGAAACATTTTTAAAGAAAGAGGACGACTTCAGAATAAGAAACTACACAATATACAGAAGAGACAGACCAAACAGAAGACCTGGCGGGGGAGTACTAATAGCAGTGAAGAACAGAATTGAACACCAGGAAGATGACCCATACACTGCGGAAAACATCGAGAATGTGGCAATAGAAGTGGAGATGAGGGACGGTCAACTGATTCAATTAATCAGCGCGTATCGACCACCAAACAAAGAGCTGAACAATAATGATTTAAATTTATTTTTCAGAAACAACAGGGGGGCTAAATTCGAAGCACACAAATTGGAACTCAAGAATAACCACAACAAGCGGCAGGAAACTACAGGACCACGCAGAAAGGTAGCAGTATGACGTTATAGGACTAGCGAATCCCACACACTACCCAGCCAGAGGAGAACGACCGGACGTACTGGACATATTCATATTACAAAACACCAACATGGACTACGACATCGAAGCCAACGCAGGACTTATCAGATCACGATGCGGTGACACTAACGGCAACAAGTTGGAGAAACGAGCAGCCAACTAGAACGGCAACAAGGACTAACTGGGAAGGAGTCAGGACAACGCTGACAGAAAGAGCAAGGATAACACCAATAATAGACGGGATAGATGAAGAGGCAAGGGTAATCAGAGGAGAGATCACAGCAGCACACGAAACAAACACTACGACTACCAAGAGATATCTACACAGGGGACATCCCGAGACAAGTGTAGAAGAAGATCAGAGAAAGGAACAGGAACAAGAGAAGATACCAGTTAAACCAGGATAAAACAAAGAATCAACAGACTGAGCAGCGAAATAAGAGAAGAATTGAAGGAGCACAGAAGTGAGAAATGGGACCACTACTTACAAGGACTGGACATAGGCAAAGGCACACACTGGCAAATAATTAGAAGAATAAGGATGAACAAGGACACGAAAACTACAACACCACTACAAGGGAGAGACGGACTAAAATACAGAACAAAGGACAAGGTAGAAATATTCGCAGACGCAATGGAGGAATAGTTCAACACAGATCAAGGAGACGACAGGCAATTCGAGGAAGAAATAGAAGAAAAAGCCCAAGAGATTAGAACACGACGCCCCAACGAGGATCCAATTAATGAAACGACAATGGAAGAGATAAAGGACATCATAGGAAAGCTGAAAGTCAGAAAAGCACCAGGATGGGATAAAATATCAAACAGGATGTTAAAGGAACTACCAAACGTGTACATAGATAAACTAAAAACATTATATAATCATATTCTGTTTCAGCAAAATTACCCAGAAGAATGGAAGAAGACGGAGATAGTGATGATCCCAAAACCACAAAAGAGCAAGAAACTACCAGGGAACTACAGACCGATTAGCCTACTAAGCCACACCAGCAAGATAATGCACAGAATCATTCTGAGAAGACTGAAGGAGCAAGCGGGACAGCTAAACATCACTCCAGACGAACAGAGCGGATTCAGAGAAGGACATTCCACAGAGGACCAGGTAATGAGGATGGTAGAAGACATCGAGAACAAGAAGACAACGTGCGTCATATTAGTCTGAAGTTGGTAGACAATGTAACTCGTTCCTCGAAGTTTCCTTGGACTTCCATCGTCTTGAAGTGGTTGATCTCACAACGTTTCAATAGCTATGTATCTGCTATCGTCATTAGGTGAATGATAGAAAATTCAGAGTATCGGTCGTATTTATATTATACCCTTAACCGGTCATGCGTCGCCGATCATGGTCATTGGGCCTTATCTGGTCCAATCAGCGTCGTCGCAGACGGCAGAGGCCGAAGAAGAGCTCTCCAAATATTTTTAATTTGGACGCTGTGCTCGCTAATTATATTTTCGTTCGAGATTATATATGCCGTCTCTATGAATTTTCTTTTGTACCAGTGCTCCTCCTTGTGAATTGCTCTAGCCTGGTCCCAGTTGATATTATGGTGTTCGGTCCATGCGTGAGTAGCTAACCCAGACTTCGTTACCTCTGCCCTTTGAGTAGCTGTGCGGTGTTCCTTAATCCTGGTGTCCAGCGGTCGCTTTGTCTCTCCAATGTAAATATTGCCACATTCACACGGTATGCTGTATATACAGTTATTTGATATTGCTGGTGCGTCGGGCCTCGTTCTTGTTATCATGCTCCTCAAGGTGTCGTTGCTTTTGAAGATAATTCTGAATCCATAGTTGTGTGCAATTCTTCGAAGTTTCTCCGACAGGCCTTTAGTATACGGTAATAGTAGAGTTGCTACCGTGGTATCCTCTTCCTGCCTAGTTGGTTTGTCCAGCTCTTCAAACGCCTTGGTAATGATCGTTTCCGGATATCCATTCGCCAAAAGGTCTTCTCTAAGTTTCACTTGTTATTCTTTGAGGGCTTCTGGTGTGCTGAAAATATTTTTGGCTCTATGGATTAGTGTTTTGATGATGCCTGTTTTCGTTGCTGACGGGTGATTGGAATTGTAGAGAAGGTATAATCCTGTATGAGTAGCATTTCTGTAGACTGTTGTTTGGATTCCCGTCCTTGTCCTTTGACACTTTACATCAAGGAATGGTAGGCACCCATTCTCTTCCAACTCCATGGTGAATCTAATGGATGGTTGGGATTGGTTCAGGTGCTCCAGGAATGCCTGTAGTTCTGTCTCTCCATGTTGCCAAATAATAAAGGTGTCATACCTCAACCATAGCTTAGGCTGTTTCTCGAAACTCCTCAGTGCATGTTCTTCGATCCATTCCATGTAGATGTTGGCGATGGTTGGTGATAACGGGGAACCCATAGGCAATCCATCTTCTTGCATGGAGAACTGGTCCTTCTCCTGAAAGTAGCAGTTCTTGAGGCAACATTCAAGAAAGTCCATGATTGAGTCTATTGGCAGCTCCGTCCTGTCTATCAGGGTTTCGTCTTCAGTAAGTTTCTTTCTCACTATGTTGAGAGATTCGTCTAGTGGTACGTTCGTGAAAAGGCCCAAGTTCCATGGATCCGATGATTTCGACAAAGTGCTTTGAGTCCTTGACGTGCGATGATGTTTTGCCCTCCAAAGGTTGGATGATTGGCAGAAGGAATTTCGATAGTGCTGCTGTTGGTGAGTTGCGCGAACTTGTAATCGGTCTGAGAGGTACTCCAGCCTTGTGTATCTTGGGTAGTCCATAAAGATGTGGTGGTGATGTGGCGTCAATTTTCTCCTTGTCTCGGGTAGAATGTATTCAGCATGATCTCTGAGAGTGTTGTAAGTTTTCCGTTCTATTTTGGATGTTGGATCAGTAGGCAGTGGCTTGTATTTTCCTTTCGACAGTACTTCGTCGATTTTCTTGTTGTATTCCGTTCTGTCCATCAGGATGGTGGCATTTCCTTTGTCAGGTGGTAGAATGATGATAGATTTGTCGTCCTTAAGTGTTTTTATGATTCTCCTTTCGGATTCGTTGATGTTTTGTTTGATGTGTTATGTTTTCTCAATTGCGGTTCTGACTTTCCATCGGAATTCCTCCAGTTGCGGTGTTTCTTTGCTGCCTATTGCTGACTCCACGGAACTGATGATATCTAGTACTGGCATCTTTTTTGGAGCTACAGCGTAGTTTAACCCCTTAGAAAGCAATGTTTCCTCGACTGCTGTGAGAACTCTGGATGACAAGTTCACCACTGTTTTCCTGTTGGTCGTATCCTTCGGCAACTGCTTCCTGGTAAGTTTGTGAAGTTTATCAGTGTGCACCTTTTGCCCGATTCGTCTGATGTTGCCACAGTGTTTTTGAATCGAAGCAAAAATTGCCGTGTGATCCTCCTCGTGTGTGCATCTTCTGATTTCTTGAAACCTTTCTTTTGCGTCCTGCGTCATATTCTTCGACGTGGAGCGACCTTTCGACTAGATATGGTAAAGCGGACTATTAGCAAAAATGGAAGGCGGGATTCAGCAGGAAGATCATCAGGGTAATACAGGACTACCTAACAGGACGGACATTCAGCATCAGGATCAACGAAACCACATCGACGGAAAGGAGGATATGGGGAGGAACGCACTATCACCGACGCTGTACAGCATCTATATCAGAAATCCAGGACATGGAGCAATGGGCAAAGATATGGAAAATCAAGATCAACGCGGGAAAAACGCAGACGATAGCCATAGGAAGGAGGAGGATGCCGGACCAACCAACTAGAAGACTTACGGGAGGAGGAAATCACATCGGATGGAGCCAAGACGTAAAATATCTGGGGATACACGTGGAAGAAACATGTAGTAGAGACAGTGAAGAAACCAAATCAAGGATCAGCCAACTCAACCAGATGATAGGAAGAAGAAGCAAACTACAACTGAGGACGAAGAGAAACATCTACGAAGCATCAGTGAAGCCAATCATCACATATGAAGCCAGAATCTGGGGACAAGCTGCAGCAACGCACATCAAGAAATTAGAGGCAGTACAGAACAAAGCACTAAGGAGGATGACGGATGCCCCATGGTACCTGAAGAACAACCAACTAAGAAGAGACCTAGAGATGACTACAATCAAGGGAGAAATAACGAAGAGAACGAAGACAACCATAGCAAGGATGGAACAGCATAGGAACCCACTGATGAGAGAGGCAACCAACTACGATGAACATGAGAGACACAGGATGAAAAGACCACGGCAAGCGCTACTACAAGAGGACGAAACAGGTGTGAAGAGAAGAAAGAGAAGAACACCGGGAATAGGATAAGAAATTAGGGAATAGGATATATGATATATTAGGTAATGAATATCTTAGGGAATTAGCATTATATCAAATAGGAAAAAGAACGTAGGGAAGTAATATAATTAGAATTAGAGGATAGGAGTAAGGAAATTTCTGTAATTTTAGCTCTGAAAATAAAGGTATGTTATGTTATGTAGTGCAGGCACCTCTATATAGTACAAGCTCTAAGAATAAATTTGCTTAAGGCCCTAGAGCTTACTTAGTATATGCTCTAAGAATAAAGTTATTTACAGAACCTTTAAATTGGAATTCAAAATATCAGATTTTTTACATTTTTTCAGTAATGTTCCCAAAATGAATTTACAAGTATTACTGATTCCGTGGGTTCAATTAATAAAAAAAATTTACAGTCGCAATAAACGTCTTTATTTAACCCAAATAAACTCACTTATGACAACACAAAGGTTAGAGGATAGTATATAAATGATTGCAAACTGCAAATTTACTATATGAATTATTTCTAACTTTAGGCTTAAAAATAGCCTCATATATTTTACTACCCTTACGAGAATTTAAAGGATTTTGAACGCACGAGAATATATCGTTTCTAGTTAGTTATTATGATCTTCAAAATGATTAGATTTTTAATCGCCAATTGAATAAGGATATCTAGAGATTACAGATGACTATAGAGATTCCCAAATTGGGAGCTGTGCTAATATAATTCTGATTACTGAAATCAACTGATAGAGAGCTGGTGACAGTACCGGCCTAGCCCCGCCCTATAATAACTCAAACGGAAATGATCACTGAGCGTCAAGGGCAATCACAAGCAGCCGTTCACGGAACCGACCGATAAGCGCCGAACCGCGACTATATAACAGCTCGCTCACTATTATAGATCTTAGTCTTAGTATTCGAATAATTAGAAGCGTCAGCAGAAGGATACGAGCATTATCGAACCGATCTGAAAAGCACAGATCATACAATAGAGAACTGAAGAGGGTATGTGTAACTCTGCCGAAACGACTTCCTTTTACCATCGATCCCCGGATGAATCAGTTATCAACTACGAGGGTGAATTCCCAGAAACCACCTAATTCATTTCGTACACGCGAAAACAAAGAATAAATTTAATGAATCCCTATGGGGAGAATACTTTTCATTTGTGTAAAACATTTGAGAAATTACGCGCGAAAAGAAGTAAACTTTTATTCAAGAAGAAGAACAGAAAAACACAAAATATCTTCACAAAGTGAAAAACGCTCACAGTCTAACCTCGCAGCAATTGGAAAAGAATAAAAACGTCTAAAACTTATCTTCATGCCAAATGAACTCTACCTCTATTAGCGTGTTGGCTAAGGAATTCAATTACGCTATTGCTCCTTCTCACATACCAACAGAGAGCATATGTAGCGTGAAAACAGAAGGTTCAAAATTATATGAGAAGACCGCAGAAATAATTCGACATGATGTGTCACACATACTATAAGAAAGACTAAACCACCCAAACGGAACCTATCTATAGAATAAAATGAGGCCTTGAAACAACTTTGGCATTTTACCTGCGGGTAAAGGATATGCGACTGTAATTTTAGATACAGCGGATTACTCAAACAAAATACATATATTGCTAGAAGATCCAGCATGCAGACAAATTACTACTGACCCAACAACTTACCTGGAGAAAACAACTAAGGCCAAAATCCAAGCACGCAGTATGGACAAAAATGCCCAACAATAACTCATTCCACGAGAAACGTCATCGAGATGTCCGAAATTCTACAGGCTGCTAAAAGTAAATATAGAAGGTGCACATTTCAGACCAATAGTAAGCTCAATTAGATCCCCAACACAGCAGCTAGTCAAATACCTAGCCCAACAAATCCAACCCTTTCCAGAGAGGGCAGACTCATGCGTGAAAAATTCGACACATTTCATTGAAATACTTAGCAAAACAGTTTTACAACCAGATTGTCTTCTTGTAAGCTTTGACGTAGTGTCCGTTTTCACCAACATCCCTATCGACGAAGCCATGGATATCATAATAGGAAAATGAAGAATACCTGCTTCTAGATTTCACAACGCATTGTCTGAAGAACACCTATTTTGTTTACGAGAACCAACGATACAAACAAGTGGAAGGAGCTCCAATGGGCTCAACACCCTCGCCAGTAACAGCAAAACTCTTTATGGAGAACCTTGAGGAGTTGGCACTAAGAACAGCAAGTCTTAAACCCAGTTTATGGTTACGATATGTAGATATACCTTTGTGATTTGGCCTCATGGGAGGGAACACCTCAACACATTTTCAGATCACCCTTATTGGTATTAATAATAATACTAATGTCTGGACATGACAGCATGCGGGACGTCGGTGGCAGGGTGCTGAGGAGGCGGGCCCCTGTCGTCCAAAGAGCTACAGCCCAAGAACCAGAAGAACCACAACAACACTCACCAATACAGTCACAACAACATCGTGACCATCGCCAACGGAGTCAAACGAGAACTCCACCCGCAGAAAGTGTTGCGCAGGATCAACAGCCAGCGCTCACTCAAGCGGGACTGAAAAGACAGCGCATGAAATGGACTGGCGCCATGAATGAATTTATAATGCGCACGTTTTACAGAATTACGAACCTTGGCCAGGACAAGACTGGATATCGCCAAATACTCCATCAAGAGTTCTGTGGTGAGTACCCAGAGCTTCAAGTTACTGAACAGAGAGTCGCAGATTAATATCGTGTCATCTTGAGAAATGGCCTTATTTCGCCTGAACAACAGGATAGAATAAAGAGCGAAGTGGAGCGCGAACTGTTTGGTCGAAATACAATCGATCTAGAGCCTGAAACACCTTTGGCACAAAGAGCGGACGAGACTCAAGAACTACAACAAGAACAGCCAACCAATGCTGTCCTGCTTGAGAAGATCCAAGCAGAAATGGAAGGAGCTCTTAGAGAGTATAGTGGAACAGATCCACTGACTAGGCCAGCTCTTCCCAAACTAAGATCTTCTAAGAAACTGGGTATCGTCTTGCAGGCTATGAACAAATTTATCTTGCCAAACTATGTTTTAGGTGCTAATACGTTACAGTCGCTACACACAATCATCTACTGTGCTGCAACTTCCATCTGCAGAACAATTGGGGTTGCAGTGAGACCAAAACAAGACCCTCCCCAATTTAGACAAACACCTCGAATACCACCTTGGCAAAGAAGACTTGAAGGGAAAATCCGTTCTCTTCGGAAAGACGTTGGAAGACTGACCGAGTACCAACAAGGAGTCAGGAACAACAGAATAGAAAGGCTTGTCAAGACTATCATGGACAATAACCAAATACACTCCCAGTGGGATGGAGAAAACATCACATCTCAGTAGTGTCTGGACAGTCTACGACAAAAGCTCTCTGTCTACACAAGTCGATTGAGAAGGTACAAAACCAGTAACCAACGGAAACTAGACAACACACTCTTCCGACAATCAGAAAAAGGGTTTTATAGAAAACTTAACAACAACAATAATAATGAAGCCCCTAGTTACCCCAGTAAAACAGACATCGAGGAATTCTGGAAAACACAGCTTTCCACAACAATCTCCTATAACTCCAGAGCCAGCTGGATTAATGAGGAGGAGGCTGCATCTCAAAACTGTGAGGACATGCAACACCAACCATTTACAACAGAAGATACATCCAACATAATGAAGAACCTCCATAACTGGAAAGCACCAGGACCAGATGGTTTACAAAATTACTGGATAAAGAAACTGTACGCAACCCACGAAACACTAACAGCCCTTATAAATGACGTAATTACCCACCCACACAAGATGCCTAGTTTCCTTACGCATGGTGGTGCACACCTCTTACCAAAGGACAACCTATGTGCACAGGACCCAGCAAAGTACCGACCAATCACTTGCCTTCCAACCTTATACAAACTCATAACATCGTGCATTAATCATCGCATTTTCAAACATTGTGAACTGAACAACATAATTACTCAACAACAAAAGGGATGCGCGAAAAATTCGATGGGTTGCAAAGAACAACTGATAATTGATTCAGTTGTCTGCAATCAAGCCCACGCCAAACGACGAAATCTCTACATGGCATATGTGGACTACAAAAAGGCCTTTGATTCAGTTCCACATGGTTGGCTCATAAAGGTGCTGAATCTCTATAAAGTGAATAATTGTATTATTAACTTTTTGGAATATGCCATGTCCACCTGGCAAACCAAAATCTCACTGAATGAAGCCAACTGTTCGATACAAACTGACCCTATTCCAATCAGAAGGGGTATATTCCAGGGAGACTCTCTTAGCCCGCTGTGGTTCTGCCTAGCCATGAACCCTCTCTCAAACAAACTGAACTCAACTAATTTTGGGTTCAGTCTCAAACACAACAACGTACAAGCATTAAAGATAAACCATTTGTTATACATGGACGACTTAAAGTTGATGGCAGCTACAAAACAACAGCTACATGATATGCTTAAAATAGTAGAAGGGTTCTCTAGTGATACCATATGAAATTTGGCCTAGACAAATGCCGAATTATTAATATAGTTAAAGGCAAAATACAGCAGGGGCACTTCGAAATGGGAGATGGCACCTCAATTGAATCTATGGGGGAAGGTCATACTTATAAATACCTTGGAATAAAGCAGGCTCAAAGTATTGATCACATGACTATGAAAAAGGACCTAACAGAAGGGTAAGACGACTGTTGAAAACCAAACTAAACAGTAAAAATCTGTTTCAGGCCATTAACACCTATGCGTGTTCAGTGCTCAGTTACTCTTTCGGTATAGTTAATTGGTGCAAGACTGACATTGAACAATTACAACGAAAAGCTCGAGTTTTACTAACAAAAGCTCAAAATCACCATCCAAAGAGCTCTGTCGAACGTACAACTTTGTCACGGTATGAAGGAGGAAGAGGATTGACAGATCTAAGTAAACTATTAGATCAACAAATTTCTATTTTGCGTAGTCATTTCCAGAAACTCGCAGAATTTTCTGATCTACATAGAGTCATGTGCCAGGTTGATGACTCAACACCACTGCGACTGACACAACAAAATGTCCAATTACACCACCAGACCACAGATCAGAAACTGCTGAAATGGAAAGAGAAGCCCCTTCATGGAAGACATATAAATGACGTCAACCAAGATTATGTCGACAGTGCAGCGTCGAACTACTGGTTGATCTCTGGTCATATGTTCCCTGAAACGGAAGGTTTATATTGGCAATCCGAGATCAAGTAATTCCAACTAAGAACTACCTAAAGTACATCGTTAAAGACCCTTCCATTAACAACGATAGATGCAGGTACGGTTGCCAAACATCTGAATCTATCCAGCATATCACAGGAGGTTGTCAAGCGTTCGCTGCAACTGAATACAAAGAACGACACGATGCTGTGGCAAAAATACTTCACCAGGAACTAGCACTGAAACATGAATTATCACAGTCGGTAAGATTACCATACTATAAATATAAACCAGAAGCTGTTTTAGAAAACAACAACTACAAGCTGTACTGGGACCGCACGATACTGACAGATCGGTCTGTTGCTCACAATAGACCAGATATAGTTTTGGTAGATAAAGTCTCTCGGAAAACAACTTTAATTGACATAGCAATTCCCAACAACAATAATATAAATATCAAGCAGGCTGAGAAAATAACCAAATATAGAGATTTGGAATTTCAAATAAAGACTCAGTGGAACATGAACAACACACGAACTGTACCAATTGTTATGTCAACAACAGACTAATCCCAAAACATCTATTAAACAATTTAAAATACCTCGGTCTGGACGAACATCTTTACAAACAAATGCAAAAAGCCGTCTTGTTAGGGACAGCCCGGACGGTCAGGAAATTTATGGGAAACTGCCGCCACGACTCCAACCACGGGCCTGAAAACCTGGCAAGGGCTCCCACAGAGCTAAACCCTTTTGATACCTAGGATATCTGGGGTTTAGTGAATTTTCCCCTTCCCCTTAGAGGGAGTGTGATGTCATACATTGTATGGTCAAGTCGGGGATACCCCGTGAGAGTGGTTTATCTTTAGTGCTTGTACGATATACCCCGTGAGAGTGCGGGTGGTTAAGAATACACTCTCGGTACGTGCTACCTGCAGTAAAAGGTGACTGAAAGCACAAACCGTTAACTAAGGTCAACCACCTGGTTAATGTGAAAACGGTTACGTCAAGGACAATTGCCTCGGACGAGCGACCTCACGGTCAGGGAGGTCGAGGGAATATGGAGCCTGGCTAAAATGAGAATGACATAGAGCAAGACATGGACCCAACCCGAAGTGCTTTGCCGGAGCAACCGACAACCACCAAGGCAGAACGCACACGACAACGAATGACATGGTCCAATGAAATGAACATATCTGTCATGCGTTGCTTTTTCAAAGCAACACAATTAGAAAGATTATCAACAGGTTACAGGCATAATCTTCATCAACTTTTAATTACAGAATATCCTCACCTGAGTGGAGTAGTAACTAAACAAAGACTTATAGATCAGAAAAGAGTTATAATTAACAACAATAGACTATCACATTTGGAAATACAAACCATAAAAGAGCAAGTAGCCAAAGAACTAAATGAATTTAATACAACACAAGAGCCAAATGCAGAAAACTCTAATAATACCGATATTGGAAACCAACTGCAACGACAGTTATCACAAGAAAATCAAATACCCCATGATCCGATTTCTAGACATGCAGAACAACAAGTAAATCTACAAGAAATAATCACCTCACTAGCCATATACCCCAAAATACAGCAAATAAAACAAGAAATTGAATCAAACTTAATTAAATGGAGAGGTAGCAATCCAACATCTAGACCATTCCTAAATTCCTAAAAATTAACAATAATATAATCGGCACATATATTCAAAATAACACAGAAATTGAAGAAATCCACTTAGTTATATATGCATGTGCCGCAGCAACCATCACATTAAACAAACAAAGAATTATAAAGAACACCGAATATAGAGTCAAAGAATACAAAAAACCAAAATGGCAAATAAGGTTAGAAAAAAGAATTGAACAATTTAGAGTTGAAATTGGTATAACTACACAATATGTCCCAGGGAATCGCAATAAAAAAGTAATGAAACACATCAGTAATATAATAAAAAATAGAACAAATACGGTTTACAGAACATCTTGAAATACTAAAACAAAAACTTGCCGTTTATGCAGCTAGGCTAAAAAGATACAAATACTCCAATAAAAGAAAATATGAGAAGACCCTCTTTGTCAACCAAGAAAAACTGTTTTATCAGAAAATTACATATAAACAAACGACAAACATAATACCACCAACAAAGAAACAAATTACCGAATTCTGGTGTGGCATATAGTCACTTCCAGTAGAACACAACATTAAAGCCCCATGGATAGAAAATGAAATAAAGAGATTACAAAAGACACCTGAACAACAACGGAGTATACTATTACAGAGGAGGAACTATCAAGAGTTATAAACAAAACTCATAATTGGAAATGTTCTGGATCAGACAGTATACAGAACTATTGGTATAAACAATTTACAGCGACACATAGACACTTAACTATACAAATAAACAGAATACTGGAAAACCCAAAATTAATGCCCAGTTTTATAACTGAAGGAAAGACACTCATTAAACCAAAAAACGAAAACACCCAAAATCCCGAAAACTACAGACCCATCACATGCCTTCCAACGATATACAAAATTATCACTTCTACCCTATGCAATAAAATAAATAAACATCTAACCGATCAGAATATAATAACAGAAGAACAGAAAGGATGTCGGAAATACAGTCAAGGATTTAAGGAACAGCTAACAATAGACAATGTTATCATGAAACAAGTAGAAAAAGAATTTAAGAATTTGCATACAACCTATATAGATTACAAAAAGGCATTTGACATGGTACCACATAGTTGGCTATTAAAAGTTCTTGAAATTTATAAGATACATCCTGTCATACAAGCATTCCTGGCCACTGCAATGAAAACATGGAAGACAAGGGTATAATTAAAGACAAACACCCAATGTTTGCAGACAGACTATATTTCTATTAAGAGAGGTATTTATCAAGGAGATGCACTAAGTGCTTTGTGGTTTTGTTTGTGTCTGAACCCACTATCTAATGTACTAAACAGTACCAATTATGGTTTCAAAATAAACCATCAAAGAACTACACTACATACAATAAGCCATCTGATGTATATGGACGATATTAAAATATTTACATCAACAACAAGTCAAATGCAGCAATTGTTAAAAATAACCGACACAATAACTAGTGATATGAGAATGGAATTTGGGGTTAACAAGTGCAAAATAGTTCACATTAACAAGGGAAAATGGACTAACACATCAACATCAACACTAACACAGATCAAACACTGAATACGGAAATCTTGCAACAAATGGGACAATATGAAACCTATAAATACCTCGGACTCAGTCAAAATAGAAAAATCAATCACACAGAAATAAAAAAACAATTACGTCACGAGTATAAAATAAGACTAGAAAAGATTCTAGATTCTAGCTTAAATTCCAAAAACATGTTTAAAGCTATCAATATGTTTGCTATACCCATACTGACGTATTCGTTTGGTATCATAAAATGGACTACCACTGACTTAGAAAACATTAATATCCTAACAAGAACCAAACTAACTAGCAAAACAAAACTACATCCTAAATCATGCAAGGAACGAATCACCCTAAGTAGGAAAGAAGGAGGTAGAGGAATGTTAGATTTACATCAACTTCATGATACACAAGTAAACACACTCAGAAAATGTTTCCATAATAAACAACATCCATTACATCGAGCCATAGTACAAATAGATAAAAATCACAGTCCACTTGATCTATCAACACCAAATCAAACAAACCCAACGGAAAGTGATGCCAGCGAAAAAAAAAAGCTAAATGGGCTGCCAAAGCGCTACATGGACGCCATTACAATCAAGTATATAATAATCAAAACGTTAATAGAGAACTCTCACAGAAATTTTTACAAACGGGCGAACTATTCCCAGAGACGGAAGGGTACATACTAGCAATACAGGATCAGGTTATAGCAACAAACAATTACAAAAAATTCATTATGAAAGATCAAACCATAGAAAATGATGATAAACAATTGATCATATTATATAAGGTTGCAAACTTTTAGCTGGAACTGAATACACAAATCGACATAACACAGCGGCTAAAATTATACATCAATCACTTGCAATCCTTTACAATGTAATAACAGAAGAACAGCCTTATTATAGGTATACACCTGTCACAGTCCTGGAAAGCAGAGAATACAAAATATACTGGGACCTTACAATACGCACCGATAAAACAGTCATGCACAATAGACCCGATATAACTGTTCAACTGAAGACCCAAAACATCACATATCTAATTGTCATAGCCAATCCTTCAGATCAAAACATAGACACAAAATACAGAAAAAAAAAGGAAAAGTACCAACAATTAGCTACAAAACTAGAGCGCATCTGGAAACAAAACAAAGTCGTAGTCATTCCACTAATAATGTCAGTAACAGGCGTAACACCACATTCATTTATACAACACTTAGAACAACTAAAACTACCGAATCACATACATACACAAATACAAAAAGCAGTTATACTCCACATATGTAATATCACCAGAAGTAGGGCATGTCTGGAGCCGGCGCTGGACATGACAGCACCAGGACGTCGGTGGCAGGGTGTTGAGGAGGCGAGCCCCTGTCGTCCAAAGAGCTACAGCCCAAGAACCAGAAGAATTACAACAACACTCACCAATACAGTCTCAGCAACAACGTGATCATCACCAACGGAGTCAAGCGAGAACGAGAACTCCACCCCCAGAAAGTGTTGCGCAGGATCAACAGCCAGCGCTCACTCATGCGGGGCTGATAAGACAGCGCATGAAATGGACTAGCGCCATGAATAAATTTATAATGCGCACGTTTTACATAGTGACTAACCTTGGCCAGGACAAGACTGGATATCCCAAATGCTGCATCAAGAGTTCTGTCGTGAATACCCAGAGCTTCAAGTTACCGAACAGAGAGACGCAGATCAATATCGTGTCATCTTGAGAAATGGCGTTATTTCGGTGCTGAAACTCTATAAAGCAAATAATTGTATAGTTAACTTTTTAGAATATGTCATGACTACCTGGCAAATTAACATATTTCTGAATGAAGCCGACTGTTCGATACAAACCGACTCTATCCCAATCAGAAGGGGTATATACAGGGAGGCTCTCTTACCCCGCTGTGGTTCTGCCTTGCTAGGAACCCACTCTCACACAAACTGAACTCGACTAATGCCCAATAATTAATATAGTTAAAAGTAAAATACAGCAGGGGCCCTACGAAATGGGAGATGGCACCTCAATTGAATCCATGGAGGAAGGCCACACTTACAAATACCTTGGAATAAAGCAGGCTCAACGAATTGATCACACTGCCATGAAAAAGGACCTAACAACAGAGTTTTATAGAAGGGTAAGACGACTGCTGAAGACCAAACTTAACACTAAAAATCTGTTTCAGGCTATTAACACCTACGCGTGTTCAGTGCTTAGTTACTCTTTCGGTATAGTTAACTGGTGCACGACCGACATTGAACAATTACAACGCAAAGTTCGAGTACTACTAACAAAAGCTCAAAATCAACATCCAAAGAGCTGTGTCGAACGTCCAACATTACCCCGGTGTGAAGGAGGAAGAGGATTGGCAGATATAGAAAAGTTACGTGATCAACAAATTTCTAATTTGCGTAATCATTTCCAGAAACTCGCAGAATTTTCTGATCTACACAGAGTCATATGTCAGGTTGATGACTCAACACCTCTGCGACTGACAGAACAACAAGTTCATATATACTACCAGACAACTGATCAGAAACTGCTCAAATGGAAAGAGAAGCCCTTTCATGGAAGACATATAAATGAGGTCAACCAAGATTATGTCGACAGTTCAGCGTCGAACTACTGGTTGACCTCTGGTCATATGTTTCCTGAAACGGAAGGCTTTATATTGGTAATCCAAGATCAAGTAATTCCAACTAAGAACTATCTAAAGTACATCGTCAGACCCTTCTATCAACAACAACCGATCACAGGCATATCACAGGAGGTTGCCAATCGTTCGCTGCAACTGAATACAAAGAACGACACGATGCTGTGGCAAAAATACTGCACCAGGAACTAGCGCTGAAACTTGAGCTATCACAGTCGTTAAGAACACCTTACTATATATACAAACCAGAATCTATTTTAGAAAATAACAACTACAAACTGTACTGGGACCGGACAATATTGACCGATCGAACTGTTGCTTACAATAGACCAGATATAGTTTTGGTAGATAAAGTCTTTAGAAAAACAACCTTAATTGACATAGCAATCCCTAACAACAATAATTTAAATATTAAGCAGGCTGAAAAAATAGCCAAATATAGGGATTTAGAATTTCAAATACAGAGACAATGGGACATGAACAACACTCGAACGGTACCAATTGTTATGTCAACAACAGGAGTAGTCCCAAAACATCTATTAAACAATTTGAAATACCTCGGTCTGGACGAACATCTTTACCTACTGATGCAAAAAGCTGCCCTGTTAGGAACTGCCCGGACGGTCAGAAAATTCATGGGGAACTGCAGGCACGACGCCAACCACGGGAATGATAACCTGGCAAGGGCTCCCACAGAGCTAAACCCTTTTGATATGTAGTATATCTGGGGTTTAGTGAATTTTCCCCTAAAGGCACACCTTAGAGGGATATGTGATGTAATACATTGTATGGTCAAGTCGATAGTTTATTTTGCACATTATTTATATATATATATATATATATATATATATATATATACAATGTGTAAGTATAATAAAGAGAAGGTATAAATACAAAAAAAATAACAAAAGTTAAATGCAAAATTAGAGTGCCAAAACAGTAAAAACTGATACAAAGTGGACACCCTATCACTCCTAACGCTAGGAATGTCATTATTGTTAAGACAGATGCATATTTTCTCTTCAATTTGATGTCGGTATTTACCAAAAAATAATACGTAAGACTTAGATGGATTAATAATTAATTCATGGCGTTTTGATTCAACAGCTAATCTATTAAGATGAGAATTTATTATATCTTGGGCTATTCGAAAATCAAAATGATCGAAAGATATTTGAGTATCATCTGCATACAAGTAGGATTTGCAGTGTTGTAATGAAAGAATAATATTAGATGAATAAATACTAAATAAAAGCGGGCCCAAAATACCTTGTGGAACACCTCTAACGACCAATTTAGCATCAGAGTAACCTATATCTGTTTTAACAAACTGTCTCCTATTTTGAAGATAACTGCACAACAAATCTGTAGCATTGGAAACGAAACCACACTAGTGTAAAATAGCTAATAATATCTCATGATTTATGGTCTCAAATGCTTTTGAGTAATCTAACAAAATAAGGGCAGTTGTTTTACCACTATCTATATTTCGAAATACTTCATCAATAATCTCCAACAGAGCGGTGGTGCAACTATATCCACTTCTAAATCCAGATTGTGTGGGAGGTAAAATATTGTATTGATTGATTCATTTGAAATTTCATATTTTTTTCCATGACTTTAGACAAACGTGGTAGAATTGAAATAGGTCTCAGGTCGTCCATATCAGAAATCTGTTTTTTCTTTGGAAGAGAAAATATTTTTGAAAATTTCTATGAATCAGGAAATATTGATTCAGAAAAACAACTATTTACAATATGAGTTAAAATAGGTAAAATAAAAGGGCAACAAAGTAAAATCATTTCAATGTTAATTTGGTCCGCACCAGTGGCATTAGATTTAATTTCAATATTTATAAACAATATTCTGAGTAATGGAAGTAAACTTAAAGAGTGAAGACAAACTTTCTCTATGATTGTTTTTATAAAACTCAATTAATTCTTGATCTGGCAAATTATTATTAGGTAATATGTTTAGAACATGGTCATTAATTTGATTTGGCTTATTCGCAATCTCTGGAGGCACTGTAACATTAGATATTTTTCTACAGACATTTAATTCTTTAATTTTTTCCATGCAACTTTTTGTTTGTAGTTGTTTATACAAAACTGTACATAAGCCTTTTTTCGGCTTGAATTGCGTTTGAAGTTAAATTTCTTAGAGATTTATAATAATCCCAACATTTTGCTAATTTTGTTCTTTTATATTTCGCTAGTGCTTATGTCTCAAAGACATCATCAGTTTTATATTATCTGTAAGCCACCCTGGTTTTGGTTTTTTTATATTGAGAGTCCTTACTGGAGCTAAAGTATCAAAAATATTCAAAATAATATCATTAAAATATTGTATTTTTTCATTTACGTTATCAATGAAAAATATATTCTCAAAATTGCTTACTTCTAAAAAGTTCTGTAATAAGTTGCGATCAATCCTCTTTAAATTTCTGAATTTAATAACCTTAGCCGACAGGTAAGTAGAACTAAAATTTAAAATGCAATAAGTTAACTTATGATCCGACTTATTGGTATTGTATATTTGCGGAACGTTGTTTGTGGCATATTCTTGATTACTTTTATGTTTTTTTGGGCAATAACACCACAATACAACTAAAACGACGTATATTGAAGGAATACCAAACGTTTCAAAGTCTATTCTGACTTCGTTGTCAATGGCTTTATATTTATTGATGTAGATTGTAAAATGAAAATTTGATTTATGACATTTAAAATTGACATTAGAAAATTTATTGTTTTTAGATATACAGGTAGCACAAAAAATTCTAAAGATCATGAATTATAGTTAACCAGCTTTCAAATTAGAAGAATTTGAAAGAGTTGTCTTTAGAATTTATAAGTGGCGTTCCTAGGTACGACTTTGTTATAAGATAGCGCATTCGCCAAAAATGCGATCAAAGAATTCTATTGTTTCCGTGATCCCATTAACCTCATAAGGGAAAACCTTATGAACTATCCCGATATTGGGTTGTTCAAAAGGAGGTTACCATTAATAATTTCTTCCTTAATTGTCGGTAACCAGATATGATTAAATTCTACAGAAGTAGAAGCGATACAATCGTCTTCATTCAAAAGAATTAAGGCAGACTCTTTTATTTTTCGTTTTGTGTTGTTCTTTGTGACGTATAGTTGAATTGTCAAATTGTATTTTATGGCCTAGGTCCCAAGCATGTTCACAAATTTTTGATTTTTCAAATTGTCGTTTCTTTATGTAATTCTTGTGTTCATTTATTCGTACGTTTAATGGTCTCGATGTTTCTCCAATATAAAATTTATTGCATTCGCAAGAATCTTATATATGCAGTTTTTTGAGTTCTGGGTCTTGTTTGTTGGTTTTGTTTTCGATATTAAAGATTTCAGTGTATTTCTTGTTTGGAATGCTGTTTTAACATTAAATCTGTTGCCCACTCTTTTCAATCTTTCTGACAGGCCCTGTATATATGGTATAGTTGTAACTGTAATGTTGTTGTCTTGAGTAGTAGTAGTGTTAAGATAAGTTCTTGGTTGAGTCGGAAGGTTTGTTTTCTGTTCAAGTCTGTTTAACTCTTTGTTGATAAATTTTGTGGGGTAATTGTTTCCAGTGACAACATTCTTTATAATTATTTTTTCTTTGTTGAATTTATTATCATCAGAACAGTTGTTCTTTGCTCTATCATTTAATGACTTAATGACACCCCTTTTTTACTGTATTCGGATTATTTGAATTGAAATTTAGGTATCTGTTTGTATGAGTTGGTTTTATTTGTATTGTGGTGTTATTGCCCAAAAAAACATAAAAGTCTTTTACATTAATTTGAATAACTTCAAGACCAGAAGGTAATACAATAACATCAAGTGAAGACTGAGAACAGTGGTCGGTTGATCAATAATTTGGTTCAAACTAAAAACATCTAAAAAAAATTCTGTCTGCGAATTTAAATTTAGTAGATTTATAATAATATCGCCTCCTACAATTATTGTCTTAGAAATCAAAATTAACTGCAATAAACTCTGATCCAGAACACTTAAAAATTCAGTTGTATTTTTACCAGGTAGTCTATAAATTACTGCAAAAAATACCAATTATTATTAATCCATACCTTTATCCTGAGTTGTTCCATAGTGTCATTACTTTGATTTAACGTTACAATTTCATGTTTCAGATTTGATTTTAAGTAAATAACTAACCCTCCACCTCTTGTACCTCGATCTTTTCGTATGATTTTATAACCATTTACATTGACCAAATCATCTGATATTTGAGGATGTAGCCATGTTTCAGAAACACCAATTAAGTCAAAATTGTCTTGTAAAAGACAATTTTTGAAATCTGAAAATTTATTTGTAAAATAAAATAAAATAAAAAGCGACTGAAATTTTTTTCATAAAGTGGGTTATATGGATAGTCAATTCTTTTAACAAATTTTCCCAATAACACTTTATACGTTTGACATAAATCTTTATCTCCAGCTGAATGATTAAATGGCCATTCTATTTCATTATATTTATTATGTCTCTATTCTCATTAAATTTATTATTATAGCGCACACAATTAATGCACCTGACATTCAATTTACACGTACATTCCTTACTTGAAGAATTCCCTGCACAATATCTACATGAAGTATTTTCATTACATTTTTCACTAGTATGACCATAGTTTGAGCATTTGAAACATATTCTTAGATTACATACATCATAAACAGGACATCTATTAGTTCCGACATAAACTTTCTTAGTATACATTATTTTTGCATATGTTTGAGAATTAACTTCAATTATGACAGACCAATAATTTCTATTAGTATTTTGTATTTGTGAATAATTTTCAGATAATCATTAACATCTATTAGTTCATTACGTTCTACTATATATCGAATGATAATGTCAAGACCTTTATTACCTAGAGCATTCTATATTTTTTAGTCTTGGCTTCCATTTTCTCTCTATTTGTACAGTAGCTTCTGACACATCTAATCCATTCAAATGATCATTAGTTAACTTGACATCACTAGCTTTATTATGTTATCAATTTGAATATTTTTATTGTTCGCTAACAGCTGTTTCGTTTTGTTATGTATGTTGTCAACATTCTTCAATTCAGAACATAAACCGTCAGCTGGTGACAGATTTTGGTCCACTATTTTCTCGCTTCTGGCTCGGTGATGGTTGAAAATTGTGTTATTGTTGAATACAACGACGCAAAATTTACAGGAAAATAGTATGGCTAACATAGGAAAGAATCGTTTTCCATTTTCCGAATAAAAAACATGTTTTGGAGAAATTTTCTCGCTTCTGGCTTGTTGACCAATCGAAAGCTATGATCAAGCAAAAAAGGGGATAGCCAGAAATGTCATCTGTGGCTAAAGGGTTTAAATAAGGGCGAGATCCTGTAAGAAAACGTTACAATGTGCCGTGATTTTCTCGCTTCTGGGAATTGGAAGTATGAAAGTTGACATAGCGAGTAGTCCATAAAAAAATTGCCATAAGGTTTGTTAGTGGCTAAGTAAGGTTAAGGACTGGAAAATTTCAAGATTTTTTCCGTCATTTTGTTTCTTCTGGCTTTTGAATTATATGATCTTTATAATTGAACGTGAAGAATTGCCATAAATGTTGGTCGTGGCCCAACCGAAGCCAGAAGTCCCAAACATGCAAAAAGGAAATGAAAATTGCCACCATTTTGTCTTGCATGGCATTTGGCATACGACTAAAGGATGTTATTGTAAGATCATATAACAAAAGCCATAAGTTTCGGGTGTGGCTTTCGTATTTAAAATAATTAATTTAGGTATAAAATTACAATATATATATATATATATATATTACATATATATATATATATATATATATATATATATATGGTGGTTTCCGGGAATTCATCCGCGTAGTTGATAACTGATCCCTGCTGGATCGATGGTAAAATGACGACGTTTCGGCAGAGTAACATCTGCCCTCTTCAGGTCGGTTCGCATAATTCTCACTTCTAGTTACTCGAATACTAAGTATTTCAGAAGCGCTCGCACTGCTATATAGTCGCGGCTCGGTGCCTATTGGTTGGCATCGTGAACGGCTGCGTGTGATTGGCCCTGGGCGCTCAGTGGGCACGCCTCCCGCCTGCTGATTTGATATTTCCGGTTATTGGACGGGTCCGGGCCGGTACGGTGTTTAATAGGATTTTCCAACAATTCGATAAGTTCTGAATTTCATTGCGTGCGTTTAGACTGTGAGGCCTCTTCGCTATTTCAATTGCCTCTCTTACGAGTCTTGATTTCGGGTGTTCTATATTTGCCAGTACTCTGGTGTTCTCAAAGTCTATTCGGTGTGACATCGAGGTGGCGTGTTCCGCAATGGATGTTGTTTTTTCCTGCTTTCTTACAGCGTGCTGGTGTTCATCACGTCTAGCTTGAATTCTTCTATTAGTTTGCCCCACATAGGTTTTATGACAGTCTGCACATGGAATCTCGTACACTCCCTGTTGTTCTAAAGGGATCCTCGTCTTTGGAGTGGTCAACACCGTGCTTATTTTTCTGTCTGTATTGAAAATAGTATCGATATTGTGTCTCCGTAGAATTCTTGCAATACAGTCCGTGGTCCCCTTGGTGTCTCATTCTCCTCGTCTGTTTGTCTCGGTTTTGACTTTAGGGCTCTTTGAGCGCCCAGGGCCAATCACACGCAGCCGTTAACGATGCCAACCAATAGGCGCCGAGCCGCGACTATATAACAGCGCGAGCGCTTCTGAAAATCTTAGTATTCGAGTAACTAGAAGCGAAAGCAGAAGGCTACGAGAATTATGCGAACCGACCTGAAGAGGGCAGATGTGACTCTGCCGAAACGTCGTCATTTTACCATCGATCCCGGCAGGGAATATATATATATATATATATATATATATATATATATATATATTGTATAAGTTTAAAGTCATTATTATAGTATATTGACTACTGTAGTCAATATCCCTTAACCTAATATAATATATATATATATATATATATATATATATATATATATATATATATATATATATTTTATATGTTTTAAGTTTTCGCGGGTACTAAATGTGTTAGGTGGTTTCAGGGAATTCATCCACGTAGTTGATAACTGATCCCTGCCGGGATCGATGGTAAAATGCCGACGTTCCGGCAGAATCACATTTGCCCTCTTCAGGTGGGTTCGCATAATTCTCGTGAAGCTTGTAGTAACTAAAATACTAAGATGTTCAGTAGCGTGCGTGCTATTATATATTATATATATATATATATATATATATATATATATATCGGTTCTGTACTAATTCTGGCTCTTTAGTCCGTTGTCATTTTACTGGGTATGAGAATTTCAAATATATATAAAAAATTAAAGTTCAATATATTTTAACAAACCGTAGCGTAAAATAAAATATTTATTAATTAATAATTCTCCTTGCCTATAATTTTATTCTAATATCAAACATTCAAATTACTTGCTCAGTCGTCCAAAAATATGATGAGGGTGGTAAGCTTTTTTCCTAAATATTGTATGGAGTTATTTACAATTCGTAAAGTCTAACAGTGGCATTACCTATATCTTTGTCATTTATTCATTCATTCAAATTCATCAGCTACTTCATAATTATTTTAATCGCATTAATTTGTGCATTTTTTGATGCACTGAGAGATAACTTCTTGTCAGTATTAAGATATGATGGTCAGAAAGTTCTACTACAGGGCTCGTAATTGCATCTAAAAATTTATTGAGTCCCGGAACAACGTCTAAGTGTTTATTGGGAAATAACACCACACTTTAAAGGAAATTGCTGTATATTCCAAACGTTTCGGGGTCTAGATCAGACTAAGAAACTATGGATTAAAAAAGGTACAATTCCAAGATGTAAATTTAAATATTTGACAATGTTTATTATTTGATTTTTGACGTCAAAAATCAAATAATAAACATTGTGGAATATACAGCAATTTCCTTTAAAGTGTGGTGTTATTTCCCAATAAACACTTAGACATTGAAAATTATGCCACAAGTATCCTTCAGAAAACAACCCCGGAACAATGTTGCTGTTAAAACCCATTTAGCAAAAATAAATAGAGGGAGAGGAGTCGTTATCGGCAAATATTACGAAAATGATTACAGAAATCTGAATTAAAAAAACTCCCTAAAAAAGCTACTTCCCGAAGCTCTACCGCCTATAAAAATAATTTTAAGTTAGAGGCAAAAACAGGCCTAAGAAGGGCGATCTAGATTTCACAAACACCAAGAGATTCCCTCTCTGATAAGTATTTAACACATTAAATATGAATAAAATAGGTATTTACCATGCCAATAACCGTTTGGTAATTAAGTGATTCTGCCAAGCTTGAAATTTTCATAAAAACCAGAAAACTGTTAAACTAAATACTAAAGTTTGACTTCCTGAATCTATTTTCAGATAGTTGTATAAAAGATCCTCATTGGAAAAATGAAAAATAACTGTTTACCCCTTTTTTGAGAAATTTACAAATTAACATTCTTTTCAACAAAAAAATTCTTTATTTCAAAATTCTTTAAACAAAAGACGTAAATAATTAAAGAACATTATTTTCAGGTAGTTTTAACTGATGAGAAAATGAAAAACAGAGGTATTGGAAAAACATTATATTTTTACATTTTTTAACATTTATAAAGAAGTGGAATAACAACTTTTTTAATTTTTTCGACGGAATCTTTCCTGGGACTCTCTGAGACCAGACTTATCCAGGGTTTTATAATTTCCAACTTGCAAAGTCACATTATTAATAAAAGCCTATATACTAGCTAGACGTCGATATTCATTTAAAATAAATAAAATATGGGGATTTAAGAATTTCAGAAAAATCATTTTTCAACGGATTATTGTTTTTCCCTTTATATCTTTAAATACTACATAATTTTTTTCGTTTCACTGAGAAAATCCCTAGGTGCTAGCGAACGATAGATGACCCAATTTAAAATTATAAATATTGGTGGTAGAGTTCCTAAAGTTAAAAATTATGAGGGAATTTCCTGCTACTTAAGAAGCTTTCTTTGGCTTCGGACATCTGCACTACTTTTCGGCATAATCGTATAAAAGGAACTGTCCTCTGTTTTACTATATCGTTTATAATGGGATCTAACATGCTGACTAGATTAGTATATTCATTTCACACAAGCGTAGTTTATAAAAATTAAAATTTTACGATTAGTATTTGAATACAGAAAAAAAATTCTGGTAGCTCCTTGGTACAAATTGCTCGTTTGCTATTGATTTCGATGGAATAAGCCTGTTTCATTGAAGGCTTGTTTCTTCAATTTCCCCCTAAATGATACAAAGTATTTAAGTAAACTATTAATAGCTATGTTTCTAACTATGCAACTTTACCAGTACACATGTGAACGTTTTATTCCGAAAATGTAAGTTCATATGTATGTAGGAGGAAGCTCAGTTTAATACCACAGTTAAAAACAACAGTGTAAAAATGTCAAATATAGGAAACGATAAGATAGTACATGTAATTTAATTGGTTTATGTAAAAATTAGTCTAGCATTAATTTTATGCAAATTGTCAGGAAATGGATAAGATCAATAAAGATCAATAAGTGCGCAAGTTTTTCAGAATGAGAGGATATATTTTTTTAAATGTTCCAAAAATAATCATTTTTTGAGAATAATACAAAACTAATTTAATCGTAGATAATTTCGGCTAATCAAAACTAATATTTTTGTTTCATACAATTTCTTACAGCCGTTTTAAACAAATATTTATCAATTCCGCAATATACCTACATATAACATGTGTCAAACATTTCTGTCCTAAATTTATAATTTGTTACAATTTCCAATGAACCTAAACAACTAAAGCATAGTACTTTAAAAATATAGGTACAGACTTTTATTCTCACGTCTGGGAAAAATAAATTAAATTGATCAGTTCATATAAAAACTAGAATCATATAGACAACCAAGAAAAAATTTACTTACCGATATACACCCTCACTGTAATTTTTGAATATACATACAAACTTTTTCTGTTCACGCTTAATGCAATGGTCGTTTGCATAAAGTACAGTAAAAGTAAACTTAGGTACTATTTCGGCTAACTAATAACATTACTGGTAAATTAATAAGGACAACTCTATTATATAAATATGTCCCTAAAGTATCTGTAAGTACATAAAAATACTCACAATTATACTTATTTCTGAGAACTTCTAAAAAATGCTATACTTAAGACCTAAGTACCATTATGCGAATTACAAAGTTATATATATTATATAGATATTATATATTTTTTATTTTTCAGGTATTTATATTTGCAAGTGCTTAAAGTAAGTTTTCCAGGCACAGGCTAAATGCGATAAAAACAAAATGATCTTATAATAACCTTCTTTAGCCGTATGCCAAAAGTCATGAAAAACAAAATGGTGGCAATTTTCACATATTTTGCTGCAAGTTTACTAATTTTTTTTAGTGTGAAGATCACACCCGACGCTTATGGAATTGTCCATAACGGATTCTTACTTTTTCGAGTTAATATTGCACTTAATTTCATTGACGAGAAATTACGGAAAAAACCTTTTCCGTAAAATTTTCCGGTTCTTAACCTTACTTATCCACTAACAAACCCTTATGGCAATTTTTTTTATGGACTACTCGCTATGTCAACTTTCATATTTCCAATTCCCAGAAGCGAGAAAATCACGCCACATTGTAACGTTTTCTTACAGGATCTCGCCATTATTTAAACCCTTTAGCCACAGGTGACATTTCTGGCTATTACTTTTTTTGCTTGATTGCATCATAGCTTTCGATTGGTCAACAAGCCAGAAGCGAGAAAATTGCTCCAAAACATGTTTTTTTTTTCGGTAAATGGAAAACGATTTTTTCCTATGATAGCCACACTATTTTCCCGTAAATTTTGCGTCATTGTATTCAACAATAACACATTTTTCAACCACCACCGAGCCAGAAGCGAGAAATTAGTGGACCAAAATCTGTCACTAGCTGACGGTCTATATAACTGCAGGTATATTTACGTTTTCATTCATCTTAACACTTTGTTTAATTACGTTAGAGTATGTCATAGCATCCAACGGATTCCCATGCAAATTTGCTTTTTGTTTTAACAATTTAATATTTTCATTTAATTGTTCAATATGTTTTTGCAGTATATTGTTTTTATCTTTTATTTCAAAAATTAAATCATCCTTATCCTTTAGTTTTTCTTTTAAGCAAATATCAGAAGATTTATTTTCTACCGAGATGCCCTCATTACAGCTAGTTAAATCAGGTTCATTACTTACTTTATTCTTAAATTCATAAATAATTGTGTCCATGTTTTTATTTTTTTCGACAGGATTTTCATTTTCAGATAGAACTTTTCTTAATAAAAACTTTAATTTACCTATACTTTTTTCATTTTCAACATTCCCAACAATTTATAGCTAAAGTAAGTCATGAAACATGGACTGATATTTTACAATGTCAGGATGTAGAAAATGGATTTACAGCTTTTATATCTACTCTGCGATATTATATAGATGTCGCATTCCCTATGAAGAAAGTAAGATTAGTTCAACAACCGAATGCATAACTCAAGGAATACGGATATCAGCAAGAAACCTGAAAGATCTTCATTATATGTGGAAGCACGAAGGACTGATAACTTCAGAACACTATAAGAAGTATACAAAAGTGTATAGCCAAGTTATCACCGCTGCAAAGAGGCTGTTTAATGACAATTTTCTTGCGCGCTTTGCCAATAAATCTAAGGCTGCGTGGAAAATAATAAACTAGTCAGTAATGGCCAAAAATCAAGGTATTGGTTCTCTGGAGATTGGGGGAAAATTGGTAACAAATTGAAATTAAATTTGTGACTACTTCAGCAACCACTTTGCAGCAAAACCTTACAGAATAAGTGAAAGTACCAATGTTGTGTCGGGAAACTACGGAGATATAGACTAAATGACAAATTCTATAGAAAAGTCGATGTTCATCTTTCCAGCATGCCAGTCAAGTATCTACAATATTATAATGGATTTAAAGCCTGCTAATTCAACTGGAATTGATGAAATTTCTTCTAATATACTTAAATCGGTTGAAAAATATATTGCTTTACCACTAGCTCACTTAATTAACTTGTCAATACAAAATTCTTATTTTCCAGAGATTTTTAAACTAGCTAAGGTAATACCTTTATATAAAAAAGGTGACCATCAGTGTGTGGAAAATTATCGTCCAATCTCCTTGTTAAGTGCAGTGTCAAAAGTTCTAGAGAAAACAATATATAACAGTATGATATAATTTTTAAATAAGTATAACATCTTGAGCAACTGTCAACATGGTTTTCGGAAAAATAAAAGCACCCAATCAGGAATTTGTCAATTGATAGAAAAATTGTATAAAGCTTTAGATAACGAGGAAAAATGTATAGCCCTTTTCATGGATCTCAGTAAAGCGTTCGATCTGATAAACTATAAGATCCTCATGAGAAAGCTCGACAGAATCGGTTGCGAGGGAAAATAAATGACTGGATTAGATCCTATCTTTCCAACAGAAAACAACTAGTATACATCGACGGTACTTACTCTGAAAAAAAGGATATATCTCTTGGAGTTCCTCAAGGATCAATTCTGGGACCTCTTCTTTTATTAATATATGTGAATGATGTCCCCGAAATTGCTGGTGTTGACAAAAATTATCTAACGATGTATGCAGATGATAACACATACTTGTGTTGTAATAAGAATCTAAATCATGGATTAATCGAAATGCAAAAAAGCATTTACACTTTTGACGAATGGTTCACGAAGAACAGATTGATTCTTAATAGTTCGAAAACAGTGTTTATTAATTTTACTCCTAGGCATTATAGCAGCAATCTATGTTATTTACTTCGCGTTGGGGGAAAATCTATATCTCAGGTATCAGTCACTAAATTTTTAGGGGTATATATTGATAGTGGGCTAAGTTGGAATATCCATATTGACTATCTCTGCAAAACAATCGCTTCCTTATGTTTTATTCTTTATAGACTAAAACCTATATGTGATAAGTTCACACTTCTGTCTTTCTATCACTCACATCTAGTTTCTAGATTGCACTATGGAATAATATTTTGGGGGTTTCTACTACAGTGAACCGAATACTCGTTTTGCAGAAGAAAGCCGTACGTCACATTGCAGGAATTAAGGGTAATCAGTCATGTAGAAATTTTTTTTAATCTCTAAAATTGTTAACAGTGCCATGCATATATATATATATATATATATATATATATATATATATATATATATATATATATATATATATATATATTTGAAATACTTATGTATGTAAAACTAAACATTAAAATATTCACGTCAAATGCTCAATATCATGACCATAATACACGGCATCAGTCCATGTTATCTATTCCAAGGCACAGAACCTCTACATATGAAAATTCGCCAAACTATATGGCAGTCAAGCTTTATAACAGTCTAAGCCCTCAAATAAAAAGTATGGATAACATTGGCATGTTTAGGAAAAACCTATTAAACTTTCTGTTGGAAAATTCATTCTATAGTGTAGAGGAATATTTATTGTTCAGCAAAAGCAATTAAATATAATTTAACATACTTAATGTAATTATTTTTTAAGTTTTGTAATTGAATGTGCAGTTATTGAATTCATTACTACATTTAGATTAAGTTCGTCGAACTCATAATCATAAGTACTTTGTCTCATCTATTAGCAGATAGGTATCATTATATTACTGATATCGTTATTACTTTCGTTTGTAAATTCCTGAATTAAGTTAGTTTTTTTATAAAATTTTAGTGCTCTGTTGGTATTGTTGGAATTACATGTATTAGTACGTAGTTAACTGTATGGTATGCACCTAACCGTTCCAATACTTTATTTTTGTAGTTTTCTGGAATAAAGCTTATTATTATTATTAGTTGAAATTTGGTCGGGTGCTACACAACAAATAACAGTATTGTAATGTTTTTATCTTCACACACGGGTTTAGTTCAGTTCTTGGATTTATTTAAAAACACAGTCCAACTCACTCTAATTTATTTCCACTACTTTAACACAACTATTTACAATTTATATCTACTTAAGTATACGACCGTCGAAAACTGAATGAATCCCATCGCCAGCTGTCCGTATTTATATATTTCTCTTGGAATTATTCTGGCAAGTCAACGAACTATCGGGAAACTACTTTCATGTTCTGGAAGCTTTAAGGGAATTCCCAGTAATGGCAGCGGTCGGCCTGTTGAGAGACGAAACATTTCGGATTCCCAGAAGTATCGGAATAATGTCCCTTCCACGAATTGGTTAATGGCCGATTGCACCAGCTGTCGAATGAATTCTCGTAACATTGCCCCCTCCTTAAGACCATTTCGTCCCGGAATGCACCAGAATCCTTCCTGGTGTCACGATATTTGCAGGGCTCTCCATTTCGACAAGGGGAAGTAGAAGTAACAGTCAATGGCCTTCGAATATGGCCTGCGAATATTGAAACAGCATACCAAAATGTCGATGCCACTGAATGGAAAAATTGTTTCCATCATACTTCTCACCACCCTCCAATTCAGTCCATCCAACCCGCAGGCTATCTTTGGGATTCAGATTCTTCTCCATCATCACATTCCTCAATTCTGCCAGAGTTTTCCAAAGATGGCTATATATTGGCTTGTCCTGCGAGAATGTTTTCGTTACCAAATAAAAGATATCTCTGGTACCCACTGGTTGTTTATCTTCGAGATGAAGGACCTTCCCTACCACTGGATCTTGCTCACGTAGCTTCTGAAACTGGCCGTACTTTTTGGCAAACACCTTGGCTATTCCTCTGGACATCCGGAGATGTCGAGCCACACAATAAGTCAGGGCATATTGTATGGGCACCTCAAACAGGTATCGAGGTTCCTCTCTCGTTACGTCGTGCTGCACTTTCTGCCCATCAGAGTACAGTGCCATAAACTGCTCGAAGGTCATCTCGTCATCTGGTGGTTGGATGCTGCGGACTTGGGCTTGGTCAACTTCACTGTCATGAGTTCCGGCATTAGGGGCTAACCTGTTGAAATGTACCACCTTTGGTTTTCCCCGAAGTAGCTTCTTTATTCTGTAGACAACATCGTTGATTTTTTTCACAATTTGGTACGGCCCTTCCCAAGATCTCTGTAGGCTGTAGGCTTCCTTCATTCGGGCACTCGTTCATGGATGTCGTTCATCTTTTGACGTAGCTGGCTGACACAGTCTTCACCTGCGGTCTCTTCTCCTGGGGGATATTCAAACTTCAAATCGCATGATCTTAATTCTCGTCCCATGATAATACTGGCCGGGGTCTGACCCATGAACTCGTGCACAGAAGAACGATATGCCATTAGAAACAAATGCAGATACTGGTCCCAGTCTCTTTGATGGTCAGAAACTACCTTTGACAAATGGCGGTTAATGGTTCTATTCATCCGTTCTACCATTCCATCGGATTGCGGGTGTAATGCTGTAGTCCGTGTTTTATTGATCTTCAAGAGCTTGCAGACGTCTTGGAAAAGACTCGAAATATCTACCTTGGTCTGAGTGCAACTCCAAGGGTACACCAAAACGACTGATCGAATCCTTGACAAGGACATCAGCAACGGTCAAGGCTTCTTGATTCGGCAAGGCATACGCTTCGGCCAATTTACTAAAATAGTCCATTACCACCACAATGTATTTATTTCCAGAGTCGGATCCAGGAAATGGACCGGCAACAACAATGGTTATTTTTTCGAATGGACTGCCCACGTTATATTGCTTCATGGGAGCTTTTGCTCGCTTCTGAGGCCCATTACTTGCTGCACAAACTGTATATTTCCGACACCAATCCTTAACATCTGCTTGGCAGTTCACCCAATAGAAACGTAATCTCTGGTCTTTTCGGATCTCCTCAAATTGCCAATGGTCATCTACGGCGGTAGTTCTACACAGAGAGCAACTATTTTGCCTTCGGTTCGCTGACTATGTTTACAATTATCAGGGTCTGGTCTCTTGAATAAGACATCAGCGTTCTTATAGTTCATTCCAACGCGATGTTCTGACGAGGAAGTCGGTACTCCGTTGATCTCCTTGCAACGACTCTGGATATGGCCTACCTTACGAAACTTCCGACATCTTTTTTTGGTAAGGACTTCTTCTATGGTCTTTCTTACAGAGGCCTCATCTCTCCAGGTATTTTTCGCAGCTTCGAATTCTAGAGCTCGAGCCAGTGCATCCACTAATTGAGTCGGTCGAGCTAAGGTCAATGGTGGTCCCGAAGTCCATCCAAAAATGCTTGCACTGCTAACCTTTCTCTTCATTTTCCAGTGTAGCTGGATAGGCAAGGCGAACCAGACGGGCAATGTCAGCTTCAAACTCTTGTAGGGATTCATTTGATATCTGGTGGCGATTTTTCAATTGGAAGTGGTAGACGTGCTCCAAATGTGTCTGACCATACCTCAGTTCTAAATGTTTGAAATGTTGTTCGTAGTCTTCTTGCTCCGAGGTATTCAATGTTTGTAAGATATCTGTAGCTTCCCCTTTTAAGTCTATGGTTAATGCGATTGCCTTCTCCTCTGCCGACCATCCGTTTAGCTTAGCTGCAGCCTCGAATTGGCGACGATAATTAGTCCATGGTGATTTTCCATCAAATTGGGGAGGTTTCATTTTGTGTCTTGTCGTCTCGAGGCCAATTTTTGAATCCACTACCTCTGTACTGTTTCTGCTTCCGGTTTTTGATTGTGTTTCTCCTCTTTGCATTGTGACTACCTGTTCTTTTATTTTGTTGATCTCACTCTCCATTATATGCTTTAGCTCCTCTATCCGCGTTTCATTTTTTGTCTATCTTCTGCATCAGCTCTTCGGCCATTGTCTGCTTTAGCTCTTTTATCCGCGTTTCATTTTTGACTGAGCCTCATTCTCGAATATTTTCTCTTCTACCATTTCTGAATTTTTCTGTACCATGCTTTTTAAATAGGATTTTTCACTAATTTGTCTTCGAGTGTTTTAGAATTTTCTAGTAACTTGTCTTCCAAGGTTTTAGAATTTTCTGCTAGCGCCTCCTTCAAGTTTTTAGAATTTTCTAGCAATTTCTCTTCTAGTCTTTGAATTTTCTTGTAATTTATCTTCTATTTTCTTTAATAGCATACTCATGTCCCCATTACCAGAAACTTCAAACAAATAAGTATCGGGATCCTTACCTTCATTCATTAGAGCATCTCGTAGCCGTTGTATTAATTCACTTTTCTTCCCACTAATTTCTAAATCCCTTTCCTCAACTTCTTTTTTTTAAGTCCGTCACTTTCAATTGGTCCAAATTCACGTTTTTAAACATTGTCAGTCTATTTATTTTTCACTTCAAAAGTTCCACAAATACACCTACACCTGTCACCAGTGTAATGTTTTTATCTTCACTCATGGGTTCAGTTCAGTTCTTGGATTTATTTAAAAACACAGTCCAACTCACTCTAATTTATTTCCATTACTTTAACACAAGTATTTACAATTTATATCTACTTAATAGGGATGTAACGAATATTCGTATTCGCATTAGCGAATATTCGCGTTTTTTTTAATATTCGCATTCACATTCGTATTCGCGGTTATTAATGCGAATTTTTGATGTTTGACAATGAAAAGCGTAAATATTATGATGTTACTCATTAGGAACATTGGACACTGTATAACTTACTTGTGATTTCAAAAGTTAAGTGGTACAGGTACTTGTACTTGCAATGAGAAATAACAGTTGTATGATGACATAAATGACAACTTTTCTTCTGGAATTCTGACATGTATATGTAATCAGGCAAAAATTTAATTGCTAAATAAAATTAAGCAAGTTATGTCAGTTTCATAATATGATATAGGATTTTATGGCAAAATGAATTTCGAGATTTGGAAGTTTCAGGGAAAACTAGCTCACAGAGACTCAAAGTTAGTAGTAATACTGCATATAACGCAGTTTCATTGTGACTTCTAGGACAAAGAATTCTGGAGATTCAATCAGGTGAGGGGAGCGCAACTGATAAAGGTTCTCCACAATTGATGGTGTCAGAGTGCTGACTTCATTTTTTAAATCAGTTTTAAAAACAAAATTTCAGACATATCTAAACTTTGACAAACTTTAAAATATGCTGGTACTTTCTTGGGTCACACTTCTAGTTTTAAAAATAAGTGTAAAGCTTGTATATTTGCAGATACAACAGAAGGTCACGTTCAAGAATCTGTCAAAAAATAATTGTAAAAAATAAGTGAACTTGCCCCTTTGTCTAAAAAAACAGTTTATGGTGTTTCACATTTCTTTTTTTTTTTTTGAAGGAAAATATACCACATATAGTGTTTGTGGAACGCTCAGACTAGCTGCAGGCCATTTGTCAGAGCTGTAAATGAGCTCTGTGCGGTTCGGGCCGTGAGTTGCGTACACGCTGAAACTGGGGCCGAAAACAAACCACTGAGCGATCGAACAATATAAAATCGCTACAAAAGCCCTAATTTAATTTCCAGTAAGGACACAATGAATGCTTTGTATGTGTTTACATGGGACACAGCCTATGAAACCCCATTAGTTAGATAAATTGAAATAAAAGCAAGATAACTGTTGTAATTGCGTTCTTACACTCCTTGGGCACCTGCCTACTTTGCGCCCGCCTGGCAATTGATACAAAATTGTAAGTTATGCTTTTTTATTATATCGCCTAGCAACAAATTATGGCAAAACTCGCCATGTATCATTCTCTAATTTAAAGTATTGATGGAAATTTTATCGTCATTAGCTAGTACCATTTTCGCAGCTGTCAATTCAAATTAGTAGCGATAGCCAACGAAGCGAAATTTGTGTTTAGGCCTAGTTAATTTTGCAA
Source organism: Octodonta nipae (assembly GCA_034190945.1). NCBI lineage: Eukaryota > Metazoa > Arthropoda > Insecta > Coleoptera > Chrysomelidae > Octodonta > Octodonta nipae. The sequence goes on from CM067219.1 coordinate 38,735,269, forward strand.
AATAAGAGAAATTAGCTGTCAGGATGTTAAAACATACCTCGTAATAAGTCATTTATTTTTTGACCTAATCTCATGCATTCAATCTCATTTTACTCAGAAATATACAAACTTGCAGAATCTTAGTTTTAAACCTATTCAAAGGTTAGATTCGTTCGTCACTTTGTTTTTGAAACTGATTTTTTTAAATATGTAAATGAATCCATAAGTAAGATAAATTATAACATGGCAATAAAATTCCTTGTTTTTGGCAATCCATATAATTTTAGTTTTTATTTGACTCCATAAATTTAATTATATAATTATTCTGTTTAATTATAATAACTTCTTATAACTTCTCTCATAAATCAAAAAAAAAAATTTTGGTTCACTCCAATATGACAGCTTAACTTTTGAAAGAGCGTTGAGTGCAAGGCTTTGGTGTTAGTATACAAAATTGTGAGACAACAAAGATTCCACAGCTATTTCAATTTATATATTAAAAATAGAATAGTGGCTTTCTATAATGATTACGAAGCTCAATTTACGTTATAATTTTTGATTAAACCAAAATAAGTAAATTTTGATCTGATATTCGCATTCGTATTCGCGAATATTGGAAGAGAAAATTCGCATTCGCATTCATATTCGCGAATATCGAAAATCGGACATTCGTTACATCCCTACTACTTAAGTATACGACCGTCGAAAACTGAATGAATCCCATCGTCCTGGGGGTTCAACCCCCCCCCCCGAAATTTTTGAATTTTTAGTTTCAAAATTCAATTTTGACTAATTAATCATGTTTCTCATTAGAATAAATGTTATATTTATACAATTTCATATATCCTGGAATTACATGAACTTAAATATACATTTTGCAGTCCTAATCAACCCATCACCAATCAAAAAATTATCCAATTATTCTGGCAAGTCAACGAACTATCTGGAAACTACTTTCATGTTCTGGAAGCTTTAAGGGAATTCCCAATAACGGCAGCGGTCGACCTGTTGAGAGACGAAACATTTCGGATTCCCAGAAGTATCGGAATAATGTCCCTTCCATGAATTGGTTGATGGCCGATTGCAACAGCTGTCGGATGAATTCTCGTAACAGTATATTTATCAACCATTGTATAATTTTTAAAGTCTCTTTCAAGACAGCGTAAATGTATAACTTGCACACAGAAGAGGCAGAAAACCGAGCTACATGATTTTCTACTAGAACATCCAAAATTATATGAATTTAACTTTTTAATCTGAGGGACAAAATGACGCTTGTCACTGTCCCCCTCCATTTCGACCTTATTCTAATAATTAATTTTATTATAATTTAGAATTAAATTCGTAGTTAAAAATCTGATCCACATCTAATATAAAAATTACGTTAACCTAGAAACAAATATGTTTAAGTTTCCACAGTATAAAATACATCACCTTAAAAAAACGCAGCGTCCTGTTCTGATGAAGGCAAATATTCACTTCCACATTGTTGTTATTAAACAAAATAACTGTCGGACATCGGAATTGGCCTGGGTCCAGGATAGTTTGGATTCTTAAGCAGGTGGTACCGATGAAATAGTCCTTCAACTGTGCGCTTGGGTGTTCCTTACGCAATCCAGAACAATAATTTACTTTTGTTCTATGGGTAATTGTTCCTGTTACAGACTGCAGCTGTCGATGTTGGCTTTAACAGGGTAAATGTGCTCTCAAAAAAAGTATGGTATTTATACACTCGATCTTTCGGATGCTGTGTATTTACCTTACTGTATTGGCACATAAAAGGTTATCAATGTGCATCATTTCGTTAGTTAAACAATTTATGTATGTGTACGTGTGCCTTATTATTGTGGTAACGTTCTTATTTCCTCTATTATTGTGATATGGTAATTAAATTTGTGGTGAACATAAAGATGAAAATGTTCCAATAGTGAAGGTGTTTATTTTTAGAATCAAAATGATTTTTTTTGCTACCCAATACTTTTTGTCACAAAGGAATGAATACAAACAAATTCAACATTTATGGCCAGTTCAAAAAGTAGTTTTCCTTTTTAGGATCAGGAAAAAATTGCTTACTCACTTAATGGGCAGCCCAATATTTGGTCGTAAAATTTTGATAGTTTTGAAATATCCCTTCTATGTTGTGTTTTAAGGTCGTATTACGTGTATGATATCACTGCACTATTGAATTAGATATATTACTTGAGACCTAGTTGTAGTGACAATTTAAACAAAACTAACTCTTCAAAGTACACTTCACAGTTTTTCACGCACAATGGTTTCTCATACACTATATTCGAGTTTTTCTGACCAAATTATTGAAAACGTTGTATTTCTATTAGATTATTTGCTAACACGGCTGAAAATAAATGTCCGATCTCTTCTGCTGTACGATTACGAATCTCAATTCATAACAAAATACAATTTACCATGTTGATGTTCTGATAAATAGGAAGGAAGATGGAACCCTTGGCCATACAGTATATAGAAGATAGAGATAGAGTGTTAATTTGTGACTCACACCAACAGATACCTTCACATGGGCGGATCCAAGGGGAGGGGGCGATGGAGGCAATCACCCCCACCGAGAGCCTCAAAGTTAGTAAATTTAATATTAAAACGAGGTAAACTTAACTCCAAGCGCTTAGGAAAAGGTAATTTCTATGGGTTTTAACCCCACAAATGCTATTTTTAATATAGTGGCCCAAGAAATGTGGGTTTGAAATTATATTTAGGTAATTTTAGTACAGGATCGCCCCCACTGAAGCTTGAAATGGCTCCCCCTGAGACAGAAATCGCCTCCACCGGAAGCACGTGTCTGGATCCGTCCCTGTACCTTCATGGTAATTCTCATCACCACCCAGCCCAACTAAAAGCCGTCATTGAAACTTTAAACATTTAAAAACATATCACAAAGACTAACTGACTAAAATCACATCAAACAAGAAATGGGCAGTCTAAAAACAGCTTTAAGACAAAAAGGATTTACAGACCGAAATATACAAAGAGCCATAAAATCGAAACCGACACCAACAGACAAGGAACATGAGACACCAATAAACAAGGATTATTTACCGTATGTCATTAGGTACCACGGACAGTATTGCAAGAATTCTATGGAGACACAATATCGATACTATTTTCAATACAGACAGAAAAATCAGCAGTTAAGAGAAAAGAATTAAGCACGGATGGAAGAGCTAAAACACAATGGTCGAACGGATAGTCAAAAACGAAACGCAAATAGAAGAGGTAAACAGATAATGGAGGGTGAGATCAGCAAAAGAAAAGAACAGGTAGTCACAATACAAAGGGGATAAACACAATCAAAAACCGAAAGCAGAAACAGTCCAAAAGTAGTGGATTCGAGAACTGACCTTGAGGGGACAAGACACAAAATGAAACCTCACTAATTTGATGAAAAATCATCATGAACTAATTATCGGCGCCAATTCGAAGCTGCAGTAAAGCTAAACGGGTGGTCGGCAGAGGAGAAGGCAATAGCATTAACCCAGGATAAAGATATTTTGCAAACGTTGAATACCTCTGAGCAAGAAGACTACGAACAACTGGCCAAACATTTAGAACTGAGGTATGACCAGACACATTTGGAGCACGTCTACCACTCCCAATTGAAAAATCGCCACCAGAGATCCAATGAATCCCGACAAGAGTTTGAAGGTGATATTGCCCGTCTGGTTCGCCTGACCTATACAGCCACCCAAGAAAATGTGATAGAAAGGTTAGCAGTACAAGAGTTTTGGGACGGAGTACGGGATCACGAGGCCAGACAAGCATTGACACTAGCTCGATCGACTCGATTAGTGGATGCACTGGTTCGAGTTCTGTAATTCGAAGCTGCGGAAAATACCCGTAGAGGTCAGGGCAGAGTCCCAATCAGTGACAGGGTCAGAAGGCGGTGGAAATAATAAAAACTCTGTAAAGAAGATAGTAGAGGAAGTCCTCTACTATCTATAAAAAAGACTAGTGAGTTGTCGGAAGTGTCGTAAGGTAGGAAATGTCCCGAGTCGTTGCAAGGAGAGCTACGGAGTACAGACTTCCTCGTCGGGGAAACTAAAGAAGGTCGATGTGAAGGGACTATCGTCGACCTGTAGCCAACAAACTCCAACTATCAACGCATATGTCTTTGTAGAAGACCTTATTAATAAGAAGCAATCTGCAATGCTGCTGCATACAGGTGCGACTAAAACGGCTATAAGGCCCAAAATAATTGCAGACAATGCTAAAAGCAGCTAAGGTCCATGGTGAAATAGAGGTTGAAATGGTCTTGAGAAATACAACATTCCCACATCGGGCATTAGTGGCGGACTCCGTCTTAAGACGCAGTCATCATTGGAATTGATGTCATATCTTCTAACGGATTTGAGTTAAACTTTAAAGGTGGAATTCTGCGGGTGAATGACGAAGAAGTGGTACTTCATGGGAAAGACGACATAATGATTGAAGCAATCTTAGCAGCGGATGTAAATGTTCCAGAAAGAGCTGAAATTATTGTATCTGCTTGCCTAGAGGGGCAAGCTAAAGCTGGAATAGTAATGATGTTTAATCCCGTACTTAACGACGGAAATGTAGGCAGAGGAGTCACACTAGGGAATACTGTTTCGTGCCAAGGAGATTGTGTCTGTAAGAGTAATGATCCTGAATCATTACTTGGTTGCGTTAAAGAAGGGAACAAATTTGGGGCACTGTGCAACAGTTTCCTCTGTAGCCAGAAGGATATAACATACAGCAATACCACCCGGCGAACTGGAAAAACTCATAACAAATTATTCCAAGAATGTAAAACCAAACCAAAAAGCAAAATTCAGATACATCGTTAGAAACTATCAGGATATCTTCGAAAGGAAAAAGAGGACGAACTGATCTGGTGAAAAATAAAATTAATACCGGGGACGCTCAGCTTATTCGACAGTCAGCGGGAAGACTCTCCCTAGCTAAAAGAGAAGAAGCCGATGGGATAGTCCACGAAATGGAGGAAGAAGGTGTCATTGAACCATCCAATACCCCAGTTGGGCTTCTCCAGTGGTCCTTGTTAAAAAGAAAGACGATTTGACCCAATTTTGCGTGGACTATCGACAACTAAATCAAGCCACAAAGAAAGATAGTTATCGTCTACCAAGAATAGACGATACCCTAGATTCGTTGGTTGGTTCGAAGATGTTTTCCACCCTAGATTTGAAGGAAGAATTCCGCAAACTTGCGTGGCAAGAGATTTCCCGATACTCACCAACCATAAAGTCATATTGGGCTCAGTGGAACTCTCTGATCCTGGATAATGGACTTTTGAAGTGTGTCCTGGAGGAGGGCAAGGACAGAAAACAGATGGTAGTTTCCAGAAATAGTAGATCAGAGATTTTGCGAGAACTACATGATGGTAACTGGAGGACATCTGGCAGTAACGAAAACCCTGGGGAAGTTAAGAGAACGCTTCTATTGGGTAAACTGCCAAGTAGATGTTAAGGATTGGGGCCAGAAATGTACGGTTTGTGCAGTAAGTAATGGGCCTCAGAAGTGAGCAAAAGCTCCCATGAAGCAATATAACCTGGACAGTCCATTCAAAAGAGTAGCCATTGATGTTGCCGGTCCATTTTTTGAATCTGACTCCGGAAATAAGTACATTGTGGTAAGGATGGACTATTTCAGTCAATTTGCAGAAGCCTATGCCTTACCGAATCAAGAAGCCTTGACCGTTGCTGATGTCCTTGTTAAGGAATGGATTAGTGCTTTTGGTGTTCATTTGGAGTTGCACTCAGACCAAGGAAGAAATTTCGAGTCTACTCTTTTCCAAGATGTCTGCAAACTCTTGAAGATCAATAAAACACGGACGACAGCATTACACCCGCAATCCGATGGAATGGTAGAACGGATGAATAGAACCATTAACCCCCATTTGTCAAAGGTAGTCTCTGGCCACCAAAGAGACCAGTATCTGCACTTGTTTCTAATGGCATATCGTTCGTCTGTGCACGAGTCAACTGGTCAGACCCCGGCCAGTGTTATTATGGGGCGAGAGTTACGACTGCTATGCGATTTGAAGTTTGGATGTCCCCAGGTGAAGACACCGCAGGTGAAGAATATGTCAGCCAGTTACGTCAAAAGATAAACGACATCCACCAGCGGGTCCGACTGAATATCGATAATGCCAGTGCCCGGATGAAGGAAGCCTACGAGATCAAAACCGAGGGCGGGGAATTCTAAGTTGACGATCTTGTTTGGTTGTATAACCCGCAGCGTCGTCGTGGATATTCACCCATGCTACAAAGTTCTTGGGAGGGGCATTACCAAATAGTAAAGAAGATCAACGATGTTGTCTACAAAAAAAGGAAGCTACCTCGAGGAAAATCAAAGGTAGTACATTTCAACAGGTTAGCCCCTTATGCCGGAAGTCATGACGCCGAAATTGACCAAGCCCAATTCCACAGCATCCAACCACCTGATAACGAGATAACCAGTTCATGGCAGTGTACTCTGATGGGCAGAAAGTGCAGCACGACGTGACCAGAGAGGAACCCAGAGACCTGTTTGAGGTGCCCATAGAATATGCCCTGACTCCTTGTGCGGCTCGAGATCTCCGGATGTCCAGAGGAATAGCCAAAGTTTTTGCCAAGAAGTACGGCCAATTCCAGAAGCTAAGGGAACAAGATCCAGTGGTAGGGAAGGTCCTTCATCTCTAAGATACACAACCAGTGGGACCAGAGACATCTTCTATTTGGTAACGAAAAAATTCTTGCAAGACAAGCCAACAAATAGCGATCTTTGGAAGACTCTGGTAAAATTGAGGACTGCGATGATGGAGAAGAACCTGATGAAATTGGCGGTCCCAAATATAGCTTGTGGGTTGGATGACCTGGATTGGAGGGTGGTGAGAAGTATGATGGAAACTATCTTTCGATTCAGTGGCATCGACATCCTTGTATGCTGTCTCAATATTCGCAGCCCAGATTCGAAGACCGTTTACTGTTTCTTTCACCAAACTTCGGTTGTCGAAATGGAGAGTCCTGCAGACATCGCCTGACCAGGAGCGATTCTGGGACATTTACGGATACCCAATAACTAAAATCTCTGTATTAGCCAGCTGCTATAAACTGATTTCATTACAAAACACTTAGGCAAGGCGCAAATTTCCTGATATTGAGACTCGTTTTGATATCTTACCGTCTTATGTTGTCATGCTTCTCAGTACTTTGTTGTCAATTTGCACTGAACTATTGAATCACGAGCCCAATAATTCGCGTCTGCGTGCGCGTAGTCTAAAAGATAAAAAAATTTGTTAAAAAAACTATCAAAGATAAAACGTTGACATTGGTATCTTTGCATGCTTTAAAATCCTGAGCCAATCGTCGAAGAAATAAGCTGGTGTAATTGTTAGCCTCATTTATGAAGATAAAAAATCTTACCGTCTTATGAGAAAACGGGTTGCGTGCATACTTGGCAAATGCTTTAAAATCCTGAGCCAATTTATGGTGTAATTGTTATCATTTATGTTCTTGTTGTCATACATCAGAGTAACATCAGAAATTCCTTCAACTTTGATGTGACGCTCGTTGGCAAGTTGAGATTATTTCTTCAATAACTCTTTTTTGTTGACCACTTTTCAAAATAATTAAACTTAAAATAGCACGTAATGACGCATTACCGTTCTTTGTTTATTTTGAAATTGAAATTTCCACAACTAAATGCATGCACTAAATGTATGCCTCTGGGGAATGACATGAGGCGCCGATTAAAAAGAAAAACTCACCAGTATAGGCATAACTTTACAATAAATAAGAGTCAATCTAGCAGAACAAAACCTAGTTGCACAATAAAAAAATAAATAAATACGTAAAAATAAGTTTATTATATAAAATGGAAGAATAACAAAGTTATAAATTTTAAAACATATGTAAAGGAACAACTTCGGTTACAATATTGGTAGCTTTGGCCTTAGGAATAACAAGTAAGTGATAATTATATTACAGCAACAACTACTATACTAATAAAAAGTAATATTATAATAACCCAGTAAATGCAAGTGTTATCTTTTTGATCAACCACACTAACATTGTGGGTTTCCGTTCTAACCCTTTGATCCGTATTATCAATCCGGGTACCAAGGTCATCCAAAATTTCTGAAAAGAGAACAAATGAATAAAAATTACTGGATTTAACACGTTATTTTGAAATGTTGAGGATGGCAAATTTGAAAATCAACACTGTTAACTCATATTTTAAAACGAGTGACCAGTTCAGAAAAAAAAAGAACACCTGGCTTTGTAATAAAAATCTAGAATAATAGGTTACAAATTATTTCACATAAACAGATATGAATTAGTTATTACGTATTGCAGTAGATTCTGTGGGTTCAAAATTCACAAATATTCACTTTCGCCTTCAACGTCTTTATTTTTATCAAAACAAACAAATTCTCTCTTAGAAAAACACAATGACTAATACTATCAGCTGCTATCGTACACGCTGTTTCCAAACCAAACTGCCTCGTATAAAGTAGTTGCCGTTATATATACAATTCAACAGCCCGAAGAATGTTCCAGTCTTTCCGGGTGCCAGTATAGTTGGTATTCGAATTCGGAATCACGTCAATCTTAGCGTTTTTACAGTCATCGAAATTTCGGAACTCCCGTTGTTGATAGTGTAATGTTTTTATTTTCACACTCGAGTTCAGTTCAGTTCTTGGATTTATTTAAAAACACAGTCCAACTCACTTTAATTTATTTCTACTACTTCTACCCAATTTATATTCATAAGAACTATTTACATTTATCTTAACTATACAATACGACCGTCGAAAACTGAATGCCTCCTATCGTCAGCTGTTCATATTTATATATATATCTCTCCGAATTGTCTGGTAAGTCCACGAACCATCGGGGAACTCTTTCATGTTCTGTAAGCTTTCAGGGAATTCCCAGTAATGGCAGCGGACGGCCTGTTGAGAGGCAAACATTTCGGATTCCCAGAATTATCGGAATAATGTCCCTTCCACGAATTGGTTGATGGCCGATTGCACCAGCTGTCGGATGGATTCTCGTAACAATAATTTTTATATGAAGCCGTTTTTATTTCGATTTCGCAATGTTTTTATCGTAACGAATAATTTAGAAGGTTTTTTAATTTTTTTGCGGCTTTAAGTGAATTTTATAACAATATGATTCAGGTATGTATTGTATGTATATGTAGTTTGGATGAAATACAATAATGTGGTATCACGGAGCCCCTTTTACATATAACATTAGATACCACAAAATATATATGTTTCTGATAATAGGAGCGTCTCTCAAAATTTTATATTATAAACACTTTTTCCTTTGATTTTGGTAAGCGTATTCTGTTTAGTTTTTTACACTATAATTTATGTGGTGCCACTATAATTTTATATAATGAACAAACCTAGAACAGCAACAAAATCAAAATGGAGTAAAACCGCCGCACATGTTGGAGAGTCTATAGGAAAGTCTCCAACCTTACAAGGGATTAAAAATAATATTTCAGAAAGTGAGTCAAATTAAACTTGTGGGGTTTTATAGCATACACTGCATTTAGTCGACTTTGTATCCTTTACCGTTTCTCACTAAATGTTTTAGGTGGTTTCCGGGAATGCATCCGCATAGTTGATAACTGATAGGATTTTCCAACAATTCGATAAGTTCTGAATTTCATTGCGTGCGTTTAGACTGTGAGGTCTCTTCGCTATTTCAATTGCCTCTCTTACGAGTCTTGATTTCGGGTGTTCTACATTTGCCAGTACTCTGGTGTTCTCAAAGTCTATTCGGTGTGACATCGTGGTGGCGTGTTCCGCAATGGATGTTGTTTTTTCCTGCTTTCTTACAGCGTTCTGGTGTTCATCACATCTAGCTTGAATTCTTCTATTAGTTTGCCCCACATAGGTTTTATGACAGTCTGCACATGGAATCTCGTACACTCCCTGTTGTTCTAAAGGGATCCTCGTCTTCGGAGTCCTCAACACCGTGCTTATTTTTCTGTCTGTATTGAAAATAGTATCGATATTGTGTCTCCGTAAAATTCTTGCAATACTGTCCGTGGTTCCCTTGACATACGGTAAATAAGCCTTGGTTATTGGTGTCTCATGCTCCTCGTCTGTTTGTCTCGGTTTTGACTTTAGGGCTCTTTGTATATTTCGGTCTGTAAATCCGTTTTGTCTCAGAGCTGTTTTTAAACTGTCCATTTCCTGTTTGATGTTATCCTGGTCCGCTAGCCTTTGTGATCTGGTCACTAAAGTCTTGACGACGGCTTGTAGTTGGGCTGGGTGGTGATGAGAATTAGCATGAAGGTATCTGTTGGTGTGAGTCGCTTTCCTATATACTGTATGGCCAAGGGTTCCATCTTGCTTCCTATTTATGAGAACATCAAGGAATGGCAGTTGATTGTTGGCTTCAACCTCCATGGTAAATTTTATTTTGTGATAGATGCCATTAACGGACAGTATTGCAAGAATTTTACGGAGACACAATATCGATACTATTTTCAATACAGACAGAAAAATAAGCACGGTGTTGAGGACTCCGAAGACGAGGATCCCTTTAGAACAACAGGGAGTGTACGAGATTCCATGTGCAGACTGTCATAAAACCTATGTGGTGCAAACTAATAGAAGAATTCAAGCTAGATGTGATGAATACCAGAACGCTGTAAGAAAGCAGGAAAAAACAACATCCATTGCGGAACACGCCACCACGATGTCACAAGAGAGGCCGACCGGCCCGTATCCAGACTTTGAGAACACCAATCACACGCAGCCGTTCACGAGTACTGCTTCAGAAAATCTTAGTATTCGAGTAACTAAATATAGAACGAACCGACCTCGAAATCAAGATCCCGGCAGGGATCGTAAGGGATGCAATTGAAATAGCTCTACGGGGAGAATACTTTTCATTTGAAGAGACGACCGAAAACAAGCAAACGTTTGTGCGATCTACATTTTTTACACATGCCGCGATGAAGGAGTTATTCCGAAAAACATGACGGTAAAGTTCGGAAGAACACGCAATATCTTATGGAAAGCTAACTTAGGGAAGCCATACGTGATGTCAGAAGAGATTCAGAACTTATACACTCCACCCGATAATATGGGATAAATTCGATTGTTGGAAAATGCAGAGTTAACAACAATGCAACAACAGGCAAAATTTAACAAATTGAAGCTATTAAACACCAATTGGAAACGAATAAAACCGTTTATAACTTATCTTCGGTCCACCGGCTCGTTCAATTACGCTATTGCTCCCTCTCACCCGTAATATGTGGCGTGGAAACCAATAACGAACACAGCTGAACACATGTTCTAAGAAAGTCTAAACCACCCAAAAGCAATAGAAGAAAATGAGGCCTTGAAACAACTGCGCCTCAACAAGAACATTGCCATTCTACCTGCTGATAACACTGTAATTTTATCAGCAGGATGGAGCCGTGCCCACTGCAGCGTGAAAAGTCACCCGATATTCTAAGGGCCAATCACACGCAGCCGTTCACGGTGTCAACCGATAGGCGCCGAGCCGCGACTATTGTAGACTTATAACAGCGCGCTCGCTTCAGAAAATTTGTGGTTGCGATATGTGGATGATACATTTGTGATTTGGCCTATGGGAGGGAACACCTCAATACTTTTTTAGATCACCTTAATGGCATCCATCACAAATAGGAGGTTGAAGCCAACAATCAACTGCCATTCCTTGATGTTCTCATAAATAGGAAGCAAGATGGAACCCTTGGCATACAGTATATAGGAAAGCAACTCACACCAACAGATACCTTCATGCTAATTCTCATCACCACCCAGCCCAACTACAAGCCGTCGTCAAGACTTTAGTAACCAGATCACAAAGGCTAGCTGACCAGGATAACATCAAACAGGAAATGGACAGTTTAAAAACAGCTCTGAGACAAAACGGATTTACAGACCGAAATATACAAAGAGCCCTAAAGTCAAAACAGACAAACAGACGAGGAGCATGTGACCGTATGTCAAGGGAACCACGGACAGTCTGTCGAAACGTCGTCATTTTACCATCGATCCCGGCAGGGATCAGTTATCAACTACGCGGATGAATTCCCGAGTACTGGCAACCAAATCAAGACCTAAAACATATATACAGTCTAAACGCACGCAATGAAATTCAGAACTTATCGATATATATATATATATAGCAGGATGGAGCCGTGCCCACTGAGCGCCAAGGGCCAATATACGGTGTCAACCGATATATATATAGAAAATCTTAGTATAGTAACTATACGAGAATTATGCGAACTGAATAGTCGAAACGAACCATCGAAGGGATCAGTGTGAGTGAAATAAATTGTAGTGAGTGTGTTTTTAAATAAATCCGAGAACCCAAAGAGTAAATAAAAACATTACAGTGGTGACAGATGTATGTGTAGTTGTGGAACTTTAGAAGTGGAAAATAAATAGACTACCAATGTTTAAAGCAGTGAGTTTAGGCCAATTAAAAGTGGCCAATTTTAAAAAAGAGCTCGAGGGAAGGGATTTAGAAATTAGTGAGAAGAAAAGTGAATTAATATAACGGAAACGTGATGCTCTAATAAATGAAGGTAATAATCCCGATACTTATGTGTTTGAAGTTTCTGTTAATAGGAACATGAGTACTCTATTTACAAATAAAAGACAAATTGCTAGAAAATTCTAAAACCTTAAAAGAATACATATAATTATTGGAAAATTCTCAATCCTTAGAAGAAAATTTGAAAAGTATGGTATAGAAAAATTCAGAAATGATCTAAGTGAAAATAGTTGAAAATCAAGCTCGAATGGGAGAGCTAAGGCAGACAATGATCGAAGAGTTAAAGCAGACGACAGTCAAAAATGAAACGCGAATAGAAGAGCTAAAGCAGACAATGGTCGAAAATGAAACACGGATAGAAGAGCTAAAACAGGTAACGGAGGGTGACATCAGCAAAACAAAAGAACAGGTCACATTGCAAAGGGGAGAAACTCCACCAAAGATCGTAAGTAGGAACAGTCCGGAAGTAGTGGATTCGAAAATTGGCCTCGAAGGAACAAGACACAAAATGAAACCTCCACAATTTGATAAAAAATGGTCATGGACTAATTATCGGCGCCAATTCGAAGAAAAAGGCAATAGCATTAACCCTCGCCTTAAGATGGGACGCTACAGTTATTTTGCAACCTCTCAATCCACCTTGCCACTTGTCCTTCGGGAGTTTCAAACTGCAGTAGCCACTTCAGTACTTCAGGAGTAATCGTTTACCATAGAGGTACTTGTAGAATTGTTCCACCCCTTTTACCACAGCCAACAGTTCCTTGCGAGTAACGCAGTAATTTCGTTCTGGCTTGCTCAAATTCTTACCGAAATATCCGATGACTCTTTCCTGGCCTTCTTAGATCTGCGAAATCTCCGCACCAATTACGACATTGCTAGCGTCGGTATCCAAGACGAAGTTCTCATTTCGTCTTGAATCCGGATAATGGATAACCTAAAATGGGGGCACTGGTCAATGCTCTTTTCAGTGTCTCGAATCATCGCTAACATTCCTCGTCCCTTTGTAGCGTGGGTTAGTTGCCGATGGTTCACGCAAAAATCGGGTTGAACTATATTTCTTTTTAACCAAGACAACTGGAGAAGTCCAAGGGCTATTGGATGGTTCAGTAACATCTTCTTACTTCATTTCGCAGACTATCCTATCGACTACAGTAGTCTTCGCGCCGACTGTCGCATAGTTTCTAACGATGTCCCTCAATTTTGCTTTCTGAGTTGGCTTTAAATTCCTGGAAGTATCTGTTATGAGTTTTTCCAGTTCTTCCAATAGTTTACCTGGTGGTATTGCTGTATCTTGTGTGCTTCTGACTACAAAGGAATCTGTTGATAAGTGCCCCAAAATTATTCTTTTTTTTTACACAACTGAGTAATGATTCAGGTTCATTACGTTTACTGGCACAATCAATTTACTCCCTTTGCTAAAATTGCTGGAAGCATTATGTCGTCTTTCCCATGAAACACCACTTCTTCACTACATTGCAAACATTGTCAGCGAGCTGAAGAAAAAGGGGCTGTTCTCTGTAGAACTACCGCCATCGATGATCATTGGCAATCTGAGGAGATCTGAAAAGCCAGAAATCACATACAGAGTTAAAGGAGGTTATTCGGTGGAAGGCAGAAGAAGGCAAACCTTTGTGGCAAGAGGTTTCCCGATACTCACTCACCATAAAGTCATATTGGGCTCAGTGGAACTCCCTTATCCTGGAGAACGGAATTCTCAAGCACGTGCTGGAAACCCCAAAGGAGGGCAAAGATAGAAAACAGATTGTAATCTCCAGAAATAGGAGACCGGAGAACTACATGATGGTACAACCGGAGAACAGCTGGGAGTGACGAAAACCCTGAGGAAGTTGAGAGAACGCCGTTTTGGTGTTCCCTCGGAGTTGTACTCAGACCAAGATAGGAATTTCGAGTCTACTCTTTTCCAAGACGTCTGCAAACTCTTGAAGGACGATCAATAAAACAAGAACGACATCCTCAATTCGATGGAAGATCGAACGGATGAATAGGACCACTAACTGCCATTAGTCAAAGGTAGTCTCTGAGCACCAAAGAGACTGGGACGATATCTTCACTTGTTTCTAATAGGATATCCTTCGTCTGTGCACGAGTCCATGGGTCAAACCCCAGTCAGTGTTCTTATGGGACGAGAATTACGACTACCATGCGATTTGAAGTTTGGATGTCCCCCAGAAGAAGAGACCGCCGTAACGACATCCACCAACGAGTCCGGTTCAATATCGAGAATGCCAGTGCCCGAATGAAGGAAGCATATGACATCAAATCCGAGGGCGAGGAATTCCAAGTTGAGAAATCGTGGTGGATATTCACCCAAGCTACAAAGATCTCTGGAATGGTCTTACCAAATTGTAAAGAGAATTAACGATGTTGTCTACAGAAAACAAAAGCTACCTCGAGGAAAACCAAAGGTGGTACATTTCAACAGGTTAGCACCTTATGCCGGAAGTGATGATGGCGTAGTCGAGCAATCCTAAGTCCGCAGCATCCAACCACCCGATGAAGAGATGTCCTTTGAACAGTTTATGGCATTGTACTCGGATAGGTAGAAAGTGCCGCACAACGTGACCAAAGAAGATCCCCGAGACCTGTTTAAGGTGCCCGTAAAATATTCCCTGGCTCATTGCGTGGCTCGAGATCTCCGAATGTCTAGGGGGATAGCCAAGTTATTCGCGCAGAAATAAGGGCTAGTTCCTGAAGGTAAAGGTCCAGTGATGGGGAAGCTCCTTCATCTCGAAGATAAATAACCAGTGACATCTTCTATTTAGTAACGAAAACATTCTTGCAGGACAAGCTAACAAATAGCGATCGATCTTTGGAAGACCCTGGTAAAATGTGGACTGTGATGATGAAGAAGAACCTGGTCCCAAAGATAGCTTGTGGGTTGGATGGCCTGGATTGGTGGGTGGTGAGAAGTATGATGGAAACTATCTTTCGATTCAGTGGCATCAACATTCGAAGATCGTCGACTGTTACTTCCACCAAACGTCCCGTTGTGGAAATGAAGGGACCTGTAAACATCGCCAAACCAGGCAGGATACTGGGAGATTCCGGGACGAAATGGTCTTAAGGAGGGGGCAATATCCGATATTTCGTGGAATCAGCATTCATCCGATATTTCATTGAATCCGAAATGTTGGTCTGGCGACTCGAAATCGAAAAACCTACAGAATTCCGAGAAGAAATATATAAATACGGAGAGCTAACGGAAGGATTTATTCAGTATTCGATAAATATGTAAATATGTGTGCATTTACATCGGACTTTCATACATATGTTTAATTTCAGCTCAATAGATGTCAGGAAGTACTCCAAAATTCAGTTACAATTTTGAACCGAAAAGATATACCTATATATATATATATATATATATATATATATATATATATACAGGGTGTAGTTTTTGAAAATTGCAAAAAGTGAAAAAAAAATTGTAGGATGAAACTTATTGGAAAAGGTAGAGAATACAAGAAAAATGAAAGGAAACATAATTTACGGGCGATCTGAGGTCGGGAATGGGGAGGGGATGGAGTTAAGGGTAAAAAAAACGGCTGATTTGGATTTCCGTCAAAACTACAAGTCCTATGGTAAAAAGTTAAATGGCGAAGTTGTAGGTAATAAAAATATCTACAAAATTTGTGTTTTCATTTTAACCTCAAAATGTATGTGACAAATTCAAAAAACCAAGTTTTGGATTTTTTAGATAAAAATATTTTTTTTCAGTTAGGTTGGTGATAACTTACCTTTTTATGTCCCAAACACACTGTAATTTTATTTATTTAAAATATTTATTATTTCACTTTATTTTAACATAATATCGAAAAAAAAAACCTAATATTCAATCGAAATTCTCACGTCAAAATATCTGCTTTTTTTAAAAAAGTCCGTGGGCTTTTTGTTCGTTGAAATCTCTACTTCCTGATGGTGTAAAAAATATATACATTACTATGGTAAATGTTCTCAGAAAATTAAGTTAATACAGTTAATATTTAGTAAGACATCTACAATATTTTGAGAAAGTTATTAGAATCTTCTTTAAATTCTATGAGTAGATGCCTATTTATTGGTATTTTAAGAGCATACTTACATACCTGAGTGACCTACGGAAAATGTTAGCCTAACAAAAAGTATTTCATAGAGAACTTAGGAAGGAGTTAAAAGGGTCTGGGCCTTAGTACTTAATTTTCGGATTCGAGTTTCTTTCGTTTCTTTGCATTTTCTGAGAACATTTACCATATATATTTTTTAACGCCATCAGAAAGTAGACATTTCGACAAATAAACAAACCACCGACTTTTCTCTAAAAAAACAGATATTTTGACGTGAGAATTTTCGATTGAAAAGTGGGGTGCTTTTTCAAAATAAGGTGAAAAAAATAAATTTTAAACAAAAAAAATGAAGAAGTGTGTTTGGGGCAAAAAGGTAAGTAATCACCAAATTTCGTAAAACAAAACATTTTTTTTGGAAGAGATAAAAATAAAAAACCAAGAACTGAATTTTTTGAATTTTTAACTTAAATTTTGGAGTTATGTGAAAAAAATGTAAACACAAAAGTTGTAGATATTTTTTGTACCTACAACTTTGCCATTTAACTTTTTTCCATAAGACTTGTAGTTTTCCCGGAAATCGAGATAAAAAGGTTATTACCCTTAAAATCCCACCCCTTCCACCTTCCCGACCTCAGATCGCCAGTAAATTATTTTTCCTTTTATAGTTGTTGTATTTCCTCCTTTTTTCAATGGGTTTCATCCTACTATATATATTTTTTTGGTTTCAAAAATTATCGAGCCTGGTATGAAGTATGAACAGTTAAAAAATGGACTTTGCAAATATTATCTCTCATACAATGCTAATATCTGCAAATATTAATTAATTTGTAATATGGAAACAATTCCTTAATTTAAACAACAATTATTATACATATATACCTATATACATTTTTTACTTACCATTATGATATTCAACCTCGTCACTAATTGTTTGAGCAATATTCTTCTGCCTTGATATGATTTCTGATAAACCTTCGAGACCCTTATCTTGTTCTAAAACAAATATGTCATGTTTTATTATACTTATTATGAGTAGTGAGCCTAATATTTTACGAAAATGTGTAATTTAGGACCTCACTCATAGCTATATTTGTAAACATATAATTTGGAATTTACCAAGGACTAAGGTCTGACCGAACTTTCGGCTTCGACAACCTTCGTCCAAAAATCAGTTTCAGCTACATTTTGGCTTCAGTCCAAAAACTTAATTTTCTATCAGCTACTGAAAACCGAAGAATATGTATGAATGAGTGCAAGCTGGGTGGCCCTGGACGGTGGTGGTGGTAACTCATATTCAATAACTTCCCTAATTTCATTGCTCAAACAGTTATATTTGGTTGTCTTGTTAGGTTCGGTTACCTTATTTCATTTCAACAAAAAATGTATAAAAACTACTAAAATGTGTCTCCAATACAAATTTTAAATACTTAGGCAGTACGTCATGGACCACCTTCAAGATCATTTTAACATTAATTATATAGTTTCAAAGTGGTGGAAAATGTAACCACGCAATCCCTCGTGGGGCTATCAGTGTCAAGGTATCTGTCTGTTCATGTGGAGCGGTAACTGCTCAAGAGTGGTCGCTACATGTTTCTTATTTGGACACTGGGGTCACTAATGATACTGTCATTTGAAATTATGAATGCCATTTCAATACATTTTGTCCTGTATCACCTTATCCTGAATACAGTTAATTATGTGGTGTTCGACTCATGCGTTATCTAATAATCCGAATTTTGACATTTCAGACCTTTGAGTAGCCATATGGTCCCTAGCCCTGATGTTAAAAGGTCATTTTCTCCCCTATATGTAGACACTTCCACAAACGCAAGGAACGCTGTATATGTAATTTTGTGATACTACATGGGTATCCGGCTTGGTTTCCGTTTTCATACTTTTCGAAGTGTTGGCGCTCTTGAAAACAAACTTGATCTCACCGTGCGCCCCAATTAACTAAAGTTTTTCAGACATGCTCTGATATACAGTAAGATTAATGTACTTGCCATTTACATTCAATTATTTACTAAAAAAATATTATGTTACTCTATTAGCAGCTTTTATTTTAATGTATTTTCCTTTACTACAATTATAAAAAACCTCAAAGGTAATACGAATTCCTGAAGTTGCGAGGCGGATTCAAACCAGTCATTTTTGAAATCATCAGCGCCCTTTTTAGCGAACAATGCCATGTTGTTAGTTGAAATATGAAAAAATTAGTCCCATAATTTTTTTAGTCTTCTCATGCCAATGGGGTACCACTGAGTAATTTTTGTTCTTCACTTATTTTCTGGTCGTTTTTCCTTTGCCACTGTGAGTGGCATTTATCAGTTTGATTTCTTTATTACCACTTTACTTCCTTTCCCCATAGACACTGATGTAACTTGAAGTGTTCATGTAATTTCAGTTTTCAGAACCCATGTTTCACAACCTTATGCCAGTACTGGTATAAGACATAAATGAAATACTTTTTTTTTGGTTCGGACTGATATGCTAAGCTTATTTTTGGTAGATTTAAATGTTCAGATTATTCTACTACACCCAGGATTCTATTATTTATTATATTCTAATTGTTAGCTAGTTAGTTTACTTAATATTTATTTTTAGTAGTGTTCCGTAGTATCAAGTTCATATTTGTTGCTGCTGTTCTTCTGAATTTTTAGCAATTAAAGTACAGTCATCAGCAAATCTCAGACTGTTGAGATATCATCCATCTATATAAGTCCTTTGAAGTTCTATATATTCCCTATATCTATTGACCAGCTTTGTATGTATGTCTTATCTACACCTTGTTTAGCACTGCCTTCGGATATATGGTATCAAAAACTTCATCGACGCCTGTTCATATTTTCCAATTTTAGATTTTGGCTTCGCTGTATCTATTGACAAGCGTTTCTACTTGTTTAGTCAAGGCGATTATTGCTGCCTTCGGACATATGGTGTCAAGGACTTTACCGACGTCCATGTAGGCCAACACAAGTGGTATTCTATGACCCACTGATGACTTTCCTTAGCGTATTTATGTATCTCGTGGTTGTATTTTGAATGGTCTTAATACTTTGTACACTACCGGACTTATCGGTCTGTAATTCCGAATGTATTCACTACTTCTTCTCTAGTGAATTAACATTGAGGGCGCTATTCCATTGTTCTGGTATGTGTCTGATTCTTAAGACAGTGTGAATATTTTTGGTCTAAGTGTTTCAATATTCCTTCACTACCATATTTTAGTTGTTATCTATTGTTAAATCATTAGCTCCTGACTTGCCATTTTTCACTTTCTGCTACTATTTTCATCGCCATATGTATTGTAAGACTTTATGTAGATCCTTGTAGAATTTGGTGACATACTCCATTATTTTGTAGCTTTCCATTATTCTGATTTCTATTGTTAAGTTTTGGACAGTTGTCCTTTTCAAATCAATTGATACCTCCTGATGTCGTTGTATAGTTGTTCGATAACTTCGTCAGAATGACTTATTGCTGGCGTATGTTTTTCAAAGTTACAATGTTAATCCAGCAACTCGATCTTTTATACCGGAAATTCCACTTTATTGGTTTCTCTTTAATGGATCGGAAATCGCAAGTTCGTGCAGTTGGTGTACTTTATTCGTACAGGAGGTTACCTGAATCTAGTACCTAACTAAAATGCTGCAAAACATCAAAACACTTCTACATTGTTCCAGATTCTATTCCCTTCATTGCCTAAAGTGGAAGTAATCTTTTTTCTTTTTATAATGATATTTATTATGAATTTCTCATAGTTTATGATAGCAAAATCTCTCAATAGAAAAAAAAAACAATTCAGTATGTTGAACGGCTGAAAAATTTATCCATGTCTTGTTTTCTTAAGCATGTATTAGTGAAGTAAACCATAACTGAATTTTGAAACTTTGTTTACATTACATACTTAAACTTAATTTTGTCTCACACTTTGTAAAATTCATAAAATCAAGATTTTGGTTAAATGAAAACTATTATATAGATCAACCTGAATTGTTTATTATCAACTAATTCACAATATTGTCTTAATTTACATAACAAATACATTTTTTATATAAATGTCAAAATTTATATTTAACCAAAACAATTTACAAAATCTATGATGACAGGTCAAAAGTTAACATGGCCCTTGGTTTATTTCCTACATTAGTTCTGCAACTTGCAATAGTCCCGGAGGAAATCAACTAACCTTCTATCGTTAGTCTTCACAAACGTGTCTATACCCTTTTCTATTGCATCATTAAGATTTCTTTGTACATATCATAGACTTCCTGGCTGAGCAACAGAACGCTTTTCGTTGAACATCTCCATTTCTTTGGAACAGATTTCATTCATTTCAAGCAATATTCTCCCAGTTATTATGATCCTGAAATTTTTGAAATTCAATCGAGCTAGTCCGGTTTCCTTTTCTAACATTTTAAGGTATAATGGTAAGGTGAAATTTTCTTCTCTGGTATTTTGTAACAGTAACATCTTGATTTTATTCGCAGTCTTCTACACAACGGATCTGTGTGTTGGATAGAATCATTCTGACAATTTAAAATGCATTGCCATATAAATTCTGACAGATAAGTGGTCTCTGTAATTGAACAACTCTTCTTATTTAAAGTACTAATTAGTTATGCCTTAATTAGTTCGAGTAAACAGGACTTAATATTAAATATATTCCTCAAATATGCAAATTAATCACCCCTCTAAGCCCAATTAAAATACCACTAAATACTTTTATAACATTGGTTTCATATTATTTATATTACCTCAATTGTGGTTAGTGCAGATTATGTTCTTCCTTTTTTTATAATTTCATTAAATTATTAATTTTGGGGTAGCAAGTTCTTTCAATTGAAAAAAAAAGTTACAATTTGCTGAACAACGAAAGAAATTTGAACCGCTACATATTATCTTAAGCCTAATTAAAATACTGTTTTTTTTTGTTTTCTGGTTGTATTTCCTTAATTGTCTACAGTGGTCTGTTTTTTAACAAATTCATCTAGGAAATGCCAAACACACGGGTCTGATTTGCCTGAGTCTCCAAGGTTAAATGGCGGAGGTTAGAAGTCGGTCGCAGACTGCTGAGGAAGCATTTGCCTGTCGTCCAAATAACTACACCTCAAGAACCAAAACAATCATCTCAACAACAGGAACATCAGGAATAGATTCAAGCAAGACCTCGAATTGCAAAGTGTTGCGAAGTGTCAGTAGCTAGCGCTCACAAGAGATCTATTACTTCTTATCAACCCGCACTGAAGCAACGTAGTGACCCTATGAACCCCAAGTGGGTAAAAAAGTCCCACATCGGGTACAGTCTGCTGCAAAAATTCTGAAGAAGCCAAAAATTAAACCCTGTCAGTTAGAATAAGAGGCAGCAAAAATCAAATAAGAATATTATTGGCATAAGTGAAGTTACGGGGGAAAACGATGAACTAATTACACTTGAATCAGGTAACTTCCTATACCACCACAGAATAACAGCTGGAAGAACTAGCGGAGTAGGATTCCAAATCCATAAAACATGGAACAATAAAATCATTGGTATTTTCGATATGTAAAATCCAGTCACTAGTTTAACATAGTGAGAAAACGCTAAATTCATGAGTAATCAACTAGTCACTTTGAGTTTGGTGAATACTATGAAAGAGGACGAAGATTAGTACAATATCAGAAAACGTACATATTAAATTCCTTTTTCAGAAAAAACTCCAATAGTAAGTGAACCGGGGGAACTCCAAATAGATTAGTCAAGAATGAAATTGTCTTTGTTATGAAAATATAGAGGCAAGGATGTAAGAACTGCCCTTAATACGAATCTGGAAAGATTTAAACTCAACAGGAAAACGTCAACCAATAGTATGTATGTTAAAAATTGAAAGAAAATTCCGAACAATATTAAACACTATTAACCGAGAAGTTACAATAACAAGGAAACATACAACTAATGAACACAATACTGACTTGAGGAAAGGAATAGGAGAAGCACAACAAAGAAACTAAAGAACATAAATTTAGCTCGTAAAAAGCAAGGCTGTGACACAAAAAGACGCGAATCGAAAAGGGCAACAAACATCCAGCTTAAGAATACAGTGAACTGTGCAAAACTCAGAAAGAATATTACAAAAGACATCAAAATAATGCGAACAAAACGGTGGTATCTGCAACCGAAATTCGAATGAGTAATATTTATAAATTAATAATCGGGAATAGATAAGTAATTGCATTTACTAAACGAAGCGTCAGAATAACGGAATCAAACAACATAATGGACCTATATAAAGCACCGAAAACAAATGATGATAGAAGTACTCGTGGTAGAAACGGTGTCAGCGGTCAAGAGTATGAAAATGGCAAGGCAGTAGGTAATCGTGAAATCACGGCTGAACTACTAGAGTGTGCTAGTAGAGAAATATGAAAACGTCTAGCCAAAATACTCGTATATACGAATTCAGCAAATATATACTCAAAAAGGAAGTTATCAGTCACATATACAAAAATGAAAAACAAATATATAAGGGGGATTACACCATGAAATAGAGAATATAGGTGAATATAATGAAGATGTATAGTATGGCATTTACCGACTCATAAACATTTCTTATGAACAAAGGCTTATAATTAATTAATTAAATTTTTAAGTTTCTTGTGCTAAAATTTGACAGATACAAGTTAAAATTTCAAAGACTACTCAAATGGTTAAATTTGAAGTAACTTACCTCCAAGCATTTGTCTCTGCCTCGATCTCAGTTCATCAATAGTAACAGACTGATCCCCAGTTAGTCTTTCAGTATTCCAGTCAGACATTCCAGCATTCATTAATTGTTCTCTATCTTCTTTCAGTTTTCCTACTACTTGTTCGTCAAATATTTTTTGCATATGTATACTCTTTGAATGCAGTAGTTCAATCTGTCTAGTTCTTCTTTCTGATTCTGCTGGTGTTCTGGCATGTTTATTAAGGATCAACTATTCAACAACAAATGTTGCAGTAATATAACATAACACAAATAATATCAATGTTCATATATTTTATATTATACATACATTTTTAGATCATAATCAAAAGATTTTAAATCATCTATATAATTGGCAGTTAACACTTGAAAGATCTCGCCAGAAAGTTAATGAAAATACTGAGCCCGTTTGAAAAAATACGTTGAGCCATGTTTGGGTGCCATATCGATTATAAGTCTCAAAAAAATCTTTACCACGAAAATATACATTTTTATCATTTTTACTACATACATTTTTATCATTTTTACTGATACGATCGCTATGAAAATAAAATTTAGTTAACACCGAAAGCTATTAAATGAGAAAAGACCATCCACTTTGAAAAACTAATTACATGAATATTATTCTCTTCGAGATGTCGGTCTTTACATCTCGCGTCTTCAAATACATGAATATTAAATGAATATACCAAATCATCTACAATAAACAGTTAGTTATTACAATTATCGAAAAGGCGTGTAATAGTTGTAAACGTATCTTGACATTTGTTTTAATTAATGATTCATCAAATATCGGTCGAATCAGTTCAGTATAAATTCATACAAACCGAGGAAGTTTATTAAAGCCTTCTTCTCCTACTTTACATTGTAAAAGTCAACATTATCAAAGAACATCTACTTCAACATTATCCAGTGGGTTTAATAAACAATAACTGAACTACCTCAAATATGGTAACACGAAAACATAGTAAACAACTAACACACCACTAATACCAACCAAATACAATCAGAAATGAAAATTATGAACATAATTCCATATGATCCGGGAGTACGTTAAAAATAAGCTCTTAGGAAATAATTACGACAGTGTTTAAAACAAATAATTACAGAATCTGGTGTACAGTGTTAATTGCCATTGTGGGCATACATATACTGGTGATACTTGAAAACCTTTAGAAATAACGAAAAAGGAACACCAATATAACATTTCTAGAAGGCATGTGGACAAATCAATTTGTATTATTTATCCAGCACCAAAGGTCAAAGGCTAAGTTGGGATAAAAAAAGAACTTGTGGAAAAAGGATATTAAAAAAAGAGAAAACTTAAGGAAGCCCGTATTTGATGGTAAACTACGAGGAAATCCGGATACCTTAACTGATTTGGACAGAGGATAGAAAAACCTACTGCAAGAACAAAAAAACATACCCTAAGCATCAAGTGATCGGCAACCAGCTAAATTGCCCCTGTCAAATTTTTTTGTCATTTAAGTAAAATTGTATCAAAGCGAAAATTTACGAATATACCTCCAACTAAATTACATATTGATAGATAACGACTCCAAATTTAGCATCGAAACGTCTCCACAGATAAATATAACAAAATATACAAAACACTTATTTATATGAAGAAATACTGGTTGATCAAATTGTAGACATCTGTTTTCTCTCAAAAGATCTGTGAGGAAGCATTTCTGAACAGACAACTGGAAACCCGCAATTTTTCGAATTACAAATATTTGTCTGTTGTAGGAAAATAACTGAGGACAGAAAACTTTAATTTACAAGCAGAATAATCAAAATATCATTATTGAATAACTTAATTAACCCTTGTAAAACAGGAAAATGATGACTAGTTTAGTATAATTTTAATTATCTTAAAAACTTTTCAGTAATTGGATTTTTTTAAACTTTGCTCATCTCTTTACTATTATATAATAAACAAAAATTTAAATATTCCACCTGTTAAGCGAAGCATGGCACCACTCGACGGTTGGTTTACAAAATAATTTTGCCCGCTAGATGTTCTTCGAAATTCGTATTGATAATCAAATTAATAAGTATTTATGTGTTATAATATTGAAATAACAACAATACAATGTTCGATCATTATTGTGGTATTATAAAATTTCACTGTTAAAGCCGTATATTAGTCGACCTTAATTAACGCGCGACAGTTCTAAGAGCTAATTCTACATAGGAAAATAACCATAGACGATTTTTATTGCAATGTTAGAATCGTCTAGAATTTTCTTGGAATATTGGCTATTGACTCATATTGTAATATTCTTGAAAGTACAATCAAATAGATAGATAGCTGTAGAAATTTATAAGGGTTAGCGAGAGTTCTATTTAATAAAATTTAGTTATTTAGAGAAAACACCATCAGCGAACTGCAAAGGATATGGTAGGTTTTTAGCAATAAATTTGTCCTAAAATGTAAAAGATTTGGAAGGGTTATTGTAAATTACAAGTTCAATATCACGAATGAACGCAATCAACTAATATAATTAGAATAAAAGGTTGAGGGCGTCCCAGCTTGTTTAGGGAGGGGCAAATACAAAAAACTTCTATAATATCAATTTACAATCAAATAGGGATACTGCTATTGGATAACATAAGGGAGCATCGAGGGGCGTCCCATTTTCCATGATAAGAGTTATTAAATTCGCCAGAGAAATGACTCAGAAAAAGTGGCTATTTGTCTTTGGACATTCGGTGCCGATTTGAGTCCAACCTATAGCAAAGAAAATGAGAACCCATTGCATTACCGGGGTGGTTAGCCCATCAATTGATTTTTCTTATTCGCTTTATTCAGCCGTTTACTTTTTTGAATAGATCACCATGTGTTGACTCATAATGGCGTGTATCTAGCATGTATATAGTGTTATCAATGACGTATCTAAGTTAAAGGTGGTCCGTTCAAATAAACATTTTTTTTTTCATCATTGCTTAAAAATTCCAACTTCTAGCTTTTTGAGAGAGGCAATCAAAGAAGGATTTTATAGGAACTGAGAGCAAATGCAAGAAGGAGATTTATTTTATGGAGTAAATTAGTTGTTTTAGAACCCACAAAGAAAATATATATTAGTATGGTAGTATTATTTATTTAAAAGAAAGATTTTTCAATAATTACTGTCTTTTGGGAGCCTCATCATTAGAAGTCTGACGCATCAGAACATTTTTGATTTTTGGATTTTTCATGACCAAACAATCTTCATACAGGAAAGCTGACCTGCTAAAATTAGTAATAAGCAATGATGAAAAAATATATATATTTATTTGAAGCCAACTTTAAAAGCATAAACTTGAGATACACGCCATATTCAACACATGGTCAACAAGAAAAATTGTGGGTTGCTAAAGACAAATATCCACTATTTCTGGTTTTCTCCAAAAAAATGAAAGTTTATATCTATATCATTCTAAAGATACTCTAGAATATTCCAAAAAAATTCTAGACGATCAAATGGAAAATAACATAGATTTTTATTTTTGAATCGTCTAGAATTTTCTTGGAATATTCTATAATATCTTTAACTATTTATAAGGGAGCAATTTCTCCGAAAATATGGTTATTTTCAGATTTTTATTGCAGAATTGTCTAAATTTTCTTGGAATATTCAGAAGCTATTAAAGGGAGCGAGGGTGGAAAACTCAGAAAAAGTGGCTATTTGTCATTATTTTCCATGCAACCCATTTTACCCCTCAAATTTTTCTTCGCTTTAGTTTACTTTAAATGTGTTGAATAATGTTATCTCATGTATATTGATTTAAAGTTGGCTTCAAATAAAGCATCATTGACCCCCAGAATTTGCCGATTCGCTAATTTCAGATGCTGAATTTTGGTGGAAAACCTGAAAATTAGTTTTAAAAATATTCATAAGTCTTGTGAAAGTGGAAAAAAATGAAAGTTTATGATGCTATCAAATGCATAGTTTTTGCACAATAACTACAATTTCATCAGATTTTCAGAAAACTCAGAATATTAACTGGGCCATTCCATGTCAAATCAACAAATAGTTGGACGCGACCCCCACCGATTCGGATGAATTTTGGTGGAGAGTTTTGTCTCAAAAAATTCCCAAAGGAAAAAAATATAAAAAAAATTCCTAAGAGATATTCAAAATTAAAAATGTCATTGTTTTTCCGATTTTATGAGTTTAGTTATTTAATATTTCAGAAACTACTGAATATTAAAAATAAAACTCTGGTACATTTATAGAAGACACTTAGAGGTAAGAGAAAATTTTTTTTTTGAAAATTATCAAAATTAAAAAAAATTGAGTTTTTCAAAATTGTGGAAAGAAACCATTGCGGCCTCAAAATTTTTTATATTATAACTCTGACATATCTTAAGAAATTCTGAAATACTCAGAGGGGTGTTCTTTTTCGTTTCAAAGATATGAATTTTTGAATTTTGGCAAAATAGTTTTTTTCTATTTTTCAACTTTTTTTTGTTAATATCATTATTCTACCACATGATTACCGAAATTTGAGCATAATATGTATAATAATTTGAACATTCAACATTAATTTTAAAAGTATTCTGGTTACTTTGGTAATACTATATATTTCTTAACAATTATATAAAAACAAAAACCACACTATCTGAAAGGGGAACATCTTCAAATTAATGGGTTTTGAAAACCTAATTGCTTAATCTCACGTTAATAGTTGATATGATTTGAACTTGCAAGTTTAGTATATAAAAAAAAATTAACCAGTCTGAAAAGAACATCTTATAAGTAAATGAGTGTTAATAGATTGGTGGCTCAACTATTCAAATCTTAAGTGCATGGCTCTCAGTGTTAGGTTATACTCATACCTCACAGTATGCTATGTAACCTTTAACCAGAAAAGTATGATGACCAATCATCTAGGACATAATGTACAATGTACTAGTTAGTAGACACTCATCAAGACCATTTTAAAAGAATTATCATCTATATGCACATTAACTGTTCATTAATTTCTGTCAAACAAAGGATACATATTTCCTGCATTAGAAATAATTTCTAACTTTTGGTTTAACTGTCCAACTTCATTATTATATTGTTTTAATTTCAAACGAACATTTGCGGACAGTTCAGAATATTTATTACTGGTTCTTGGAAATTTCTGTCTTAATGTTAACTGTTCCATAATATCTCGATAAAGTTTTTCACAGGATTCATGTTCAATTAACCTGTAAATTTCAGAAGGTAAACGTTGCAAATGCCATTCATTGACCTCTATTTTCACGCCTTACCATGGATCCTCCTCTAAGTATAACAGAGCCATTTTATAAAAAAAGGAAAACTTTACTGTTACAATTAATACTAAACTTTAAACTTATTACATATTTATGTTTACTAGACGTTCTACAAAAATGTTCACTATTCACAATTCACACAAACGTCAAATCCACAGTCAAATCAAAAAGAATAACTGACCCTGTTTTCCAATTAGCGCACAATTGAGCACAGTGCGGCACAGTGCTAGCACTGAGTGTTCCAATTACAGCACTAGCTCGCACAAATGAGCACAAGAAATAACTGTGCCTTTGAGATGTTTTATGTAGGTTTACTAAGGCTGTTTTCCAGTTAGCAGAGCACAAGTGATTTTGTGCCGCACAGTGCGGCAATTTTTAGGACGTTAATTGGAACATGGTTGTTTTAAAACCAACCGGTAGAGTACACTGATCACCATAAGGTTAAAAGTGTATTACTCATAAGTTATCAATTGACGTTTATGTGTACGTAAATTATTTACAGAATAATTCAATAATGTTTGTTTTCCAATTACTAGAGCACAAAGTGTTTTTGTGTTGCCCTATACCGTAATTTTCGGACGTTATTTGGAACATACTTCATGTTTTATGATAAAGTTTTATGTTTACTTGGTAAATCTACATAAAACATCCCAAAGGCACAGTTATTTCTTGTGCTCAATTGTGCGAGCCAGTGCTGTAATTGGAACACTCAGTGCTAGCACTGTGCCGCACTGTGCTCAATTGTGCGCTAATTGGAAAACAGGGAGCGTAAACATAAAACTTTATCATAAAACATGAAGTATGTTCCAAATAACGCCCGAAAATTACCGTACAGGGCGACACAAAAACACTTTGAGTTCTAATAATTGGAAAACAGCCATCACTGAATTATTCTGTAAATAATTTACGTACACATAAACGTCAATTGATAACTTATGAGTAATACACTTTTAACCTTATGGTGATCAGTGTACTCTACCGGTTGGTTTTAAAACAACCATGTTCCAATTAACGTGCTAAAAATTGCCGCACTGTGCGGCACAAAATCACTTGTGCTCTGCTAACTGGAAAACAGCCTGAATAACCAAGAATTTCTTCTTCTTCTCTTCTTTCTCTTCTTCTTTCAATGAATACTAATATAAATGGGCCCAAGGATATTTTACAAAGGATTGCTAGATCAATGTTAAAAATTTTCGAAAGAAAACCAGGCACCTTGTGACGTATACTTTCGGAAAATTTACATCTATCGAGCAATCCTTTGTAAATTATTCTTGAAATGGACCTGGCAGCTTCATACAGGCTTCAATACGCTCGAACGGAAAACATAGAGGTATTATACTGTAGAGTGAATTAGGTAGGGGCGTTACTGTAAGTGGCTGTGTAATAACAATAGAAAGAGAAAGACAATATCAGGGTGCCCTTGCTATGTCTCTACTCTCTACCCTACCAATAGTCGAAGTTGTAGGCGTCACCACTGACACTGACCAATCAGGAACGACCCGCTTATTCTCTCTCTCTCTTTCTATTGCTATTACATGAATTTCGCCAGGGTTGGGACAGCTATTACAATTGTAATAGATCTATTACATTTTAGAAGATTTGTTACCCTATTACATTATTTTTGTATTTAAGCTAAATCTATTACAATATTAGCTTCATCTTATCACCTTCCTACTTTTGACTTTTATCATTTGTTTTTGTTTTATACCTGTACCGTCATTTGGGGTGAAATCGGACAATTTTTGCGGTTTTTTGTTAATAAAAATTACAATTTTCAAAGGAAAATTTATCAAAAAATAATTAAGAATCTCCCAGGGGTTAATAGCTAAATTACATGTAGAACGAAAAAATATATAATTCTCACTCACAGAATGTTACAATTCCTTCTGCCATTTTTTTTCTTCTTGTGCAGAAATTACGCATTGTCCACCATGTTTCTTACTTTTTGTTCCCTTTATCTTATCATATAATGTAGATTTTGGCACTTTATAATACTCCGCAGCTTGTCTTAAACTTTTCTTGCCTTTTTTGATATCATCAAGTACTTTAGCTAAGATTTCTTGAGTGTAATTCATGAAAGTAATTCCGACTTTCTTTTTGTAACGTCTAACCATGGTGTTCGTCTTCACCCCTACAAAATGATTTTTTTCAATTAAAAGGTCATTTATCAAGAAAAAAGAAAGTGTTTTTTAAAATAAATGCTTTGGGTGTGTAAAATACAAACCACATGACAACGTACAACTCTGTTTTTTTTTTTTATTTTTAGCGTTCTCTTATATACAACAGTTTCTTTTCGCGTTATCAATTTGTAAGAAAAAAATATTATTTTTAGAATTCTTACTTACGTGCTCTACGAAGAATTGATCCAGTAAAAACGTACACCCCAACAACACTCAGACTTATACTGACGAGGATGTGTCGGTAGTTTTAGTTTTAACTGTCGCAGTACATGTCCTTGAAATAAAATGTTGGCCAATACCTTTCTGTCCAAGTTCGCCCCCACAGTCCGAATTCACCCCAAATGACGGTAACTAATCTAACTCTGAAAATTTTTAACAAGTGTAAATACAGAAAACTACTCCGCATTTTGCATTCTTTCTTTACGCAAACTGTAACTTTAAGAAGGTAGAAAATTTGTATATCTCTTTCGTCACGTTGTTTTCTAGATGTCACAGGTAGCAAAAGCGGAATCCAGTGCATTTCGGATAGGAGATTAAGAAAACATACTGTAATAAACTATGGCTTTTACCACTAAATTTTCGGAAAAATGTTACTAGTGAATTAATGGAAAAAATGCAAATTATAATAATTCATTTATACCTGTCTTGCCCTCAAACGTAACAACACCATTCAATCTACAAAATATATAATACCAAAGCTCAACACACTTTTCTAGGAATTTTAAAACATATGATGTAAATAATAAAATTTGGGACAGACCACTTTTGGCACAAAAAGTTATGAATCTGAGCAAGGGTCCAACGTCAAGCAGTCCATCATGAACTTTGCTTAAAAATTCCTAGAAATTAGTATCATGGGAATTTGGCATATTTATTATATCCATTCACCATCCTTGAGAAAACAATTAGAAATCATTCATTCACCCTATTACGGTTCTGGCCTTCCGAGAAAAGGGGTTCTTAAGGATTACTGAAATTTATACTTTTTACTAGTACTGTTATAAATTAGTGCAAATATTGATTTATTTCGTTAATGGTTTGTTTTTGTACAACTAATGTACAAATAATTTGGGATCAAACCATTTAAAATAAACAAAAAACAATAAACTCTTTAATATTTGAATTGCAAGGTGTTCAATTTGTTTTAAAGACCTTCCATTAATCACTATTTGGTGCGAATATAGATGGATTTCTCATTTAAAGATAATTTAGAATACAATTTGAACAGTGTTTTAAGTAGGAACTTGATGCAATTTGGAATTCCAAATAAACAGTTAGGTGTTTTCATTTTCATCGAAATGACTACTGTTTAACAAGATTTCTGTTGAAAATGCCTCAAAACACCGAATTTCCATTTTTTTAAATACAGTGGCTTATAATTCTTACAGAAATTCATCTAAATAAAACTTATATAGTCTTTTCAAATGTTTATGTGTACCACTAAATGTCTGTAACTCCATGCGCCAAAATATTTGAATAAAATTAAAATCTATTACCAATCTATTACATTTTTAGCCCATATGTCGTTACATTTCCATCACCCCAATATCCCAACCCTGAATTTCGCTACTTCATGTGCTCTACAGTATAATACCTCTATGACGAAAAATGGGTAGAAACATGAGAAAAAAATAGAGACACAGATATAATTGTTTATAAATATTCCGGTACCAACAGTGGCGCCCCGTCAGCATTACATTAAATGTTCATGTTGTTCAGTATCAAAATAATAAAAACATATAATCCAAAAATTATAAATATGTTTAAAATCATTAGAATATTTACACAATAACAAAGACTTTTTTATGGGTTAATAACCAACATGTAATATTCATTATTAAAACATTGATATATGCACGGAAAATGTACTCGAATTAGTATTCGAGTAACTAGAAGCGAAAGCAGAAGGCTACGAGAATTATGCGAACCGACCTGAAGAGGGCAGATGTGACTCTGCCGAAACGTCGTCATTTTACCATCGATCCCGGCAGGGATCAGTTATCAACTACGCGGATGAATTCCCGGAAACCACCTAAAACATTTAGTGCCCGCGAAAACTTAAAAACAAATATATATATATATATATATATATATATATATATATATATATATATATATATTTTAAACACCTAACTATCACTGCTCCACTATTATTATATTATTCAATTACCTTATCCTTCCATTTTTTTGATATTAGAACCACCCTGGAAAGTATAATTTGTCTCCACTTTATATCTTAACCACCCCTTATATACAAGTTTTTCTAACATTTTTTTAATCACACTGTATTACTATATTTTACTCCTCCCTCTGTTTCAACTACCTTGTATATGCAACTACTTATCGGCCACCCATTATATATTTTTTGTAACATATTTCACCTAAAGTGCAGTTGCTTATTGGCCACCCTATATACGAATTTTATTGAACCGCGTTCTATAATTACAACTCTAGTTCCATCTATATTTTAACCATCCCGTTTATACTGCTACCCATTAGTCAACTATTATAACTTATTTATCTATCAGTTTTTGAGCCATCCTGTATAACCATAATTTTACTCTAGAAAATATTTCAACTACCCTGTATATACCTCTGCTCAACTATCTTATAAATGAGACTACTTATAGAGTACGCTATATATTCATATGTCTAATATTTTTTTAAACATCCTGGAAAATTTAATTTG
Organism: Octodonta nipae; assembly: GCA_034190945.1. Taxonomy (NCBI): domain Eukaryota; kingdom Metazoa; phylum Arthropoda; class Insecta; order Coleoptera; family Chrysomelidae; genus Octodonta; species Octodonta nipae. The sequence continues at coordinate 38,768,711 of CM067219.1, forward strand.
TCACCACCTTAAATTTCAATTACCCCTTATATGCAACTTTTTCTAACATTGTTTTAATCACACTGTGTAACTATGATTATACTTCGCCTCATGTTTCAAATAATTCAAGAGCTCATGTTCTATCCTACAAAATTTTTCGGACATTTTTTTATCCACCCTGTTTAATTATAATTCTACTCCCCCCTTCTATTTTAATTACCTTACATTCCAGTATAACGTTTCTTGGCCCACAATGTTTAATCTATACTATTATAAAATTGTAAGTTTGTTTGTTTGTTTGTTCGGGCATCACGTAAGAACTACTTAACTGATTTTGCTGAATTTTTTTTTGTTGCGAAGCCTATAGTTTGACTTAAAATCTGGTAAACATTTTATCTCTCTAAATTGACAGAAACGGTAGATATAGCGAAAAAACTTCTACCGTGTTGGGCAATTCAATTACTCAATTGGTTCCACCGCAAGCACAAAATGTTAGATACTAGTATCAGCTTAGCTTTTATTCAAAATTCGGAATGTGCTAATGTAACATGTTTCGATTTAACAAAAATCAACTGATATAAAAAACGTAATTTTACAGGGTGTTCGGTATATAGGAAACTTAGAGCGGAGTTGAATTACATGGATTTAAAAAATCTAAAAAAATATATATATATTTGACGTCCTATAAGCAGCTGGATATATCCAATGTGGTGGAAATAAGGGGAAGTGGAATTAGTTATACGGAGTGGTCCAAAAAAGTTATATTGAGTGGGCCATAAACAGTTCAATATACTAAGTGGTTGAAAAATGGTAGAATATTTATGCAGTTAAAAAATATTATAAAAAAATGTGTTATATAACAAGTTAGGAACTTTGAATTATGTTCATAATAAATGTTAGAACCAGCTGTTTATACAGGATGTTTGAAATATAAGATGGAGTGGAATTATAGTTTATGTTGTGGTTAAAAATTTGTTTTATATCCACAAGCAGTTGCACATATAGGATGGGTGAAATATGTCGCGGAGTATAATTACAGCTATACAGGTGGGTTTAAAAAATAAATAATGTAATGATCTACAAGCTGTTCCATTTACCAGATGGTTGAAATATATGGTGGGGTAGGACTCTAAGGATACAGGGTGGCAAATAAGTAGTTGTATATAAAAAGTTGCTGAAATATAGGATGGTGTAGAATTAGAATTATACAGGGTGAGTAAAAAATGCTAGAAAATTTTTGTTATTTAGTAGTTGCTAAAGATGGGGGCAGTAAAGTTATAGTTATACAGTGTCATTCAAACAAGGTTAGAAAAACTTGTAAATGAAGGGTGGTTTAAATGAAGTGTGGAGAGAAATTATACTTTATAATGTTGTTGAAAAAATATCAGGAAAAATTATGAAATAGCGTAGTTCATAATAAGTTGCGCAGATAGGATAGTTGAAACATAGGGTGGAGAAGTGTTATGGTTAATTATTTAAAAAATGTTATATTGGTTAACCAATAAGCAGTAGCGTATACAGTGTAGTTGTAATACATACAAGGTGATTCAGAGACATGGTGAAAAAAATTGTTATATACGGTGCCCAATAAGCAGTTGCGGTTTTGGTAAAATATATTGGGCATTGATGGATTTATAGTTATAGAGGGTGGTACAAAAAATGTTATACTGGGTGGCCGATAAGTAGTTGCATATACAAGATCGTTGAAATAGCGGGTGGAGTAGAATTATAGTTAAACAGGTGGGATATATTTTTTTTGTAGGATAGAACATGAGCTGTTGCATATATGTAATATCTGAAACATGGATCGAAGTAAAATTATAATTCATGCGGTGTGATTAAAACAATGTTAGAAAAAGCTGCATATAAGGGGTGGTTGAAATACAGAGTGGAGACAAATTATACTTTCAAAGTTGGTTGAAAAATCGTTATATAGCGTAGTCCATAAGCAGTTGTATGTATGTATAAGATAGTAAGTAGACCAGAGTTATAAGTTAAGTGTTTAAAAAATGTTATATTTGGTGCCCCTAAGCAGATGCACAACAGGGTGGTTGAAATATTTTTTAGAGTAAAATTATTGTTATACAGGGTGGTTCAAAAATAAGTTGTAATGTTTGACACATGGGCAGCAGTGTATACAGGATGGTTTTAATGTAGTATGTAGTTATACAAAGCGGTTGAAAAAATGTTGAATAAAATTGTTATATAGAGTGGTCAATAAGCAGTTTGGGTGAGTGTTTAAATAAAATTTTGGTATTAGGGTGCATAACAGTGTTTTTAAATTTGTGACACACAAAGGGTTCCACCGGTATTTCCATCTAAAAAAGTTAAAAAATAATTGTTATATAGGGTAGACCGTGAACAGTTATATTCTACTATATGGAATATCTGAAATAAGATTGTATTAGAGTGTTTTTAACACAATGTTAGAAAAAGCTGCATATAAAGGGTAAAGAGAAATTGTACTTTAAAAGGTGGTTCAAAAAAGATCAGAAATAATTGTTATATAGCGTAGACCATAAGCAATTGCATAGCTGAAATTTAGGGTAGAGAAGAGTTATGGTCAGGTGTTCAAAAAGTTATATTGGGTGACAAATAAACAGCAGCATATACAGGATGGTTGCATTATAGGGTTACAGTTATTCAAGGTGATTAAAAAAAAAGTCGAACAAAATTGTTATATAGGGATTGGTGGATTTCTAGTTAAGTAGGGTGGTTTAAACAAGTTAGAAAAATTTTATTTAATATAATCCATATGTTTCATAAGTTATTTCTTTTTGCGAAAGCTTGGACAGTCCGTACGCGGGTGAAACCGGGGGTAACGGCTAGTTATAAATATAAATCCAATAATTCCCAACATATTTCACCAAAACTTTTTTTAAGCGCGTTCACCACGTATACGTCTTGCCAACTGTATGTCCTTCGGCATGATGGTTACACGTTTCGCGTGGATAGCACACAAATTGGTATCTTCGAAGAGACCAACCAGATAAGCCTCGCTAGCTTCTTGCAAAGCCATTACTGCTGAGCTCTGAAATCTTAAGTCGGTCTTGAAATCCTGGGCGATTTCCCTAACAAGACGTTGGAATGGCAGTTTTCTGATCAACAATTCGGTGCTTTTTTGGTAACGACGAATTTCACGAAGAGCTACTGTGCCGGGTCTATAACGATGTGGTTTTTTAACACCACCTGTAGCGGGCGCACTTTTACGTGCTGCCTTTGTTGCTAATTGTTTTCTAGGTGCTTTACCACCAGTCGATTTTCGAGCGGTTTGCTTGGTACGGGCCATTTCAATATGATAACGAAATTAATGCAAAGTATGCGACAGCACCATGACGACGACGTTCACACTGTTTATAGAGCGCCCTATAACATTTTTGTTCAAAATTTTATTGTATCGCCTTGTATGTATATCTCTGCTTCCACCTGTATCACAACCATTCTGTATATGCTGCTGCTTATTTTTTCCCAATCTGTCATTTTTTAAATACTTCACTTCACTATACCTCTTCTCCACCCTATATTTCATCTATCCTATCTGTACAACTGATTATAAGCTAGGCTATTTCACCATATTTCTTCATATTTTTTGAACGACCATCCATTTGAAACTTTTTCTGACCTTGTTTGAATCACACTTTGTAACTATAACCTATATAATCCTATATAAGCAACTACTTGTGGAAATTAAAGAATTTTTTTAAGCACGCTATAAACTATAATTCCCCTTTATCTTAAATCTCAACAACACTTTATATACAACTGCTTTTAACATTTTTTCAACCCGTTTCATAACTATAATAACTCGAGAACATTATTCAAATATCCTAATAACTGCTTACATAACACATTTTTCGAAGATTTCTTTCTTCCACCCTGTGTAATTACAATTCTTTCTACCCTTATTTCAACCACGTTTTATATGCAACTATTTATGAGCCAAAGAATATAACATTTTGTTATCTACCCTGTATAAATATAATTTTCCCCCGCCTGTTTTTCAACTACCTGGTTTATGCAACTATTTATGGCCCACCCAGTTCAACTCTTTAAAACTGCCACCTATAACTAATTCCACTCTCCATATGATAAATATTAAGCTGCTTAAGAACTACCGCTAATATAATTTTTATAAAGACTTTTTAAACCCAGGTAATACCGCTATATGTTTCACCTATCCTATATACGGAACACCCAAAATTACGCTAGGTACATCAGTTGAATTTTTATCAGTCGAAACAAGTTACAATGACATATTCCAAATGTTGAATAAAAGCTAAGCTAATGCAAATAGGTATTTAATATTTGGTGCGTGCGGTGGAACCAATAGATTCTGTGTTACCCGACATCGTAGCAGTTTTTTCGGTAAATCTGTTTCTGTCAATGGGTGTGTTCAGCATATACAAAACATGAAACATAAGCAAACGTTAACAACAGTTTGTATCTGCTGAACGCACCCAATGTAGGGAGACAAAATGTAAACCAGTTTTTATGTCAAACTATAGGCTTTTCAACACAAAACTATTCAGCAAAATCAGTACAGTAGTTCTTACGTGATGCCCGAACAAACAAACAGACAAACTTACAATTTTATAATAGTATAGATAAAAATTTCAATGCAACTTTTGACATTCTTTTAGATGACGGTATGGAGATAGTACTTTTTAAGCTGTTGAGGGAAAATACATAAAAACAAAGGGGGAAATGTACAAAGAACAGTTGTTTTTAGTTTGAGAAATTCTTGTGTTGGTGTCGTAACTTATTTACATGGGCGCGTTGGTTCAAAGTATAGAAAGTAAATTATTTTTCTTCTTTGTACATTTCCCCCCTTTCTGCCTGTGTATATGTTCCTCAGCAGCTTAAAAAAATAATGTTTTAAAACCATTTTCTAATAGAATGTCATGAGATGCATTGAAATTTGTATAATTGATATGATCAGGTACGATAAATACGTAATTTTCGTCTGTTTGCATGGTTATTAATAAATAACTTATACCTAATATTGTAACCTACCTACATACAAAATTATATAAATAATGCCATGGGATTATTTATATCTTTATAAAATTATCTTCTACACTGAATCAAGTTCAGTTTTTTTTTCTGTTAACGGAATCGTACCCCTTGGCTCACTAGCGACACTAAGCAATAGAATAACGGCTATTTATTGATTTATCCCTGTAGTATAGAGGTACTCACCGAATGAATCACAACTATAAAAATATAACTTAAATATAGAGTACGTCAGGCTTCGAGAAAAACGTAAGGTCTGCTTATAAACTTGCCGCGATGTCTCGATGGGGCGACGAAAAAACTGTTAATTTTATATTTCTTTACCCTGAAACGAATGATTATGGAATGTACGCTTTGCAAGGACCACAGGAAATTGTTAATAAACTCTACGAACAGTCCACTATAGAAGTGGACAGTGAGTTTGAATGTTTTGGAAGATCCGTGGCGTGCGATATTGTGGATTTTCCGACTCTGTAAATACTTCTAACGAAGCATGAGAGTCGTCAGAAGCTAAATATCTTAAAGTGATTTTCAGCTTTGTTTTGACTAGAATAGCATCTCTCATATGAGTATCACGTTTCTGTATATGTGGCCAGTATCTTCTAGTTCCATTTCATTCAATAAACAATCACTTGCGCCTAGGTATTGTCTTCTGCTAATCCAGTTGCGAACCCTTTTTCTACGTTTCCGTCTTTTAGTGATTCGTTTCAAAATTAGTTTCATTACAAAATGTGCTCCTAAAAGGGTTAAAATAGAATGTTGAATACTAGTCAATAAAAAGCAAATGTATCTCATGCTTGCTAGAAAGAAGTTTGGTCATAATACTAATGCTTATAAAGTCTGTGCTCTCACTAGCAAATGTATACGCATACATAGCATACTACTAATGAGCATTCTACCAAATAGCAAACAAGCATGATTTTTAAATAGCATGTGTGGTGCGTTCCCGCAATTTGTTTAGTGTATTGTTCAAATTTGATGGAATTACTTCATTGATTTTTAAACTTCTACACCTTTTCCAAAACCTTCCGTCGCGATAATGCTAATTTTAAGTGTTTTTTGCGTATAAAATATAGACAGTATTCGTGATTCGTGTATTGACTTTCAAGCTATTTGAACGCTTCTGATACTGTTTTAAGAAGACCGCTTTTTGTTGTTATTGTGTTACGATTCCGCGAGTTATTAGTTCCGGTCGTAACAACCGCTAAACCGCTTTCATTTTGTTTCATTTGTGTTAACAAAAGCACATCATTTGTTGTTAAACCCGCATTTTTGTTTGCTCAATCAATGAACGTTACGTCGCTATTTTTTGTGTAACGTGTTGTCCGGACGAAGCTCTAAAAAACAGTTCCTGCCGCTGCGGGGCTAGCCTCTGAAGAAAGAAGAACCAAGAAAACACCACCTGCAGAGCTTCGACGTAAAAGGTTAGTGATTAACTTTATTTGGTGAATTAATTTATGGGACGGCACATGTTTTATTGATTGCTCCGCTAAAGGTCCTTCGTCAATTATATACTTGCATTGAACCAGCATTGAACTAAACCCGCAACATCTAATTCATACATTTTTTTGGATATTATATGTAATGTGTCATCGAAGACATTCCATAATTTGGTCCAACTTCGAGCCGGATGCAATTTGAGTTAATTTCGTGTAAAGTTTATCAACCGCATTGAATTTTCGTTTCTTTATTTGTTAAAAGAGAAAGCAAGTTCGAGATATTCACTCATTCCGTTGGAAATAAATTTCGCATATTTTTTGCCGCGTTAAAAAAATTACAAGAGCTCGTTTTGTTTGTTTGGTTATTTTGCTATATTGTTTTGAATTTATTAGACATTTGGTCAGAAATTTTCTACTTCAACAGTAAAAAATTATAGATTTTTGGAATTGCATTTTGTTTCGTTCTTTCGTGTTAGATTTGTTCAGTGGTGTTACAGTGATTGTGATAATTTATTGTTAAAATGTCAAAAACCGCTGAAAATTTACGTAAATTTAAAAATCATCGACAATCGGAGTTTAAAAGATTGGAAGATATTTATTTTGCTACCGAGAAAGCCTTAAGAGATGACGACGTTGAATTCTTTTTTTGCATTATTGATATGGTTGATTCAATTCATTCAGAGTTTTTTAAACATCACAATTCGATTGTTGGTTTAATTTCAGATGCAAACGATGATTTTGACTTTGAGGATGACATTCGCAATAAATTTGAAAAATTGTTTTATTCAATTAGGTTTATTTTTGCTAAACTGAAATCTGTTCAGAATTCTACGTCACAAAATATAGCTCGGGTACAGGAAAGTGTTGCTTTGCCGCGAATTGATTTGCCTTCAATTAGTAGAGACATATTGGAATTTGGTACTTTTATTGATTTGTTTGATTCATTAATTCACAATAATGAAAAACTCAGTACTATGCAGAAGTTCAAATATTTGCAGTTAGCTTTAAAAGGGCCTGCTTTTGAGGCTATTAAGAATTTTAAACTAACACAAAACAATTACGTGAGTACTTATGAAACACTTTTGAAAAAATTCAAGCGAGCTCGTTTAATCGCGGAGTCTCATTGGTCAGCTTTAGAACAATTCCCCGAACTAACTTCAGATAGCCCTTCAGAGGTTCGGAAGTTATTGGATGACTTGAGTGATAATTTGGAAGTACTGAAGAATTTGGGTTTACCAGTAAATCAGTAGGATTTTTGTATCGTTCAGATGATGTTGAAACGAGTTCCAAAGAATTTAGCCGCTAAGTTTGAACTTTACCATGGTACTGTGACCGCTCAAGATGACTTTCCGATCCGCTCGGAAGTTGTTGATTTTTTGTCGAAGCATTGCGATGCCTTTGAACATGTTGAATTATCCCGCAAGGCAAAGCGAAGTGTTGACAAAAGGTTACCACTGAATTCAAAGCAACATTCTTCCCGTTTCACTACACCTTTGTTTGTCACTAAGAATAGAAATTGTTTAGTTTGTAAATCCAATCATGCGATTTACAAATGTTCTGAATTCTTGAACAAATCAGTATCCGGGCGGTTTAAGTTTGTTAAAGATTTTAGACTTTGTTTTGATTGCTTGAGCGATTCTCATCAGTTGAATCGCTGTAACTTTATCCACTTACCGCAACTGCAAACAACGCCATCACACATTGCTTCATTTTGTAAATCGTGGTGATTCAGGCATTCGGTCTGAATCTAGTGCTCCCCCCGCAAACCTGGCTTCCACATATGGTAGATGCAGTACCATTAATACTGTTGAAAGTCCCGAAACTTCTTTACCGCAGACTTCTTGTCATAGTTCACTTTTGTCATACAATTCAAATGTGTTGTTATCTACCGCTTTAGTTGAGGGATTAGATAAGCACGGTTCTTATCAAACTTTGCGATGTCTGCTAGATTCTGGTAGCATGACATCATTCATTGCGAGCAAGGCTGTGAAACTCAACGGGCTAGGTTCTGTGCAGAGTACCTCTGCTGAGGGCTCTCTCACACTTTCTCTTCGCTCTATAGTAAAGCCCGAGTGCAATTTTGTTGTTGATAGTATTGTTTTACCCCGCATTTGCAATGATATGCCTGTTGCGCCCATTAATATGGCTAATATGGCATATCTAACCAATTTGAAACTTGCTGATCCTGGTTTCAATAACCCAGGCGCTATTGACCTTTTGTTAGGTGCCGATATATTCTCTCAAATTTTGTTGGATGGACTCCTTCTGGGAAAAGAAGATGTTCCTGATGCTATTAACACTGTGTTTGGTTACATCCTTATGGGTAGAGTGTCATCGAGTTCTGTTAACTCTCACTCTCAGTCAGTCATCAACACAACTTCGCTTTTTTGTAAAATTGAAGATGTAGTATCATTAGATGATTCACTCCAAAGTTTCTGGACAATTGAAGATGTTCCTACCGCACTGGTTCAGTTCCCTGATGATCTTATCTGCGAAAAAATATTTTCCGAGGGATGCAGGAGATTGGATTCAGGTAGATTCGTTGTGCCCCTTCCTTTTCGAAATACACTTCCTGCTTTTGATGGAATGTATAATCTCGCCGTACAACGTTTCTACTCTTTAGAAAGACGTCTTCTACAGCAACCAGATCTCTACAAACACTATTGTGATTTTCTCAGAGTATTTAGAGCTTGATCATATGGAGTTGGTTCCCTATCTATCATCTACTTCTTCTGATTGTTACTACATACCGCATCATTGTGTTTTGAAACCTGATAGTAGAACCACCAAACTTCGTGTAGTGTTTAATGCATCCGCTAAGATACCTCATCGGTTATCTTTGAATTATTGTTTGTTTATCGATCCCAAATTGCAGCAAGACATCATCGCTATTTTGTTGACCTTGCACAATTTAGTTTTGCCTCCCCTGCTTGCTATAGAAAACTTTTCTAGTTGTGAACTTCACGCATTTGGTGATGCTTCTGAGAAAGGTTATGCCGCTGTTGTTTATTTTGTGTTCGAAACCGCATCTGGATTTCGTCAAAGTTTTTTTGTGTTGTCTAAATCGAAAGTTGCCCCTTTGAAAACTTTGTCACTTCCCAGATTGGAACTGTGTGCTTCAGTTCTTACCGCTAAGTTGGCTCATTATGTTTATGAGCAATTCAATAGTCGTTTGTTGTTCAAGGTGATTCGTTGCTGGTCAGATTCCACGGTAGTCCTTTCATGGCTTAGTTCTTCCCCGCACCGTTGGAAGACATTTGTCAGTAATCGAGTTGCTTACATTCAGGAAAAATTTCCTTCTTCGCATTGTTTTATATTCAATCTTGTGATAACCCTGCTGACTTGGGTTCCCGCGGCACTTTGCCATCGAAGTTGTTAAGCAATACACTTTGGTAGAAAGGCCCACAATTGTTGATTACCGCTTGTTTGCTACATGCTTCAAGTCACCGCTTCACCAAATTTATTTGGTACTTTGTTAGAAGAACATTCTTCTATTAATCGCATTACCCACATTATAGCTCATATTTGTCGCTTTGTTGATAACGCTCGCAATCCAGACCGTAGGGGCTCTGGATCATTTTTGGCTGCTGAGTTATATCAGGCTCAGCTTCGCATTGTTCGATATGTTCAAGATCAATATTTTTCTAAAGAGATTTCCCTTCTTCGAGAACGAAAACTTTTGCCCAAATCGCTTCGTAAACTTTCGCCGTTTCTTGATGAACAGGGAACTCTTAGAGTTGGTAGTAGGTTGGTTAATGCTCCATTGCCGTTTGATACTAAATTTCCCGCACTGCTACCAAGTAAAAGTCGTTTGACTAATCTAATTGTCGAAGATTGACATGTCACCAATCTTCACGCAGGAATCCAAACCGTTCAATTTCTTTTGCAGCAACGATTTTGGATTCTATCCGCAAAGAAAGTAATTCGTAGTGTCATTTCTAAATGTGTTTCTTGTTGGAAGCTTAATCCTTCTGCTTACCAACCTTTCATGGGAAATTTGCCCATTTCCCGCGTTTCACAATTGAAACCCTTTTCTCATGTTGGAGTAGATTTAGCTGGTCGCTTCACTATAACCATGGCTAAAACTAGAGGGTTAAAAACTTTAAAGACTTATCTGTGTCTGTTTAAGTGCCTTGCAACAAAAGCTGTTCATCTAGAACTCGTATCAAATTTGTCTGCTGATGCGTTCTTGGCAGCTTTGCGACGATTCATTGCACGTCGTGGTCGATGTAGCCATATCTGTAGTGAGTGCGGTACTAATTTTATGTGTGCTCACAAGCAGATCTTGAAAGCTTTTAGAGCTACTGCTGCACGAGAAACCATTTCTTGGCATTTCAACCCCCCTTGGGCTCCTCACTTTGGAGGACTATGGGAGAGCGGAATTAAATCCGTTAAAGCTCACTTAAGACGTGTCGTTGGAGATCAAATCCTAACCTAGGAAGAACTTTCTACTGTATTTGCGCAGGTCGAAGCAGTTTTAAACTCGCGACCTATAACCCCTTGTAGCAACGATCCATCGGATCTTACCGCCTTGAGTCCTGGAATGTTTCTTATAATGGAACCTTTAACAGCACCTCCTGAATCTGATTCAACTCAACAGATGGCAGTTACTGAGTCGTTTGCATCAGGCATTCTGGAAACCTACTCTTCATCAACGGAGCAAATGGACTGATCCGTCGGAGGTTGTTAGCCAGGTACTCTTGTTATTTTGAAGCAAGACACTTCCCCTCCTTTGAATTGGCCATTAGGGCGCATTATTGACGTACATCCTGGAGGTGATGGTGTTGTACGCGTTGCTACAGTTAGAACTGCAAGTGGTACTTTGAAGCGACCTCTTGTAAAGCTCTGTCCACTGCCAGTGGACCCTTAGTTCTAAAATTAGTAATTTAAGGCTGGTGGAATGGTGCGTTCCTGCAATTTGTTTAGTGTATTGTTCAAATTTGATTGAATTACTTCATTGATTTTTAAACTTCTGCACCTTTTCCAAAACCTTCCATCGTGCTTTTAAGTGTTTTTTGCGTGTAAAATATAAACAGTATTCGTGATTCGTGTATTGACTTTCAACCTATTTGGACGCTTTGATACCGTCTTAAGACGGCCGCTTTTTGTTGTTAATGTGTTACGATTCCGCGAGTTATTAGTTCCGGTCGTAACAATCGCTAAACCGGTTTCATTTTGTTTCTTTTGTGTTAACAAAAGCGCATCATTTGTTGTTAAACCCGTATTTTTGTTTGCTCAATCAATGAACATTACGTCGCTATTTTTGTGTAACGTGTTGTCCAGACGGAGCTCTAAAAAACAGTTCCTGTCGCTGCGGGGCTAGCCTCTGAAGAAAGAAGAACCAAGAAAACACCACCTGCAGGGCTTCGACGTAAAAGGTTAGTGATTAACTTTATTTGGTGAATTAATTTATGCGACGGCACGTGTTTTATTGATTGTTCCGCTAAAGGTCCTTCGTCAATTATATACTTGCATTGAACCAGCATTGAACTAAACCCGCAACGTCTAATTCATAATTTTTTTGGATATTATATGTAATGTGTCATCGAAGACATTCCAATGTGTATCCCAGGCCTAACGCACGATGAGAGAAACAGAAAATCAAGTGGACATATCTAACTCACTGAGTAAGGACACAAGGGTGTACCCAGCATTTGGTGTAGGGATGGGCAAAATTAGCAAAAAAAATCGGGAAGTATAGTAGTATTAAGTATATGCTTAATGCTAATATACTGCTAGCAGAGTCTAGAGGACGGCGCAAACATCACTGTCCAGCCGTATATAACTATGTTTGTTCGAAGAGACATGCTTAGTGGCGCACTCTAACGGTTGGTTTAGTCAACATTGTAACCTGGCAGTAACAACAAAACTATTAGGCAGTTGGTAGCAATGCTCAATTGACAGCAATGAAAATAGTTTAGAAACCTGTGTGCAGGCCGCAGGACTAGTTCTTCTTGTCTGTGTTCTTGTCTATGGGACTAGTAACCACAGATCATACAAAGAGAACTAGTAACGCGGTAGTAATGTAGAATAGAAGAGTGAAAATGGGCAGGAAATGACTGTACTTCCAAGCGGATTAGTTCGTGTGTGCCCAGGTCGGCTTTGTTGGAGTTGGTCGGCATATATTGAACTGAATAGAAAGTTTAGTCCAATGTCGGTATAATCGATAACTTCATGGGACAGTTTTTCTAACTTTTTCTGGTGAACTACAGGTCCTTTACAAAAAGTACTCCGGTCGGATAGATGTGCCAAAGTACTGTTGAATCAACATACCTTACGATTTTGGATGCACGGGTGTGGTTCTCGTTTTCTTGATGCCCAACATCGTACATACATTGGTCCGAATGTAACTTCAAAGGGACACCAAATCTGCTGAGCACCGTTGCCAACGTAGTTGCTTTCTGATTGGGTATATCTGGTATATGCCTCAGGCCATCTGGTAAAGTAATCCGAGCACTTGTTACCCCTTTTAGACTGGGAAGGGACCGGCGACATCAATATTAATTCTTTCAATTGGGATGTCCATATTGCATTGATGCATCTGCCCTTGGCACTAGGCTGAAGTCTTCAAAGTAATTTACCTAGTAAAATCTTATAAGACTTTATTCAGAAGCTTATTCATGGCCAGATGACGGCGGGTACGTTTTTCTTTGGGACTACTAGTTGGGACTTGGTTTCTCTGCCATCACTGCTTTCCTAACTTCAACCACCTGGTCATTTTCTTCTAAACAAGCCACCGGCATTATTACGCAAATGACCGTCACGGTGTTCAACCTTGAAATATCGTATTGTTGTAGTTTCTCCACCCATCTGATCAGTTATCCCTCCCGTGTCTTCATGCTCAACAGCCACTTGAGGGCGGCATGTTTGGTTAGCTAATGACCATCATAAAGGTATTGTAATGTTTTCATTTTCACACGGGTTCAGTTCAGTTCTTGGATTTATTTAAAAATACAGTCAAACTCATTCTAATTGTCTTCTAAATGTTGTTTGTGGCATATTCTTGATTACTTTTTTTTTGGGGCAATAACACTACAATCGAAATAAAACGACATATATTGAAGGAAAACCAAACGTTTCAAAGTCCATTCTGACTTCGTTGTCAATGGCTTTATATTTATTGTATAAATTGTCAATTTAAATGTCATAAATCAAATTTTCATTTTGCAATTTACATCAATAAATATAAAGCCATTGACAACGAAGTCAGAATGGACTTTGAAACGTTTGGTTTTCCTTCAATATACGTCATTTTATTTCGATTGTGGTGTCATTGCCCAAAAAAACAAAAAAGTAAACTCATTCTAATTTGTCCCTTAAGTGCACTCGTGCCCTGAATCACCAAATTTAATAAGCTTTTAATATGTTAAAAATCAACACAAAATGTTTAATAAACATCCTTTCAGTAACAACGAATTTATCAAAAAACCATTTAAGCTCTAATCCAAACTTGTATTAAGGCTTATATTCGCTTGAAAGAATATTTCAGCGTGCACTTCGGCTGGCACACGGTGAAACTTACATAGCTTCTATGAGAGATACGATACAATACGCTTAACGCGTGAGATAGAAGATAGTTAATGCAAACTATATGGAGTAATGGGTTGATTCTCGTACGCCACACGGAGACACGGAGCCGTGCTGATATTGACCGGACGTATCCGAACGTTTCAATAATTCAAATTTTTGTTTACGTGATTTAATTAGTGGTTGCTTTGTTTTTGTCCTCGTAGTCTATGAAAGAATATTTAATGTACAGAGTGTGTGTGTGTGTTTACATAACTGTGAAAATGAGTATCAACCTTAACATTGACTATATTAAAAACAATAATAAATCGTTTCAAAACAAATTAAATATAAAATTGGCTGGTCCACCTAAGCCATATCTTAATAGAAAACAAGAGTGCAAAATGAAAAATAAAGTATTTACAGCAAGTTTTAAAAGTGAAATTTATAATAAAAAGAAATTGTGTGGATGTTATATTTATTTTGTTTTCCTAAATTATTTATGGCGCGGAATCAATTTGGACGGAAACTGGAATGAAGGATTAAGACGTTTCTTAGAAGTACGATGTCTCAGGACTGGCTAAATGCTCTTTCTGTGCTTAGTATTGAAAAAATATATTCAATCAATGACAGACTTTAATAAAAATGTCATTGAAAATTTTGCTTTCGAAAAAAGTCGACGAATATTTTAATTAATAAAAAATAAATGCAGTATTAGCAGAGCTGTGGTTTGTTTTGTTGCATCTTTGAATCCCAATATTTGACCAGTAAAGTGCACCACCAGTTTCATAGCCCACCAGCCGCCACTGAATGCGACAAAATACTGAATGAATCCTTCCGAAGGTCAAACAGCCCCCGAGAGATTTCCTTCATGGACTCTAGATGCACCAGATGAATAACTTTTCGGATTCCACGAAATATTAGATGAATGCCGATTCCACGAATTATCGGACGAATTCCCCTCGCATTGTACCACTTCGTCCTGGAATGTCAGAATGCTTCCTGGTGTGGGGATACTTGCAGGACTCTTCATTTTGACAACGGGACGTTTGCTGAAAGTTATAGCTAACGGTCTTTGAATCTGGGCTGCGAATATTGATACAGCATACAAGGATGTCGACGCCACTGAATCGAAAGATAGTTTCCAAAATACTTTTCACCACCTTCCAATTCAGTCCATCCAACCTACAGGCTACCTTTGGGGCCGCCAATTTCATCAGGTTTTTCTCCATCATCACAGTCTTCAATTCTGCCAGAGTCTTCCAAAGATCGTTAGATGTTAGCTCGTCCTATGAGAATGTTTTCGTTACTAAACAGAATATGTCTCTGGAATCCACTGGTTGTTTATCTTCCCTATTACTGGACCTTGCGCTCTTAGCTTTCTGGAACTGGCCATACTTCTTTGCAAACACCTTGGCTATTCCTCTGGACATCCGGAGATCTTGAGCCACACAATGAGCCAGGGCATATTTTACGGGCACTTTAAACAGGTCTCGGGTTCTTCTCTGGTCACTTTGTGCAGCACTTTCAGCATGTTCTTATCAGGTGGTTGGATGCTGCGGACTTGAGCGTGCTCAACTTCGCCGTCATGATTTCCGGCATAAGGCATCGTTGATTCCCTTTACAATTTGGTAAGACCCCCCCAAGATCTTTGTTGCTTGGGCGAATATCCACAACGACGTTGCGGGTAATACAACCAAACAAGATCATCAACTCGGAGTTCCCCACCATTGGCTTTAATGACATATGCTTCCTTCATAGGGGCACTGGCATTCTCGATATTTAACCGGACTGGCTGGTGGATTCAGATTCACCTGTTCACGTAACTGGCTGACATAGTCTTCACCTGCGGTCTCCTGGGGGACATTCAAACTTCAGATCCATGGTAGTAGAAATTCTCGTCCCATAATAACACTGGCCGGGGTCTGACCCGTTGACTCGTGCACAGACAAACGATATGCCATTAGAAACAAGTGCAGATACTGGTCCCAGTCTCTTTGGTAGTCCGTGTTTTACTGATCTTCAAGAACTTGCAGACGTCTTGAAAAAGAGTGGACTCGAAATTTCTACCTTAGTCTGAGTGCACCTTCAAGGGACTTCTTCTTCTGAGGACCATTACTTGCTGCACGAATCGTACATTTATAGTACCAGTCCTTGACATCTTCTTGGCAATTTACCCAATAGAGGCGTTTTCTTAACTTCTCCTGGGTTTTCGTCACTCCCAGATGTCTTCCGGTTGTTCCACCGTGTAGTTTTCGTAAAACATCCAGTTTCTTATTACAATCTGTTTTCTGTCCTTGCTCTGGAGTTTCCGGCACTCGCTTCAGGAGCGCGTTCTCCAAAATGAGGGAGTTCCATTGAGCCCAGTATGACTTTATGGTTGGTGAGTATTGGGAAATCTCCTGCCACATATGTTTGCGGTCTTCTTCCTTCCATCAGATAACCTCTTCTAGCTCTACTTCTAATTTCTGATCTTTCTGGATCTCCTCAGATTGCCCAGGATCATCGACGGCGGTAGTTCTACAGAGAACAGCCCTATTTCTTCAGCTCACTGACAATGTTTGCAATCATCAGGGCATGGTCTCGTCAATGAAGCATCAGCATTGTTATGGCTTGTTCCAGCGCGATGTTCACTATCGAAGTCGAATACTTGCAACCGCTCAATCCACCTTCGGGGTTTTTGAACGAGGGGTTTGGTTTAATTGTAATAAATCTGCTTACGTAATACTTGAACGGCCCCTAATTTGTTATCTAAGGTTTGAGAATTTTCATGTAATTTCTGTATTCTTCCATTTTTTTAAACATGTCCCCAATACCAGAAACTTCAAATAAATAAGTATCGGGATTATTACATCAAGTAGACGTTGTAGTAACTCACTTTTCTTCCCACTAGTTTCTAAATCCCGTTCTTCCTATTCGTTTTTTTAATTGGTCACTTTCAATTAGTCCAAACTCACCGCTTTAAACATTGTTCGTCTCCTATAATCTTGAAATCAAAGTAGATAAAATCGATTTTATCGAAGGCAAAGTACAAGTTGAAATCTGTTCAATTCAAATTACTGTGAAAAATGATGTTCAAAGAGTTAAAATGGAAATAAAAAAATCAACTGGACTTACAGCAAGGAAAATATCGGAACATCTCAGTAGTAAAATGGTTTCACAAACCACCCACATTGGATGGTAGTTCATCTTGGCCTATGTACAAACGACAATTTAAATCAATGGCGGTAGCTAATGGATGTGGTAGTCAAGAAAAATCTCCATTGTATTTTTTTAAGATGTTCAGCATTAGAACTCCTCCAAAGTATTCCTGTGGCTGAACAAGAATTTGAAGCTGAAGTTAGATGTTTAGTACACCTGTCCCACCCAGATTTATCAGAGGAAACTAAAGATCAGGCCACACAGAATTTTATAAATGGATCAGAGAGTTTATAGAAATCTAAGACTTTGGAAGTAGAGGCCGTCATAAATATGTCCCAGAGGAGGGTACGAGTACTTTACCTCAGCCAGAAAGAGTCAGAGTCACTGCTTCAGGCGTTGTTGTCTGGTATGAACAAACTACTCGAACGGTGTCAAAGAACTGAAATCGGAAGAGTGTGTTACCGTTGTGGGCGGACAGGATATTTCCAACGTGACTGCAGAGTGACGCAACCAGAACGGTTACCAACCAGGGAAACAGCGAGATCAGTCGAACACTTGAGTTCATGATGTCTTCTTCTAATATTTTAAGTTTACCTTGCCTTTTCAATTCACCTTGTTCTTGTTGAATTTTGTGCTCACTTTGTAATTTAGCAAATAACCCTTCAATTAAATTTTGTTGTTTTTTATCTTTAATGGTTACATAATTTTCTTGAATGGCGTCTCCGTTATACCACGTTTTCCAGGATCTTATTTAGTTTTTCGTCCAGCTTATCGCCCACTTTTCAGAAAATTTCTTTGCAACTTTCGTCGATCGCACCCTCCATGCTTATAGTGCTCGCCACAAGTACATTGAGGATTTAAAATCCACGTAATCCCAACTTCTGATGCACCAAATATTAAGAACTTCGTGGGTTCAGATCCCTAAATTTACTTCCTAAAATAATCTTTATTTCCACACCAAAAATTCACAATCAGTATTACACTACTTTTTAAGACTAAGAGATGAGTCAATCGCATACCCTACTCCTGCAATGCAGCGTTTATAGAAATTATTAAAACGATCTTAAAAATAATCTCAACAACTAATTGATTACTATATTTTTTCTTCTTTCAATTTTGTCTCAGAAGGCTAAAAACAAAAATGTTCCTGGTCTCTAGACACTTTCAATTTAAAAACCAAAATGTTCCTGGTCTATAGACACTTTCAATTTCATTTTGTCCAGACACCACTTTTTCCTGAGGAGTTGGTTCTTTTTCTTGCTTTAGCTTACGTTTTTTATTACTTACCTGTATTTGTTAGTTATATGCAAATGAGAGACAAATAGGAGGTAAGAGGCGATTGATGCATCATGTGATTAAAATCGTTTGGACTATGGGTGTATGGTACGATTGGTACCAGTCGGATACCACTTCAGAAGATGCATCGATGCACCGTTGACTGCCTTTAATTTGGTGATGATTTTTATTAAATTACTAGCCGTTAATCGCGGTTTCACCTACGTACGGAATGTTCAAGCTTCGCAAAAAGAAATAACTTATGAAACATATGGATTATCCTAAATAAAAAATTTCCTAACTTGTTTAAACCACCCTACTTAACTATAAATCCACCAATCCCGAATATATTTCACCCAAACTGCAAGTACTTATGGGCAACCCTATATTACAATTTTATTCGACATTTTTTAATCTCCTTGAATAACTGTAACCCTACTTCTCCCTATATTGCAACCATCCTGTATATGCTGCTGTTTATTTTTCACCCAATATAACTTTTTGAACACCTGACTATAACTCTTCTCTACCATAGGGTAGAGAAGAAGAGTATAGATTTCAGCTATGCAACTGCTTATGGTCTACAGTGTATAACAATTATTTCTGATATTTTGTGAACCACCTCTTAAAGTACAATTTCTCTTTACGCTATGTTTTAATCACCCTTTATATGCAGCTTTTTCTAACATTGTGTTAAACACATTTTAATAATATAATCTTGCTTCTCCCCAACTACTACAACTGTTCATGGTTTACCCTATACAACAATATTTTTTTAATTTTTTTAGATCCACCCTGATAGAAATACCGGTGGAACCCTTGGCGTGTCACAAATTTAAAAACATTGTTTTACACTCTAACACCAAAATTTTATTTAAACACTCACCCAAACTGCACTGCTTATTGGCCACCCTGTATAACAATTTTATTCAACATTTTTTTAATCGCTCTGTATAACTAAGTCTATATGTCCATCTACATTAAAACCATCCTGTATACACTGCTGCCAATTTGTCAAACATTACAACTTATTTTTGAACCACCGTGTATAACCATAATTTTACTCTACAAAATATTTTAACCACTGTGTTGTGCATCTGCTTAGGGGCCACCAAATATAACACTCACTGTCTTCTATATGCAACTGCTTATGGACTACATTATATAACTATTTTTGAACCACACTTGAAAGTATAATTTGTCTCCACCATATATTTCAACCACCCCTTATCTGCAGCTTTGTCTAACATTGTTTTAATCACACCGTATGAACTATATATAATTTTACTTCGATCCATGTTTCAGATATTACATATATGCAACAGCTCATGTTTTGTCCTACAAAAAAAAATTATCCAACCTGTTTAACTATAATTCTACTCCACCCGCTATTTCAACCACCTTTTATATGCAACTACTTATTTGCCACCCTTGTATCCTTAGAATCTTACCCCACCCTATACTTCAACCATCTGGTAAATGGAACAACTTGTAGATCATTACATTACATATTTTTTAAACCCATCTGTATAGCTGAAATTATACTCCGCGACATATTTCCCCCATCCTATATATGCAACTGCTTATGGATATAAAACAAGTTTTAACCACAACATAATTCCACTCCATCTTATATTTCAAACACCCTGTATAAACAGCGCCTTCTAACTGACAGCTTATTATGAACATGATTCAAAGATAACTGCTTACATAACACATTTTTTTCTAAAATTATTTATCCAAACTGTATAAATATTTTTCACCCACTTAGTATATGGAACTGTTTATGGCCCAATCAATATAACTTTTTTAGACCACCCCATATAACTAATTCCACTCTCCCTTATTTCAACCACATTGTATATATGCAGCTGCTTATAGGACACCAAATATAACTTTTTTTTTCGATTTTTTAATTTTAAATCCATTTAATTCTACTCCGCTCTAATTTTTCTATAATACCGAACACCCTGAATTACGCTTGAATAAAAGCTAAGCTGATGACAGTATCTAATATTTTGTGCGTGCGGTGGAACCAATTGAGTAATTGTATTACCCAACATGTAGAAGTTTTTTCGCTATATCTACCATTTCTGTCAATTTAGGGAGATAAAATGTATACCAGATTTTAAGTCAAACTATACGCTTTGCAACAAAAAAAATATTCAGCAAAATCAGTTCAGTAGTTTTTACGTGATGCCCGAACAAACAAACAAACTTACAATTTTATAATAGTATGGATGTAGAATTTTTGAAATATGATTTCTCGTATTGTAATAAAATCATTCAAAATCCGAAAGTGAATAGGAATTAAACGATATCTGAATTATTAATCTCGTTCTGGAGCGTTTAAAATAAATTTTTAACATTTATATGATATCTCAGAAACCTTAATTCCGCAAGTAAAACTGTTCTGTTTCGATTCCTCATCAGGAGTTATTGCCGAACAATGTTTTTTGAAGCAGTTTGTACAATATTCTACATGACACAGATAAGTATCATACAGTATATATCCGAACATATCACACAAAAAGAACTGGTTGACAAATTCATAGGGCTACTTTCTCTTGGTTCATCCTGCAAAAGAGCTCTTCTATAAGAAGGCAAAAAGTATTCCAGGCAGTTTCCACAAATTGTCATTAGATACTATACCTTGATCTTCAATTACTTAATTTATCTGTATATTCCCGAAACCATTGTAAGGAGTGAAACTTGAAATGAAACTTCTTAAATACTTATGGAAAAGAGTGAGGGGAGAAAACTCTCATAAACAGGCAGAATAAACATGGACCTCCTTAACAATCATATTAGAAACAAATGATTGTTAGTTAAATTGTGATAGCTAAAATCAGTTATTTTAGTATTTATTCATTTTTGTTATACATATGTTATTATAACTACAACTGCAATAATCATGCAGATAAAGAAATTACTACAGCAATTTGATAATATAACTTTCCTTTTAATATTAAATTGCTTATATAAAAGTATTTTACGAAAGTATAAATTGGGTAAATTTCATTGTTTATTTGGGTCTTCACTCCTCATATATTGAAAAATACAGATATGTCAAGTAATTGAAAGTCCAGGTGTAGGACCTAGGTAACAGCAATTTGTAGAAACAGCAGGGAACACTTTGTTTTAAATATAAAGATTTTGTGCAATAAAATAATTCAAAAGAAATATGTGAATATTTGTAGCAGATTTCCTAAAAATCTGCAAATATATTTTCTGAATCCTGCTAATATATTATCCGTAGGTTTTCATTCACTAAACAGATTCTGAAATAAAACAATACATGCTAATATAATCATTTATCAATTAGTTATGTTATAAAAAATATAAAATTACTGATAAAATATCATTAGAATACAATAATATATTGTGTTAAAAATTAGGCTTGACTATAATAAAATATATAATCATATTTTTAAGAACACACTTATTGGGAATTTCCCCACATTTGTAATGCAGTAAGAGCTGCATTAAATTTCGAACACCATTCAATTCTCTCTTCCTTTGTGTCTGCAGATAATAAATGCCTGAAAATAACACACATAGTTATTGAACATGAATTTGATATCTACATATTAATATGTGACTAGAAAACGTGGACATCTTTTTTAAGATACTGAAAAGAGAGTAAGATTTGGCAAAGTTAAGGTTAAATGGTGGACGTGAGCAGAAAGCAAAACATTGTATTTGTATGGGATAATCCATTAAATAATGTAATGTTTTTATTTAAACATTCGGGTTCAGTTCAATTCTTGGATTTATTTAAAAACATAGTCCAACTCACTATAATTTATTTATACAACTTTATTTTATATTCACAGAACTATTTAAAATTTATCTTGAACACCTTATCTTTACGGCAATCGAATACTGAATAAACATTTCCGTCAGCTTTCCTTATTTATATATTTCTTCTCGGAATTCTCTAGGTCAAATAGCCGTAGATAGATTTCTTTCATGGACTAGAGTTCTTCGCCAAGCGAACAACATTTCGGAATCCTGGAAATATCAGATGAATGCCGATTCCAGGAATTATCGGATGAATTCCCGTTACAGTAATAAAAAGTATGTCTGATCCCCAGAAAAACTTAACCCATGGTGAGAGAGAAAGAAAACACAGTGGACATATCTAACTCGTCTAAGTTCGCTTCCGATTGGTGCTTGTTGGCGTCAGTCAAGGACGTCTAGCCATTGTCTGCAGCGCTAGGGAGACAGACACGTCCACTCTGTTTCCGTTCTCTCTCATCCAGCGTTACTATTACCCTAGTACAGGCGTCATCTCACGGACTGTATCTTAAGTATTACCCCTATGGCCAAACCATTGAGTCGAACAGTCGCACAGATTAGAAATTTTAAAATCAAAACAAATAATTTTTTACAGATTTATTGAATGAATTTCGAGTGGCGAATTTGGTATTATTTCTAAGTCCTTTGGAGTATAGGTCCAGGTCAGAAATTCAAAAAATACATGAAATGATTAGAGATATACTCTTTGACAAAAATAAGTTAAATAATATTGAAACCTAAAAACTGAATGAAATGTTGTAAAATTTCCTCCATTTGGCTACCAGTATTTTTTATTAATACATAATCGGAGGTTTTTCTTCGGCGTTCAACAGCATTAGAAATGGTTGGATTTTTTATTTTATTTTCCCACTTTCTTGTATAAGCTTTATTTCAATCTCTTTCCTATGCTCTCTTTCGATGACCGTTTCTTGTTTGACATTTCTTTTAATTGAGGTGACGCTAAGGAATGGTTTTGTGATTACTTACTTGTCTATGTTTGTCCATGGTTTCATTGTGACCAGACTCCCAACTTTTTCCTGTATAATAATTCTGGCTAGTGGGCGTAATCAAGCGGGAATCGTAACAAACCTTAATTTTGTAATTGCAGAAGTATTACTCCTTACAAACGTATTTGTAGTAAACAACGTGATTGATGAGAACAAAGGTGATGGTTCGATCGCTACGTAACCCGCCTTAACATGACATATTGACGACGTCAAAACATACCAACTGACTTTTGCATTGTTGCTCAGTAAATATTTCTATAATCAATTTGTTTGTTTTATAAAAAAACTTTTCCACTTCTACGCACTGAAATCGTCAGTTTCTACCGTGAGACTTGTATTATTACTTTCAGGAGGAAAAATAATCCTCATGGTACTGTAGTGTTTCAAATAGACATCTTGTATAATTGTTTTTCAAAGTTTAAATTGTGTCAGATAAACATTCATCCAAGGCAGAGTTATTGTTATAACGTTTTACGAAAACGGTTAAAGAATATGATCACGACATTCTCTGCGAGTCAAGTAGCATTTATTATATATATTATTGTTCTTAACTTTTCGCGGGCACTAAATGTATCAGGTGGTTTCAGGGAATTCATCCGCGTAGTTAATAACTGATGTCTGCCGGGATCGATGGTAAAATCACGTTTCGGCATGGTCACATCTGCCCTCGTCAGGTCGGTTCGCATAATTCTCGTAGCTTTCTCCCTACGCTTCTAGTGACTCGAATATTAAGATGTTCAGTAGCGCGCGCTGTTATATAGTCGCGGTTCGGCGCTTATCGGTTGGTACTGTGGTCGGTTGCCTGTGATTGGCCCTTGACGTTTAGTGTCCCCGCCTCCCGCTTTCTGATTTGTAATTTCCGGTTGAGTTGTTATAGGGCGGGGCCGGATAGGTACGGTGTTTAATAAAATTTTCCAAGAAGAAGAAGTTCTGGATTTAATTGCGTGCGAGGCTTCTTCGCGATTTCAATTGCTCGTCTACGAGTCTCGATTTCGGGTGTTGTATATTTGCCAGTACTCTGGTAAAAAGTCTATTCGGTCACGTCGTGGTGGCATGTCCCGCAATAGATGATTTTTCTTGCATTCTTATGACGTTCTGGTGTTCATCACCTCTAGCTTGAATTCTTCTGTTAGTTTGCTCCACATAGGTTTTCTGACAGTCTGCACATGGAGCCTCGTACACTCCCTGTTGTTCTAAAGGGATCATCGTTTTCGGATTCCTCAACACCGTGCTTATTTTTCTCACGGTATTGAAAATAGTATCGATATTGTGTCTCCGTAGAATTCTCGCATTGCTGTCCGTGGTACTCTTGAAATACGGTAAATAAGCCTTGTTTATTGGTGTCTCATTCTCCTCGTCTGTTTGTCTCGGTTTTGACTTTAGGGTTCTTTCTTTCTTCGGTCTGTAAATCCGTTTTGCCTCAGAGCTGTTTTTAAACTGCCCATTTCCTGTTTGATGTTATCCTGGTCAGTTAGTCTTCGAGATCTATTTACTAAAGCCTTGACGACGGCTTGTAGTTGGGCAGGGTGGTGATGAGAATTAGCATGAAGGTATTTCTCATCCCATCCTAGCCCAACTATAAGCCGTGGGTGTATGTCAGATAGTCTAACGTAGAATTATGTAGAATGATTAGTTAGATGATTTTTTAGATTAGTATTACGATAAGTGTAAAATAATAACAAGACTGATTATGCTATCAATAAATCATAGAACGAATATATATATTGTAATGTTTTATTTTCACACTCGGGTTGATGGCCGATTGCACCAGCTGTCGGATGAATTCTAGTAACAATATTTATAAGTCTTAATCTGATTTCAATGTCAATGCCATTAATTCTGATTTTAATGTCATTAGCAACGAAGTCACATTAAGATTTCGAAACGTTTGGAGTTTTTCGAAATATAGATCTTTTTTTCTCAAGTGTGGTATTATTTCCCCAAGAATCCATAACAACAATAGAGAAGGTTATCCCATAAAAGCCCATGTATATTAACGTGATTTTGAAAATAATTTTCTTAGTAACTATACAGTTAATCAATCCAGAATTTTAACAGAAGATAGTTATTACACTATAAATTTATTTTTGTTAATATTTATGTGTTGCTATCAAACATCCTTATAAATACTCTTTAATTATTTAATGTGATACAAAAATTTTAGTACATTTATGTACACAAAAGTTTGAGATGAAGTTAAACTTTACCTTATTATTGTTTTGTTGCCTTTTCTTACTGTAATTAAACTGTCCTTATCTTGTGGAAGAGCGTCTCTTTCTGTCTCAATAAGGAAGGTATGCAACCTTGCGCATATTTCTCTACTGACCGGGCCGACACTTTTAGTTACGCTAGTATTTAAATCGATAGTATCTATGGGGGCCTGTAAAACAATAAATCATTTATTAACAGTTTTAATTCTAATAACTATGAATGGTTACCTTTTTCTTTTCGTCATCAGGATATTTCCAGTAACTCAAGGCTTGCCCTTTCAATAGGCACCATCTTCTGTGCCAAGCGCCAAATCCGGAAACATCTTCGAACATTGTAAGGAAACCTCGGTGTTCAACTGATACCGCTAATTCGCAAGAAATTCGCATTTCGACTGTGCCTTCTAGCGGACTCATAGGGGGTGTCTGAAAAAAGTTAAATTAATATAAACTGTTTCCTTAATGATAGTCGAGTATCTCTACTTTATAGACTTATTGTGATCACCACTCATATAAAAAAGCTCCTTTATGATTGGAAGAATTTCAAAGAGTTATTGTCTGAATTTTATGTGGAGACCCTGGGTGCGACAAAAGAATTAATACGTTTCAGTAACCCAATAAAGTTATAAGGCGAAATCGAGTAAAAACCTTATGAACTACTTCGATATAGGGTTGCCTCAACATGACCATTAGTAATTTATTCCTTACTTAACGTTAACCACGAACCACTGAATTCTACGGAGATAGTAAAGATGTAATCGCTGTCATTTAATAAAATTAAAGCAGACTCTAGCTTTCCTTTTGTAATGTGATCTTGTGTTCGATTTAATCTGGACTATCTCCACCTAAAAGATATGCACTCATACTGCTTACACCCTGTATAATAATAAATGTATCAGGACAGATGTAATTAAAAAGTGAAAAAATTAAATTAAAAATATCTATAATATATAATAATAAATGTATCAGGAAAGATGTAATACAAAAATTATCAACAATGAGTTAATACTTGTTACTGCAATATCATCTAAAATAGTTATTATTAATGCCTAAAGCATTTACATTAAATGCATACAACGTGACTATTTAGATTTTTACTTCTTTCGTAGAATTAATGAAATGATCCACTTCCATATATGCATAACATTTTATTACTGTTTCTGAAACAAATGTGTATTCATTATGCATTCTTGTTTTTGACATACAAATCAACATGTGTAGACATGAGTTAAATTCAAATTACGAGCGGTTGGCCAGATTATATTGCAAGCAGTCCTCAGCCAACATTTCACAATTTCCGATTTGAATACGCATTAAGATCTGATAAAATTCTGTTTCTTATTTTAATTAACCAATAAACTAGACGGTAAGTTCCGGTTTTTTCTTTTTTTTATGAAATTTAAGCTGTCGCGTGCGGAGTTTTTTGTAACTCTCTTAACATATAATATAATCCCATGTATAAAGTAGAGATTTTGATTTTTTTTCTCAAAAACTACACGTTTCATCAACCCCCAAATTTTAACAGAAGATAGGTATTACACTATATATTAGTTTTAAATAGTGTTATAAAATTCGTGGGTTTAATTAAAATTTAAAAACTAATTATTCACTACCACTTTCTAGAACTCTTATTTACATCAAATATATACAATAGCTGATTCAAATATCACAACATCAATTCTACATATAAGCTCTTCGCTGCACTAAATGCCGCGATTATGGGTCGCTCCTTTTAAAACCAGCATTGAAAACTCTCGTAAAATCCATTCTCAGTTCTACAGCTGCCGAGCCATTTTGAGATCAATTTTTTGTCCTAAACGCGATCGATGTCGTACTGGAATGAAACCAGGGCAGGCTTAGGGACATTTTTATTAGCATTTACGTTTTGCTTTCGAACATCCTTAACCAATGTTGCCATGTTTTCTGTTCCATTAACACTGTTGAATTTTTTTTAAATAAAATTGGCCTAAACGTTCACTCGTTTAATAGGAATGGTAGAGAGTTTTTTTATTGTTCTGCTCAGTTGATAAACTTGATACTCTTTTTCAAATAAATGATTAAATACGCACTCATGTGGTAACTTTAGTTGACAATTTTCAGCAATTGTTTTCTCCCAAACCATATAATTTTGTCTTATGTCATGTAAGATTTTTTTTATTTATAATGATCAAACCTATCACCTACCAAAATATCTGCTCTGCATTATGTTACACCATGTATACAATTGGAATTAATCAAATATATATTAGTATGCAGCTTTTTTCATATTATTACACTCGCAATCGGAGTAAAGTGATTGTAAAATTATCAGAGATGCAAAGAACATTATAATAAAAATGTACTTACATTGTTAAGAGTCCAAACCTTCTTATTTATAGCTTGAACTGAAAACACTATGTAACCCATTAAGGCAAATGAAGATGTCCTTACTGCATGTGGACCTGCTGGTGACTCTTTTATTGGCATTACCATTCTAGAATCTTGCTTAGGTTTTTTTGGTGTTACTTTACTGTTGCCCTAAAATTCATATAAATGTATAACCGTTGTTTTCAACGAATTTTGGGAATAACCACCACTTTTGAAAGTTATATCTTAAGGAATGATATCAAACTTATTTTAAAACAAACGTTAGCATTGTCACATAACCAGAACCAATTCAAACGTCGCTACTTAACGTGATTATCGACATTATTGCATTACTAGGAATTGAGTGGGGACCGATTCGGACAACAATTTATAGTCAAGTGACATAATTTATATATTGTTACGAAGTATGCCTTCGGACAAATCAAGTACGATCGACCGAACGTCGAAGCAGATAGAAAGCTCGCATTAAAAATTTAATCCGCAAATGAAATGATGGCGGAGACTTGGAGTTTTCTAGATTGGCTTTAGAGTTGAATATTGTATAGCTACTTAGTTTAATAAAGAGTAGTGTGGTTGGATGAGACGTCTTGTTAACGGGGTTAAATCTGATATACAAACTGAATAAAGTGTTGTTTGAAATAAAATTAGCATCTTTCAACATCAGTTTGTGACATTATTGGTGCCAGAATAGTGGAGTTTTAATACCAAATATCCGAAGTGACTGATAACATGAATAAACAGTACCAAGGATTTATTAAAAATACTGTAAGGAGAAATTAGACGAGAAATTATTAAATATTTTGCACAATAGGGACTAAAAATAAACAATTAAGGATTTAAGCACGGTTAATAAAAGCAATCAATAAAATAGGAAGGTTGAACAACAAAATCTCATTACATTGATGAAAGATGATCAACAAAATTTTATCAAAACGCAAATTCAGTTAAAAATATGGTACTAAGAATTAATTCAATGAAAGATAAGTTACATTGTGTAATTCAAAGAGGATACACCAAGGCAACTGTATCGAAGATCAAGTGCAGGTTATGGTTCACACTTAAGTCCAAGCTGTAAATGTAAAAAAACACAAACTCAGTTTGGATTACTGCATGAAGATAACAGCTCAAAAGTTGTTGAAACGGCGTTGAGTGTTTTAAATAAAGGTTTGGTGTGCAAAACTGTGCTTTTTTATATTTGTCACACACCAACGGTTCCACAGCATTTCTATTGCAAGCTGTAGTTGAAAAGACACACCACGAGGAAAATGAAACCACCCACTCTTAATGACTTTTTCTTGGCCTATGTATGAAATAGCTTGAAACAATCGCAGCAGGTAATGGATGGATTATACTGGCCACAAACCTTTACAACTACAGAGCAACATAAGTTTTAACAAAGTCATTTCAGTCCTGGAAAATTTACTAAGTTCAACTCATGATCCAAACACAAAAATTTGATGCTGAAATTCGGCATCGTGCTTGGAAAATTAAAGCAGTTATGAATACGTTCAGATCAACGTAAGAGCAGTATTATTAGACTATGAGGATCAAAATCGGTGTTCGAGATCAACACGTACGCATCGTTCTGCCAACGAATTGATCTGTGAAATTTTATTGATTATTTGCGTAGTTTTTCAAGTGATTTATTATACAAATAGAATTAATATCTAGTGGCTACATGTAAGTCTTTTTCCTCTATATTATCATGGTAAATGACTTTTGTACGATCTGTTCAGGTACTGTAACTCGAGCAAAGCCAGCCGTTTTTTGTGAATTTTGCAAAAAGCAGTTTCACGTTGTTTGTATTTCAACTACTATCGATATACTGGGTGTCTTAAATGCTATTCCCGGATAGATGTGGAGATGTGTAACTTGTGTAAAAGACTGTATGTCAATCAATAATGCTGAAATTAACAGAGTGTTGGATTTAAAGGTCGACGAGGCGCTTCGCTCGTTCAGAAATGAATTGTCTTTATTGAAATCGGATGTATTGAAAAATAATAAAAATTCTTCGTGTGATGTAGCGCCTGTGAAATACTCAGATGTTGTCAAAAACACCACTTGTCCAGCAGTTATCATACAACCTAAACGCATGGGTCAGGCTGTGAATCAAACGAAATCCGATTTAATGCTGAATATACTTCCACCTGATAATAATTTGCGTTTATCCAAAGTGAAAAATACGAAAGATGGAGGTGTTCTTATTGGCTGCAAGTCCCAGGAAGATAATGAAAAAGTAAAGAAGCTGGTAGAGGAGGAAATGTCAGATTCCTATGCGGTTAAGGAAGTCATGGGTTTCAATTCTAGACTGTGTATTGTGGGGATGACTGAATATTACTCTGAATCTAAATTACGGGATTTAATTATGAAGTGTCACCCGGACATATTTTCCGAATCAAATGATTATAAAGTGATTAAAATTTTCTGTACAAAAAAAAACTCAGGAATCTATCAAGCTGTCATTCAGGTTGAAAAGTATGTCTATGAATGGGCGTTAAAAGCTGGTAATTTGTTTGTAGGTTTGGATAGCTGTAAGGTGTACGACGCAATTGAATTATCGCGTTGCTTTAATTGTAATGAGTTTCACCACTCTTCCAAATCTTGTGCTAATAAATTAAGCTGTCCTCTTTGTGGGGGAGATCATAATGTAAAAACCTGTAAATCACGGATAAGAAAATGTTCTAATTGCGTTAAACTATCTGTAAAACAAAATAAGACAATTCCAGACGACCATGCTGCTTGGGATCGGTCTAACTGTACTGCATATAAATCTGCCTTAGCAAAATTTAAAAACGATTTGCTTGGTTATATATAGCAATTCCCTGTGCTGCATGAATCATTCTCGGCTTCAAGTGGATGCAGTTTGAGTGGACAGGTCGCAGAATTAAATAGCTCCAAATCTTTAAGTATTTATTATCAGAATACTAGAGGGCTGCGCTCGAAGACAGTAGATTTTCTTAATGTCGTATCTATGTTTGAGCATCAGGTCATAGCGTTAACCGAAACCTGGCTTAATGATTCTATTCTAGATGGATTCCTGATTTTTCGGTTTACCGTAGTGACAGGCGTTATCAGGAGTGCAACTGCTCAAGAGGTGGAGGTGTTCTTGTAGCAGTAAACAATGTCTTTGCTTCATCTAATGTCGATATTAAAAAAAAAATTCCTCCTTCGTTGCTGTCTGTGGATCTGGTGGTGATCTTACCGATGTAAGTTCTATATTTTTACTTAACTTATATGTCCCGCCTTCCTTAAGTAATGACTTATATAATAGTCTGTTCGAGTCACTTAATAATCTGGCATTTTTGCATGGCAACAACTTACTCATTGTAGGTGACTTTAACATTTCTTCTTACGCTGATTCTTTGAGAAATAATACTGATAATATACAGGTCTTACAATTGAATGATTTCCTTCCCATTTTTAACCTTACTCAACAAAACTCTATATTTAACGATTTCGGTAAGATGCTTGACTTAATTTTGTACAATAACAGTTGCCAGGTAGGTAATTCTCTAGAAATTTTGGTTACTGAGGATAGACATCATCCGGCATTAAATATTGTTTGTAAATTAAACTTCATTCGCAACTTAAAGAGAAATTTTCCCACATCCTCATGTAACGAATTTAATTTTCGAAAGGCCAACTTTCCTTTACTGTATCAACGTATTACTGATATTGATTGGACCTTCCTTGAAGCATTTGACCGTCCTGAGGATGCTTGTTCATATTTCTACGGTAAACTCTACTCTGTACTTGATGCGTATGTTCCAAAGCAGACCAAAATCTTTAAAAGGAAATATCCACCCTGGTTTCATAATCCTGCTGATATACTCAACGGTTTTGCCGAATTCTTTGCCCAATCTTTTTCCGTTAGCTCGCAGATGGTCACATTTGATCACGTGATTACTAATGCACAACACCTCACCATATCAGGTTTTCGGGAAGATGAGGTCTTGTCTGTACTCAAGCAGGTTAAAAATAAAATGACGATGGGTCCTGATTTCATTCCAGCCTTTATTTTAAAAGATTGTGCAACAATTCTTGCCTCACCATTAACTACCGTACTTAATATTTGCCTTAAATATTCTACTAAAGCTGCTATTTGGAAAACGTCTAAAATTATTCCAGTTTTTAAAAAGGGAGACAAATTTGACATATGCAACTTTCGTCCAATTTCAATATTGTGTAACTTCAGTAAAGTGTTTGAAACATTACTTTATAATAGAATGTACTCTAAACTTAGCAATATTATTACGTGTTATCAACATGGATTTATGAAAGGATGCTCAACTATCACAAACCTTGTCAACATGACTCAATTTCTGGCTGAATGTATAGACGATCGAGTACAGTGTAATATAGTATACACGGACTTTTCGAAGGCATTTGACCGACTCGATCACAGAATTCTATTATCTAAACTAGCTCAGTTTGGTCTATCAAATTCATTGATTAAACTTTTTTCGTCGTATCTGAGTGATAGAAACAGTCGGTAGTCTTTAATGGGTTTAAGTCGGTCGAATACGTGGCCACTTCAGGTGTCCCCCAGGGCAGTAACTTGGGGCCTCTTTTATTTAATATCTTCATTAATGATATCATTAATAAGTTAGACGTAAATTGCTTATTATATGCTGATGACTTGAAGATTTACTGTATAATCAATAGTATCTCCGACTGCGAGACATTTGACTGTAAGCTTTCCTTTGTTGCTCATATCGATTCCGTTTTCTGTGCTGCCAACAAGATGTACGGCTTTGTTGCCAGTAACTCCCGAGATTTGGTGCAACAAGAGACATTAAAAACGTTATATTTTGCTTTTGTGAGGTCTAAAATTGAGTAAGCTGATATAATTTGGAGTTCATTTTACATGATTCACATACAAAAATTAGAGTTAATTCAAAGGCGGTTTTTAAAACTCCTGTCATATAGAATAGATCATGCTTATCCGCGAATTAATATCACAAACACTGAACTTCTTACCCGACATAAAATAGATAGACTGAGCCATCGGAGAGACAGTCATTGAGTAATTTTTCTGTTTAAACTCGTCAACAATAAACTTAACGACTCAATTTTTCTGCAAAAACTAAATATTTTTTTGCCTAGAATCATATCTAGGACAAATCACACGTTTTACCTTTCCACTTCCCGTACTATTCATCTTATTTATTATATAAGTGTCTGAACTGTCTGTTTTCTCAGTTCTAAGATACAATTTTTACTTTTAGCTTGTGTACATGTTCTGAATTATTCAATATCGTTGATATTTGTTGTAAACTTAGGTTAAAACTGTTATTTTTAATTTACTTCTTGTTACTCTTAAATTGCTTTTTTTCCTGTTCTGTAATTGGGTGTAAACCTGTTTGAACAGTAAATAAATAAATAAATAAAAGGCAACCAATCAGATCGTAAGCAAATTGTTGTCCTAAATGTTTGACCAAAAGACACGAAGACGTGGATTCTGCGAAGACACCAGAAGGTTAGTGCATCAATAGCAAAGACAGCACATCATGTTTGACATTGGCATTGCTATATTTATTTTCAGTCCCAGAGTATTTGGGCTATAGAGTATAGTCAAATAACTGGAAGATGAATTCAATTGAGTTTTATATGCTAAAATGAAAACAAGATTTCGACGAACTATAGCTATTTTTTTATATCAATTTTGTTGAACCACTGGAAATATAACATGATTATTATTCGGCAAAGATTTTCATATTTGAATAAAATATTAAATTAAATATTAATATTAAAATAGTTCATTCCTTATTTGCATTATTAACATTTTAATACAGATTTACTGTGATTAATATTTTGTTGTTATATTTTAATAAAATTAATTTTATTTTTATGTACTTTCACATCAATACATGATAGAATTACAAATATATTTATATTATTTTTATTAAATCCAGTAATTAAAAAAAAAAATAAAAAAAAAATTGTCAGATTAACAATATTCCTCCATACAATTGTCAGATTATCACTGAGGACGACTAGGACATCAAGTTGAACCATCAGTATAAAAATCTGACGAGCTCGAGTATTTCAAGGTCATACATATTTTTTTACATTTTCAAAAATCGGTCATGATTTTCAGTCGCGTCCAACTCATCAATCATTTGAATAGGACACTTTTTTGAGTCCACTTAATGTTCGCTCTGAATATCTGACACGCTCGAATAACCTTTTTTTACAGCCACCCCCCTCTATATAATCATGAGATTAATATCTCTGGGTTATCAGAAAGTTAATGAGCGTATACACTATAAATGTCTGACGCGCTCGAGTATTTACATGTGACTATTTTTTTTACATTTTTTTAAATGTGTAATCACGATCCAACAGGTCCCCATGAGGCTTTAGTAACTGCAAATTTAGCATCCCGGGCTCCCCTGCTAGAACGACAGCCAGGATAAGGTCCTAGTGGTGAACTTGACTTTGTATTGGACACGGATCTCATTAGACAGTATGGGTTCACCATTGAGCTGAGGTCCAATATATTGTGATTTATGGGTTTTTAGATAGAGATAATCAATTCTAACCGCTAGAAAGGCCACATTATAAATGACGAACATCGTAGATGAGAACGATGACCGAGTCCTCCAGAGATGAATGAAACTCAAAAAGGATTAGTTCAGAACCCTGAGAACTGCCAACGATAAGAATAGCTCCCCGTATTGAACCTATTGAACATACATCTATAAATGAATTAGTGTCTTCAGTTGCAATATTCGTTGTTCTCACACCTGTAAATACAGCTGCCCCTCTGAATGTAAAAGGAACCTCTTTTAGAAGACAACGTCCTGAAGCAATTAGTGATCTTGCAAGGCGAAGGAAGGGTGTCTATCCAACTCGACTGGCTTCATTTCAAAGTAAAGAGGTGTTGGATCGGAATGATCAAAATCAAAGGGTGGGAGTGCTATAAAGTAGGCTTTTCGCCATAGCACGCCACTCCCCGGAGATGTCAGAAGTTGAATCTGACGTTTTGTGAACCGGGTACGTTCACAAATTGAGTATGTGTGACGGTAAATATCTTCGGGAGTGAATTACAGACTGAAACGATTTTTTTAATGCCATCAGAGACTGCAGGTATGAATAATTATGTAATAGAATTTACTTTCTCACCTTTTTGTTGATGTGATACTTCACTTCGTGTGGTAGAAACTCTTCCTGAGCCTGCAGGCAATATACCTCAAATGTGATAGTAAAATCACTATAAATATTTTTCATTGTAACGCTTCCAGGTATGCTTAGTTCGATGTCTGGATTTGAAGCGTTCGAAACGACGGTCGATACCAATTTTGTCGGAACAACTTGTTCTCCACATTTAATCAAACAGACGACATGATGACCTTTTCCTCCAGCTAAAAAAATAGTGTGTGGGAAAATTGTATTGTGAATTTTGTGTTTTACATTTACCTGCTGCTAGGGCTTTAACATACTTCTGTTTAAGTGGAAGGACGATGCTAGATATGGTCAACGTTCCTTTTTCTAGCGGAACTTTGCAACTTGTTTGACTTTGTGGTCTCATTGATTTTTCAACTTTCAATCTTTGAAGTTCATGTAAGGCAGCTTGTCGTCGATGAGCTAGAAAACACGCAAAATATTAACGCAAAGTCTATCACAACTTGTTTTATAATTACTTCCTTTGACCTGATATCAATCCATTATAATGTAATGTAAAGGTTATCAATAGAGTTAATAAAATAATATATTTACTTTAAAATAATAAAAATGAAGAAGTAAATAATTGCATACTTGCTAATAAAAGAACTCTTTCAGCTTCTACTTGTTCAGTTGATCCTGAAAATTCAGGCGTACTACTGCAGAGATTCAAAGCTTGACTAGTTTGAGAGATGATGTTCTGTTGTTTGTGAACTTCATCCTTCAGTTCTTTAATTTTCTGTTCAACAGCTTCGGTTTCTTGAGGTATAAATTCTTCCTCACAAGCTTCTTCAGTTGATGGAAATCGAGAAATTTGTCGAATAGGAGTTTGCACCTAAAAAATCATAAATGTTTTCCTTTAGGATTAAAAAACAAATAAATGGCGAAAGCTTTAGAAATATTTCTGGTTAAATTTATTAATAGTAGTAAGGAAATTACTTCTACAGCCAAAAAAATCAATGCAAATTCGAAAACAGTATAAGGGTGAAGAATATACAGGGTGTAAACGTTTTGACTGCAGATAATTTGAGGAATAACAGTTTATGTGAAAAACAGCTACAGTTTTGTCAAAAAAGGCTAGGTTACAAATTTCGCACCCGTTTTCATAGTTTTTGAATATCTGTTGTGACAATTCTGGAATTTATTTATTGCGTAAGTAGGTACATGCATGTATTCCTCATAAATAATATTATGAATTAATTAATGAATTTGCGAATGTAATTTACAATATATACTCAACAGATCCTTTGAAGTATCTTGTGACAAGAAATTTCTAAATCATATGTAAAATGCTTTTTATTCTTCTGTTCTTTATTTCCAAACATGATCTAATTTTAAAGAACAAAAATGTTTATTTCTAAATGTTTTATTTACCCAAACAAAGCAAATAGCCGACAAAACATAATTATTCAATGAAAAACTCTGCTGGTCGAGGCCACTTCTTTATTACTAAAGTAAAAGTGAATCGCGACGTTTCCGCATTGACAATTAATTTACTTAACATGTATTTTGTGTTAACTTGGTTATTAAAGCCCATAGTCCTTTGCATAATAATAATTTTTGTTTCATTTAATGTGGACTATCTCCATCTAAAATTATGCACTCATACTGTTTACACCCTGTATAATACATCCGAATTCAAGACTGATAAGAGAAGAAAAAGGGATTGTGGAGAGGCCGACAGTCTGAAAACACCCGATGGGTCTCACAATTAACGCAGAGTGCCAAATTATACTAAACATTTTTCAAGGTGACTGCGCGCTAAGGGTCAACAAAACTGCAAATCAAACATCTCCGAAGCACGACCGTTTAAAGTGCGTCGATTGTGATAGAGGTTAAATGTCATGTAACCACAAGCGTGAGGACAATGTGAAGCCTGAAAAGACATGAGAATGAACCGAAACTTACTTAATCCGCTTTTGCTGGCTACAGTCTTCAATTCGACTTTGAATCTGATGAACATTTTGTCTCGCTGGGTTCATGGGAACCGGAATATAGCAAAAAACAGACAATATTTTTAAATGGTAAAAATTTCTTTGATACCGCATAAATACATTATATTCAGGAGCGGATCCGACAGACGGTGTTATGCTCGTTAAGGTCTTTCCACATATTGCAAATGAAGAAATTCTGTTTTTGCTGAGTACTGCAAGGGAGAAATTTTACAAAAATCGGCCATTCCCCCTTATTTCCTAAACTACTGAGCCTACAATTTTGAAAAAAAAGGGAATATAGGGCTTTGTCCAACCTTTACAGAGAAAATAACCGAAAATCCTAATATTAATTGTGGTGGGAAATTATAGAATTAAGAATTAAATAAAAATAAGAATGAAAGTTTTTCAAACCCGTCATTCACTATATCAAAAGAAAGGGCTAATTATGGGGAATACATTTTTTTTTCATATAGATTAACAAAATATACAAAAATCGACCCTTACAACCCCTTTATATCCGAAACTAAGATCTAAAATTTTCAGAAATATAACCCCTCATTTGACCTATACCAATATTTATTTCATATTTTAAAAATAATTTTTATAAAAGATATTAGCAAAAATATACACAAATCAACCAATTCCCCCCCCCCTTTTATCACCGAAACTATAGGATCTAAAAACTTTTCGGGAAAAAAATCCTAATATATATTTGGAGAGGGGACAAGTTATAATATTAAATGAATGTCTTAAAACACATCATTTAATATATCAGGTGAAAGAGCTCGTTATGGGAAATACAAAAAAGTAAGCAAAAATCCTTATATGTATTTTGAGGGGTAAATTTTAACATTTAATCAAAAATAAAACAATTAAAATTTTCAAACCCATCATGTAATAAATCAGCTGAAGTTTTTTTCATATATTTTTTTTATGAATAATTTGTTTAAAATATTAACGAAACTATGTAGCCTGAAATTGCGAAAAAAGGCAATATAGGTTAAGCTAAAAATGAAATCTATAAATTTAAATGGAAAAACTCATTTTAAATATAACATACGACATTTCTCAGTAAGGGATATGATTTACTTTTATTGCTTTTATGAATGTGGAACACATTTTTTTATAAAATTTTGTAATTCCCAACTTTTTGGATCATTTTATACTCACTTGATTTTGTTGTTTTCTATAAAAGCTAACAGTATGAGTCAAAGGTAAAACACTGTCGCCTTCAACTACATAAGTTTGTAGGTCTGAAGATTTCCTTGGTGGTGATTTCAAAGGAGAGGCGAAATCATTTTTGGAGCTCTTGTTTGGTGTGTTGAAACTTTTGTAATTGAATGAGTTTGAAGGCTGCATTTCAGCTTTCTAAAAATGTTAAGACATGAATTAAATAATAATAAAAAACAGAAATATATTAATCTACCTGTGGGGTCTTTTGGCACACCTGTTTAGGTGGTGTAGGTCCAGGACTCATGTTGTCCTCATTGCTGAGTTCTTCGATGTAATCGTCCTCCAGGATACTCGATAAGTCGCTGGCTGTACTGTCATCGTATATTGGCTTTAAAAAGTTGAGATTACATAAACTTATTTCTCACAACAGTTATTTTTAATTGATACTGTATATTTCGTTTTAAACCTTCAAACTGTACAAAATTAACATTATATATAGAATTTTTTGTTACTAATTGTGAAAAAAAGCTTGTCACTTATATTTTTGCAATATTGTATATAAACAACAAAGAACAAAGTATTCAGTTCACACTACAACTTGAACAGAATAAAAAATATTTTTCTTAGACTTTTTAATAACAAAAACACAATCGACATTTGAAATAGAAGTTTACCGACTCACACTAACAGTTATCTCAACTTTTACTCTAATCATCCAAATTTAGTAAAAAGAGGTGTCATCAAATCTCTATATGACAGAGAAAAAACCAACTGTTCTAACACAAATAAATTTAATGAAGAAAAAACGTTTATAAAAAATGTGCTTTCTGCCAATAATTACCAAGGAACATTTATTAATAAAGTTAAAGAAAATTGTATATCAAACAATCGCTAACAACCAACAGCAAACAACACTGACTCCCAAGATAATCACATTACTACAATAACTATACCATACATACAAGGTCTCTCAGAAAGATTAAATAGAGGGGGCAACAGATATAAAATTATTCATAATTTAAACCAAGAAATACACTAAAATCAGTTGATTGTATCGCTACTACCTCCGTAGTCGTCCTGGTTGCCGATGATTAATGAAGAAATTACTAATGGTCATGTCCTTGTGAACAACCCAATATCTGGATAGTTCATAAGGTTTTTCCTAGGTTTTCCCTTATGATTTCACTGAATCAACAAAATTCTTTGATCTTATAACAAAGTCGCACCTAGGAGCGCCACATAAAATTATGTGCTACCCTGTATATTATCAAATTAAATTATCTTAGTTACGTCATATGTTAAATACTATTGTCAAACATTTTAATTTTGAGTTTTAGAATTGTGCCTTTTTTCGTAGTTTCTTTGCCATTGACAACGGGGTCTGACCTAGACCCCGAATCATTTGGAAATATACAGTAATTTCGTGAATTGTGGTGTCATTTCCCAAAAAGTGCTTAAAGTTTGTAGAACAGTTGATTGCAGCTTATGTATTAAATTTAATAAAATCTGTGTTTTTTATATTTGCTCATACTGAGTTGTGTGTGTTACTTTTAATATTGTCATAGATACTAGGGCCGCTATTATATTGTCAAATCTTTTATAAAATACCTTTGATGAAACAGTTTTTTCACAGATATTTGATAGTGCAATACCTAGTCATTTATAAAAGAGTGAATAGTTAATAAAATGTATAATTGCAGCTGCGAAGTTTTTTGTTGAATTGTATAGCAAAAATCATAATTTGTGAGTATGAAGAACTTTGATTTTGTACAATGTAATATAAAAAATAGAAGCAATTTTGAATTGTACCAGAACATCCATGACAATGATTAAAATGGTATTGTAAATTTTTAAACTGGAATGGGAACTGAAACATAGTTGTGTGTTCTGACGAATGTATGTTCTGATTGGGAATGAATGATGTATAGTCGTCACCGGGTTACAATAACAATAAAAGAAGTATTCAAGATATTATTAGAAATCTTCTGTGGGTTCAATACAAGTCTTTACATTCAACACTTTATTTACACCAAAATAAATCACAATACGTTCGACTTATTCAAACCTATATATCCTGATAGTTGTTCTCGAAGTTTCTCCGCCTGCTTTTAGTACGCTAATGTGTATAATTACTAATTCCAGAATAGATTCGAGATACTTGACACAATGGTATTTTCGGAAAATACGCCTTTTTGTCGAAATTGTATATTTGAGTCGTAAAATAAAATATAACAATATATTGTGTGTTGATGCACACATTATTGAATCATTTACATATTATACGATTGCAATGCAGCTAAAATTTTTAATTCGACTTGCGCACCCCTAAAAATCATCTTTACAATATCATTAAATTTGGCAGGGTTGTATGTTTGTTACTTTTACAAGTAAAAACGTGTTATCCGTGCTCTTTATGGTTTTACTATTTTTTGCGAAGTTTGTAAGACCAATTAAATTTTAAGATCCTTTGTGGTTTGATTTGTTGTCCGTATATTATTAAATATTTCAATACACTTTTGTTGAAATTGTTGAGATGGGAGGGGAATTCAAAAATTTGATTAATGAAGATGAATGTGCCGTTTATTGCACCAGTAAGGTTGGAGTTATTACCGAATAGGTAACAGATTCTATGTGTCCCATACATCAGTATCGCGTAAGGTTGGACGATACAGGTAACTTGGTGATTATAGCAGAAGAGCCGGACAAGGCAGAATTTGTGCCATTCTGCTCTAAAACAAGCAAGGTGAACGATATGCACAATGCAACATACCAGATACCAATAAATAATGCGAAACTGATGAGAAACTTATCAGGAAATCATGACCAGCAACACAGAATAATAACAAGCTGAAGGAAAAACTACAAGAGTAAATGAAAACAATAGTGTACGAAAGAAATAGATGTAACACAATAACGAAATCTTCACCACAAAACTAAGCTCGCGATCAACGGCTGATGCAGAAACGAAGATAATGGATAACGACAATAGACATCCTACGTGAAGAATATACTGGAGTCTGTAAGACCATAAGAATGAATATTGCATAGGATATTAAAAAGTACAATGAGAAATTATTAATTTTTGTCAGACTTTCCTATATAGTGTAACGAAATTTACCTAAGCCGGCCCTGGTTTCATTCCAGTACGTCGATCGCTGTTAGGACAAAAAAATTAATCTCGAAATAGCTCGGCAACTGTAGAATTGATAATGGATTAGAAGATTCGATGCGGGTTTTAAAAGGAGCGGCCCATTATCGCGGCAGTTAGTTAGTGCGGCGAAGAGCTTATTTTATATTATAATTGTGATATTCGAATCAGCTGTTGTGAATATATGATGTAAATAAAAGTTTCTAAAAAGTGAGAGTGAATTAGTTTTTAAATTTTAATTGAACCCACGGAGTATATAACAATAGTATACTTTTGTAGAGGCGCCAGTATTAAGATTATAAAAAGGAAATGTTTTTATTGCAAACCTAGGGTGTAATAAATTGAAAATAGATTGGAATACAATGAAAATAAATGTCACTTAATCAACTTCAAGATGGAGGTTCTCGGTTGGATTCTATATAAAGTGTATCTTCATGTGTTGGATTGAAACGGAAAACTTTCTTATGAACAATATTTAGAGAAAAAATTATTCTTCATAAAAAGATTTGTATGATCAGAATCGTATACTGTACATGTCACTTTTGCAACCGTATACGAGGTTTGTCAGCAAATATGAATTTAACTTAAAAAGTATATAACTTTTATTTTTGTTAATATCTAAAATTGTTAGTTCGTGAGAGAACAGAATTTAGAATACATTTATCCAAACTTGGATATAGTAGGTACTTCGTAAGGCCCTATGTACACCAGCGACAAATTGTTCAGGTGAAAGAAGCAGCTCTTGGTTGAAGAGAGTAAAGAACTACCTACGATCGACTTTAAATCAAGAAAAGCTAAACTTAAATTGTAATACTTATAAATAATTAAGAAAGGAATTTATTGTTTTTAAACTGAGTATAATAAAAAATATTTATAAACGTTTGCCAAATGTACATTTTCTTGTAAGCTTCATTCGGCTGGCCAATTTCAAAACAGACTAACAGAGAATTTTATTTGGCTGTTTGTTATTGAGATTGTTGCATTTTTTACTACTCTAGATAACAAATTTGACGATTTTTCTCTTAATTTTTTTAAAATCTATATATCGTCTTCGTGTAAATACAATGTTTAATCATTTAGAGTGTAAACTACTTTTTCTAAAGGAAATTATGAGAATAAGACAGCCGTATTCATATTTTGTAAGTATTGTATAGTTTTAAGACATATACCTTACCTTGCTTTAACAGTGGTACATGGTTCGGGTATTTTTTTGCTTAAAAAAATGTTTTTTGATAATTCTTTGCTGTAAAAATAATCTGACACGGTACCTAAGGTTCTCAATGAACCATACGGAAAAAGTTGATGTAACGAGGATGATGGAGCACAAATCGTTGGAATTTTATTGATAGAAAATGTAATTGATATAATTGTGAACTAAGGTATCAAAATTATGAGGCGGCAAAAATTGAATCGCCTACAGGTGGCAAATCTGTACATCCACCACTGTTATTTTTTTATAGTATTTCAAATTGTTAACAAAGTTTATTAGAACTGAAACCTGCATTCAATTATGCTTCATCACTAAACAATGTATATGAATAATTTTGGGAAATTTCGGCGAGAAGAGTCTATTAAATGAATCTAATTGGGATCGAATCGAAATGTCCAATAATTAACAGATATAAAAAGTTGAAGATTTTCAAATCGTCTAGAATACCGTTGATCCACCAAGTTAGAATCGTATTCAAAACTTTCTTAATACATATAACAAATGATAAAAAGTTGCTCTATTCAACAGAAAACACTATTATTCAAAATGAATGTAATGCCTCATTTTTGGCAATACCGAAAAAGTTAATTAGAATTGAAAACTGCATCCAATTAAGCCAATAAGCCACATTATATATTTGTTTTTAAGTTTTCGCGGGCACTAAATGTTTTAGGTGGTTTCCGGGAATTCATCCGCTTGGTTGATAACTGATCCCAGCCGGGATCGATGGTAAAATGACGACGTTTCGGCAGAGTCACATCTGCCCTCTTCAGGTCGGTTCGCATAATTCTCCTAGAACTTACTGAATTGTTGGAAAATTCTATTAAACACCGTAACGGCCCGGACCCGTCCAATAACAACTCAACCGGAAATAACAAATCAGCAGGCGGGAGGCGTGCCCACTGAGCCCCCAGGGCCAATCACACGCAGCCGTTTACGGTGCCAACCAATAGGCGCCGAGCCGCGACTATATAAAACCGTGCGCGCTCCTGAAAATATCAGTATTCGAGTAACTAGAAGCGAAAGCAGAAGGCTACGAGAATTATGCGAACCGACCTGAAGAGGGCAGATGTGACTCTGCTGAAACGTCGTCATTTTACCATCGATCCCGGCAGGGATCAGTTATCAACTACGCGGATGAATTCCCGAAAACCATCTAATACATTTAGTGCCCGCGAAAACTTAAAAACAAATATATATATATATATATATATATATATATATATATATATATAAACAAAATTCTTAAAAAAACGAACGTATATAAAAATCACGATTTTTTTTCTTGCCATAATTAAATACTTTTTCTGAAGTCGGTGCCAAGTTAAAGTGAAAATATTTAGGAATGTACATTAATGAGTTGTACTTTGGAACTTTGCTGTTCAACTGGGTACTGACTCCAGAAAGAGTATTTAATTGGCAAGAAAATTTTCATTTTGCAATTTACATAAATAAATATAAAGCCATTGACAACGAAGTCAGAATATAGTCTTCAATATACGTCGTTTTATTTCGATTGTGGTGTTATTGCCCAAAAAAAAAACATAAAAGTAAAATGCTTTTTACTTACGTTACTATTTTGAAGTTGTTTTTTTGTTTTTATTTTACATGTATTGATTTTTGTTATCACATTTCTCATGATAGACATGTTTTCTTT
Source organism: Octodonta nipae (assembly GCA_034190945.1). Taxonomy (NCBI): domain Eukaryota; kingdom Metazoa; phylum Arthropoda; class Insecta; order Coleoptera; family Chrysomelidae; genus Octodonta; species Octodonta nipae. Next base: position 38,812,735 of record CM067219.1, read on the forward strand.
CCGTTTATCGTGATTTGTACATTGTTTGACATAATTATTTCACAAAACAATTAATTTTAATGGATTACAATGAATGTTTTTTAATTACAACGTTGGAAACATAAGAAGATGTTATTGCACACAATATATTGTTAAAATAATAATTTCTTGGATGTGCTTCATATAATATACAGTGTAAGCCATAAATATAGCTACAAACGGCATTATTATTTTTTACTTTTTTAATGAGTCAGCATTTATGCTGCAATTTTAATATTTCATTAAACAAATACATCTTTATATTCTTTATGCTCTACATGATGTTAACCTGATTCCAAAACCTGTACATATTTAAAAAAGTAGTTCACCACCCTGTAGATCTAATTTTTTTCCGTCAACTTTGTATGTTATTACATTTTTATGTTAAGAAATGTTCAATGTTTAACTGAGCAGAATATTATTAAACATCGGAAATGTCTCTACGTTTCTATCAGATTCCTCCTAATAGATGTGTTTTATTCCAGTTTATTGTGTTTCATTTCCGTTTATTCCAGAAAACGGGATTTCATACTACTTGACATAAATATTGCAAAACACAATTACCATTAATACATTTGACTATATATATTTATAGAAAACACATAATGTAATGATATAATTGCATAATTCATATAATTGGCAAGAAATGACTTTTAGTCGTACTCATATATTATATAGTGTAAGTGGTAAATATTGCTATAGTGGGAACATATTATTTCTTAGCATTAATTTTTCTATTAAATTAAACAAATCTAGATTAAATTATATAACTATTTTTATTAAAGATTAAATTATATAACTACTTTACAAAATAAAAAAAGTAGTCTATTATGAGAAATCTGATAAGAAATATCAGACATTTCCGATGTACCTCAAAAAATAGTTATATGATTTCACTGATATTTTGCACAGTTAAACACTGAACATTTGTTAACGTCAAAATGTTATGGAATATATAGTTGACGGAGAAAATTTAGAACTACAGAGAACAGAGAATGGTAATTGTTTTGTGAAATATTTATATCAAATAATGTATAAATCATGATTTCTACAATAAAAGGAAATAAAACAAGTCTGATATTAAAAAAGTAGCATTTTCGAGTATCTCGAAATCTAGTCAAAGAATCTGCAGGGTGTAGATCAGCCACATATATAAACGCTGGCTAATATATGCCAAGAAGCCAAGACCAAAATCAGAATAATTGAATGTAACCCACCAAAACTATTTACAGCATCTTTACAAAGTATCTTTCAAACGTAAGATTAGAACAAAAAACGACTTAATGTAGATGGCCAATAAATCATAGGAACTGCAACAAAAAATAACTGAATTCAACACAGCAATAAATTAGGCTAAGATATAAATCTCAAGAAAACGAAAAACAGAGGAACCGCAACAAAAAATAACTGATTTCAACGCAGTTAGTGAGAAAACAGGCCTAGATATAAATATCAAGAAAAAGAAAATAATGTACTACGAAGTAGGTGAGATTTACAAAGTTATACTAAATAATGCAAACCTGGCAATAGTGGACGAATATATGTACCTAGGACAATTAATATACACACATGGCTCGCTACTATCAGAAATAGGGATCAAACTTGCATGGATGGCTTTCAGAAAGAACTCATTGGTTTCTAAAAATGTCAGTCCCCTTAAAAAATATATTTGCTCAATATGTTCTACCAGAACTGACACAGTTGTGAAACCAGGATTCTAAATGTCGACATTACACGAAAACTTCAAGTTACACAAAGGTGTATAGGAGATGCATAATCGGTATAATAAGATCGAAAGAGAATAGGTTGGATAAGAAATAAGACCAAGAAAATTGATGCCATTCATAAAGTAAAGTCCTTGAAATGGCTAGAGGCAGGGCATTTGGTAAGACAAGATGGACAAAAAAAATTACTCAGTGGACTGTGATATCACGAAAATAACCGGCATAATCTGGTCTTAAGAAACTAAGAATAGAAGTGCTACACCATGAAATACTGGTAGAATATAGCTAAATATACAGTTAAACTGCTTATTAAATAATATATACAGGGTATTCCATCTCAAACGAGCCACCTTGAATATATTGGTTATTTTCAAAACTATTACAATAAGAAAAAACAGGTCGATTTTTGTGTCGAGGGGGAAATGTTTTGAGGTTAATTCAACATAAACAGGTCAATTCAATGACGTTGAGATTTTAGATAGGGAAAATAGGTGTTGTCATATATCATTTGAAAGCCCTTTTTACGGACTATACCGTGGTAATAAGAATTTTTATTGCAATTTCTGTACATGTAATAATAAAAGAGTAAAAAAAAAAAGAATTTACATTACAATACAATGCTTCTAAAGCATATGTTCAAAGTGTCTTCCATTGACTTCCATACAATAGTACAACCTTGATTGAAAGCCATCTCTGACATTCATTCAGCATAGTCGGTGTTATCTGACGACATAGCGCTATAATTCGTTGACGTAGTTCGTCCAAATTCTCAGGCTGAGTCAAAAAAATTTTGGATTTAACATGTCCCCACAAAAAAATCCAAAGGGTTCAGATCAGGTGATCGGGCAGGCCATTCTATATGACCTCTTCTTCCAATCCAGCGACCAGGGAATTCCAAATCGAGATATTGACGAACTGGTGCGGCGTAGTGAGGAGGAGCTCCATCTTATTGGAAATGCAATTGCTCTTCATGTAGTAGAGGATCATTTTCTAATTTTTCAAATGCATTAACTTATTTTTCCAATATATTGTGATAAATTTCATCATTTAAATTACCAGGAAAAAACAGGGGTCCAATTAGATGATTTCCCAAAATGCCTGCCCAAACGTTTAGTTTTATCGGATGTTTACTATGAGCTTCTTGAAATAAATGAGGATTTGTATCGCTCCAAAATCTACAGTTACATTGTACAAGACATTTGGGTTTTCGATCATACGCTGGGTAATAATTTCGCAAAACTCTTGCCAACGATCCCAATCATCCTCATTCATTCATGAAGTAATTTAATTTTGTACGGATGGAATTTGTACTTATGCAAAATTCTAAAAACGTTAGTTTTGCTAATACCGGAAGCTGCAGAGATTTGCTGGACAGATTGCGTGTTTGGTTTAAGTTGGACATGGCCGAATGTAGCCACAGCTACCCCGTCATCATTTACAATTCCAATGGGACCTCTTTTTTTTATTCATTACTGAGCCCGTCTTAACAAATTTTAAAATCAACTCCAATACGTATTTATGATGAACATTACGTTCGGGATGGTTTTGGTTAAAAACCCTTGCAGCAGATCGAGCACAATTCTGATTTTGGTAATAAAGAATTACCAGCTCAACACGTTCTTGCAATGTGTATACCATAAATTTTCAACAAATCAGTAAAGTAATAAATTGACAATGCTTCAAATGATCGAATAAAGTTCAGAACAGATAAACAAACTTGCTGTAAATATCGGCAAAAAATAATGTAAAATAAATGAATGTTTACATATAATGTTTTTCTTGTATTGTGGGTTATTATAGGGTGCGGCAGTGAAACAGGATGGTTTAAGAGTGTACTATAAAAGAACTCCTACTTTTCCATGCAGTAAAAACTTTTAATTTAATAATCCGGTTTCACTACTCGATCTATTAGGTTTTATGTTACATGAACAGGAATTGCAATAAAAATTTTTATTATGACGGTATATACCGTAAAAAGGGCCTTCAAATGATATACGACAACACCTATTTTCCCTATCTCAAATCTCATATCCTTGAATTGGCCTGTTTATGTTGAATGGGCGCAACCGCTAATTCACCTCAAAAAAATTTCCCTTTGAAACAAAAAACGACCTGTTTTTTCTTATTGTAATAGTTTTGAAAATAACCAAGATATTCAAGGTGGCTCGTTTAAGATGGAATACCCTATATATATATATATATATATATATATATATATATATATATATATATGTGTGTGTGTGTAATCAACTGATATAAAATGAATTTACTTACCCTTTTATGTGGCGTCAATTGATTCTTACAAACTGTTTCCAAAATATCACGACCAAAACTAGTGTTTGGATCATCGTCTGATTCAGAATTGTCCTCGCCAAAACTAACCAAAAAAGAAAAATACAATTAAAAGAACGATGTCGCTTCTTTTTTAAAGACTATAAAAATGTGTATTTAGTTTAAACGAATTAAGAGACGCAGAAGATGGAATATCTAAGCTGACTTAAAAATATGTCGATATTCATTCACGTTCAAATTTATGATTTTTAAATCAGTGAATGAAAAAAGTACTGCGAGGATGTCAATAAAATAAAAAATATTTATAAACACTTTTTATTATTTATTATACAAGAAATGTAACAAATACTATGCTATTAAAAATAATCAAGACTCGGATTTATTTTTATTTGTAAGTTGAAGATATAATTAACTTAATAGTAGAATATTTCAAAACTCAACAAAAGAAAAATATATATTTAAGGGGTAATTAATTTAAAAAAAGATAAACATTTAATTTCGGAACTAACATTTTCGCGAACTTTGTATAAAGGCTGTCTGTGATGAATTACACTGAATTCTTAATGTTTGACCAACAGTTGTAGTTGACATTCGCCAAGCGTTATCACTTTATATTTGTTACTACAAATTAATGTTACTACAATCATTTGTTTGATAAAAGCTACTGTTGTGTGAATTAACCGAAGGATGGACATAATCCATAATACTTTTAAAAGTTCAATTTCAGCAGTTGGTTAAACGTTAGGAACAAATTGGAATTTAAGATGGCCATTACCCCTGTTGAATTCAAAACTATAGTTAGTTTTTTCTTACACCATATTATTGACATTATTGCATATAAGACGGTGCTTTCAGTTATCAAACAATTTGTATTTCAGAATCAATTGTGTGGGATAAGATAATTATTGGAACTCCCCAAGTGCTGTGCAAATGTAGATTTTAAAAGTTCGTGTATTAAAGATATCAGTGTGCTTGAAACAATATAATCGATTATTAAACGAGCAATATTATTATTAAATTTACATAGTTGCGGGTTTAGACGTCTACAAATCGATTGGTCACGGACTATTTGTTGTCGAAAATGTGAATTCACGATCTGTCGCCCTAATACCCAAACCTGTATTAAAAATATTAGGCATGTAAGTACAGAATTTTATCAAAATTAGCTGACTATTCAACTCAATAATTCCATCTGCAAACGATGAGGAATAGATATCATTAAAATTCGCGATATTTTGTAAATTCCTTAAATATTAATATATCAGGCAGAATGGTGCAGAAATAAACAGAATTGTAGAGATCATATGGATTGGGCATGATAATATTCTTGAGATTAATACTCAATTAATATATAAGATTGGTAATAACTTTAGAATATTAGAATATTCTTGACATATAAGTTCGGCTTCTAAGTGCGTCTTATAAAAACAATTGGAAAAACTCTATAGCAATGTGTCGTTTGTATGTACACTATAAAAAATTAACTTCGATTCACAAACTAAGAATGTGGGTGGTGCACAGCTTATTGATTTATCAAAACAATGATATATGTAAGGTAGCTACGAAAAATGCACGTGAATAATCCTTCGACAGAAACTTTATAAAAGTTATTATGTTCAAATATTTTAACTTATAATATACAAACCGTCTACTTTCTAATTATCAACGGTGCACAAATTAAAGTGCGTTTAAATGTGAGTGAGCCAGAGCCAAATCGATTAACGCCAAAGTTGTGGAATTAAATCTAAGAAATTTATTCAAATATTCACTGAAATTCAAGTATCAAGCTGCATTATAAAAATCGCAGTAATATCCTAGAGTCACTTTAGAATATGTAAATAATATAAAAAAATTATAAAGACCGAATGTAAAAGCAAAACTCTTAAACTGAGATTCGGGGAAAATGTAATAAATCGTAATATATGGTCATCCTAATAAAAGCGTATTTTATTCATCTTATATCTAAAGGTACTTTTTCGCAAAAAAAAACAAAAAACACTACCTTTTTATTTTGGTTGGAAAAGCTCCGTGATTGGTTCATGCGCTGAGGACGTCACTCACAAGTTAACATTTCTGTTTGAAGTTTGCGTTTATAAGTTTTCAACTGTTATTTTCCGGTTAGCTATTTCTAAAACAGTTTGGTTTTTCTACAACAGTTTCCAGGTACTTTGCACATCTAATTATAATACTTTAGTTTATTAATTTCTAAAAATGGAGATAAAATTCGTGCAGCTGATAACAGCCCTGTAAACTATAGACATATTTAGGGCTGCTCTTTTCTTCAAAACGAAGCTGATTTTTATGGTGTGGAAAACAAAAACCTTAAAACAGCAAAGCAAAAATATCGCTTATATGATTATATTAAATTAAAAAAGAAAAACAAATGTCAATACGAAAAATTTTGAAAAGTCTGAATGTAGTATTTGAAGATTATGTTGATTACTCAGACAATAGCATTTTATGATTTGAAGGCACAATTTCATCGGTCTAAAGTATTTTCTTTGTCTTTTTCCATATATAATTCAACATTATTACTGTTAAGACATGTATAGTATATTTAGAACATAAGTATTTTAATTCGTTTTTAACCAGAAAAAATATATAACTTATTGTAGATAGTTAATAGGTTATATTTAAAATTCGATGTCCAATTTAGTTCTTTTTTAAGGATAGGTATTTGTTAGTAGTAATTCCAACCACTTTTGCCGCGATTTAGTATTGCTTGACAAAGAAACACTTTTTTAGGATAATTTGTGGATGTTTTGTACATTGCGGCTCTACACAACACTTACATAACATTTTAACATAATGAAATAAAAATTCAAAAAAGAATAAAAATTTGTTTCAACTTGATTGTTGTTTACTTGCAATTGACGTGACATATTACACGTAACCACTGACCACAGCCATTACGTTTTAGGCGCGTCTGTGTTTAAACTTTAAACTATGCCGGATCGTAGGGCAAATGTGAATACAGTGTTTATAACCTATTTAGAAAACTAGTTCAACAGCGAGTTAAAAAAATACAAAAACAAACAACTGGACAGGGTACAGGTGGCCTCTTTCACTGATTTGTTTACAAAGTTAAGGCCAGACGCTCTCGTGCCCAAATAGCTCTTCTGAATTTGGTGTATTGTTTCGACACACATACATTTTTTCACCAAATTTACAAAAACAGAAATGTTCATACATACAAAATTGGAGAACTGCACTGGATCTTAAATAATTTATTCAATAACAGGGGAAGATACTTTTTTGTTTGTTAATTCAGAGTTGATTAATTTAACTCAAAGTGATTGTCTATTTTTGATTTCTGGGAGAAGTTTAAGATGTATTATATAAGTTTACAATAATATTAAGTATAAACGATTTATATGTGTTATAAGTGGCGTCATATGACGTAATTATTCATAGCTAATTTGTAGCTGACACAAAGCATTTATGGTCTTATGGAAATAATAAGACCTCGGTATAGACAAGCAGATATTCTTTGTTATATTTTTTCATATAACTATATTTTCCAGATTCTAGTCCGATGTTCGATCACTTGCTATTTCGGTTCTACCCTTAGCATACTAAGAGACATTATTGTTGACAACACACTTTAGACAAATAAATAATTCAGCAATAAAAATAGAATATTGATATCACCTTTAATGTAAGTTGAAAGTTAAAGGGAATACAATTTAATGTGATAATATATACAGGGTGTAAACGGTTTGAGTGCAAAGATTTTGAAGAACAATACTTCAGGCAAAAACAAATCAAAAAGCTTTATAACATTTTCTAAAATTCAATAGCTTATACATCTTTAATAGCCACATTAAAAATTAAAATTGATTATTTAAACTCGAAATATGCTTTTATAATTTAGTGTAAGTTTCTCCGAATAGATATGGCAACGTGGCATACAGACCAACTTATTTACTACATTTTTTACTTTAACGACGACTGAGAGTTACGATTGTTTTTTGCGATTTCGATTCTTGTAAATAAGAATAGATAAACGGTAAAGTGATTTGAATGATATCTATTTGATGTAGACTTCGTGGTTTGCTTTCCATTTAATATATTTTTTAAATAAATAAAATCGGTTGTGATTAGTGTGTAAGTTCGAAAATTAAGAATAGTGCGACAGTATTTATTTGTGATAAATAATGGCCGATTATACAATTAGGGAAAGACATGACATACTCTTAATTTATGGGGAAAGCAGACGTAATTGCAGAATAGCAAGAATGTTATACAGGGAAAGGTTTCCAAACAGACGCCTGCCCAATGCTAGGACATTCGTAGCTGTTTCGCAGAGGCTTCTGAAAACAGGTAGTGTAATACCACAAATAACCAATCGCGGACCACAGCGACATAATCGTATCTTAGCTGCTGAGGATCAAATACTAGACCTTATCGACATCAACCCATATCGTAGCACACGGAGTATTGGAAGTGAGCTGCAAATTTCTCACACTGTTTTTCATAGAACATTACGGGAACAATTGCTCTATCCATATCACATGCAGCGGGTTCAAGGGCTTTCAATTGATGATTTTCAACCAAGACTCAATTTCTGTCGTTGGTTCCTCAGAAAACATCGACAATTTCCTAATTTTGTAGTTTTGAATAGGAATGGTATAATAAATTTTCATAATACGCATTCGTGGTCTGAGGTAAATCCGCACGAAATACGCCAGTCAGTATTTCAACACCAATTCTCAGTTAACTTGTGGGCTGGAATAGTTGGTGAATACTTGGTTGGGCCATTTATACTGCCTGCACGTTTGACAGGTGAGAATTACCTTTATTTTTTGAACAACACGCTACCAGATTTGTTAGATGAAGTGAACCTACAAACACGTTCCAATATGTGGTACTTACATGACGGAGCACCTGCCCACGCAAGTCATCTAGTTGTCGACTTCTTAAATAGAACATTTCCCCGTCATTGGATTGGTCGAAACGGACATATACGTTGGCCAGCACATGAAAAGTAAGGTTTACACGACTCCAATTATTGACGAGAATGACCTTAGACAACGCATTTTTGACGCTGCTGACGAAATCCGAAATATTCCAGGAATTTTTTCTCGCATACGTGAAAATTGGATTAAACAGTGTAGTGCTTGTGTCGATAGTAATGGTGGGCATTTTGAACATTTGCTGTGAATAATCCGTTGTTTCAACTCAGTTCTATCATTATAATAAATTCGGTAAGTAGGATTACTTATTTACTTGTCTAATATAAATAATATTAATTAAATCAGTAATACTCTTCGAATAATTTAACTGGTAAAAAACTGCATATACAGATCTCTTGAGTTGAATATCATATTTACCCAACTTTGTATAATTGCATAAAAGAAACCGCCAAATACAAATTCTAATTGCAATACCTTGTAAATTAAGCGTAAATATTTTCAACAAAATATTTCATACATTTTTATTTAATTCTAAGGTCAATATCAACAGTCAATACAAAAACACAGGTGTTTATTTTTTTGTCGGCATAGTCATTCCTTTATTATTCGCGCTAAGAGTGAATCTGCTTCGAACGCGAGCGACATTGCCCGATTGACAATAATTTACTTAATATGTTTTAGGGATTTTCTTGGTTATTAAGGCCTACTGACCATAGTGGTATAAGAGTTTTTTGTTTAATTTGGTGTATACTACCTCCACCTAAAATATATGCACTCAAACTATTTACACCCTGTATAATAATATATTGTTAAAGCAACTGCACTTTGTTTGTCCAGCTTTGGTTATTTATATACTAGTTTTAGGTTTGTAGTTTGTATTGTAAGAAAGTGAAACTGAACTTGAAAGAAAACAAATATTATTTTTGTATTATTCTAGCTAGAGAACGGCGTGTTCCACTTATGGGTTTTTACTTCTATTGTTATGGTTACATGTCAATCCTATAACATCAGTTTATAATAAAATTGTTAATATAAAAAGTGTTTGTCCAAAAATGAATAAAATTGAAAAGCGCGGTCTTATTCAGATCGTGTTTTTAGAAAAAAAAATTACAAAACTAACATGTGATAATTGGTTTCTCTCCTTATTTTTTACTGTAACAGATAAGTGTTTGAAATTTGTAATGAAAAAACGCAGTAGGAAATAGCTGCATTATGATTAATAATATTGAAATCGGTACACCGCGTCTAGATCTTGATCCTCCATGGTAAGAATTATTGCTAGGCAAGTTTAATAGAGAAAAGCTTAGTAGCAAGTGACTGAAGTCAGGTAAACTGTCAATTCAAATTTTTTGACAATCACAAAAAAGTGCATCTCATGATCATTCAAGAAATAACACAACTTATATGTACACAAACACACTTATGTGTCCAGTAATCTCGACAATTCTTGGAAATTGTCTACATTCAAAATATTAATCAGTAATATAAAAGGGGGAAAGGAAACCCCAATGAACAGATTAATCAAGTAACTAGCATTGTTTTGGTAGTAAGCCGAATAAAAGTGGGTGAGCTAGGTGGCCATAAAGAGAGTGAATTTCATTTGAACACTAATAGTCAACTCTTGAAAAAAAAAATTAACTGAGCAGTATTCAGTCTACTCTAATATGAGATAGTTACCGTTCAGCATTTTGTGGTGAAAAATAAGTAGATAGTTCTAAAAGCGACCAGTGAAAAAGTTTTACATAAAAAAAGTTACCAATCAAAGATGACGTAAATGTACTGTCCAAGAGTACAACAGTACCTACTCAATCAATTAAAAAATCACTCTGAATTGTAAAAATTCTGTTTTCAAAGAATTTGAAATATTACAAAATTCTAAGACAAAAGCCACAATAATAAAATAAAATAAAGTGAAATCATACTATCTTGGCTTGGTTATGCAACCATAGATACATATTAGGAATACAAAATAACATAATATCGGTTGAATAATAAATAGATGAATATTACTAAAACAGGTCCAGAAGGTTGAACCGCATATACGGGCAATATGGCCGCCAGACACATAGTGTTATACATGGCTGTCAGATTTATGATTTTAAAGTGAATCTTATGAATCATAATAATCTCAAAACATGTAAATATTTAAGGGTTTTTGTAATCTTAGTTCAACGGTGGGAAATTTAGCCTGTAAACACAAGATAAATTAATATAACCATGTTTTCAAAAGCAGTAAATTCTTATTAGAAATAAATTGGCTAACAACATAATTCTGATTTTACTTGACAAACTATACCTTCTCAACACAGAAAGTTGCGACTCCGAAGGAATTATAAGTACTTGACAAAAATGATTATATGGGTTCAATCCCAATAAAGATGATGTCAAACAATTTTGAGGAAAGGTGAAAATTTGTTAATTTTGACTTTCATTTACTTTATTTTCCACATCCTAATGTAAATAGAGAAAAAAAACTTTTCCCTAATACAAAAAAAAAATTTTTGGTAACGAAAACGTTGGGAGCGATCATTTTAACAAAAAACGTCAAAATATATTATGATTTCCCAATATACAATTCTTAGAAATTCATTGACAACGGAATTTTGGCACGATATCCCAACTAAAGATTTAAAGAATACATTGTATATTACCATACCCCAAAAAAATATATGAATTTTCATTTTTTATTGACGATTATGTTGATTAAATTTCGTTTATTGTAGATTTTAGTTTACCTTTCCCTTATAATTCAATATTATCAAATGTACAACCAACTCCAAATGTAAAACAGAAACTATGTACTATATTAATATTACGGAATTAAATTGCTGTTTTTAAACATCAAACGATTTCTCATGATTTTTTCAATGGCGAAGGCTAGCATCCCTGCTTATATGTGGTATGCAAGAAAATATTCAAGCTCTTTCACTTAAATATTTTAAATTAAAATGTCAAATATAAATTTTTGGGACTTGAAAATAGAAAGCTTAAAAAGCTAAAGTAGATGGTAGAAAAGCTGTGCTTGTTGAAAGACAAGTACATTGAGTTTAGAATATGTTATTATATTATTAAATTTTATAATTAATAAAAAGTAATATTTCATTTAATTAATTGCATTGTGTTGTTTATTGGTGGTTTTGTCAACTTTGTTAACATTATTAAAAGAGAAAAATGCCTCATCTTGGTAGGTAAATAAGGTTTTTTGACGGTATAAATGAAATGACATTGGTTATCTTTGGAGAATTTCTTTACATAGCAAAGCTCTGTCGCCCAGTTACTTGTTATTATATTACATTATAATATTTTCTTTCTATAATAAGAATCTGAGGAGTAATTTCATTTTGGGTCTTATATTTTAAATTTGCTTTTAAAGCCAAAAAGTGCTTTGTAGTAGTCATTATGTATTACAGTTGTCAAACGAATTAATAGTATAGTTTCTGTGAAATCAGTAACAGTAAGATGGTGAAATCTATAGGCATTCCTTCACTGATAATTCCAACCATTCTGCATAATCATCTAGATATAAAAAAATGGGTTTGTCATAACTCAGATAATTCAAGAGAAGTTTCAGATTGAAACATTTCTTAATACTTTTATTGTCCTGACAGATGAGGAATCCCTGACCTAATAAAGTCATGACGAGCACTAAAAAGCAAAGAAAAAATCGGGAAATGAATACCGGTGCGTATAGGGAATTCTCGATTCATCAAGAGGAAAAGTAAAAGGAATTTTGGAGCTGGAAACTCATAAAACAAAGGGTGTTAGTCCAAGATTACTGAAGTACTTGGGCTTTTTCCGACAAGCTCACTCAATTCCTTGTACCAACTATCAGACAAGAATGAAAATAAGATGCAGACATTTTTCTAACTTGAAAAGTAAGAAATTTTCCAATGGTGAGGGATTTATTATGAAACAAGAAGACAAATATGCTCTAAATTTGATGTGTTCTTGAAAATGAATAAGCATATAGAATGGGGTGGAAATTATTTTGATAAATTGAGAAAATTCAGCTCTCTTACAAAACCTTCAATGTGATTTAAAAATATGTAATAAATTAGTTGCAAATTTACATAAAATATATGTGGAAATAATGAATGAATTCTACCTAAAAATTGTAATTATTTTGTTATGTAAGCAAAAAACAATGTTATTGGAATCAAACAACCACTAAAGTGTAACTGAAAAGAATTGAAGTAAAACTTTCGAAACTTAAAATATTTACAAAGAAAATATGTTAGGAATTATGCCAGCTGCATTTCTATTGTAATTATAATGATTTGTTTATATACAAATGAATGTGATTTATAAAAGCTTCCACATGGATTAATTAGAATGTATTTGGGTGAATAAGCATTTTTAACTTATATACGATGTAGAAGCAATGATGATGATAAACGCAAGAAGCCCTCATGCTAGCACCAAATTATTACAACTGAAAGCATCCCCTCATGCCAAACAAAAACAAAATAAAATCCAATTGGTAAAGCTATCGCACCTGCTCTGATGATCGTCGGGACTTGGCGTTCTAGTCTGGTTGTCCGTTTCTGTCTCAGTTGTTGCTTCAATATCTGACAAGTTGGGATAGAGTCTTCCGGTCTTGGCTGGTGAAACTTTAATTCTTTTAACATCCTCCAAAATGGCTGCTACAACAGGACTGTCCTCTGTGGCTTAAAACAAAATGATTAAATATATTTTATAATTTGAATTACTATACAATATGAAAATAACAGAGATAGTAGCTCCTACAAGAATCTAATTACAACAATGTGTTTAGAGATCATAATCATTCCTAAACTAGTGCATTGTTATCATGAAAGACAACCTACAGAAAGATAATACTACCCAAATTGTACTAATACCAAATACTAAAATCCGAAAAAAACAAGACACAAATGAGAAATATCTAAAAAACTTCAGCTATATAAAAGAAATGAAAAAGAAAGTAAGATCTGGAATTTCTAATATCACACCGTCTATGTCTACATGAAATGAACTTTTTATCTAAAAAACGACAAAGAAAATTGACGTGGATCAGTCCATACCCAGAAACAAAAACTGTTAAAGACATCATTCAAGTGAATAACAAATAGTTCAACAAGTGAAAACCTTAAATTCATTCTACGTAAATAGTCATACGAACTCGTAGGTTTTAAAACAAATTTTTACAGCCAATATAAACGTTTTTATGCGCACCAAAATAAATCACAATACGTTCAACTTTTTTAATCACGGAATGGATTCGAAATCGTTATTTTTTAACATCAATCCTATTTTCGGTAATACCCTTTTTCGAAATTATTTACTTGAAAGGTTTTACAGTTTATTTATTCGCAAGATTAGTTTTAGAGAAAACAAATATCAAAGGTTGGCGTAGAGAGACTGAAACGAGATGCAACGAAATATAGAAGAGCTAAACAAAGAACTGAAGGGGGAATTCAGAGACAACAACTGAAGAATCAAGATGTTTTAAAGGGAGGACAAGGGTACTTTCGAACTAAATCCAGCTTATATCTATTTTAAAAAGTTTTGAAAAATTCCCGAATAAACCATCAACGTACAATGTTCCTTGAAACATTTATAAGAACGCTATACTCCTACCTAAAAAGATCAAAACAAGTATCATAAAATGAGGTATGAGGTAAGGAGGCAATCTCTCGAATGCTTTCTACGATGCGTTGCTAATAAATAGCAGAAGGCTTAATAACCTCCGACTTGTCGATGATATCGTTCGTATTGTAGAAACCCCAGAAGAATTACAGATAATGTTACCAAAACTGGACAATTTGTAAAATCAATCTAAAAGTCATGTGAAGTAGACCTCTTGAATAAAATTGAAAATAAAATTAAAACCAAGAGCAGGAAGTGAGCAATAATTTTTATATAGGACAATGAATTTTATTGACTTCTCCTTTTGCCAAACCTTTATGAAAACGTAACTCTAGTTTATGCCTTTTACAGCTTGCAGATCGAAACAACACACACTATTTTCATCTGCCCTTTCTGTATCATCTTGTTTTTCATGTCTAAATGTTTATCATACTTTGCCATAAGTTAAAGCATAACACATAACTCCAGCAATTTCTTAGGGTGACACAAAGGAAGAGCCAGATGGTTTTTTGACGTTACTCTCAAAAAAACGTTCACACAAAACAAGATGGTATTACAGCATGGTACAACAGGAGTAGCTCTTCTTCTCTTTCTCTGGACTAAAATTCATTTCTCCGACTATTTCGGCGAATACTTCGTTTACCTTGGTTCTGTTCTTAGCGCTCGCCTCGATAGAAGGACATCCCCATTGTTGAGAAAGACTATTTCTTTAGGCGAAATCTACTTCTCTCTGGTGATCCAAATCCACTTGTTGGCGACTAGTAAAATAGGAACTCGTTCCGTACCTTTTACTCGTGTAATCAGTACCTTCATGGGGGCGGATATCTTGGAAGGTTTGATGATTTGTTAAACTATATACTACAACAAATCCCTGTACATTCTTTATGTAGAGGTTGCGCATGCTAGCCTGTTCGGTGCCTGCTGTGTCTAAGATTTCCAAAACACATGGTGAGTTGTCTACTTCGATTTCTTTGCGATAAAAGTCCTCGATCGTGGGGTCGTATTTTTCCATAAAACATCCAGACACGAACTGAACAGTTAATGGACTTTTTCCAACCTCACCCGACCCGGGAACTTCAACTTTGAACGCATTGTTCTTGATTTTTTATTTGGCTAATAAGAATTCCTACTTGCACTTTGTCCGAACGATTCTTGCACTTTTGGTCCGTAAATACTTTTGAAGCTGATGCAATTCATTTCAAATCACTACCGTACATTTCGCCATTCTTCTTTAATACAGACATTTCCTGACTTGTGGTGTTATTTCCCAGAAAGTGCTTCAACATTGAAGATTATGCAACAAATATCCTTCAGAAAAGGAACATACATATTCTTCATTATTTTGACTATAGTTTTCTTTATTTTTTGAGTATGAAAAACGTTGATTTTGTATAAATGTTATATAAATAATAGAAACCAAAAGGTTAATTGTTTACAAGAAAATTGTTACTAACATTGTGTGGACGTACAAGGACTTTTAAAGAAAATTCGACGGATTGAAAAGTTAATAAATATGCCGACAAAATGAAAGTAATATTGTGTTTTGTTAAATAGTGAGCTATAAATCATGTCAGAGATCTATATAGATGATAAACTGCAGTGTTGTACTCAACTAAAACAATGTAGGTGTATTTTTTTTTCATTTGTGTATTTCTTAAGCAATTAAAATAGACGATTATAGCATCAACATTTGTAATGTGGCATCATCTATTCAAAAATAACTCTTGTGCTATTCTTGCCTTCTGTCTCAGATCTTTTAATAAGTTCAGGTATTAGAGTAGTTGCTTGTTGCGTAGGTTTGCTGACCGTTAGTAGTTATCGCCCCTTTTCTATTCGTCTACGAAGTATCACCAACGCCCGTGTTTTTGCAGATACCTGCCACAGTTGCAAATAAAACCTTTGGCAAAAATTCCAACAATTGATCCAATAACAGTAGTACAATTAATATTTTGGTTAAACTGCTAATAAGATTTCCTTATCAGGCCATTATTTTTTCTTTTTTTTAAGTGACTCAAACTGTAACCACATAAAAACACCATAGCAGGACAAACAAGCATACTATTACAATATTTGATGTAATGTAATATATTATTTAATGGAATTTTTCTGACATTCACATCATTTATTTGATAAAATGTTTTATAAAAGATTTTATCAAAGGTCTTTGAGAACGTAATACCGGCGTTGGCAGATCTCAGGTTCTGTTGCATCATTATAGTTGGTTTAAAATGGCTTTTAAGCTGGGTTTTTCTAGAAGTGCATGCGATCCACTACATTATTTAGTGGCAGGGAGGCTTTTTTAATGTTGCTGTTGATTCTTCAGTTTTTGTCTTTTTGCTTCGAATAACTAGCTTAATATCATGTTCCCAATACCCGTTATTCGTGACAGTTGTCTGAATATGGTAAATTTCAACTTGAATATGTTCAGTCTCACATATATGCATTGCTCTCTCTGTTAACAGTTTTTATCAATACCCATTTGTGTATTGTATGGTGGTGTGATAGTTTATTCAGGAATCAAACAGTTTTGTGCAGGTTTGCGAGTAGAGAAATAACGAATATATGGTAAAATAACGCCACCAAAATAAATGTTTATTCTCTTTTGCAAAACTCTAGAAATTTATATTTATCCATTAATAGGTTTTTCAATGAAGTTTAGAATTTATTTCACTTTAAGAGTAAAGATGAGTGCTCTTTGCTCTTAAATCATCATACAATTTCAGGCTCAAGTAATAAGAATCTATATGGTAAAAAATGAGGTTAACTGGAATGCGGTTTCAGTTTGCAATTTCCCCAACAGGTATTTCTAACTTTTCATGTTACAAAATCAATAAGTATTTAGGTTGTTTATGATTTTAATAAATAAATTTTGGTGATTTTTGATTACCATGTGTCAACATAAAGTCATTTTAATTTAAAAAATATATCTAACGACTTACTGCATACTTTACTGCCACTTTTACGTTTTTCAGCCGACTTTCTTCTGGGCGTATCGTTGGTAACAACAATTTTTGGTCCTTTTTCACGCAACATCGCCGTTTCCTCTGTGACTTGATCATCTTCATCGTCTTCGGACTCTTCTTCCATTAAAGCATTATTGCAAACCTTCAACAAAAGTTCAAACAAATTATTTTACAAAATACTTATTGCTATTCACTCATTTTTTGATGTCAATCAACTTACCTCTCTATTTTTGTTAAATCGATTCATCAACATATTCATTTCCTTTTGTCGCTGTGATTTTATACTGCTTTCAATTTGCGCTTCTGAAATTGTGGATTTGTTCTTCATCAAAGCTGCAACCCTACTTGCTATTCCTCCAGATTGATGCATAACGGTTGTAGTCGGGGAGTCCTTCTTTTCGGGCGCTTGATGTGGTATACTTTTCGGAACAACTGCATGTATGATCGGTTTAACAGTTTCAATTTTTTTTGAAACTGCTTGGTGAGGTCTCACCAAGTCCATGTGGTCTTTAACGTTCTGTGAAGCGCTCGGAGTTGTAAGCTTTTCAATAGCAGGTTTAATGATTCTGTTGTTATTGTCATTTATGATTTTTGTAGTTGATGCTTTCATGATGCTTTCAACTTTAACAGGTGGAGCCATACCAAAAGGTGCCTTTGGTATAAGAACTTCTCCTTTGTTTTTCTCAAACAGAGCTTTTCTCTCAGAAACAGAGAGTAGAGCGGGATCTTTATTTGTTTTTGTTGGACTACAAATCTCAAAAATTGCTGCTTTATCAGCAATTGCGTTCGATTTAATATGTATTGATGGATGATTTGAGGTCGGCGCTGGTCTACCCTTTGTAGGGCTGTTGGGAAACTTTTTGTCATTCTTAGCTGGGTTTTCAAATTTATTGGACATTTGGGAAACAACTGATTTTGAAGTTTTCAAACTTTTGTTTGTGAGTTTGTAATTCTCTGTACTTTCTTCATCTTCGGGAATCGAGTTAGCCAATTCTTTTGTTACCGAAGATTTTTGTGCTGTTTTTACGTCGGGGTGTTTGTCTCTGGAATCATATGAGTATACTAAACGTGAGTTGGAATCAGTCCTTGTAAAACCTTGCGATTCCTGTGAAACAAAAAAAACTAACATTATTTTTTGTAAAGAAATTCCACAAAATTGTATAATATATTATTAGACACCAAAATGGTTAATAATAATTTGGTTGAACAATCAATTAGCATAATTATTTATATATAGGTATCTAAAAATTGAATATTAGAATTGGTGTATTGGTGTCAACATCTATGTTGTTTCGCTTTTGTTTTTTTATATGTGGATATATTTAATTTTACTTTGAAACTTTTTATTTTTTAGTGCATGTAAACATTCACTTAAAAATATTTAGATTCAACGGTTGCGGACGAGTTAGATTTTCTTAAGATATTTAAAATACTAACTTATATTTAGAAGATCTGATAACTGGCTTATTTTTGTATATTTTTTTCACTTGTTTATTAAACAGATCTTTATTGTTATTATTGTCATGAATACCATTGCATTCACTTATGCTGGTTTCTGTTTGCTTGCAGCTCATCTTGTCAAGCCACCCAAGTTGTTCTTGGACTGTTTTTCTTGAAATGCAAGGAAATCCTAGGTGATGTTCGTTTATTACTGCATATAACCTTTACCTTTTTTATACATTGTCAGTTCACACCACCATCAAGCACAGATCCACAACTGGCAAACAATAGGGCAAGAAAAAGGAAAAAAATGATAACCAAGATTATGTGGCCCATGTCAGTTTACCATATATTAGAGGTACAACTGAAATAGGGGGAACTCTCTGTAGATATGACATTGGGCCCACATACAAACCAGAAACAATAGGAAAAATGCTAGAGAACCCAAGAGACTAAATGCCACTAGAGAATCAAAGCTTGTGAAGACAACCCCAAATCATATGTTGACCAAATGAACAGATGAATATCCACCAGCCAGTATGAACATAAAGTGAACATAAAGAACAAACAGACCTCCTCCACATTATTTATACACAAAGAAACAGGACTTAAAATAGACTTTAAAGCTGTAAAGAATTTGCCAATATCGAAAACTACAAAATCAGAATCATAAGAAAAGCCACTGAGACTGAAACCATAGAAACCCTAAATAAAAAACAGGAAGCTTTAAAATCATCACTGATTTGTAAAACAGTAATCCCATACCAAAACAATGATACAACAAAATCATCAATAAACTTGAACAATTTGATTAACCAAATTACAGACCAAATTCATAATCCTGTTAATTATAATATAATTGATCACTGGTTATCCCAATTTAATAAAAAGGACAAAGTACCTGAGGGATCAAACAATAATGAGGGCTCAGGCAGGCATAAATTGGGATCTAGAATATGAATTTCTTCAGTTACTTAGTACTCTTTGAACAAACCAAATATGATTTTGGTAAAACATTTGATTTCTCAACAGAATACAGCAGATGAATGGATGCACACCAGAATCAATCATCAACCATGCAAATTAATATACAATGCTGATATAACAACTAAGTCAGATTAAGACTGAAACATTTGGATTTTTTTAATACTGCCTTTTACCAAGAAATCATAAAAAGAAACTAGAAGATGTTACAAATAAACTTCAGAAAACTATATCTTAGTATAAAAACAAAGAAATAATAAATAAAATATTTGAAAGTACATGATAAATTCAAAAATTTACCAATAGCAACCATGCAAACAAACAATGATTCAAAATTGTTTACAAGATTGTTTTTTTTTTAAATCAAAATTATCAGTACTCATATAATAAAAATACATTAATATGATGCATCAGATCTTTAGCCACTTACCAAATATTAGCTTGATTCTTATCATCCTAAAAAACCCTTTGGTCTCAGAAGTCAGATATTGTGATTCAGTTGCATTGTGTATTTTTTTCACTCTTTAAATTAATAGTGATTTAAAATCTAAATTGGTAATCCCCTATAGCATATAAATGATTACAATTTTATAATAAAAGAAAGCTTTAATATTTTTTTATATGTGTAGAGAACACAACTTTTTTTATAAAACATTATACCCAATAACCATTTACTGATTTTTTTCTTTTAAAGAGTACAATAACCATTTACTGATTTTTTCTTTTATGGATTATTTAACACTTTATTATTAATTAGATATGATAATTTAAACTTGATTGTGGAGTATATTTACCAGTGAATCCAGAATGTTCTTATCCCAGTGTACCTTCTGTGAAGTTATTCTGACACCCTTTGTAGATGTAATATTATTTTCTGGTATGCCTATTTGTGGTTTGCTCTTTTCTGGACTACAGTTCTCTTTTTCTGTCACACTATGATGATGATAATCAGTTTTCATTACTGGTGGTGGTGGTGGTGCTTTAGATTTTAAAGATGTTTTAGGTGGGACTGACTGTAATGTTAAATTGTTTGGTGGTTGTGGTGCCTTATTTTTATGTGAATTTTTAAGATCTTGCTTTTTTTCGACCTGTAAAATTTATTTCTATTTCTACCCATATCCAGAATGACATATTTCATATTTGATTTGAAATACTTTAATTTTATATTAAAATATACACTTAGGTAATTTGTCATATTTCTGAAACAATGCTATGCCCCCAACAAAGCCTCATTTGTAATATTTTATGATATACTTCAAAAGATTTTTTGTGGTAGACATGGAGATATTTTCAATAGATTTCAGTAAATAATTCAAAATATATTTATAGAATTTCACAAAAGTTATTTAAAATAATATTTTTAAGTTGTTTGAATTTTTGCTTCATGATATAATTCAAAAGATATCATAAAATAATCCACAAGACATTTAGTCATGGACATATGAATATTTTAGCAAAATATTTAATACTGCATGGTGTCTATTAATGTTTAGATAATACTTACTGGATGAATGTCATCCTCCCACTGGTTGATTGCTTCTGCCAAATGTGCAAGTTTTCTCAAACCACTTCCTGGTGATTTAGGTGGAATAATTTTTGAGTCTGATGCATTTGAATTTAATTGTAATTCATTGCTGTAAAACTTGGTTTCTGTTTTATGTATAGGTGAGGAAATGTCACATTCATCTCCACCTGAAAAAGAAACTACCAGTCATAAAATATTATTTAATATTTCAGCATCCTAACAAGAAAACTTACCAGCATAAAGTTTTCCCAGTTGTTTTAATCTTTTCTTAGACTCATCCCTTAGACCACAATCACTTATAGTATTTTCTGGGTCACTCTTAGGACTTTCTGAACCTTCCCCAATCTCCACCTCTACCCTTACATTCTCTGTTGAAGTTACTTTGATCTCCATGTTGAAATGCTCTTGCTGAATATTAAGTGTTTTAAGTTTTGTTTTAGGTGATCCAGGTATCTCTGAAGACACTCTAGTTCTAGAATTTTGCCTAGAAAACTTAGGCAGATTACTTTCTGAACAGTTGTCTCGTAAAGGGGAACATTTCTGGGTTTGCAAATTCAAATTTGAGTCAGATAAACTTTCCCTTTTATGTTTTAAGTTTGAATTTGTATCTTCACATTTTTCTACATTAAACTTTAAATTATCATCACTAGTGCCATAAACTTCCAACATCTTCTGCCTTTCTCTAGCTCTAGCAAGAATTTTCTGAAATTAAATTAATTATTAAGTATTTAATAAGTACACCATTTCTTACCTCTGTAAAAGCATCCATTTTATTCTAATATTTGAGAAAGAAAAACACAAATTAACTGAAAATGACTCTTGAACCCACTAGCACTGTCAGAATTAAACATAAATCTATTTTGAAATTGGAGTTATAATTCCAACCGCCACAACGATAATTTAAAAAATTAAACCGTCCAACACAATAAATGATAAACAGAAGGCAAAGCAAAACCGTTTTATTTTCAAACTCGTATGCACAAAACCAAACACAAAACACAAAAATTCAAAAATCAACTACAAAAAATGGTTTACCGATCTTATGAGAAAGATTCTGAACGTCAACCGCATGGTGGCGCCACTACATACAAGAGTACAATCTTAGATCATGTACCTCCTAGATATAGCCTGTCACGCACAAAATCGTGGCAACGCTAGAAAGAGAGGGCTATAGAGACAGTAACAGGCTATTTAGTGGGTGGAAGCAGCCAATGAACAACATCACGCTCTGTAAACTCTATACGGTTGCCTACTACGAATTAGCCAATAAAAAGTTAGCCCGCGAATACGTCACAAGTGTCTCAATTCAAACTATTGCGAAGTGAAAATCATATAATGCAGCTACTTTACATTCAAATTCTTACATCTCTGGCGTTATTGTCTCCCCGTTTACTATAAAGAGATGTTATTTAAGTAAATCGAAAGAGACTATTTCATTCAGCTGCTTCCAGTCTAAAAGCCCAAAATCTGCGTCCACCGACCATCCACCCACTAAGTGAAATAGCCTCTTACTGTCTCTATTGCCCTCTCTTTCTAGCGTTGCCACGATTGTATGCTTGACAGGCTATATCTAGATGATAAATGATCTAAGGTTTAATATAAAGAGATGTTATTTAAGTAAATCGAAAGAGACAATTCAAGTCTAAACCCAAAATCTAAAGTTCGATTTTAACGAAGAGTACGAAGACATTATCAACATAAATCTCGTAAAACCAGGAACCTTGCATCTGAATTGGAATTAATTCGAAAACATTCACAATAAACATTTGAAAATAACTTACCGATATTGAGAAATTTCTGTATAGGTTTATTTTGTTTAATAATTCAGTACATAATTTAAATGATTTACTGTTGCTGTTAAATGACTATAACATTAAAAAAAACTATTGCCATTTTTGCAAACAGTAACAATACATTTTGTTTTAGTTATATTGCAAAACCTTTTGGCATTCTTCTGAGTATTTGTTCAATAAAAGCAATATACTTATTCACTTAAAAATGGAAATATTTAAAAGTAAATACTTAAATAATTATTATGGAATACTAAATACGATCAAAAAAAAATCATAAACGAACCTATCAGAGTGTTTATTTTCACTAAGAATAATATAATATAGACAACCATTAATACACAAAGAAATTTAAGATACTTGTGACGTTAGCTCCGACGGCGGAGTAGGCAACCGTATAGAGTTTACGGACCGTGGAACAGCATGCTGAACGTATTTGATTGGAAGCAGCTCCCAACCGAGTGAAACAGCCTCTTGCCCTCTCTCTATCCTTAGTCTTACCACGACATTTGTGCACTGCAGGCTATCTCCAGAAAGTACATGCTCTAAGGGTACAATGGCCGCCATCCATTAGAATTTTGTATTTGTGGCGGCCATTGTACCCTTATATGCAGTGGCACTACCATGCGGTTGACGTTCCATGAATCTTCCTCATTTGACTTGATAAGCGTGCGCACAAATTATACAAAGAGAAAGCGTGCGTATAAACAGAATGGTGCCGAGTCCGGAAGCACAGCCATTTTCCGCTCATTTTTCGCCAATTAGGTCAGCCGGAAAATAAGACGCAGCTTCGTCATACTTAGAGCATGTACCTTCTGAAGATAGCCTGCAGTGCACAAATGTCGTGGTAAGACTAAAGAGAGAGAGGGCAATAGAGAGGGTAAGAGGCTATTTCCCTCTGTTGGGAACTGCTTCCAATGAAATATAATCAGCATGTTGTTCATTGGCTGCTTTCACCCACTAAATGAAATAGCCTCTTACTGTCTCTATTGCCCTCTCTTTCTAGCATTGCCACGATATTATGCATGACAGGTTATATCTAGATGGTACATGATCTAAGTCGTGATATGACGTGAGTCACGGCGAGAATTTGTAATCCGCCTAAATATATGCGATTGCGATATCTGGCAATGCAACGTGACGTGAAGCAGATAATACCAAAGAGGTTAATACTGTAGAGCACGTGAAGTAGCGAAATTCATGTAATATCAATAGAAAGAGAGAGAATAAGCGTGTCGTTCCTGATTGGTCAGTGTCAGTGGTGACGCATACTATTGGTAGGGTAGAGACATAGCAAGTGCTCCCTGATATTGTCTTTCTCTTTCTACTGTTATTACACTGCCACTTACAATAACGCCCATACCTAATTCACTCTACGTATAAACCTCTTTGGATAATACCCTACGGAGCCCAGTGTTTATTCAGAAATTTGTCACCGTGACTGTGTTCAAATCAAAAAAATGGAATAAAAATTAATTCGTGAAGTTTTATGTGATATAATCCATGAAGCCTATCTGAGGTCCGAGAACTACGGTTCTGAAATCAAATAATCAATACATACACAAATCACCATACTTGTTACAATGAAACTGCTGTCTGTTTTGCGATGTCCGTCGCCGGGATTCACTTTATCCGTGAAAATTCGCCGTGACTCAGGTCACAAAGCTGCGTCTCATTTTACGGCTGACCTAAGAATCACCTTTAAAAGTTTAGATCATTGACCTTCAAGTAGCCTATCATGCACAAAATCGTCCTAACGCTAGAAAGAGAGGGCAATAGAGACAGTAAGAGGCTATTTCACTTAGTGGGTGGAAGTAGGGAAGTTATGGATATGTAATTTCGGATCTGGATACGGATATAAGAATAATATTATATCGGTTTCAGTTACGGTTACGGATATGAAATTATTTTGGATTATCCGATAGTTTCAGATATTTATTTTGAATTGAGAAAGGAGAATACAAATAAAAACAAGGCAACGATTTTACTTTATTTCTAGATAAAAAAATCAGTGTTCAAATTATAATAAACAAAATAAGGATATTAGTTCCTACTATGTAATAAAAATCTCAACTAATTTTGGGTTTATAAGAAGACAAAAATAACTGATACAAGGAAAGTCAACATGAACAAAGCATCCTATTATCTGTAAAGTAAATTACATTGGAATTGGTCCATACCATCCATCTTTGAAATAAGCCATAATTTTCTTCTTAATTAGTGATTGTTAGAAAAGAAACGGTTTTATAATATTTACGAGATCAAATTTTGTAATTTTTTAAATTTAAAATAGTCAAAACTGAGCTACGGTAAATTATACTTAACAAAAAGCAACTTTTCTCAAGGAATTAGAATATCACAAGAACACTCACTAATATGGATTACGGATGCAATAGAAATATTAAAACTTCCAACAATGCAAGGGACGCAGCTACTGTACCTGCTCGGCCGGACCAAAACCATGCATAAATAAGGTTTGTTTCAATGCGATAAATAGCTGATGAACAACCGGACTAGGATGTCGGAAAAATATCGATATATCGATATTTTTTGTTTTATATATATACTTTTACACGATATAATTGTATTCGAAACATCGATATAAAAACCAAGTATTGAAAACTTATCAAAAACGATATTTTTCCGTATGTTTGTTCCGTGCTATATAAAATAAATACTAGCTGTTTTCCAATTACTAGAGCACAAAGTGTTTTTGTGTCGTAATTTTCGAGCGTTAATTGGAACATACTTCATGCTTTATGATAAAGTTTTATGTTTACTTAGTACTTACATAAAACATCCCAAAGGCACAGTTATTTCTTGTGCCCATTTGTGCGAGCCAGTGCTGTAATTGGAACACTTAGTGTTCAGCACTGTGCCGCACTGTGCGCAATTGTGCGGTAATTGGAAAACAGCCAATATATTGTCAAACAAGTTGAGATACATGATCTTTGTACACAAAGATTAGCAGATTCTTTCAAGTATAATTAATTTATTATATTTATGCTATATGTTGCCTAAATGCTTGAAGTTAAAATAAATTTTAAATATGTTTCTGATAATGCATGAGGTAGAGGCGAGGTATACATGAGAGTGTATAAATGATCATTAGAACGACACCTAAATTTTCAGAAAAAATGAGAAGTAGTAGTATATAGTTAATTTAATAATATATTACTACCTTAAGCTGTAAAAAAGTCTCAAAATAAAATATTTTTAAATTTTGTAATCCAGTCTACCTACCATCTATCTATAAATTGTTTGCATATAACTTTATCAGATACACTAGCTAAACAAATTACTAAGTATATATATAGACTACAGTTCTAAAATAGTACCGATATATCGATATTTTTTTCTCGATATATCAATATCGATATTGATACTTTTCTTCTTCTTCTTCCAAGGTTGGCCTTACGGCCGGTATTGGTCTTGATCTTTCGATCTTATTGACCATTAACAAGTGTTTTTATGATGTAGATAAAAAATTTATAGGTTACTCTTCTAACTTATGTACAAGCATATAATCGGAAAATATTGAAAATAAAGAATTCCTTAAATTTCAAGTAACACTTATTTCTGATCCTATCCTAGCTCCCGTAAATGATTGATGAGATAATAACGAAACTATTTACACGGCCTGGTGACCTAGACTCCGGGCTTTTCACTATTCTAAACACTTATATCACTTCCAGAGCGTCTATCACTTTATCAGTGTCTTTAAGGGCGACGAAGATACTGTTAACGAAATTAAAATTATAAGGGTAGGAGTGTTAATTATTAAACTATTACAGTTTACTTAACCTAAGACGCGCACAAACGACCGATCACCACGCCATTTTAGCCGGAAGTCATTGATACTTTTAAAAAATATCGATACAATATATATCGATACTTTTTGACAGTTCCGACATCCCTAAACCGGACACAACCTTTTATTGTAAACGGTAATTCGTCAGCGCTCACTTCGAGAACGGTTTGTCAATCGTTTGTCGAGTTCGAATTTTGAACAGCCGTGTAAAGTGTCTCATTTCGATAAAAATGTGACTTTATCCGAAATTCTTCGAAATTTATATCAGATTCGGTTACGGTTTCGGATAGATTTTTATTTCGGATATCCGATAGTTTCGGTTACGGAGCTCCATAACATAACCAGGGGGGTGGTAACTCAGATAGGCAATGTTGATCCAGCTGTCGGTGAACTGTAAACGTAGCCCCCCTTCAGAACTCCTTCAAGTACTATTTTTTGACAGCTATTCGAATATATCCAGGTGACACAATGTGATCTTAGTTATCGACCAAGCTACAAGGCAAGGAATCAAGCTCGATTAATTGTTTTTGTCGGCCATTACTAATGTGATTTTTGTCTGTGAAAGGTGAAGCCATTAATCGCTCTGTAATTTTTCTTATTTCGAGTGGAATTTTGTATTAAATCCCATTCTTGGAGTATTTATACATTGTTTTAAGGTATTGAATAATTTGTAGCAGTAATAGAATATCTTTGGTAAGAAACAAGTACACAAGGGTAAGCATTTTTTTAGTGATTGTTTAATAATTTATAAGTTTTGATGTATTTGACAGGACGCCAACAAAGTGGATGATAAGAAATAAGTCTTCAACTGCAAATAGCCACAATGCCCAGAACCTTAGAAAACAACTATTGAAGTGGAAGAGAATAGCAAGAAAAGCTACTAAAATGAACACAAAAAATCGTTTATAGCTATTACATCAGAAGAAATGTGAAATAAGGTATTTGAATAATGTTAATAGCACAACTGCAAATTTCTTCTTGAGTCAAATGAGGAATCAAAAATTAAAACCAAAAGTTTTTCCTTAGATGATAAAATATTTGCATTATCTCTGTATAAACAAAGTGCCAAATGTTATAGATTTCTATCAAAAATTGCAGCTATAATGAACATATCTTCCAAAATTTAAATAGAAGTGTTGATAAACTAACAGAAAAAGAGAAATATGTATTCTAATGTTTGATGAAGTGTCTTAAAGTTGTGGCCTTATAATTTTTGATATGGTTGGAATTGTAGATTTTGGTAATGGTGATCGGCACATGCACTTTGCAGTCCATGCATTAGTTTTTATGTTGAAAGAATGTTTATGGAAGTATATATGAAAATTTGAAATTGTGTTAAGTAATAATGGTATAATTAGTTTTTCTGTAACACAAGCAAATTGAAAACTCCAACCATTTGTGCATTTTTTTATAAAATATAATTGTTTCTACCAACACATCACTCACTGTACATGTAATATTGATATTTATACTGTTTTTGTTAGTTTTAACTATGAATCATTTTAATACATAAATAAGTAGTGCCATTTTCAGCTGTATTTGTTAATTTATCTTTTGTAAATAAATAAATTAATTTCAATATTAGTTTAATTTATTTTGATGGTACATTGTCTTCTAAAAGTTATTTGTGTCATATTCTTGATTATTTTTGTGTTCTTAGGAAATAATATCACAATCGAAACAAACATCTGTATTCAAGGAAAAATCAAACGTATCCAGGTCTATTCTGATCTCGTTTTCAATGACTTTAAAATTTATTGAAAATATAACATGCAAAATGAAAGTTTGATATGACATTTAATCAAACTTTCATTTTGCATTTTATATTTTCAATACATGCTGTATTAAAAACGAAGTCAGAATAGACCTGGAAACGTTTGGTTTTTCATTGGATGTACAGATTTTTGTTTCGATTGTGGTGTTATTTCCGAAGAACGCATAAAAATAATTCGATGGTACATCCCTCTGTTGGTGACATTTGGAACCAGAAACTGCAGATTCCTTCTTTTTAGTTGGTGATAATCTGTCAAACTCAACAAACGTCAAATTTAGTACTTGAAGGAGTTCTGAAGATGCTTTTTATGCATATTCTAACCTAGCATGGGACAAAATGTGAACACATTTTATAACATTGAGTTGCCCATCTATCTTTATTGTATGATCTGTGAACA
Source organism: Octodonta nipae (assembly GCA_034190945.1). NCBI lineage: Eukaryota > Metazoa > Arthropoda > Insecta > Coleoptera > Chrysomelidae > Octodonta > Octodonta nipae. Next base: position 38,841,976 of record CM067219.1, read on the forward strand.
TAACTAGGTGGAAGCATCCAATGAACAACATGCTGAACGTATTTCATTGGAAGCAGCTCCCAACCGAGTGAAATAGCCTCTTGCCCTCTCTCTTGTTAGTCGTACCATGATATTTGTGCACTGCAAGCTATCTCCAGAAGGTATACAAGCTCTAAGTTTAAAATCGACAACACGAAGCCTTGTGTATTAAATGCAACCGTTCAGACTGGCGCACAGGACTGGCGCAAATTATTATACGTCAAGCAGGGTTGCCAGATTACTTGAAGAGAATAATCCTGAAAAATAATATTTTTTACGCATTCGGCTCAACGAAAAATACCGTTCAAGAGATCAACCATTGATAGTAAAAGTATTAAATGTAAATGCATACAAAGTAAAAAAAGAGGTAATTATCAAATTCATGTAACTACTACAGCTATATTTGAAATATAATAAAATATTGATAATAGTTTTATTTAAAAAATTCTGAATCCTAATTGGGGTATATAGTTTTGTTTTTTAAGTTCCGCCACTTTCGTAAGTACGCAACAACAACTTTCAATACTTTGTAATATGAAGTTTGACAACTAAAATCAGGTTGGTACATCAATCGCCCTATTTTCTTCTGTTAATTATTATATACTGTTGTCTATAATTTAGGTGCTTTGTATTTTTATGGCTTAAATAGACCTTTACATAATATGCCTTTTCATATTTGAAAATTTTTTGTTCCCGTGCGTCATTTTTTTTCAAGCAGTTTTCACACCATTGGCATGTAAATAGAATGTATTTTTACTTTTATGTTTTTTTGGGTAATAACACCACTATCGAAATAAAACGACGTATACTGAAGGAAAAGCAAACGTTTAAAGTCTATTCTGACTTCGTTGTTAATGGCTTTATATTTAATATAAAGCCATTGACATTATATTTAATATAAAGCCATTGACAACGAAGTCAGAATAGACTTTGAAACGTTTGGTTTTCCTTCTTTTTATTTCGATTGTGGTGTTATTGCCCAAAAACATAAAAGTAATCAAGTTTAGAAGACAATGTTTTTTGCCAGAAAAAAATGACAGAAGTTGACGCATGCCCACTAAAAATTTTCGAACACGAAGTATAGATACAAGGAGTCCGAACGTAATGTTAAATAAATGGTAGCATTTTAGGGGACAGAATGTTTTGCCGGTAGAGCGCGCCACATTTGAGGACGTACTCGTTTAAATCCTTACGCGGGTAATCTTGCTGATACTGACAGCCACCTGACAGCTCTGAAAATATTATTTCGATAATCTGCAAAGCTAAAAATGTGTGATATTAGTAAATAAATAAATACAATTAACCAGCAGCAATTTTATTAAAAAAATAAATTAATGATATCAACAGGTCTTTAAGAAATAAAATTATAGCTCATCTTTTGTCTCTACGTGTTAAACTATTAAACAAACCGTAAGTTAAGTAAAGAATTTAAACATAGTTTCTGCAAATTAAGTAGTAAATATAAATTCAAAAATGGTTAAATACCTATTTATTTCAGTATTACAATGCTTGATAATAGGAAAGTAATTAATGGATTACAATCAAATATATTATTTATTAATCGTATTAGTTATAAATAAAAGACGTTTAACATTTAAATACCAAACAATTTAGATTTGACAAATACACTAGTGTATACAATACAATATTTATTAACAACACTGATGTTTAATATTATTTTTAGGTTACTCACTTTCGGAACTTTGAATATACTCACTTTAGCCACCTTTTTCACTTGCCTTTCGGCCACTGAGGCAATCATGAACAGCACAACACCTTTCCATTTTTTTATTAAAACTATTTTTAAACAATTACATTAATATGTTATACTTAGTTTTATAATTTTAATAATTTCGACATTCGACAGCGCGTATTTACGTTTGATAATAATAAAAACATCGGTACGTCCTGAACATTTGCGCAGCTAGTGGCAGAAAAGATAACTATGATCTGGGTTTAATATTGTATACCACGAATACTGCGGAAAAGCCTATACCGTTCGGACTCCTGGTATCTATACTTCGTGATCTTAACTTAAATAATAATTTAAACTTTTTTACTATGAAGAGAAATTTCCACTAGTGTATTTGTCAAATCTAAATTGTTTGGTATTTAAATGTTAAACGTCTTTTATTTATAACTAATACGATTAATAAATAATATATTTGATTGTAATCCATTAATTACTTTCCTATTATCAAGCATTGTAATACTGAAATAAATAGGTATTTAACCATTTTTGAATTTATATTTACTACTTAATTTGCAGAAACTATGTTTAAATTCTTTACTTCACTTAGGGTTTGTTTAATAGTTTAACACGTAGAGACAAAAGATGAACTACAATTTTAATTCTTAAAGACCTGTTGATAACATTAATTTATTTTTTTAATAAAATAGTTTGCTGTCAGCTGTCAGTATCAACAAGATTACCCGCGTAAGGATTTAAACGAGTACTTCCTCAAAAGTGGCGCGCTCTACCGGCAAAACATTCTGTCCCCTAAAATGCTACCATTTATTTAACATTAAGTTCGGACTCCTTGTATCTATACTTCGTGGTGCGCTAATTGGAAAACAGCGACTCCCTGTTCTTAGTAGTATTAATAAAACTAATAATCGCTGTTTTCTAATTACCGCACAGTGCGGCACAGTGCTAGCACTGAGTGTTCCAATTACAGCACTGCCTCGCACAAATGAGCACAAGAAATAACTGTGCCTTTGGGATGTTTTATGTAGGTTTACTAAGTAAACAAAACTTTATCATAAAACATGAAGTATGTTCCAATTAACGCCCGAAAATTACGGTACAGGGCGACACAAAAACACTTTGAGCTCTAGTAATTGAAAAACAGCCATTATTGAATTATTCTGTAAATAATTTACGTATACATAAACGTCAATTGATAACCAATGAGTAATACACTTTTAACCTTATGGTGATCAGTGTACTCTACCGGTTGGTTTTAAAAAAACCATGTTCCAATTAACGTCCTAAAATTGCCGCACTGTGCGGCACAAAATCACTTTGTGCTCTGGTAATTGGAAAACAGCCAAACCCTGTTTTCCAATTAGCGCACAATTGAGCACTGAGTGTTCCAATTACAGCACTAGCTCGCACAAATGAGCACAAGAAATAACTGTGCCTTTGGGATGTTTTATGTAGGTTTACCAATTAAACATAAAACTTTTTCATAAAACATGAAGTATGTTCCAATTAACCTTAGAGCATTAACTTTCTAGAGATAGCCTGCAGTGCACAAATGGCGTGGTAAGATTAAGGAGAGAGGGCAACAGAGAGGGCAAGAGGCTATTTCACTCGGTTGGGAGCTGCTTCCAATGAAATACGTTCAGCATGTTGTTCATTGGCTGCTTCCACCCACTAAGTGAAATAGCCTCTTACTGTCTGTATTGCCCTCTCTTTCTAGCATTGCCACGATTTTATGCTTGACAGGCTATATCTAGATGGTAAATGATCTAAGCAATTAACGCCCGAAAATTACGGTACAGGGCGACAGAAAAACACTTTGTGCTCTAGTAATTGGAAAACAACCATTATTGAATTATTCTGTAAATAATTTACCTACACATAAACGTCAATTGATAACTTATGAGTAATACACTTTTAACCTTATGGTGATCAGTGTACTCTACCGGTTGGTTTTAAAACAACCATGTTCCAATTAACTTCCTAAAAATTGCCGCACTGTGCGGCACAAAATCATTTGTGCTCTGCTAACTGGAAAACAGCCAATGTTTTGACTCCAACGTGACGTAATGCGCGCAACCGTTCGAATTTTAGTTGAGAAATCAGCATACCGTTATAAGTGTATCGTGTCTAGGAGGTACATGATCTAAGTTTATAAACGATTTCATGATCTGTGTGTGTTCTGTGGCTGGCGACGTTGGCTTGTATGATCTGTGACGTTGGCGTTCTTCTTTCTTTATTGTATGTGTGATTGTATGATCTGTGGTTGGCGTGCTTATCTGCACAGATCCAAAATTATTCTTGCTTTGCTATTGAAAAAGTTACAGGTTACAGCAGATTTTTAAGAACTAAAAGGTTATTAGAAAGTTAACAATTTGAATATAACAAAATATCTAACATTAGTTAGTATTTCAATTGAATTTGTTTAACCAAGAGTAGAATTGAAAATGAGGCGAAGTCGCAGTCCAGTGAGGTTCATTGGAGGTCGTGGCAGAGATAAGTCATTTAGTATGAGTTCCTTGAGTGATTGCAGTTTAGGTAGAAGTCCGAGAAAATACACAGCGGAATATAAAAGTAATACACAATCAAGATCATATATGGATATGCAGAACAAGAGTTACAGAAAGGGCTATAATGTTCAAAGAGGGAGAAACAGTAGAGAAAAAGATAATCGACAGTTTAAAAATGAAAGTAATGAACAAAATCGAGGAAAATCGGGAAGATCTTATTCCAGTAGTGCTTCAACATCACAGAAAAAGCCAACTGATAGAGGTAGTGAAAAACATGCTTCTTCAGCAAAACCTAAAGATAAAACAAAAGGAGATGATAGGTTGCAAAGATTAGAACATATGGTTGAGTTGTTGGTAAATACTAAATCAAGCAAAGAAATTTCAAAACAAGATGGTATTTCTCTTTTTGAGTTTAATCCTAGAGATACTTCATTTACAACTTCCATGTGGTTAAATAAAATCAATGAGGAATGTATTGAAAGAAATTTAGGAGACCAGGAATGTATACAGTTTATACAGGGCAAAATGACTGGTCTGATTAAGGCCTGGTTCAAAACATTAGATATTTATGATTATACTTGGCCTGAAATCAAAATGCTTATTATAAGCACTTTTCCTGATAACATTGATTTTGCTGCTACATTACGTTTGTTGATAAACAGACTGAAAAAACCAGATGAAACTGTTACTCAATATTATTTCAGCAAAATGTATTTGCTTGAAGCTTGTAAAATTACAGGTACAAATGCTGTGTCTGTTTTAATTGATGGTTTAAATGATCCATATTGGCAGCAAAATGCAAAAACTTTTAACTTCAAGAATCCAGAAGTATTTTACACAGAGTTTTTGTTCAAGCTTCCTAATTTTGGATTGCAACTAGATCCTATACAAAGATATGAACATGTACATCATGTTGAAGATATTGGTGAAATGCCTGGAGAACAGCTTAAGTATAGCAAACAACCACAAGAATTTGAATCACTAGAACGCCTAACACCTAAAGCAGGGGATCTTCGATATAATTTAAGCCATTCACGTTCAGATAAAATGAAAAAGGATGTAGCAATGAAGAATAGAGCTTGTTATGTCTGTGGTGAAATTGGACATCTAGCTGCAACATGTAGAAAAGGCCAAAGATGTTATTTGTGCAATAATCTTGGGCATATTGCTGCTAAATGTCCTTCAGGAGATAATAGAGGTCCATTTTAAAGTGAAGAGTTTGCTTTAATGAGTGATGTGTGCTTCAGGAGTATTTTGTGCTGACTTTTTTTAAGACATTGATTGGTATTGTGGATACACAAAAAGGTGATTTGAGGTATAGTTTCTTTAATGACAGTACTGGTGGTTTGGAGCATTTTCTTTTATTATATCAATCTCACTTAGTATGTATTTTAAAAGGCAGTGATAATGGCTTCAGGATGAAGAATGTTTAATACTTAGTTCACTGTTTAATATGTAGCTACTAAAGATAATTTTAACTTGATGCCATGTCAGTGTTCTAGGCTTTGTCATTTTATTGTTACATACATTTATTATTATATATTATTCCAATACATAAATTTGTCAGTTTTTGACTCCAAGTATGGTTTATCACTGGGTAAAAAACTTATTAATGGAATAAAAAGTGATTTCTCCTTTGACCACACTAACTGTAAGTTTGTGTATTGGAATAATAATATAAATTATCAATTTGTAGGACACTGATTTAACAATACCAGTAGACTTTTGCTATTAGTAGGTTTTTATATTAACTGTGGAAAAAGGAAGAAACTGAGTAATTTGCTTAATCACATTACTCACCTCTGTTCTAACAGCCAATTGTACTTTTGTCACTTTTGTTTTCCATTATTTTCAAGTATTACATTATTTTATGTGTGTTGCTATTAGTTTCATATTAGTTACTGGAGGAATTTTCTATTTTTTTATGTTTTCCTCCTCAGGATACATTTGAAAATTGATTCCTATTTTTCAATTAAACCATGCTAAAGATCAAACACATTCTCATAAATAATGATGAAAATGTTTGATATAGAAAACAGTTGTTTATGGCATCCTTATTCAAATTTCTCATAGCATTTTTTCCTTGAAACTTTGACTCAAATTGGAAACTTGTTTTTGACATTTTGGCATATCTAGAACTAGGTGGCTGATCTATCAGTTCTGTTTACAGTAATGCACTTATAGTATCACATTTCTTTTGTACATTATTTTAGTAATTCATGAATTCAAAACTGAATGGGTTACATTTGGAAATTGATTCCTCTTTTTCAACTAAAACATGCTGAAGATCTAACACATTCTTTTAAATAATGAAAATGTTTGATATAGAAAACAATTGTTTGGGGCATCCTTATTTGAAGTTCTCATTCCTTGAAACTTTGACCCAAATTGGAAACTTGTTTTTGACATTTCTGTGCTATGTTATAGAACTAGTTGGCTGATCTATCAATTCTGTTTACAGTAATGCAGTTATAGTTACACATTTCTTCTGCACATTATTTTATTAATTTCTGAATTCAAAACTGAATGGGTTACATAGGTTTTTACCTATTTAAAGATCTAGTTATGGCACATATTATTTACCTGCTTTTTAATATAATGTGAACAGAGAAAATATAAAATAACTATGTTTAGGTTTAGAAATTTGCAGAATATTTAGATACATGTTATTTAAAATGTTTTCATTTTAAATTTTAGAATTGAAACTGAAAATTTTATAATGATGACAGTTTAAAAAATTTCATATTCTGCATATATTTAGACCTAATCTAGTAATGAATTATGTACATGCTTAAGTTTAATTTGACATTGGTCATGTAATGTATCATATATTTTTAAACCCATTAGAACAATTTTTAAATTCTTGTTTTCTTAATTTGTCTTCTATTTGAATGTTTACAATTATAAGAAAATTTAAGTGTAATTATTTCAGTCAATAGGTCAGCAAGGATGAGATCAGCACCAAAGAAAAGTTTTAACTGAGATGTGATTTAGGATTTAGAACTTTATTTTGGACACTTCAAATGACTAAAACATCATATTATTGCCAGTTACAAATTTGCTTTCATAGTCAGTATCTGCAGCTTGATGAAATGTTGAAATGTACATTACTCAGAAAGAATATTGGAACAAAAATGTGATACCAATGAACAAAGGTACAATCATTGCAAGTGTGAAAATTTTTTAGAAAAGGAACATCATGAGAATGTGTTTTATCATAATACAAAAGGTCCATAAATAAAATGTTATTCATTTCTAGTTTTGGAAATTATACTTGGAAAAAATTAACTGGAAAAGTCCTTTGCAGGAATTAGAATATTCATTTTAGCAGTCATAAGCCTAATCTACAAATGACAGAAATGCTATATAGGTAATCTGCTTGTTGCTGCTGCTGTTGTACATAGTGAACAGTGTTTACAGTGTTTACATATTGAAGAAAATACTTACCTATGGCAATTAAGGGTACTGAGTTGGAAGTTACAGTTACATGGTATAGTTTGAAGATTTAATGTTAATGTGGTGTGGATAAAAATGGCAGATTGATGTCAAGATTGGGGAGGCTGATACTTTTTAGATGATTTGAAAACAAAAGACAGGATTACTACTGGCATTAAAAACTTAATTTGTCCCAGAAAAATAATTGGATAATGCATTATAGGACTGGTTTAATGAAAGAAATTAATTTTAGTGTTCCAGTTTTTATCTATAATTATGACTCAAATGATATGGTAACTTATATTTAATTGAAGAGAGCATATTATGAAGTTAAACCAAGTGCTATTAAAACAAGATTTTTTACCAAGTGAAATTTTCATTATTTGATAAAGCCTTTTGTATAGAAAACCAGTGGAAGTATTATCTAGACTCAGAATATTACATAGACCAGGTAAAAAAATTTACTAGGACATAAATGTGATTTGGATTAGTGAACCAAATGAGTATTAGTAGTATCTTTGAGATAGAGACTGCAACATATCAAAATTTATAACAAATTTTTCACTATATTGCTCACATATGGAAATTATTAAGGAAAATGTCACTCCTTTAAGACTTAATGTTACACTGATGGTAGTATATTGATAATAAGAATCTAAAAGGCAATACGATGCTGATACAACATGTAAGTTGTATAAGAAAACATATAAATTTCTTTATGCAATTGTCCATAACTAGGAAGCATAACCATTTTAACAAACTAATTAACATCATCAAAAGAATGGCAGATATTTGGAGAAATTGTATATATGCTTGTAATTAAAGTTGTGTGTATATGTGGAGCAATTAGCATTGTTGGATATCGTGCCTGCCACAGAACAATGATCAAAATTCAACAAGTGTTCTTAATACTTCTAATCCAAGTAGTAGGCTCAATGATGTCATTGGAAATTGAAAACGTGTGATTCCAGATGATCTATGGTGTTTGATTGATCATAGGTGGCTAAATCATGTTATTCAAATAGCTAAGGAGTGGATATAATGAGCTCTTTGCTCCTGAGGTCTTTCCAACTCTGTTTTGTCTGAAAATGAATGTCAACAACCAGGAGTTCATTTCATGCTAAATTATCAAATTGTCCTAAATACTTACTTGAAATTTCAATCAATTGAGGGAAACACAACTGATGAAGGATCCTAACTAGGAATAATGTATTGTCTTGTGTTAATTGATTGTATAATCTCAGAAAAATCTGTTGGAACAGTATGTCAAGGACAACTTCAATGACCTTTTTTAAATTTTAATCAACTTTGTTTGCTTTCTTAGAACTTCAATGGTAAACTTGGACAGTTTGATGGCATAATTGACTCAAAATGTATTATATATATTGGATCTTAACAGACAATCTGTAATGCTGTGTTAGCTAGAACAGAATGGGATCAAAAGATATTTATTTTTACATATAAAAAAGGTAGTAAGAGCACAACAGTACCTAGAAACGTTGTGGGTCTATTGTTTAAAACTTCACAGTTGTACCGCGACAAATTCGGATATCCATGATGAAAAATGAGGTTAATATATAGGAAGTTCTAGTCTGATACTAGTGGATATGAGAGTGAAATCATTTGTGTTTGTAAATTAATTCAAGAAAGTGAGAAATCTGCTTTGAAGATGTTAGTAGTGGACAAACATAATCAATATGTGCTTCAGTGTGGTTGACTTTTTTAAAGAAATCTTGAAATGAAAGATTAAATCATGGTATCATTGCATTCCTAAAAGGAAATGTCTAAACTATGGCTTATTGTGGATGTCTGGTTGTAAAGGTTGAAATTTTTAGTGGATATTTGGAGTGAAAACGGCGACATTTTTTCCAAAGTGGAAAATTCAGAATGTTTGTTGTTGACAAAAATAAATGTATTTTGTCTTTTGATAAAATATTTTTTGAAACCCAATATATTGTGAAGGAAATCTATGATGTTAAAAGTAGCACGCTGCTACTTCCGTGTCACTGTTTGTTATTGAGTAAATGAATTCAAGAAAGAATTCTTTGTTGCTGGTAGCGGACAACTAGCTGTAATTGATATATGCTTCAGGTATGGTTGACAAAGTTCATGACTGTGTCAAGAGACAGAAAAATGAAATTAAATGTGGTACAGAGATGACAGGCCTATCTAAAAATAAGGAGCATCTTTTAAAGGATGAATTAGAACTAAAAAATATTAACAGTTTCGATGTCAACTTCCTCAAATAGAGTTTGACAGTCACTTTGACATCAGAGTAAAGGGGTGATTTTTGGATAACTGATTTTTTATGTCTAGTACTTTATTTATTATTCAACATGATTTTTTTTGATGAGAAAATTATAAAAATGATAAATTTGATAGTATTTTAATAACTTAAATATACCCAAAATGTTAGTACCATATGCGACATATCTGATTTTCGTTTTTCAAATTAAATGTAAAAATTTCTAGAGTCGTCTTATAATATAAAGTTTAGCTTTTATAACTAAAATCTATTGTATAATTCATCAAATTATGCTGCAATTATACCCTAATGTTGATTGGTAGAAAGGAATAATAGATTTAACTAACTTTGTTTTATTCTAAGACTATTATTAAAATTGTTATTTTGATTCTACTGTGAATAAATTTTAAAGATTTGTAAAATCGAGAAAAAAAAATACCGTAAATGTTTGTATGATTCTCGAAGTCCTATAATTTATCATTTGTTTAGTTATTGTAAGAGATTTATTAGGCAAGTATTTTGAATATTTCATTTTGGTGTCAGTACCATGGCCGTGAACTTCCAAATGTTTGTTCAAGTTTCTTTTCTACTGAAGTTGTAGTAGAACTACATTACAGGCTTAATTTTGAGTATAATTAAAGACCAATTCCACCCAGAACACAAACTTTTTGATTTTTTTAAATGTTGATTTGTAAAAATTACAGTTGTCTAAGAATCACCCAAATATTTATTTGATTGCAGTCTTAAATGACCGGTAATGGTTAGATTACTGAATTATTGAAAATCAAAGCAGATATACGACTATGACGATTCCCTAAACAGTGTACGAGTTTCATAGTGAACTATTATTCTGAGGTGGTTCTATTTTGTAAAAAGTTGACTGATAAAAAAAACTCTTCCGCATTTGAGAGTCAGGAGATTAGTAATAGCTGGAGAAGTCTGTCATGTATTGTTTGTATGGAGCTGATGCTTACAGCACAAGTAAAGTGTATTAGGTTTAGGTACGAACTTCGGCCTTACGCTGACTGCACCTGTTTCGTCACCAGACAGCTTAGGTACGTGATTTCAGAGATTTTATGTGACTCTTTGGGAAATCAACATATTTGAGTGAAAATGGGATAATACCAATGAACCCATTAATGCACCGAGGTCACAGCTAGAAAACAGCCTTAGCAAAGTTTTACTAAAATAAAATGAGTATAGGATGTATATAAGGTGTTTCGTAAAAATAATGTAACTCAAGAGCGTCGCCAGGAATATTTGAAATAAACTCTATAATTGCCGACAAAAAGCTAGAATGTATCATTTCTGGCGACGCCTTTGTTATAATTAAACAGTGTGAACAAACAGTGATTCTATTATATAAATACTGTTCTGATATGATTGTCTAGATTACTCTAGATGTTGCTATACAGACAAAAGTCTAGATTAATAAAACTGAATATCTGTTTGCGAGTAATAAACTAAGGGATCTGAAATTTGATTTAGACCAGCTAGCAAAGTTTTTATAGATCGTCAAAGAAAGTTATACTTATAATAAATAATTCAAAAACTAAAATCTTTTTTTTTTCATTAGGAGTTAAGGATGTATATTACCCCATCTTCATAATAGCTATTTATGTAATAAGGTATTAAAATTAAGAGAGAATAATTAGCATATGTCAAAAGTGGCGATATTTGTAAGACAATTTAGGCTAATAAGTTCACTGGAAAAATTATGAAACCTTTGGTGTGTCAGATGTATAAACTATAAACGCAGGTTTGTACCCTCAAATTATATTTAGGTACACTCAAATGCAAAACATCATTACTGTTCCAGCTTTAGCTTTCCCCTCTAGGTAACCAGCTACAATAATTTCAGCTCAGGTTGCGTAGCGAAGAGTTGATAGTTGGGGTTTGGTGTCTACAGGTCGACGATGGCCCCTTCGGGCCACCGTTGCTCTCCCTGCAAAGACTCCGTATGTGGCCTATCTTACCATACTTCCAATTGTCAGTTGTCTTTTTTTCGGTAAGAACTTTCTCTACTATTTTTCTTATAGAAACCTCAGCATTTCCGCCATCTTATGAGTCTCTGTAAATGATTTGGATTCGGGCTTGAGCTCTGCAGGTGTTTTTCGCAGTCTCGAATTCTAGAGCTCGAGCAGCCGATACGGGTAGTATTTTGCATCAATGATAGTCGTAAACTATTAAACACATACAAAGCCTTTATGGTTTCCGTATTGGCAACTACGGAAGAACAACGGATTTTCTGTTAACGGAATAGTTTCGTTAACACACCAGATACGTGCAAACAAAAACGGTTCAAATTATCCTCTTTATTCTTCCTTTTCTTTAATGGTCTCAATCTAAGTGGATTATTTAGCCAGCATTACTCATATACAGAAGACAAGTCTTGCTCGAGGTAATCCTCTCCCTCGATTTATAAAAAAGGAAAAAAAATCTTTATTTTTAAACTTCCTCACCTCCAATTAAGTTCATATTTTTTATATTACTGAACAAAGAATTAACTTTGAAATTCAACTTTTATAGACATTTGTACAACCACTTTTGGACTTCTATGCCACCAAGTTAACTTTTATACGAACACTATTCTGTCCTTGACTCTTCACTTTTCTTTGGTAAAAATAGAACCACATATGGCTTACCTAGCCAGGGAAATTAAACACTTACAATAGCACTAAAAACTGAACTTTCGTGGTACTTATTTATAAGTTAACGTTAATTCCTGGTTATTTTCACTTTTATAACCAAAGATTTATATAAAGGTGTGGCTGTCCCGCCACCTTACCGGGAAGTCTCACATTGTTCTCTACTCTCGACTTTAAAGATCAGTATTTTTTTGTTAGGTTAATATAGTGGAATCCACAGAAACCTCTTTTTTAGGCTCAAGTTTTACAGTTACGCCCCCTAAGGGGCATTTCAGAAACTTGAAAATATATTCCATGTTTTGCTTTTTTCTTTACGATACAGTACCTCGTATTCTTAGTTTGCCACCTTGTAGAGCTCAAATCTTTTGGAGGCATTTCTAGTAATTGGTAAACTTGTACAGTGAATAGTCTAAGAGACATATAGATTTTACAAACTGATGCGTTTGTGAGTACAATAAATTGAATAATTTCTAAATGATTGTGAGGGTATAAAGACCTATTTTGTTTAGTTTTATGGGTTTTCTCTCCTGAAAAACGATGAGATAAATAATCTAAAATCAAAGTGTAGTAGGGACAATTCGTGGAAATAGCTCGAAATACTACTATTTTCTTACAGAAAAACTTTCTCGAAGGATTAAGTGAGAAAAAAATACGACGGATTTGCCAACTAGTCTTCCTGTGTAATATTAAATTTTCACAAATTGCCCTTACTACATTTTAATTTTCCATTATTTATTACATTTTTCAGAAATTGTTGTGAGTAGAGAAAACCCCGATGTATAGTCAAAATACAATATATTGGATATTTCACATACCAAAAAGTTGTATCTTATATGAGTATATAAAAGGTTTTCATTCTGAAGATTTAGTTGGATCTAAACATGTTTGATTTTGATGTATCTATAAGATACTCTCTGACAATGTGGACTCAGAAACAAATTAGTATATAAGTCAGTAAAGATATAATATAACCGTTAATTACTTATTGCTATTATTTATATAATTTAAAAAAATCTCTATTTAATTTCGAATGAAAAGACGAGTGGCGCCTTTTTCTGCCATATAATGAATTACAACTGTTAAGATTTTGACCTAAACACTTTTTACTAGTACATCATTTTTAGAATGGATTCAGTACTACTAGAGATGTCAATCTAAATACATAAAGACAAACCAATTTTATATCTTTATAATATATTTTTTTCAAAAACCTCATAAATAATCTGATATCGACAAAACGGTTCGGTACCATTTTCCCCTCTGTCCCTCAACCGATTTTCTTTATTTTTATTTTGTTTGGTAGCTATTGACTCAGCGCAGAATATATAAAGAATCTATTTATGTCTTTTAAAATACGTAATTTAAGGATAATTTATTAATCCAAGCGAGATGGCGCCCATTATGAACAAGTAGCTTAAGCCGCAATCTAAATGTTCGAAATTTGAAAGCAGTATAAATATTACGAAAATAATCGATTTTTACTTACAAAAATGTATGGTTTAAAAACCCTTTCAATTCATTTATGAATTTAAAAATTAAGAAAAGGGGATTTCTTGCAGCCTAAAAAAGGTTTCAATAAATCAACAAAGTCAATGCAAACTTTTCCCAAATTCACTTTAATCACAACCATGCAACACATGAATTTCAAGAGAATATTTAATAAAAATTCTTATTCAGAAAATGTAAATTCTGTGCACAAGATCCTTCTGACTTATCATAATAAATTCATTTTAAGTGCTTGATCAAATTTAACTATTTTGTCACAAAACTGTATAAGCCCCCAATTGCCTGTCTCCATCCATTTTGGATCTTTGGCTTGAATGTTCTCTGCTACTCCCTCTTTAAGCCCACAAACAATGTCTGCTTTGATGGTACGTAAGATGCACAGCTTGGAAGGGTGAAAATTTTGAAGTCCCACCTCAATGGGGGTTGTGGGGTCCCAGTTCATTTCACCAAACAGCTTTCTGTAATTTAAATCACCTGCAAAATATGTTCATAATATTAGAAACCTCAGCATTGATATATTGCATTTTTAAGCTAGGAAATAATCTAAAACGCTTGACAGTTTCGAAAGACGACATTTAGGAATAAGTAGCTGTTTATTTCCAAACTTTGCGAGGTGTAAACCTATATGAACTGACAATGAGGTCTGACCTAGAGAGTGAAACATTTGGAAATATACAGCATTTTCAAGTCTATTTGTTGTTATTCCCAACAAGTGTTCAGGAAACATCTAAATATTTAATTCTACTTTATACAACCTTTATATCTTTAAAGTTCAAAAGAGTAGCACTAAGTCAAAGAAAACTAAAACATATTATTCCATTAGTTAAATGATGTTTTTTATATGTCTATATCGTTTTTGTGTACTTCGGGTCTTATGCGCATGTTCGAAAATGGGTCATTTTCATTTCTGTCCTTGGGGTTACATTTTGTCTTTGTTCGGTCTGTGGTTAGTGTTAGTGGTTTCCCATCACATTTACATTCTCTCAACGCTTGCGTACAACGGGTCAAGTACTGTAAAACGGTATAATCTGATGTCTCTCTTAATCGGTAACTCTTCTACTTAGGGCGATAGCAGTATCTTAGTATTAAGTAAATGCTCTAAACCTCCAAAGAGAAAGCGTTAGAGACAGGAACCCGGGGCGTACCCAGCTTTTGGTTTAGGGAGGGCCAATCAGAAAAAAATCTCCCAAAGAGGTGCAAATCAGAAAATTTGTTGGCCCAGAGAGAGAGGGGGGGGAGGTCAGCAAATTTATGGGAAGCTTTGAAGGCTTACATCAGATTGTTCAGGTCCATGCCAGAAACTTCATATGCAAAAGCAGTGAGAGGACAAAACAACGAAGAGGCGAAAAAACTAAGAAATGAAAACAACAAACTTCAAGTAAGCATACAGACATTTGTCATCAAAATACAGAATCTCATAAAAAAGCTGTGAACAACAAACACAAGCTAGATGGAAATGGGACGTAAACTAATACTGACAAAATTTTAGATTTCAGGAAAAACAATGAGGGAAGCCCTAAGGAAACAAGGACAATGAACAATAATACGATAACGTGCAACCACAAAACACTAAAGAGTAAATACTTTATGCCTCGAAATCACCAAAGACTGTAAAAGCCGTGCGACCAAAAGGTAAAGCAATACGAACAAACCAAAGCAAATTTTTTCACAGAGATGTTAGCATATTGCAGAAGAAAAACTGCTTAAGCGTGACGACCCGAGCCAGTCTCGAGGTGGAAGGAAAGAAATGTTTATCAGTCCAAGCTCGCGCACAGTTATGTGTGACATCAGAAACCTTAGCTTATTTGTCTTTTACACTTACCTTTAACAAAAATTTCCTACAATTTGTTTGTTCAAGAGATATATGGATAAAATGTATATAAAGAAAATGGCCAAACGAATTTACAGACAGTTTTTTAGAAATTTTACTTAGAAGGAATTCTGTATTGTTTTTTTGCTACTTACCTTTAAAGAAAATTGCTTTTGCCTCTGCTAATTGCTTATACAATTGTGGATCAACTTTCGCCATATAGGTAAAATCAAAGGGCAATGTCCAAAACTCTGACTCTACAATTTTCCATATTCCCTTTTCAATATATCCTTTCCACCTTTGTGAAACAGAATTAAGATCTTGATCCATACTTTCTTCAAGTTGATTCAGCATCCAATTGAAATCAGGTGTATTTACATCTGATATAAACCAAGGAATGGTTTTTACATAAAGTCTAATTGATTTGCAAAAGTTTTTCGATATCATATAATCTGCGATACAAAGATCTGTGAATAACTCATATCCAGCGTTATCAAAAACAATATCTGGAAAAAAACCTTTTGAACAGGTCCTATGTAAGAACTGAATCAACTCACCAATGATATCTGATGACGAATTTGAATCAGAAACTGCATTCCAAATTTCTTCTGAGTAATTGCTTAATATGTGGTCATCTAATGATGCTGTGTCAAATAATGTGGACTGATCTGATATTTGTCCTAATGAAATCGATAAGTCACATTTATTACCCCAAAGATTTAGCTTAAAATAATTACAATGCCATTTAATTTGATATAAAGAGTGTGTATGTACAATTGTGTACAATAGGATATTTGAATATGGGTCTGACTTAATTCCTGAATGATATGAAATAATTTATTATGAAGATTTACAAGATAAAATTAAAAATTTAAATAACCCCCAACACAAAAACTAAAAAGTAAAAAATTCTAATATTCTGGACTTGTTAAGTTTGGAATATCATACCTGAGGCAAGTACTCATATTTGTGTATCCATTTCACTTAAGCAGGTTCAGTATTTAGGTGCTACCTGTACCATGTGCGCACTCAAAACACACACAAAAAAATCATTCCTAAAATCCGATCATAGCGCCATATACCGGACCCAAATGTGAATCTAACCCAGCCAGACCCCAATCAAAAACACACAATTTTTTTTATTAAAATCATTCCAGTCGGTTTGGAATAATTAAAAGAAATTCTCAGCAAGACCCTTTTGTCAAATAGGAAAAGAATTGAAGATCTTCAAACGGTGGAACAAATCTTTATTAATTATAGCCAAGAACCATCTCAATCACATCAGCTTTCAAACCCAAAAAACCACATCAAAATTGGTTCATGTATGTAGGTGATATGATGCCACAAACAGACACACAGGTCCACAGAAACACACCTTAAACTTAGAACACCCCTCTATTTGAGTTGGGGGTTAAAAACCAATATCAATTTATATGCGTACTAGGTATTTCAAAAGTCCAGAAAGGGAATTAATGTATTGTTTCAAGAATCAATTCTCAAAACATGCTTGGGACAAAAAAATTATAGTTCCAAAAATTTGAAAATATAATGAGATCAAAATCTACTCACCAACAATATTTAAGTATGATCATTTGAAATGTATTTAATTTTTTTAAATGTGAGTTTTAAGTTTG
Organism: Octodonta nipae; assembly: GCA_034190945.1. Classification (NCBI taxonomy): domain Eukaryota; kingdom Metazoa; phylum Arthropoda; class Insecta; order Coleoptera; family Chrysomelidae; genus Octodonta; species Octodonta nipae. The sequence continues at coordinate 38,859,487 of CM067219.1, forward strand.
TTAATTTATATAAATAAAACAATTGCATATGTTGACATGTGTTTTTTGTTTTTTTTTAGTCATTGTCTCAGGAGAAGACTTACTTTTGGGACTGCAACCCTACTTGTACCCTCTCCCATTGCTACCTACCATTAACTAATGATTGATTGCATTACCACCTCCTAGTATTTATTTATCATTTACCATATTTTGCGTATGTTTAACCATGTTCAAAAATGGTAAATTTCTTTAGCTTGTTGGCTTCTTCATTAAACTAATGTGACCCAGTAAGGTTGAAAGCTGCTATAATGTGATATGGGAAAAAATCATAATGCAAGGTTCTTGGACCCAATTTTCAAAGTGCCAAGACCAAAAGTCATAAACAAAATTCAAAAGCAAAAGATCCAGCAAAAAGGAATGACTATAAAACCAGTAACAACTCATGTTCCAAGAAGTTTTTGCAACTTTTAGCTGGTCAAATTCTTGGCTTTTTTTGGTGCTGACAGCTGCTGCTGAATAAGAAATAACCAAATATGGCATCTCAACATTTTTTAAACTGATCATACTATAATTGATGCTGCCAGAACTAGATCATTTCTACATTATGGTTAATTTTGCTAACTTTTCTTTACAAAATATGCAGATTAACACTTTATAAATGTACTTTATACACCATAAGTTTTTACAGTAATTATGAAGAAGTGGAATGTTTAGACATATGCCCTACTATTAATAGGGCAGTGGCAGTAAACAAACTGCAATTCATGATTATAATACACCAGTGAGTTTTAGCTGTTGCATGCAGATTTACAATCAGAAAACATTTTTGTATCATATCTCTCTCAAATAGATGTATGTATTTACATTTAAGTTTAATACATAATTTCTTTTATGTTAACATTGGGAGGGCTGGGGGAGGAAACTGGGATGATAATTCAATCACATAACCACTGGGGTATTAGTTAAAGAACTTAAAATGTAGATAGCACAACCTTAAATATACTGAAACAGTAAATATCTACATTAACACTTTTTTAGAAAATTGTAATTAAATATCAAAAAATTATAAACTGATTGCAAAGGGAATAAGAACAATAAAGGGTAATCTGTATACTCACTTTAATTAAGTTATTGAATTCCTCTTTATTCCCCTCTGTTGAATTATTTGTTATGAGTAATAAATGTTTAGAAAATTGCTTTATCAAAGGTAAGGTAGAAACAAAGGCCTGTTCCTTTTGGTGTTGAAATGGATCATAGGTGTTCAAAGAGTTTCTAGTAAAAAAATTAGATGCAATAATAATTTTCAAGTACAAGATCTACTTACGTTTGCTCAAAAAATTGTCTAATCCTCCTGTACATGTAACATTCAGTCAGAAGCCATATTGTGTGGAAATGAGTAGGATATCCTTCTTCACTTGATTTACTATTTATGTAATCATTATAAATTTTAGTATCTTTAGCAGTATTTGTTAATAATTTTAAGGGTTTATTAGTCTGAATTTCATATTTGAATTCTGATAAATTACCAATTACTGATTTTAGTTCTTCTTTAGCTTCCTGGAAACATTTAATTACTAATAAATTATTTAAAGCAAACTATTTAACTTACTTCCCCATAGGATTCTATAATTCTACTTTTACTTCTAACAAGATTGTCTATAAGATTGGTAAGTATAACTGGCATTCGAGTTTTGACTGTATAAAATGCAAAACTTCTGAAAAACGATAGTAAGGATGAGAAGGCATTACCGAAAATAAATTAATCACATTAACATACCTTTTATAAAATGCCGATAAGTGAACATTTCTAGGAGTTGCTATGTCCATACTTCTGTTTGCTTCACATTCACACATTGAAACAAAATCAGTTAGAAATTTAGATTGTAAATTAAATAAATTCTCGAATTATATAAGTAAGCTCAGTACTACGTACTTACTGATAAAGTGTCAAAATGTTACTTAAAAACAAATTTATTTTAATAATAATTCTTAAAACTATATCTGTCAAATATTGACATGCACATATAAACTACTTTTGACACGTGAAAACAGAACTACGCGGCTGTATAACTACAACTCTCAAATCTTGGAGCATGTACCTTCTTGAGACTTAGAGCATGTACCTTCCAGAGATAGCCTGCAATGCACAAAATCGGCATGTAAAAGTTGGCCCTACCAAGATTTGTTTTTTAATATTCTTTCATTGTGGTTATTTGTTTGTCGTTTGTTCTTCATTGTTCGATTGTACACATTGTTTGTTCGACTTTTGTTTATCCATAATTAATTAAATAAATTTCCATCCTTAAGTTAGCCCCCTTACGCGGTTTTTTAATTTCTTATATCTTAATTCCATGCATTTTTACAAATTATTATTTGTTCGATCTATATTGACGATTGTTCGATAATAAATATTGATTATTTACTAATTATTTGATATTTTAGACTTTGAAAATCAATCAATCCCATGCAGTTCTGTTGCGCATGCGTATGCTCTTGTGAAGTAGCCTTATATATGGTTTGATTATTCTGTCATTCTATTTTTAGGGTTCCGTATATACAGTATACGGATCAAAGAGGTTTATACGTAGAGTGAATTAGGTATGGGCGTTATTGTAAGTTGCAGTGTAATAACAGTAGAAAGAGAAAGACAATATCAGGGAGCGCTTGCTATGTCTCTACCCTACCCATAGTTAGGCGTCACCACTGACACTGACCAATCAGGAAAGACACGCTTATTCTCTCTCTCTTTCTATTGATATTGCATGAATTTCGCTACTTCACGTGCTCTACAGAATTAACCTCTTTGATACGGATACGCTTATAATATCAGGATTTCTGCCTCTGTCACATCACAGCCATTTTCTCCCAAACTACTGGACGGAAGAGGTTGAAATTTGGTATGAAGGTATAGTTTGGTGACCTGATCAGGAGCACATATCGCAAAAGAGGAAATTTTGATTTTAGGGGTACTTCTGGGGGGAAAACTAAAAAAATCGACCGTCACCTCCTGATCTCCGAAACTACTGAACCTAAAATTTTGAAAAAAATAGAAAATATAGAACGTTGCCCGAACATTACAGGAAAAATAAGGAGAAACCCCTAATATTCATTTTGGGGGGCAAATTATAGAATTAAATGGAGAATAAAAAATTAAACTTGTTTCTAACGTATCATGTAATATATCAAATCATTATGACTAATACAAATATATTTTTTTTAATTTTTATTTAAATAAATATTTTAAAATATATTAAAAAAATATATAAAAAAAATTACCCATTCCCCCTTTATTCCCCAAACTATAAGACCTAATTTTTTTTATTTACAGGAAAAATACGAAGAAATCTTTAATATTAATAATGGGGGGCAATTTATAGAAATAAACCGAAAATAAAAAATATTTTTTTAACGTGTCATGCAATATATCAAATGAAGGGGCTCGTTATGAGGAATACAAATATATATTTTTCATATTTTTAAAATTAATTGTTCACAAGATATTAACATAAAGATATAAATAATTCTCATTTCTCGCTTTATTTCCGAAACCATACTACCTAAAATTTTGAAAATAATTAGGGGTACTGGGACTCACTTGAAATGTATAAGAAAAATTATTAGAAAACCTCCATGGTAATTTTAGGGACAAATTATACAATTAAATGGAAAATAAAAATTCAATTTTCAAACGAATCATGTAATATATCAAATAAAAGACTCATTATGTGAATTACAAATATATCATATTTTTAAATCATTTGTTTAAAAGATATTAGCAAAGATATTAAACATCGACTTAATTCCCATTTTAGAAACTATACTATTTAAATTTTGAAAAATATATTTTATTTGTATTATTAAATAATTTGAATAACAGATTTAATAATTTATAATTAAAAACTTGACTTATTTTGCCCTTTATCTTCCAATCTATAGAGCCTCAAAATTCAGACAATAGATTATAAAAGGCTTCCCTGAAAGTTTATTAGTAAAATAAAACTCTAATGTCAATTTTCGGGGGCCAAATTAGAAAACTAAATACAGCGAATCTTGAACGTGGTACGGAACCCTTACAATGCGAGTCCAACTCGCACTTGACCAAATTATTCTTTTCTAGTATAAACATTAACTGTGAATTATATTTAAGAATAAAGTGAATTTACTATTAATTGTGAATACTACCAAAACGAACGAATATTAAGCGTTCTATATTCGTTGATAGTACATTTACAGTCAGGTTCAAAGTTCCATTGAAACTAAAAATGAACAATAGCGCAAAGAGACTTTTGCAGTAGATTCCGCTACTTATTACGAATATGAAATTAAATAAGGGTAATTATTTCAATATTGGTTGTTAAGTAGTTCCTAATCTCCAAATATATTTTACAGGAAAGAAATATTAGAGTCAAATATTTTAAATAGTGCTACAATATTTGATGTCTAAAGTAAGTAAAATTTTTCCAAAATATTACTATATTCACCACTAAAATTCTCCTGAAATATTTCATGAAATATTGGTGTAATATTTCACAAAATGTTTCTCTAAGATTTCATGAAATATTTGAGATGTTTTGTTGTGGACATAGGAATATTGCAGAAATATTTCAGTGAAATATTTCTTCAGATATTTCATGCTGTGTAGGTAGTTAATTATTTTCTTCCTATTTGAAAAATGTGGAATATTATGCACCGATAATTAAGGCAGAATATTAATATGATTATTTTTTTGTAAAGAAACAGTGGTCTTATAAATTAACCTATATTTCATACAAATTATTTTACGTATACCTATATTATTATATTACACTTTTAACAGGTTTCAGTATTTAAACTTTACTCTGACTGCTCCTGTTTTTTTCGTGACCTGTAAAATATATTTGGAGATTAGGAACTACTTAACAACCAATATTGAAATAATTACCCTTATTTTATTTCATATTAGTAATAAGTAGCGGAATCTACTGCAAAAGTCTCTTTCTGCTATTGTTCATTTTTAGTTTCAATGGAACTTTGAACCTGACTGTAAATGTACTATCAACGTATATAGAACGCTTAATATTCGTTCGTTTTGGTGGTATTCACAAATAATAGTAAATTCACTTTATTCTGAAATATAATTCACAGTTCATGTTTATACTAGAAAAGAAAAATAGAACAACAGAATAATCAAACCATATATAAGAGCATACGCATGCGCAACAGAACTGCATGGGATTGACATTTTCAAAGTTAAAAATATTAAATAATTAGTAAATAATCAATATTTATGATCGAACAAATAATAATTTGTAAAAATGCATGGAATTAATGAAAATGCAATTAAAAAACCGCGTAAGGGGGCTAACTTAAGGATGAAAATTTATTTAATTAATTATGGATAAACAAAAGTCGAACAAACAATTTGTACGATCGAACAATGAAGAACAAACGACGAACAAATATCCACAATGAAAAAAAATCAAAAAACTAATCTTGGTAAGGCCAACTTTTACATGCCCACAAAATCGTGGCAACGCTAGAAAGAGAGTGCAATAGAGAGAGTAACAGGCTGTTTCACTTGGTGAGTGCAAGCAGCCAATGAACAACATGGTGATCGTATTTTATTGGAAGCAGCTCCCAACCGAGTGAAATAGCCTCTGGCCCTCTCCATTACTCTCTCTTTAGTCTTACCACGATATTTGTGCACTGCAAGCTATCTCCAGAAGGTACAAGCTCTAAGAATATCGTGCTAAGACTAAATACAGAGAGGAAAATAGAGAGGGCAAGAGGTTATTTCACTCGGTTGTGAGCTGGTTCCAATGAAATACGACCAGATTGTTGTTTATTGGCTGTTTCCATGTTTTCGTTACCAAATAGAGGATGTCTCTGGTACCCATTGGTTGTTTATTCTCGAGATGAAGGACCTTTCCTACCACTGGATCTTGCTCCCTTAGCTTCTTCTGACTACATAGGAAACTGTTGAACAATGGCCAAAGTTGTTCCTTTCTTTAACGCAACCGAGTAATTATTCAGGTTCGTAACCCTTACTGGCACAATCTCTGTGGCACGAAACAGACTCTTCCCCAGTGCGATTTCTCTGCCTACGTTTCGTCGTTAAGTTCAGGATCAAACATCATTACTGTTCCAGCTTTAGCTTTCCCATCTAGGCAAGCATCTAAAATGATTTCAGCTCTTTCCGGAACATTTACATCATCTGCCAAGATTTCTCGAAGCATTATGTCGTCTTTCCCATGAAGCACCACTTCTTCGTCATTCACTAGCAGAATTCCATCTTTAAAGTTTAACTGGAATCCCTTGGAGCTCATGACATCCATTCCAATATAATACTTGGTCTTCGATGTCCGCCACTAATGCCCGATGTTGGAATGCTGTATTTCCCAAGACCATTTCAACCTCTTTTTCAACATGCACTTACGCTGCTTCTCCTGTCGCTGTTCGCAGTTGCCATTTTGTTGGTTTTATCATCGCCTCTAAAACGATATTGGGCCTTATAACTGTTTTTGTCGCACCTGTATCCAGCAGCATTACACATTGCTTCTTATTAATAAAGCCATCTACAAAGACACTGCTAATGTGGTTGCGTAGCGAAGCGACATATACGTAGATAGTTGGGGCTTGTTGGCTACAGGTCGACGATGGCCCCTTCACATCGACCCTCTTTAGTTTTCCGACGAGGTTGTCGGGCCTCCGTTGCTCTACTTGCAACGACTCCTAATGTGTCCTACCTTACCACACTTCTAACATCTCAGTAGTCTTTTCTCGGTAAGGATTTTCTCTGTTATCTTTCTTACAGAGGCTTCATCGTTTCCGCCATCTTCGGATTCTCCATCAACGATTCGGACTCTGGCTTGACCTCTGCAGGTATTTTTCGCTGCCTCGAATTCTAAAGCTCGAGCCAGTGCATCTACTAGTTAAGTCGGTCGAGCTAGGGTCAATGCTTGTCTGGCTTCGTGGTCCCCGAAGTCCATCCAAAAATGCTTGCACTGCTAACCTTTCTATTACATTTTCCGGTGTGGCTGGATAGACAAGGCGACAAGACGACAAGACGTGCAATATCAGCTTCAAACTCTTGTAGGGATTCATTTGATCTCTGGTGGCGATATTTCAATTGGGAGTGGTAGAAGTGCTCCAAATGTGTCTGACCATACCTCAGTTCTAAATGTTTGACCAGTTGTTCGTAGTCTTCTGTAGCATCCCCTCTTAAGGCGAGTGTTAGTGCTATTGCCTTCTCCTCTGCCGACCATCCGTTTAACTTTGCTGCAGCCTCGAATTGGCGCCTATAGTTAGTCCATGACGATTTTCCATCAAATTGTGGAGGTTTCATTTTGTGTCTTGCTCCTTCGAGGCCAATTATCGAATCCACTACTGCTGGTCTGTTTCTGTTTTCGGTTTTTGATTGAGTATTTCCCCTTTGTATTGTGACTACGTGTTCTTTTATTTTGCTGATCTCACCCTCCATTATAAGCTTTAGCTGTTCTAACCGCGTTTCATTTTTGTCTGTCGTCTGTATCAGCTCTTCGACCATTGTCTGCTTTAGCTCTTTTATCCGCGTTTCATTTTTGACTGACTCTTTGACCATTGTTTGTTTTAGCTCTTCCATTCGAGCCTCATTCTCGAATATTTTCTCTTCCAGCATTTCTGTACCATGCTTTTCAAATTTTCTTCTAAGGATTTAGAATTTTCAAGTAATTTGTCTTCCAGGGTTTTAGAATTTTCTGCTAGTTTGTCTTCCAAAGCCTCTTTCATAATTTTTGAATTTTCTAGTAATTTATCTTCTAAAGCCTCTTTCAAGTTATTAGAATTTTCTAGCAATTTGTCTTCTAAAGCCTTCGAATTTTCTTCCATTTTTTAAGTAGTATACTCATGCCCCATTACCAGAAACTTCAAACAAATAAGTGTCGGGATTGTTACCTTCATTTATTCGAGCATCTCGTAGCCGTTGTACTAATTCACTTTTCATCCCACCTCTGACACCACTGTAATGTTTTTATTTTCACACACGGATTCTGTTCAGTTCTTGGATTTATTTAAAAACACAGTCCAATTCACTCTAATTTATTTCCAATACTTTAACACAATTTACATTCAAAGAAACTATTTACAATTTATATCTACTTAAGTATACGACCGTCGAAAACTGAATGAATCCCATCGCCAGCTGTCCGTATTTATATATTGCTCTTGGAATTATTCTGGCAAGTCAACGAACTTCTGTCATGTTTTCTGGAAGCTTTAAGGGAATTCTCAGTAACCGCAGCGGTCGGCCGGTTGAGAGACAAAACATTTCGGATTCCCAGAAGTATCCCGTGAGGGGTTGCTAGTCCCCCATCGGGCGCTTCCCCAGGTGGCGGATAGGGGAATGCCTCCTAGATATGGGAGGTACCGGGGAAATGAAATACCCGGGGCGGACCAAAACTAGCACTGACCAGTGGCAGCTGGCTGGTCAAAACTGGTTACAGGCACAAGTTAATATAACTTTGATGGTTGTAACACAGACAACAACCGGCGGAGTGGAAACCACAAAAACGGCGAATGTACAGCGATGAGGAAGGCAAAGGGAAACCACCTCATCATCTATCCCTAGTAAAATCACCATGAGCTTACAACAAAAAGAAACAGACAATACTGATCATGGATCTCGAAAACCAAGATCCGGCAGGGGAGGACAATCACAAACAGACGACAGGGCCTCTCAGGTCGTCAATATGCGAAATCCCTGTCCTTTGAACATGAAGAAAACCAGGAAAGAACGCTTAAAGACGAGGCTAATGATAAACGAAACGAAGTTGAAGATTACCACCACAAATCACGAAACTAAAAACAATTTCAAGATTGCGACATGGAATGTCAGAACAATGTTTGAACCAGGGAAGCTGGCTAATGCATGTCACGAAATGGACCGCTGACAACTGAGTATATTAGGCATAAGTGAAACAAGGTGGCCCCATACAGGCAATACTAGATACATGGGAAAAACATTCTATTACTCAGGCAACAACAACCCAGACCACCGAAACGGAGTAGGCATTGTACTAGACGAAAAATCCAGTCGATCAGTAACAAACTTCATACCTCATTCAGACAGAAACTTACTGATTCAACTGGCGGGAGACCGCGTCAATATAAATATAATTCAGTCATACGCTCCAACGGCCGACAAACCTGATTCTGAATTGAACTCCTGGTACGACGAAATAAAAATCCTTCTAAAATATACCAAACCGCAAGATGTTAACATCATAATGGGTGATTTTAATGCAAAGATTGGCCGCGGAAGAGTGGATAATCTGATCGGAGATTATGGTCTGGGCGAACGTAACGACAGGGGGGATAGACTTATAGAATTCTGCCAAGAACAGAATATGGTTGCCACAAACACTTGGTTTAAACTACATCCTAGGCGATTATATACTTGGACTTCTCCACAGCATACAGTGAACCGAATCGTAAGGAATCAAATAGATTACGTTCTCATTAACCATAGACACCGCAATGCAATAACAAGCGCCAAAACCTTCCCGGGAGCCGACATAACATCCGATCACAACCCGGTGGTCGTCAATGTTCGCATAAGACTGAAAAAGATAATTCACAAAAAAAAATTGAGAACAAGGTAGATATCACGCTACTTAAAGAGGAGCCAATCAGGAAAGAGATAGCAAAGGAACTAAATAACCAGCTACTAACGATGAAAACAGTAGACGCCAACGACGACAGTGTAGACGCAAAGTGGCAAAGAATCAGGGACATAATGATATCAATAACTGAAGACAAACTAAAATCGAGCACGAACAGGAAAAAGAAGGAGTGGATGACGAAGCAGATCTTAGAGCTAATTGATAGAAGGCGAGAACAAAAGGGAAAGAACGAAAATGAATACAAACGGCTAAAAAAAAGGGTTAAGACCGAAATCAAAAAAGCAAAAGAACAATGGATGCGAGTACAGTGTGAAGAAATTGAGGAACTCCAACGCAAGAACGACACATATAATCGACACAAAAAAATCAAAGAGCTATCAGGTCAAAATAAAAGAACACAGAGCTCACTAATAGACAAGGAAGGACAACTAATAACTGAGGTCCGAGAACATATCCTAACATGGGAAAAATATATTTATAACATGTTCAAAGCTGAAAGAATTGAAATGAACACAAATAATGCAAACGACACAGGACCAACAATAATAAAAAGTGAGGTAATAAACGCAATCAGAAATCTGAAAAACAATAAAAGTCCAGGTCCTGACAATATTCACTCTGAAGTAATAAAACTCCTTGACGAAGACAATATTAGCTACCTCACAGACTTATTCAACCAAATATATACATCCGGAGAACTACCACAGGAATGGCTGAAATCCACATTTATTCCCATCCCAAAAAAAGCACAGGCTCGTGCATGTGACGAATATCGACTGATCAGCCTAATGAGCCAAGTACTCAAAATCCTCCTGAAAATTATTCATAACAGAATACATCCAAAGTGTGAATCTGTCCTAGGGATGGAACAGTTCGGATTTAGAAGTGGTCTAGGAACGCGCGAGGCCTTATTTAGTCTCCAGATACTCACTCAGAAATGTCATGAACAGCATAAGGACCTGCATATATGCTTTGTAGATTTCGAAAAAGCATTCGACCGAGTGCAACACGAAAAATTATTTAAGGCCCTCGAGAATATAGGGCTAGATGAGAGGGATACACGGTTTCTAAAAAACTTGTACTGGCACCAGACCGCTAACGTAAAAACTAACAACGGAATATCTGAAAACGTCAATATTTGCAGGGGAGTCCGACAACTCCCCAACACTCTTTAACATTTACTCCGAACATCTATTCAATGAAGCACTTAGTAACTGCACAGACGGAATTAAAGTAAATGGTGTAAATATATCCAACATCCGTTACGCGGATGACACAATACTACTGGCTGATTCTGACACGGGATTACAACGCATAGTTGATAGACTTTACACGACATGCGAAGCATATGGAATGTCCATCAATATCAAGAAAACCAAGATAATTTCAGTATCACGGAATCAAAACATCCCTATACCTATCCTAATAAATGGGGTAATGTTAAAGAGAGTAGACCGCTTCAAATACCTGGGATGCTGGATCGAACTAGATCCTGAAGTTGAAATAAAGGCCAGGATAGAACAGGCCCGAGGCAATTTTAACCGTCTCAGAAACATACTGTGCAATCAGGACTTGGATAAAGATCTGCGCTGTAGACTATCTAAATGCTACGTGTGTTCCACCTTACTGTATGGTGTCAAGGCATGGACATTAAAAATCACCTCCTTGAATAAACTGGAAGCCTTTGAGATGTGGACATACAGAAGAATATTGAAAATTCCTTATACAGCCCACGTATCAAATGAAGAAGTACTTAGAAGACTGAACAAAGAGAGAGAAATCCTTCACACTGTAAAAATAAGGAAAACATCTTATCTTGGTCACGTACTAAGGGGAGAGAAGTATTACATCCTCCAACTCATAATCAAGGGCAAGATTGAGGGAAAACGTTCAATTGGAAGAAAAAGATTGTCGTGGCTCCGAAACATAAGAGCCTGGACGGGACTGAATTTTGAAGATCTGATAAGAACGGCTGAAGATCGAGAAGCCTTCGCCATGGTGATCGCTAACCTCCGATAGGGAGATGGCACCGGAAGAAGAAGAAGTATCGGAATACTGTCCCTTCTACGAATTGGTTAATGGCCGATTGCACCAGCTGTCGGATGAATTCTCGTAACAATATGATCTCAATTCCCCCTTTCCAATTGTTGATAAAAATCATTAACTACCCAAAAGCGTTTTTCTTTTGTCAGTAAAACAAATTTTATTAAAAGCGTTTCCAACGAGTATGAATCAGTTACTGGATCCATTGCACTTCAACACAAATTAAGGACTATATGCACAAAGCTGCACTACTTTTCGCCTCTAATGTAACCACTCCGTACGTAGGTATTCTTACGAACAAATTTCTTACAAATACGTACGAATAAATTTCATATGAATTCGCAACCAGTACAACTGCCGGCTTACTGTAAAATTCGAACCCCATGCGTAACATTGAGATGCAACCAACTACACTATCTCTTTAAGCTATAGATTATTTCATTATTGATCATCGGAAAATTCTGTTGGGAAAGTAATTTTTTCTACGTTTGCTTATATCTAACAATGGGATTGTTAAAATTAGTGTAATGAAATTACCAGCAACTTCTTATGCTTGAGCAAATAACTCATATTTTAGGTATCTCACGACCTTGCATTCATACCTACTCAGTATCTTTTAGTTTTTTGTTTTCCTTTGGCAGCTTATCTCGGTAACAATATATACTAGGCTGCTAGCTGCCCCCCCCCCCAATTGGACCTGAAAAATCTGTCGTGAGCCATTAAACTGACTTAGATTAATCTAAAACTTATTTACTCGTATTCTTTTAATTCCACTCCCATTTTTGTGACTAAAGCCGTAGCCACAATAAAAATCGGTTGGAGGATTAATTACTTTAGCAATTTTGTTAGATTTTCTATTCATGTGCTCCAGTATATAAGAAATGTATAGAATAAAATAATATATTTTTATGAAAAAATTTGTTAATTCCTTAAAATTCAATCTTCAATCCCAAATTTCGGAGCCCCCCGCTGGCTACGGCCTTGAACGCCACACCTAAATTAAAATTGTAATCTACATTTTCACTCATTTTAGATTTCTGTTTGGTTCGTTTCACATTTCATGTTTTACTTTTGTTTGTTCTTTGAACCCTGTTCGTATGTCCGATTTATTTGCATGAGTTCGTTATCTAGTCCTATTATTACTATTTCAATCTTTTTTGGTACTGCGGTCAAAAATGTTTCGTGTTCCGTAGTCTGCCTGATTGCCTTCTGACCTGTAGAATCACATAAATATATCTAACTAGGCATTACCCGCGGTTTCACCCGCGTATGGAATGTACAAGTCCTTGCAAAAATAAATAGCTTATGAAACATATGGGCTATCCTATATAACATTTTTTTAAAACTTTTTTGAACCACCCTATATAACTATAAATCCACCAATCCCGAATATATTTCATCTAAGTTGCAAGTGATTATTGGCGACCCTATATAACAGTTTTATTCAACTTTTTTTTGTAACAACTTGTATAACTGTAACTCTACCCCACCTTATGTTGAGCCGCCTTGTAAAGTATAATTTCTCCCCACTCTATATTTTAACCACTCTTTATATTCAACTTTGTGTTATACACAGTGTTATAACTATAATTTTGTTTCGCTCCATGTTTCTTGTATTCCATACAGTAGGATGCAGCTGATCATGGTCTACCCTACCTTGCCTATATAAAACTTTTTCTTTACCATTTTTTGATTCACCCTGTAAAACTATAATTCTAATCCTTCCTCGATTTTGTACCACTCCGTATAATTATAAATCTAGCAATTCCCAACATATTTCACCCAAACTGCTACTGCTTATTGGCAACAATTTTATTCAACATTTTTGTTGAACCGTCTTATATAACTATAACTCTACTTCCATCTAAACTTAAACCATCCTATATATACTGCTGGCAATTAGTCAACCATTATAACGTATTTGTCTATCAGTTTTTGAACCACCCTATATAACCATAATCTTACTTTAAAAAATATTTCAACCACCCTGAATATTCATCTGCTTAGGGGCCACCAAATATAACATTTTAGACACTTAACTATAAATCTGCTCCATTCTATATTTCAACTATCTTATCTATCCAACGGCTAATAGACTTCGCTATATAATTTTTCTGATATTCTCTTAACCACTCTGGAAAGTATAATTTGGTGCGTCCGGTGGAACCAATGGAGTGATTGTGTGTTACCCAATATCGTAGAAGTGTTTTCGCTATATTTACAGTTTCTGTCAATGTAGGGAGATGAAATATGTACCCGATTTCAAGTTTAACTATAGGCTTTGCAACAAAAAAATATTCAGAAAAATCAGTTCAGTAATTCATTCGTGATGCCCGAACAAACAAACACGCAAACAAATTGACAAATACAATTTTATAAAAATGGAAATGCTGTGGAACGTTTGGTGTGTCAAAAATGTAAAAACACAGTTTTACACCCTAACTACTCCAAACCTTTATTTAAACACTCAAAGTCATTTCAACAACACTAAGTTGTCATCATCAATGAATAACCGAAAATAAATCTAAATTACAATTTTCTCTATTTTATACCTACCTTTTAGTGGTAATATAATAATTCATATTTTTTAATGCCCAATGTGTGGGGTTATGTTTTTGTTTACTTATGTTTCATTATTATTAGCTGATTGTTGTAAAGAACTCAAAAATAACAAAACAGTTCCAACGGCATTTTTATCATTTATGGGTGTTAGCTAAAAATATTTGTCGATAATTGTCTTTGTTAACAATAGGTTTCCAGTAGTAGCTAATATTTGTAAAACAAATTGTTTTAGATAATACTCCTGTTTTAAATGACTTCTCAGTATCTCAAATTTTGTAATAACAGCCCTTGAAATAGATTGTGCCATTTTTAATATTACATTTTTATCTATTAATTTAGTTAGGTTATCAAAATTTTGTTTCGCTATTAAATCGTCAAATAAAAAACAATGCACTTCAAGAAATATATTCTAAAAATGTGCCAGTCTGGAATATATATAAAACGTTAACTTAAGATTTCAATACTTGAAATATGTAATAAACAATCTCAAGTAGTTATTGAAAAATATTAATACTATTAAGAGTATTGTTATAGTTTTCGTAAAGATGTTGAAATTTATTTTCATTTGCCCTCTAATTATATTGGGGTAAGTATTGATGGACTTATATAATTACAGAGAGTTCTTAACATACATCTAATTTCGCAATTTGAAGGTTTGTCTTTTCAATGTAATTACCATTAAAAAAACACTTGAACTCCAACATGTTTGAGCAATTATGTGTTTTGTGTCGAATTCAGGTAATTTGCTTTATGCTTATTTAACTTTTTCGTTATCTAACTTTATCTACACCATGTACACGCTCTTAACAATTTTAGACTGCTCCCTGACATTTCTTTTATATTCACCGACATTTTTTAAATTCTACGTTAAACTACTTGTATCACTTTTTTTGTAATAATTTACTACATAAACACGACTCTTTCACGAATATTCTTTAAACGTGTGTAACGTATGTTATCTCATCTTCTCTAATAAGATGCACCTTGCTATATCAATGTATTTTAAAATCATTTATCTTAAAAATGTAGCTCAACAAAGCTAAATAGCCATGAATAGATTCTCACACTGAAAGCGGTTCGCAATCTTAGGCTGAGAGTTTTTAAAAAATGGGATGTATATACACAAGGTTTGTTCCAACAGAACGAATTACCGATACACAACCGATAATCTTCGTGCGCGGTGACGAGTTACCGTTTACAATAATGTTACGCGCAATACGATTACCGGTTGGTTATCGGTTTTACGCCGTGTTGGAACACGCCTACATACAATTCGGTTCATAACGTCCATGTTATTTTTCGTTTTCTTTTTACGACCTCTTCTAGTATCCACCCCATAATTTGTTCTCTTCCAACCGTTGTACATGTCTATACCAGAATAATTGTTTTTTTTTTGTCTCAAAGTGCTCTATAACTATTTCTTTCAGATCATTTGTTGCTTTATAGATTCATTCTCAATCGATTATTTTATTCCCTAATTTCATTGCTGTATTAGTTTTGGAGAGCTTTTGTGGGAGTATAATTAATGTTGGTATTTGGAAATAGTTCCCAAAATGAATGTTGGTATTGGTCTAACAAACATCCAGTCTACAGGTCTAATTTTTCCTGTTTTCATGTCTACAAATTGTTTTAATGTGAAACTGTTGTCTGTGCAGGACTTACAAGCTGTTCTGCTTTTTCACAGTTAATATATTACACTTATTCATATCCCTTATTCCTTCCCGGATTAATAAATTAGGGGATTGACTCGGCCAGCAATCCCTACTTACATGTCATCGAAATTTTTGAGTAGCGTGATTACTGGTGACATGGCGTATAACGGATGTGTGTTATATTGCAGTTAAGGGAGGCTGGAAAGCAAGCTTCTAGCGCTTTAAAACTGGAACGGGCCAGCTAAGGATAGAACTTCCTGGGAAAAAATCTCCCTAGTCCTACATATTGCAATAAACTCCGTGGGTTCAAAGTTAATTAATTAAAAAAAAAAAACTGATATTCACTTCACTTTCTAGAACTTTTATACACACGTAAACATCAAATATTTTCAACAGCTGATTCTAATACAATAACATCGAAATTATAACAATAGTTAAGCTCTACTAACTAACTACTGAAATTAATATCGCCTTATATAGCGTACGTTGAGTTTTCTGGTCGTTCTACCTTTGTTCGCACAGCGTCCTGATAAACAGTTTTTGCCCCATTCGAACCTTCTATTGCTTTTTTTTACTAGCGGTTGATGTTTAATTGGGATGAATAATGTTTTACGTTGCTTTAGTCAGGGACGGCGTAGATACATTTTATAACAATATGTTGGGGGTTCTAATGAACACAGTAGTACCTATAGGAAAGTCATCACAGATTGTAGACGAAAAAAACAGAAACAAAAGTTTTTGCCTGTGCACTTCTCTGGATTCACTACACACAGGTATTCTCAGAGAAAGAGATACCTACAATCTAATAGATAGTATTCCGGTACATATGTTTTGTATTTTGTGAGATACTTATCTGTAGTTGGAGACGCTTCAAGTTCAATTCTGAAGACGTTTGAACTCCATATCTGGAGCGGTTATTAATCACTGTGTATTTTAGCTGAAGTTTTATTTGTAAATTTTCGCTTTGATACAATTTTTAAATCCTCTACTCCGGGAAAATATGGGAAATCCCGAAGTTTTCCCATATTTTTATCAATATTATAGCTTGTACCGTTTCTTAGAAAATCGGGAAAAACTTTTATACGAACTATCTTATGGGATAAATTGAAAAGAAATTTGATTAGTTCCAGGAAATCCCGAAGTGGGCCCATATTTTTTTCAATAACATAGCTTGTACCGTTTCTTAGAAAATGGGGAAAAACGTTTTTACCGATTTTCTTATACACTATGCTTTGGTGGAGTCGTCGGTATTAAAAATACGGTAATTTCGCTATTCGGAACATAGGATAAATTGAAAAGAAATTGGATTAGTTCCGGGAAATCCCGAAGTTGGCCCATATTTTTATCAATATTATAGCTTGTACCGTTTCTTAAAAAATCGGGAAAAACTTTTTTACGAACTATCTTATGGGATAAATTGAAAAGAAATTTGATTAGTTCCAGGAAATCCCGAAGTCGGCCCATATTTTTTTCAATAACATAGCTTGTACCGTTTCTTAGAAAATGGGGAAAAACTTTTTTACCGATTTTCTTATACACTATGCTTTGGTGGAGTCGTCGGTATTAAAAATACGGTAATTTCGCTATTCGGAACATAGGATAAATTGAAAAGAAATTGGATTAGTTCCGGGAAATCCCGAAGTTGGCCCATATTTTTATCAATATTATAGCTTGTACCGTTTTTAAAAAATCGGGAAAAACTTTTTTACGAACTATCTTATGGGATAAATTGAAAAGAAATTTGATTAGTTCCAGGAAATCCCGAAGAATGCCCAATTTTTTTTCAATAACATAGCTTGTACCGTTTCTTAGAAAATGGGGAAAAACTTTTTTACCGATTTTCTTATACACTATGCCTTGGTGGAGTCGTCGGTATTAAAAATACGGTAATTTCGCCATTCGGAACATGGGATGAATTGAAAAGAAATTGGATTAGTTCCGGGAAATCCCGAAGTTGGCCCATATTTTTATCAATATTATAGCTTGTACCGTTTCTTAGAAAATCGGGAAAAACTTTTTTACCGACTTTCTTATACAGTAAACTTTGATGGAGTCGTTAGTATTAAAAATATGGAAAAATTTTCTGTTCGGAACATGGGGTATAATAAATTAAAAAGAAATTGGATTAGTTCCGGGGGATCCCGAAGTGGACACATATATTTTTTCAATATAGGGAAAAACATTTTAACGACTTTCTTATACAATAAGCTTTGGTGGCGTTGTTGGTATTAACTGTTCGGAACTTGGGGTAAATTGCAAATAAATTGAATTAATTAAAATAAATTTTAGCTTATATGTTTAAATAGTGTGTATTCATAATTCAAACGATATCTTTTTATTATTTTTTTATAACTGTAGACGAGGTTTGTCACCAAATAGGAATTTCGATTACGAATTAAAGTATCTTTATTTTTGGTAATATCTAAAATTGTTATCAAATAGAAGTAATTATGATTAAAAACTACATCTTCTTATGCCATTGCACTAAAAATTGTATAATAAGTATTTATGCAACTTTTCCAACCAGGTTTAAAAAAATATGTCAATTTTTGTTTAAAAGTGAGGTGCCTTTATTTTTATAATATCTCAAATTATAATCAAACAAAGTTTATTAGAATTGAAAACTGCATCCAATTGTGCTGTATTATTAAAAATAATAGTGTTACGAGAATTCATCCGACAACTGGTGCAATTCCGATAAATTCTGGGAACCCGAAATGTTTGTCTCTCAACCGGCGGACCGCTGCCGTTACTGGGAATTCCTCTAAAGCTTCCAGAACATGATGGAGTTTCCCGATGGTTCGTGGACGTACCAGACAATTCCGAGATTAATATATAAAAGGAACAGCTGGCTATAGGAGGCATTCAGTTTTTCGTCGGTCGTATCGAATAGTTAAGATAAAATGTAAATAAGTTTCTGTGAATATAAATTGTGTAAAGTAGTGGAAATCAATTAGAGTGAGTTGGACTGTGTGTTTTTAAAATAAATCCAAGAACTGAACCCGTGTGTGTGAAAATAAAAACATTACAATAGTAAATGGAAAATTTATTGGAAATAAATCGAAATAAATGTCAGTTAATAAATTGCAAGGTGAAGGTTCTCGGTTGGTTTCTATATACAGTGTTGAATTCAAACGGAACAAGTTCTTATGAATATTATTTAGAGAAAAAGTTATTCTTCATAAAAATATTAGCGTGGTCGGAAACCTATCCTGTACTCGTAATCATTACATCACTTACTCAACTGTATACGATATTTGTCAGCAAATATTTTGCTTAAAAGTATTATTATTCATAATATATAAAATTCTTATCAAACAGGGGTAATAAGAATTATAAAATGCCTCTAATTATGCCACATCACTGAAAATTGTATAATAGATCTTCATATCGCTCTTTCAAATTGTGTACAATGATAAAGAATATAAATTTTGTTTAAGTTAACTACCGTTAATTTTAATAATAACTTAAATTGTTATCATATTATGCTATATCAATTAAAACTGTATAACGATTTATTATAAAATTCCGCTGAGGGGAGACTATTAAATGAATGTCAGTATAATTAACAGACCTAAAGAATGATGATACTCTGATCGTTTACAATATAGTGGATCCACTTAAGTCAGAGTTATATACAAAATTTTCTTCATACATATACACAATTAGAAAACAAATTATTCTATTAAACATTAAACGAGGTTGGTCAAGCTAATAAATGATGCTTAAAAGTAAAATACCTTATTTTAGGCAATATTGAGAAAGTTATTTAGATTTAAAAACTGCATCTAATTAATTCATTTTATCATTAAAAATTGCGATACCCTTATAATATCACTCACGGATACCCTTATAATATCACTCCGGATTTCTGCCTCAGTCACATCACAGCAATTTTCTCCTAAACTACTGGACGGAAGAGGTTGAAATTTGGTATCAATGTATAGTTTGGTGACCCGATCAGGAGTACATATCATCATAAATCGTAAATGAAGAAATTTTGATTTTAGGGGTACTTCTGGGGGAAAAAACTAAAAAAATCGACGGTTCCCCCCCTGATCTCCGAAACTATTGAGCCTAAAATTTTGAAAATAGGAAATATAGATCATTGCGCGAACTTTAAGGAAAAATAAGGAGAAACCATTAATATTAATTTTGGGAGGCAAATTATAGAATTAAATGAAAATTTAAAGGGGTAAATGGGTTTTGTAGTTTCGGAGATAAGTCTCCGAAACTACAAAACGTAAAGTTTTGAAAAAATTAAAGGTATAGGATCTTACCTGAAGTTTACTGGAAAAATAAAGGGGAAACCTCTACTTTTAATTTTGGGGGGCAAATTACAGAATTAAATGGAAAATATAAAAATAAAATTGTTCCTAACGCATCATGTTATATATCAAATGAAAGGGCTCATTATGCCGAAAACAAATATAATTTTTCCATATTTTTAAATAAAATTAATTAAAAAATATAAAAATGTTTACCCATTCCTCCCCCCCCCTTATCTCCGAAACCATAAGCTGTAAAATTTTGAAAAAATAGAGGTATAGCGCTTCACCTGAACTTTACTGGAAAACTAAGGAGAAACTCCTAATATTCATTATAGAATATTAAGGAAAATAAAAAATTATAATTGTTTCTAACGGATCAAGTAATATATCAAATCAAAGGGCTCATTATAACGAATACTAATATATTTTTTTATTTTTTTAATAAATATTTTAAAATATATAAAATATAAGACATACATTTTTTTGTTTATAGGAAAAATCCCTAATATTAATATTGGGGGCCAAATTATAGAATTAAACGGAAAATAAAAAAATATTTTTTAACCCATCATGCAATACATCAAATTAAAGGGTTTATTAGGAGGAATACAAATATATATTTTTCATATTTTTAAAATTAATTATTTACAAGATATTAACATAAAGATATAAAAAATTCTCATTTTTCGATTTATTTCCCAAAAACAAAACTACCTAAAATTTTGAAAATAATTAGGGCTACTGGTGCTCAGTTGAAATTTATAAGAAAAATTATTAGAAAACCCTCATAGTAATTTTAGGGACAAATTATACAATTAAGTGGAAAATAAAAATTCAATCTTCAAACGCATCATATCGGTTAAAATGCCCATTATGTGAATTACAAATATATCATATTTTTAAATAATTTGTTTAAAATATATTAACAAAAATATTAAACATCGACTTAATTCCCACTTTAGAAACTAAACTATATAAATTTTGAAAAATATGTTTTATTTGAATTTTTAAATAATTTGAATAACAGATTTAAGAATTTATAATTTAAAACTTGACCTATTTTGCCCTTTATCTTCCAATCTACAGAGCCTCAAAATTCAGACAGTAGATTATAAAAGGCTTCCCTGAAAGTTTATTAGTAAAATAAAAGTCTAATGTTAATTTTTGGGGGCCAAATTAGAAAATTAAATACATATGTATTCTTATAAAAATCAAGCGAATTCTGAAGCAGATCAAATAAAAAGTCTATGTGTGGAAAATGAAAGAGTATATGTTTTATAAATTTAAAACGCTTCCTAAAAGATATTAGGGTAAAATAAGAAAATGCACTCATTCCCTGCTTGTCTGAAACTAGAATATTAGAATCTTGAAGGTGGTACGGAACCCTTAGTATGCGACTCCAACTCGCACTTGACCAAATTATTTTAATTTACTATTTCCCAACAACTTTACAATACTGGGAATACTGTGGAACTTTTAGTGTGTCACAGATGTATAAACACAAAGTTTTGTATCTAAAACCAAACACTGAAACAGTGTTGAGTGTAAAAAATAACTCTACATCAGGCAAGAATCCTGTCTACTGGCGCTTTATATTGTTTTAAATTTACTTTTTTTAATGATAAAAACGAACATCTTTCCAGATTACATCCTATAAACGCTGTCAACAATAAAAAATTTCCTACTGATTTTAAGTTTGGTGCTGCTAGTGCTGCTACTCAAATAGAAGGTGGAGCTTTTTTAGATGGTAAAAGTGAAACTATTTGGGACTACTATGCCCGTGTTCACCCAGAAAAATTCGAGGATGGCTCCACTCCTACCATGGCAGCGGACTCATACCATAAATACAAAGAAGACGTATCACTTTTAAAATCAGTGGGTTTAGGATATTATCGTTTTTCCATAGCTTGGTCAAGAATTTTGCCCAATGGTCATAAACATGTTATAAATGCAGCTGGTGTCCAATATTATAAAAATATTATCCAGGAACTTAAAAAAGAGGGTATTGAACCATTGGTTACTATTTATCATTGGGACCTACCCCAAATTCTGGAAAGCGCTCTTGGTGGCTGGAGAAACGAAAAAATCGTAGACTTGTTCGCTGATTATGCACGAATTTGTTTTGAGTTGTTTGGGGATGACGTGAAATGGTGGGTAACGATAAACGAACCAAGACAAGTTTGTCAGTCAGGCTATGGAATCGGTTGGAATGCACCTGGAGTGGCTTCGAGTGGCATAGGTGATTATATCTGTGCTAAAAATATACTGTTGGCTCATGCTAAGGCATATCATATTTATGATAACGAATTCCGAACAAAACAAAAAGGTATAATTGAATATTAGATCTCATTAATTTACCATATAATATTAATTAATTACAGGTAAAGTTTCGATTGTTATCGATTCAAGTTGGTTAGAACCTGGAAGTGACCATGAAAAAGATAAGATAGCTGCTGAGACAGCTATGCAATTCGCAGTAAGGAATCATATAAAACTTTTGACTATATTGTATTATCAGCATTTTCTTTTCTAGTATGGAATGTACGGGAATCCAGTCTTCAATGGTGATTGGCCCAAAGTAGTTAAAGAACGTGTAGCACTGAGAAGTAAATTAGAAGGTTTTGGAGTATCGAGATTACCTGCATTTTCACCTGAACAAATTAAATATATCAATGGTACTTTTGACTACTTGGCCATAAACCATTATACCACAAATATGGTTAATGCAACAGCGGAACCCTCTGTTGGAGTACCCAATTATGACAAAGATATTGGTGTCATTGCCTGGATAAAATCAGAATGGCCAAGGAGCAATAATTGGTTATCAGTAAGTAAGCAGAATAAGCGAACTATTTAAAAAAGGTAAATATGAGATATTAAGTAAATAGTAATGGAAACTAGAAAGATGATAAGAAATGATGCAATGGAAAGCATCATATTACTACATTAATAGATATAAAGAGCAATGGCTTGCCGACTGTTGGGAATAACATCCAAAGAGAGAGCAACAGCAAAATAAAAGACGTCGCCGAAGTAATCGCTGAATCAAAATGGTTCCATGCGCACCATGCGGCAAGAGAATGATACAAAGTGAACCAACAAACACTGGGAGGGATAATATAAAATGTCTATTCGAGAGGTACGGGATAGAGGTAATGAACGACGGAGGCTTATGATCAGAAATTGATCCCAGAAGAAAACTAATGAAATATAAAAACAAATATGGATCGACAAAGAATGTCGAATTTTATCCCAACTAATCTAGTTCCAAAACACGTTGGCGCTGGTTCCGCTCTATTATAAATTTTGTCACGTAAATATGCAACTAACATAGTCTATTAATAATCTCGTTAAAGTGTTTTTTCCAATAGAAAACAAATGTTTGTTGTAGAATTAAAAAACAATTTTGGTGCATCACAAACATTTTTAATATGCCAGTGTTATATTCTGAAACATCTATAAAGTTGAAATTCTGCCAAGAAATATTTTTCTATAAAATAATAACATATGCCTTCCTGAAAGAATAAATTCAGTGAAAGGGATAAATAGTAAGCGTAAACTGACTAAGATTTTATATTTATTTTTAGAGAACTATTGGAATAGTTAAAATAAGTTTTCTATGAGTTTATAGTATAGCTAACATTTAACATTTCTGTTTATACACCCGCTGTATTCTGAGGTCCAATTGAAGTCTGAATTCATTACGCTTCTCCAGCTCATACAACATTGGAGTTTTTGCTCAGGTTTAACCTAGAATCCCAAGCCTCCCTATTTGTCAGACCTGAGTTCATCTGATTTGTTTGTTCATTTGAATGAAACTAACAATAATTTATGTACATATTAAGGTTTTGAGTGGTTATAGAATTGAAATTATCTATTTCGAGATAACGCTAAAAAACAATTAAAAAATCCAACAACAAAACACAAGATTTTTATACGACCTCGGATTAAATTATCTTTAGAAACGTTTTTCATCTCTCATGTTACATAAATTACGAATGCTGAATAGGATTTTTATTATTGTTTTTTTTTCGAGCTTTACCCTATTTATCTTTTGTTTGAATACAGTTTAAGCAAGAAGATTATTTTTACGCTAAAAACCCCAAACTTTAACATATCCAGTATACCTTGAAAAATATGCAAGTATCAGTAAGTTTATATAGTATTTAACATGTCAGCTACAAGTGGTGTTTTCTTCGTATTAATAAAGGAAAACTTCTAGCACATTCTGTGTCCAATGTCAACAAAGGATACATAAAAAATGCCACAACTTAATTGTTAAATAATTCCATAAAGTTGCTACCTCGGTTTAGAAAAGAGACCTTAATTGTTTTCTGGAGGATATTTGTGGCATACTTTTCAATGTTTAAGCACTTTTTGGGAAATAACACAAGTCACGAAATTGCCGTATATTTCCAAACGTTTCGGGGTCTAGGTCAGACCCCGTCGTCAATGGCAAAGAAACTACGAAAAAAGGCACAATTCTAAAATGCAAATTTAAATTCTATTATTTGACGTCAATTGTTAATGTTTCCAACGATGTGCATGACTTTGACGCTAATAGTCTCGCAATAAATAGAAGAGCTGTTAAAAAATATTTTATTTCAAAGAGGACATTGAAGATAACCTTATTGGCTTTAGAACTGATCTAAACAAATAAGCTGACCAGAATAAAGCTGTTACTTAATAACTCAATCACCAATACCAAGCAAAATTATGAGCCTTATACCAAATATTCCGGGTTTACCTAAAAAAAAAAACACTTATAAATACGAAGTAAAAACATTTAATACACCCCACAGTTCCAAAAATGCGTAGACAGTGTACCTTGTATTTGTGGTCACACATATGTGGATGAGCTTCACTAACAAAAACGGAACATCGATACACATTTCCCGAAAACACGTGGGAAATGTGTGAAAACTTACCAATCACGTATTAAACGGTGATGAACCTATAGAGTAGAATGGTATAATACTAAGATCTTGATCAAAAGAGAAAAACGAAAGTCGGCATAAAATAAAATAAAATTTTCATAATCAATAAAACTTTTAGGTTTCTCATTAAATAATATAAGGAAATGTATTCTCCAGTGATTTTTTTATAAATGAATTCTATTTAAACATGATTTTTTTGTATTTTTCCAATTTCTTGGAAATAACACCACAATTGCTGGAAAGTATGTATATTTCAAATAGTCCAAAATTGAATAAATACGTATAACTAAGAACATGATGATGATGATGTGTTTCAGGAGGAATAGTGGATATTTTAGGAGGTGGTATTATAGACAAATTGCAACAAAAAAATCAACATAACATATATCCAATTTTTATTAAATATAGAGATTCAACTGTAACCCAAAAGACAAATGGGACGTTGAAAGTTTATTTCCAAAACTAACTTGAATGCATTTTTGACTATTTATAATCCGAATGATCAAATCGGCTCTTTTGTTTGCTTTTATTTTATAGACTTTGCCTTTCAACTATCCTCATAGGCAAAAATCTTATAGGTTAAGGTTGGGGTGGCAAAGAAACGTCATCAAAGCCGATTTCTAGCGATCTACCGGTTATAACCATAGATAAGAGATTTATATATGTATAGTTATAACTTTGGTTATGCCCTTGGTTGACATTGGTTGTACTTTAACATAACTCTTTTGAACACTGAAAGTAGAGCCGAAACTGATTCGCTAGAATAAAATTTGGTTCAACCGGAAAACATCAAAATCATATGTTTAATTATTTTTGTTTAAGTATATACACGTTTGTGAATAACTTTGTAGCTCCTGTGGTTATTTAATCGTTCAAGTGAAAATTTTGATAAAATGGACAGAAATTTATTATTAAATATTTGTGGTAACTTATTTTTTGATTATGAAGTTTGGACTTTTTACCTGTTTTTTGTTTACATATAATTTAAATAAATATATAGCGTGCCTTTTTGGTTCCAAAACAACTGTATCCAGAGACCTGGCTGCTCAGGTATAATGATTATCATTTTTTCAAGTTATTTAGAATGCAGAGAAAAACTTTTGAACAATTAATTGGAGCTTTTGGTAGAACTGATAAAAATAAGGTGTTGTATAAAACATATAGTAGAGAACATCATCTCATTTACAAATTTACAAAAATGGAAAATATCGATTACAATTGTAAAAGCTATCCAAACATGGTATATAAATTAATATCCTTGTATTGAAATATTATATGTATTAGAAATAAAAATAAATACATAACCTAAAATATCATTTAAGAAAGAGACAGACAATCAAAAATAACTACTGCTTTGGGTTATTACCGGTTGCAGATATTTCAAACAATGACGTAACAATTGGTATTAACCAAGACCGCTAGAATGTGTTTGGTTCAAACCACTTAGGAACAATTATAACCGGTAGATCGCTAGAAATCCGCTCATCTACCCATCTATCTTCCCAGGAATGCTAGATTAATATGATGATGCACCTGACGACTAGAATGTGCGCGAACCCCTGTCTTGTTGAAAACACATACGCATTCTTGTAGCCATAGCAATCTCTTCCAATAATAGTGGAAGTTCATTTTCGAGAAAGTGTAATAACGAAGTCCTGTAAAGAGATGTGGTAACATAACAGGCCTAATCAACTGATTGTCTTTTAAATTATACCACACAATTACAGAGAAGCGTTCTTGAAAATGTGTTCCAGTCTCCACAATGGGATTTGGGTTTTCTTCGAACCACTGATGTGAATTACTAGTGTTATTGATGCCGTCACGACTGAAAGTGGCGTGATCAGTAAATATTCGTCTATCTTCGTCTCCTGCTCGAATGAGTTGTAAGAGATACTCGTACATACGTGTTATATGTGCAGAAATTCTACGTGTGCTTGTTGAAGGAGTTCGTTCTACCTACTGAATAATGTCTTCTACTTCATCCATATTCTGCCATTTGCACATACAGATCACATATGACTGCTGTACACTGCATCAGTCTTACGGAGTGTATTGAAATCGCAAGTAAACACTCTTGAATCTGGTAGTTTGCAGTTAGGAAATCGTATGTAGTATTCTCTACAAGCAATAGCTACGGTTGCATTACAAAACCCATACACAACTACCATATCGGCATACCCAGAATGTGTAAATACGTGCGGCATGTTTAAACGATACAACAAATTACAATGATATTTGAAAAATTTAATGTAAACGAAAGCATACCTTGAACGTCAACACACTATTTTTGATAACGATAAATGAAGCCTATAGCAATCGGTGGTGTAATTAAACTATGAATGTTACATTCTGTTAGCTGCATATGTGCACTCTTAATACAAAATTGATATTATATTACTATAAATTTACTGTGACTTCAAAAACAATTTTTACACCGCAAATAATCTTCTTTAATTCTACACCAAAAATTCAGAATTAACTTTCCTAAGACTATGAGATGTGTCAAACGTCATCAGCTGATCCACTACTACCGCTCCTGTCGTGCGGCCGAATTTATATGCTGTACCAGTTACTTATGATCGTTCTTGTAACATCCTTGTCCGTCCAAAGTATCCGATGACCAGGTCTCGAAAGGAACACCATCCACGATACTTTGCTTATTGGCAATTGTTCGGGAGAACACCTCCTTTATTAATTGTCAAATTAAACTGAACTAGGTCATGTTCTGGGTGACTTACAGAGTCTATTTCGGATTCGGGACCTCTAGGTGCCTACTCTCTGAGTCTTACTAGGATACTAATAGAAGAGATTTCAGAGTCAGATCGAACAATTTGCCTACTCCCCAAGCCTCACCAGAAAACTAAAAAAAGATTTTCAAAGATAACTGAATTGTTCCAGTGAGACTAGGGGAGTAGGCGCATTCAGATCTGAGTTTGATCTAGACTCTGAAATTCTTTTATTAGGTTCGATCTAGACTCTGTAAATACCTTAAGTTATTCACAAAATTCACAATTATTTTATATATTCTATAGTGTTCTGATGTTCTGTAGTTGACGCTAATTGTTACTACATCAATTTTTATCATATGATAGCATTTCACGTCAACTAAGGATTCGAAATACATATGTAGGCCCTGGAAATATATACACATTCTTTGTCAAAAGCGTAAAATTTGTATAAAATGTGTTTGAAATTGAAAATACCCATTATTTCTGTAAAATGATTCGATCATACAAGTTAAAACGCAAATAGCTACTCAATTAATAGACATTATTGAATCTGGAATTGTCATTTCCTTTTGAACAACCCTGTATCAGGATAGTTCATAAAGTGTTTCCCTTAACACTTTAAAAGTATAATTGAAACAACATAATTCGTTGATCTTATTTTATAACACAGTCGTGTCTAGCAGCGTCGCATTTAATTTCTGAAAACAAATCTTTCAACTTGTTCCAACTTAATAACATGCTGACTCTATAAAGTTTCTTTATATATGTCATTGTAAAGCTGGCAAACATTTAACTTCAGATTTACACTTTATTATTATCATTCCATTGACAACGAGGACAAATCCAGAAATGCTTGGTATTAAAAATCCAGTTCTTAAAAGTGTGGTGTTATTTCCCAAAAAATTTAGAAAAATGAAATTAAATTTGGTTGTTTTATTTAGAGTCTACCATGTACATCTAGAATAGAGTTCTGAAGATTACCTGATTTCCTGAAAGTGTGATACAATTCTTTCAACCACACTTACACACTATGTCCATAATTTAAATATAGACAAAATTTTTTTTTGGTCAAAATATAATTGAGGTATTAATAAAATACAAAATGTAACTTCTATAGGTGGTTCCCTGGGGAATGAGGAAGATACTTGTATGGCTAAAAAAGACATACGGAGATGTCGACATTTTCGTTACAGAAAATGGCTTACCTGACTCCAATGGTACATTAATAGACGATCACAGAATTTTCTACTACAAAGTAAGTAGTTACTAATTTCAATATTCTTTTTTGTTGCCATACGTTTTTGTAGGAATATATGAGCAACTGTTTAGATGCTATCTATGAGGACAAGGTAAATCTAAAAGGCTATTTTATTTGGAGCATCATTGATGACTGGGAATGGACAGGAGGATTCAAGTAAGTTATGACGCAATATAATAAATAAGGAGAATACATTTATTATGACTAGTGGGCGCCCAATGGCCCATATTTGACCGTAATGAGTTTGAGCGTTATTGATGACCTTTTTATCGGATTTTATGGATGAATATGTCAACCGGAAGTTTGTTAGAGATTAAATTAGACTATTATAACCTGATGAAATTAAAAGTAAAATAAAATATTCGCAATGATAATTCTATGAAATTCTACAAGTTCATTTTTTAAATTTCAGCGCGTTATAATAGCCATTGAGATCAGTGTCCAATTTAAACTCTGAAACGTTTGTGCGATTATAAATAGCTACCAAAGAACGCAGAATCGAAACCAACATATCTAATTTTTTTTTTTATTATAAATTACGCAGGGTGAAAACCCTTGTTTTTTCTAACCCGACGTAAAACCGATAGGCAACCGGTAACCGTATTGCGCATTTCATTGTAAACGATAACTTATCACCGTGCACAACGATTATCGCTGGTGTATCGGTAATTCGGTCTGTTGGAACGAACTTTGAGTAAATTCTGATTAATGTTGTGACGTTAAAGATTTACCTATTTAACAAGATGCATTTGATTTATAACGTTTAGTGTTAAAATTAATGTTTTTTCTTAATATATTTTTTTCCTGTATCAATATCGTTTTTTAGGTGGCCTATGGGAATGTATCACGTTAACTTTACCGATCCTAATAGAACAAGGACGCCAAAAAAATCAGCTAACTACATCAGACAGGTTACTAAAACCAGATGTTTAGTGGATAATTGTATAGAATAGTTTAATTGAAATCTGAATTTTAATAAAATCAATTGAAAAATATGCAGTTTTAACTTTTTTCTTATCTACCTACTCTGTAAAAAATATAAAAATACAGTTAATGTCAAAAATGTACAACGACAAAGGCGGGTTCAGAGAGAAGGCACTGCTGATTTTTTTTACATCAATGTTAATTTTGGGCACAAATCATTGTTATTACATTTTTGCTCATAAGTAATTAAGGAGTGTAACATTTTTGAAATTTTAGAGATTTTCAAATTAAGTAATGTCCAAAAAATATGCTTAAAATGCCTATAAATTAATATGGGATAAATTAGTTTTAATGAGTACTTCTGACAAAACTCACGATCACGATGTGCCTATATCGATTCGCTGCTGAATGTAGACTTGTTTTTCAGATTCATTGAGTTTCGGCCCTTCCCCTATTTCGTCT
Organism: Octodonta nipae; assembly: GCA_034190945.1. NCBI lineage: Eukaryota > Metazoa > Arthropoda > Insecta > Coleoptera > Chrysomelidae > Octodonta > Octodonta nipae. Next base: position 38,889,942 of record CM067219.1, read on the forward strand.
CTCTATCTTGCCTCCATCTTGTCGAGGGCTTCCTGTCCGAGTGTTAGCTTCTACTCCAGGATTAGCCTTGTTCAACTGTAATCACTTCAACAGGTCACGTCATAATTTTTGTTTGTTCAATTGCTTAATTTAATGCCTAACTTTCTTAGTTCCTAGTGCGCGTTGTGGCTATCCTTTGTGAAACTACTCGTCTCAGCCCCATAAGTACATGGAGGATGCGTTGATCGTACAATTTTCGTTTCAGCCTGTTGGCCATTTGTGAATATCACTTATCTAATGCTATTCACGATATTTTAATTCGACGTAACATTTCTTTGTTCCTACTCCTTTGAATATGCTTTGAAGAATGTACCTTTCGGGCACTCGTGTTAGCAATATATATTTGGCACATCCGACTTTTCGTTTATATTTTCTATGTGTACCATTTTTTAAAATAAGACATCAACTTCTGTTCGTGTACCATTTTTTAAAATAAGACATCAACTTCTGTTCATGATTCTGGAATATGATGCCTAGTATATCTCAATTGTTTGCTCTCTTACTTTGGTAAGTTCCTTAGGTATCAATTTAGTGTGTTATGCCGTCCTACTAGATTTTACTCCTTATATATTATTCACTTTTGTGTTTTTTTGAACAATGTTTGTATTGACTACGGTTCGTTTACCGAAGCTTATGACAAATAAATGTATGAAAAACAGATAAATGTAAAAATAACAAAAGGGATTATTAAATAAAAGAAGGAACTGCACTAATACGTGAGTTAAACATAAACCTAAGCGGTTATATGTTACAAGCTAAACTGAACGATTTGTTAAATTACAAAGTACGTTAGTTAATCGGAGTTTTAAAGTAACTTATGTAAACAGACTTACTGTACTGAACATTGACTAAAAACTGAAAAAACTTGTTGTAAAAACTATAAACTAGCTAGATGCAAAAGAGAGACTCCTTCAGGGAATGGTGGGGCCAAAGGTATAATTCTCATTGGCTATAATAAAATTAAATCGGTTAATTGAATGGGAATTCCCCATAGAATCTTTATCCTGAAATATAGGGTACTTCCACCTAATATTGATAATCGTAAACAGTTATAGAATGCTACTATGAGTTTAAAAAGGACCAACAGTTTATGCAAATTGCAAGATTTAAACGGCGTACTAATAAAAGGATTAAGATTAAGGTTTTGTGAATTTCAAGTCATAACAATAAAATAGTAAATAGTAGTAAATTTCAGGACAAAGAAGGGTACAATTCAGTTAATAACAAAATAATCCGATTTAAAGTGTTTACAGCAAAATTAATATAGAAAATGAATTTGTATTATTTAAATTTGAATACATATAATTATTTATAAAGATACAAATATAAAAATAAAATAAATAAAATAACGACTTAGCTCATAATAATAAAAAAAACAACAAAAGACAACAGAAATTGTGAAATTCATGCAATTAAGTCTCAACAATGTTTTTATGTTGACCCTTCCTTTCTTTGCTCTACCTTTCTACAGTTAAAGTAGTTCATCAGCAGCTTGTTTAATAATTTTTGAATGCCCGTTCACTTCCTTTGTTGATTTACTTGATATGCGTTAGTTTTCTTGTATGTTTGTTGAGAATATTTACCAGTATTTTACTTCTCCCTAATCGGCAGTAACTATAGATCCTGGTAGTACAAAGGGTGATCGAATTCTCCATCTAGATACTTCATTTTTGTATTTGAAGGCAGGACTTCGCTAGTTTAGCAGTAATTCCAGTGTCATTTCTTGCTCTAAGTCCGTTCTCACCCACTTTTGGACTTGAAATTTCCTTTGGTTTTGCATTTTGCTAGTAACCAGGTTAATCCAGAGAGAGTGCGATGAGAACGATTGCTCCTTCCGATAGCGTCAAGGCCAGTGATTTCAACACCAAATTTAGAAAAATCTTGCACCCAAAAGCTTAAAATATCGTAATTTCTTTGGGTTTAAACGGAAGGTCGTCTATTTTTAATACGATAGGCCAGGAAACTCAGTGTATCTAAAATCATAGAGAAGTCCCCTCCTACTCAGATTCATTTCATACGAGATCCCCTCCTCAGAAGCACAAGATCGCCCCTCTAACGCAGGTTTTTGGTACAGCTCCTTCTTGTAACAATTGTTCATAAAATGTTTTGACGTCTGTTCTCGTCATTTCGTGCAATAGGAAAATTCAAGTGCACTTCCCATCACAGACATCACCCCGACTTCTATTGTATAAAGTTTGTGCAACTTGGCAATTGAAACAACAGTGGATGCGAATAGAAGTCTACGGTTTAGACGCGTTAAAATAATGCAGTTATGTCGGCGCATTTCTTTGTTAGTTTAATCTTCCCAATGACATAGCCTGGGAGGCAAACGACGAAATCATTGATTCACTAAAATAAGATTTGCAGTAATACACAAAGGCACCATCCGGACTAATACTGATAAGACTGACCAATGCTCGTATTAGACCGTGATAAATTTTCGTTCACCAGTATCTCATCTGTCTCTAAGGGGATGAAAAGTGAGTTATTGTTGAATACAATAAAGCAACATTCGCGAAAAAAGCGCGTGGTTAACATACGAAAAACTACTTTTCCATTTTTTGAAAAAACATCTTTTGCTCCGATTTCTCGCTTCTGCCATGTTGACTGTATCACTTCGATGATGCAACCAAGCGTCAAAATATGATAGGAGTTGAGATAAGGACGTGATCCTATAAGGAAACGTAACAATATACCAAGCTTTTCTCGTTTTTGTCAAGCGGAAGAATGAAAGTTAATTATCGAGAGTAGGCCACAAAAAAAGGCATAAGGTTTACGAATGGTCAAGTAAGATTTAGGATCAGAAAATATTGTGGAATTATAAACGATTCCTGTCCTTCCGATTTGAGGATAAGCTTATTGGGTAAAACAACTAGCCTAGTCATTTCGTTATAACAATACTAGGCGATATGATGATAGAAACCTGGTATTGTGAATTGGCTACTCTCAAAAATTTTAGAATCTCGTCTGCCAGAGTAAGGAAACTGAAAAAATATTACACTTTTTTGGAAAATCATGCTTCATTTGTGAATAGTACAAAACGTGAAAAATTTCTATCGCGCTTTAATTGCATTGGTAAAATTATTTCCTGGGAACAAAATGCCTAGGCAATAATACTTGAATTGTTGTAAATGGTAAGGACTCACTTGTAACATCAGTAGTTTTCGAAAACAGGTTTGCAGTAGGTATACAACGAGGTATATTGTCATATATTATAAGGAAATTACTAAATTCTTATTGTTTTGTGAGCATTTTCCTTCGGTTCGCCATGCCGGACAGTTAATGTATTTTTTATTTTAAATGAAACCTGATGTCATTCGCCAGACTGAATTTTAATACTCAATCTGGTTTCACGTTATTCAAGTCCAGAAGGCTGAGTTCTAGTATAAGCGGCATACGGAAATTCGTTTCAGGTAAAGGTTAATATGAACTTGCAGGTGGAAAAGTACAGCAATGTTCATGACTCATGATTATGGCTGAATCGAAACGTTTGTAGGATATCAACCTCTACGAGTATTCTCGACTTTCGCAAACAGCCTCCAAAGTTAAAATTAATTTCAAAAGGTATCGTTTTACAAAAAAATCCCATTTACATATAGGGCCAACCAATGCAATGATTTTTTTACGTTTCTCTATTTTCTCTCTAATAACAAATGATAAGGATGTGGACAAAAAAAATTAAAAGATACACATTTTTGAGTGGTCTTTTTAATAAAAGTTATTTTTTTAATAAAAGTTATATTTTTAATTTGCGTTTTTTTTGTTTGTAAAATACTTCCTGTCAATTTATTACGTCATTACATTACGGAGAACTTACAAACATAAAACAAATTCGGCAGGGGACAATTTCTTTCCATCACAGAGTTTGAGAGGGCAATAATGAGGACCAGAGGCTATTTCACTCGATTGGGAACTGCAACTACCAATCGAATGAAATAGCCCCTTGCTCTCACTATTCCCCTTCCCGGTTTTACAATAGGATACATTTCTGATGGAACAGTCCAGTATATCCAAGCACAGCACAGATCAGACTATCCAAGTGAAGAAGGAATTCAGAAACATCGTCATAGACCGGATGATTTCCAGCAATTTAAGAACGAAGTCTCCATATAATCTTAAGATCCGGCATTAAGAAAACTTACTTACGTACATGTTAATTGAATAAGATAGTGTTGTTAGGGTTTATTATATTATAATGAGTTGAGGAATGCTATTTAAGAACGAAGTCTCCATATAATCTTAAGATCCGGCATTAAGAAAACTTACTTACGTACATGTTAATTGAATAAGATAGTGTTGTTAGGGTTTATTATATTATAATGAGTTGAGGAATGCTATTTAAGAACGAAGTCTCCATATAATCTTAAGATCCGGCATTAAGAAAACTTACTTACGTACATTTAATTGAATAAGATAGTGTTGTTAGGGTTTATTATATTATAATGAGTTGAGGAATGCTATTTAAGAACGAAGTCTCCATATAATCTTAAGATCCGGCATTAAGAAAACTTACTTACGTACATGTTAATTGAATAAGATAGTGTTGTTCGGGTTTATTATATTATAATGAGTTGAGGAATGCTATTTATGCTGTTGTCATTAACATTAATTAACTAATTCATAATTTATTTTATATTTGATCCTTTCACCTATGAATTTTGCGAGTACCACATTATAGAATATTATTACCTTGTAATAATAGGTAGAGACCTTTATGTGACTGATACAACCAGGTAAGGTAAACTAACTTACTCCTCTTACCTATTAATTAAAAAATATTTGCCTATATTTTGGAAAATCTGTAAGAATATATTTTTTAATATTTTCCATTTAATATTAAAATTAACAATATCAAAACACGGTGTAGAAAATATAAATATTTATGTAATTTATATATCTCTTTCAATAAATATTCTACAAGAATTACATATTTCTAATAAACATCTTTTAAGGTGAAAAAAATACTTATAGATAAATTTTGGAGTACTTCAACAGATTACCCACATTCTTTATAAAATTGAAAATAATATTGTTGCTAAGCAAATTAGTAGTTTCAAAGTAGTGCCACAATGAGGTTATTTACAATAATTTGTAGTGTACTTCTCAGGTAATTTATTAAACACATTATACAAAGAAACCAACTCTTACAGTCAAAAGTATAAAAAGTAACTGATAGATCATCAAATTTATCCCTTTGTACTGAATATTTGAATTTGTTCCAAATAGTCCATTTAAGATAAAATTTGGTATTTATTACACCTTGGGTGTAATATAATGTCGAAATATATAATTTTTTAACCTTTACAAGATTACTAAATTAAAATAAATCCCAAAACTCAGTACAGGTTGCTTAAATATCAGATTCCAAACAATTCAGAGTTATTTTTTATTCTTGTGAGAACGAGGTCTGATTGACCCAACTGTCAATCAGAAGTCTTTTCTCATTTATTGAAACCTTTCTTCGGCGTTTGCCCAAAGGAGTATGTAGCTGATTTTGTCAAGTATTTTCTGGGTCTGCTTCCCTGCCGTGGCATACAAAATTGATGTGATAATCTCCTCTAGTAATCTTATTCGACATATTCCGAATATAACTCTGAATTTTGTATGGAATATTGAGTCCGTATTTTGAAGGAGGCAGACAATGTAACTTTTCCGTTGTTTCTTTGAACTTCCATCGTCTTGAACTTGGTGCTACAATTAACTTCGAAATTATGAGTGCTAAATATATTTCTAATATACGAACAATAAAACATGAAAATTTATTATACATATGCAATATTTGTAATAACATTGATCGGATTACTTTTTTTTCTGTTGTAACAATGAAGATTCGTTTTTGTATTTCAAGAATCATATGCTTGACCCGTATGACAGAAGATGAAATAAGTATATACTAGAAGATCCGAACCTAAGTCGACCTTCACCGAGCTGATAATAGAATGAAACATATTTTATAATAAATTTAGTATATTAGAAAATATATTAAACATGGGTTGCCTAAAAAATCATGGACAGACCATTTTTAATTACTTAAAAAAAAGATTTTTAATTAAATGTTGCATCATCAAGATAATAAGAAAATTTTATCCTGGGTAAAAGTATAAAATGTGTAGATTATGCAGCCATTGTGTTGCCTATTATTTACCTAGATGAACTACTGGGTTGCCATTGGGTTGCCTATTATTTACCTAGATGAACTACTCGGTTGCCAGGCTTAAACAGGTATGTCGATGCCAGTTACTTTCACTTGATATTAGAAAAATATATATATCAATACAAACGCTATTCTCTTGCGAAGACGTTGATATTTCCATTGATATTTTCTATATGGTTGAATGCAACTGATTCTATATGTGCGAAGTTAAACCCTGCAAACTACGGTTGGCATTTAGACGGTTTTATCGGAGATCAAACTCTCTTGAAAATCCAGGACATTATCGAAATGGAAGAAAATGAGGCAGAATCTAATGAATAAGATGAATTCGAAAATCACAATTATACTTCTGATGAATCAGATATTGAATAGGAAATATTTATTAAGATTTATTTTTCAATAATATTGTTTTTTGTATTTTTGCTGTTCTGCAATAAAATTTTTAAAAGCAATACAAAATCTTTAGTGTATCTTTTTTGTTACTTTTTAGAGTTTTCGACTGTACATTTTGTATCTCCTTAGTTTTTTTCAAAATAAAGAGCAAACAAGTTCAAAGTAGGTAATTGATATTTTTATTATTTAAGTTATCATATTTTAAGTTAAAAAACTTTTCTATTATAGATATATTATGATACTTATAAGTCACAGCATTATATATATATATATATATATATATATATATATATATATATATATATATATTTGATGTTATATTAGGTTCGTTCCAACAGAACAAATTACCGATACACAACCAATAATCTTCGTGCGCGGTGACGAGTTACCGTTTACAATGGTGTTATGCGCAATACGATTACCGGTTGCTTATCGGTTTTACGTCGTGTAATACATGCCTAGATTGTTTAATTTTTTAGTATTACATTAAAGATATTAGATTATTATGTATTTAATTTTTTTTTGTAACTCAAATGTCAGTTGCTAAAAATTACGCTCACTGTTTACTAGAATATCGCTGTCATTCTCTGTCGTATAGCTACGGAGCATGCGCACTTCTTATATTCGAGGTCCCATCAAGGGTAACTGCGATGTTGGGTCCACAGTTGGGTCCTTTATGATTACACCGTATACGTACCTCGGATCTCTTTGTCACACATTTACTTTCGCCTTAAAATTGAAAACTTTAAAATTCGCAATCCCCTATTAGGAAAGAATTTTCTGCAGACAACCCTATATCAATGAGTTTGCAAGAAAACAGGGCTTATGTTGATATAAAAAAATTCTATCACCCCAACAAGTGAAAGTAAAGGTGGAAACATATTATCGTCACGTTGTTATGTATAACTTGCCGTGAGCTACATGAGGTGACGTGACATTACCATAGCCTACTTCTAGCTGATTTAAAAGCATACGTTAATTGTATGGCAGATATTTCGACCGGCCGTGACATGGCGTAATAGCATGTGTTCTCACGTGACGTGAAGATAATGTGTTTCCACCTTAACTGACATCGACATACCTGTTTATACCTGGCAACCCAGTAGTTTGTCCAAGAAAATAATGGGCAACCCAACTGCTGTACATTATATACGTTTTATACTTTTACTCAGGATAAATTTTTCTTATTAGCTTGATGCAACATTTCATCAAAAATATTTTTTTAAAAATAATTAAAAAATAGTCTGTCCAGGATTTTTTTAGACAACCAATTTTTAATATATTTTTTAATATACTACTAAATTTATTATAAAGTATGTTTCCTTCTATCATCAGTTCGGTGAAGGTCGACCTAGGATCGGATCTAAGACTAATACGAGAATATACCTAATACCTTACCAAGTATTTACAAAATTTGATCATTTTACTATTTCATAGATAAGATAACGTAATTACAAATGTACAGTTAACACTTTCGCTCCATGCTGTCACACTAAAGAGCATTGTTATTACAACTATTTAGATATATTCATGACTTATTATTTGACTAAATTATTTCAAGAGGATGGAATGTTTGATATTTTTATATAAAAATTGTGTTCAAAGTATGAAATCCTAAGGAACATGAAATAAATGAACTAATTAAATATTTATTTATACTTTTCAAAAATATATTTATTTCAGTACACATTTGTGTTATGCACTTAATACTCGCAAATTCCCCGCCAATTTTAAATTTGGTGCAGCTAATGCAGCTCCTCAGATAGAGGGAGCCTATTTAACCGACGGAAAATCGATGTCGATATGGGATCATTTTGCTCACACTAAACCTAACTTGATCTACGATCATTCAAATTTGGATGTAGCAGCTGATTCATATCATAAGTTTAAAGAAGACATTGCTGCTTTAAAAGCCGTAGGGATGCAAAGTTACCGACTGTCTATTGCATGGTCCAGAATTTTACCAACTGGATACGCCAACAAAATTAACGAGCCTGGTGTTCAGTATTACAAGACCCTTATCAAGGAACTTAAAGCCAATAACATCGAACCATTAGTAACGCTTTACCATTGGGATCTCCCACAAGTTTTAGAAGAAAAACTAGGCGGTTGGTTAAATGAATCTGTAGCTGATCTCTTTGCTGATTATGCTAGAGTTTGCTTTAGATTATTTGGTGATGATGTTAAATGGTGGGTAACCATTAATGAACCCAAACAAGTTTGCCTCGCTGGTTATGACTTAGGATCTTTCGCCCCTGGAAGAGTCTCAAATGGAGTAGGCGGGTATATATGTGCGAAGAATAATCTTCTAGCACACGCAAAAGCCTATCACGTCTACGACAAGGAATTTAGAAAGAAGCAGGGAGGTAAATATCTATACATTTTTTAACTTAATTGCTAAGTTATTGAAATTATATAAGTTTTCCAAGTAACTTCTTATATATATTTTTTAAAGAAATACTTCGTAATTGCAAAAATCAAATATCATCACTTTTAATATTCAAAATTGTAATGTAAAACAAAAACAATACCAAAGTCGTTAGTGATCATTAGGTATCGAGAATGTTTTGAGTAGCAGAGCAGAAGATACACCAGGTGGCAGAACAGGTTTATTATTTGCTTAGACTAGGAAACTATTTGGCAGTATCTTTCAATATGAATGTAAAGCAAGAAACGAGTTGTGTTTAGAATATGTATGTGATTAGGATAAAAGTGTCAAGTTATTAATTTTGGTACAGAAGAGTCAATTTTCTTAAGAATAATCTAAATCTATTGAAGAGAATGTTTACAGGCAGAAGGAAAATAAAGCTTAGTTCCATGATTTCAGGATTCGACTCGAAACGGTATTTTGAAAGGTCATTTATTAGATGGGATTACCAGCCGCGATACAAATTTCGACTAATCTAAAATTCATAGAATGAAGTCTTTCACTACCGGACTTCACTGAGAAATTTGAAATATCTTCTGCCTAACGTCTACAACTATACGGTAGACATTTTCAAAATCGACGATATGCAGTGGTCTAAGTGACCGCTAATGTCTCACTATGTTCTCCGCATTGATGCTCCGTATATTTATAACTGCCGTAGGGGGCGTGGCCTGAATAGTCCTGATTGGCTGATCACTCCTTCGCACTTCGACCATACTCTGTTGAGATTTACTGTTTCTTCCTTTCAATGCGGAAAACTGGAAAACATAGTCAGTCAGTAACAAGCTTGCGCAGAGATCACAGACCACTGCCACATCGTCGCCTTTGAAAAAGTCTGCCGCAGTGTAGACTTTAGGTAGAAAATATTTCAACAGACCATGACTCAAGAGCCCCGGAAAAAAATTTTCTGAGATCTAAAATTAATATTTTGGGGCATTATGTTAATGTATTCTAAACAAATTTAAAAATAGTCATTAGAAATAAATGCATGAAAGCAATTGAAGATGATAAAGAACAACAAATTTCATAGATGTGCTCTATTTAATTTCGGAACATTATCGTTCCAATATTTTATTTAATTTCAAATTGTCTACTTAACTAGGGTTAGAAAGAAAGTATTTTTGTTCATCTCAAAAACTGTAAAAGAAAACTGAATATACCATTTCATCATAGCACAGTTTGAAATTTTAATTTAATTTAGTTTGAGTAGAGTTAAACATTTTTTTAATGAGAACCGAAAGATTTTCTGTTAAGGAAATTGCAATTAGGAGGGCGGTGGAGGTCAATCACCGACCCAACCCCCCCTCCCCCCTTTAAAGTCATAAAGTTGGTGAGTTTACACCTAAAACGAGGGAATTTTAACTCCAAGAGCCTGGAAGAACGTCTTTGATATATGGGATTAAATTTCAGACGGGCAATTTTTAATGTCCTAGCCCAAGAAATACTATGTATCCAGTAGCATACAGAAGCTCCCCACTATTTGAGTAAGTTTAGTACGAGAAGCTATTGTCTGTATCCGCACTTGCAGCATAGGAGAGGTGTATGACAGCTTATTTTGCACTCTTTTGTATGAATATTATATTAAGAGTGATCTGATTCTCCATAGCTCAATCTATACAAAATGAAAAAAAGTCCTTAAGTTTTGTTAAGTACATCGTGAAATATTTTTTTTATAAAAAATCTGAAAAATCTACCAATACTTCATTATATGTATTATAAATTATATATTTCGCTTCTTGAATCAACTTACACTCCGGAAACACTCGCTATTACTCCTACTTTTCTCATATGTGACCAAAACCACTGCATTAAACGAAAAAATGACTTGCCAAGAACCCCGTTGTGTGTAAATATTTATAGTTATCCCGCAAACAGCACATTATACAATTTTTCGAATACTTATATACAATTTTTAGAATAAATGACAAAAATAGAATTTACTCAAATTAAAATATTGTTGCTTTGTTTTTATTAGGCAAAGTAGCAATGGTAATAGATTCACTCTGGTTCGAGCCTGGCAGTAACAGTGAAGCTGATAAAGAAGCTGCAGAGAGAACAAATCAATTTAACGTAAGTAGAAATTTATAGTGTGTAGTAACAAATAAATGTTTAAAGAAGATATTGAATGCAAACGTTTGGAACAATTTTAGTTTGGTCTTTACGGAAATCCTATATTTAATGGCGATTGGCCAGAAGTGGTCAAAACTCGTGTAGCCAAACGAAGTAAATTGGAGGGATTGAAACAATCTCGATTGCCAGAATTTACTAAAGAACAAATAGCATTGATCAAGGGGACACATGATTATTTAGCATTGAATCATTATTCAACAAGTATGGTAAATGCCACTGGGGAACGTCCAATTGGCAGACCGAGCTTTGGAAGTGACATCTCAACGCTAGAGTGGAAACAAAAAAGTTGGCCCAAAGCAAATTCGGACTGGTTTACAGTGAGTCACTTGTTTTCCAAATTCTTTTTATTGATGTTATGTTCCTTAAATGCATTTTGTATATGGAATTTTTTTCTTCTAGGTCGTTCCATGGGGCTTGAGGAAGCAGCTGGCATGGCTTAAACAAACGTATGGAAACCCAGAAATTGTTATCACAGAAAACGGTCTTGCAGACAGTAACGGAACTTTGGTGGATGATCATCGACTTTCATATATTAGGGTACACTTTCATTATATAATTTTGGTTTTTGAAATATCCCTTATGTTTTTAGGATTATCTCAGTAGCTGCTTGGATGCTATATATGAAGACAAAGTAAATTTGACACACTATTTCTTATGGAGTATTATAGATGATTGGGAATGGACTGGTGGTTATACGTAAGTTGAATCATTTTAGTTAATTCTGTTATAACACCTTATATCAAACTGCATTTGTACCTTTGGCTTCTGCTCAGTTAAATTAATGGTCACCTGAAGTCAAATTAAAATGAATCTTTCAGACATAAAATATATTGATGAACATATATTAAGCTAGAAAATACTATATATATATACAGTGGTCTGTTGTGGACACAAAACAACAGCGAATTTCTTCTGAAAATATTATAAAGAATTGAATATTCTGTCAACTTTTAGCAATAGATTTTGCAACAGTTTTAATTTTTTTCAAATACATACCGAAAGTATTATTTTTTCTTTAATTTCAACATTTCACATTGAAAACGATTTTCGATACATATCTTCACCTACCTACTTGTTGAATAATGCTTTAGTATTGGTAAATGCTGTTGGTCATATACAATACAACCACATTTCATTCATATATAGTGTCGTATAACTTAACTAGACGTCATATATACTCACTGATATAGAAATCGCAACACCCAGCATTTAAATTTAATAATGTTTTAGTAAAACATAGATGCTATAGTAAGGAGTAAATGATTAAAATTTGGTAATGTTTGGTGAATGATTTTTCATGTAAACTTTTTATTATCAATTAATATTGTAGTCGTTTTTTGCATTTTTTCTTTTTAATTTGAAAACAAACTCTTTGATTACAATTTAATGACAGCGTAACAAATTATTATAGAAAAATACGAAACAGCAGTTATTAAAACGAAATTCATATAAAATTTGTTAGTTCTATAACATTGTTAAAACAAACAACTTTAACATTGTGTTTATAACAAATGTTCAAAATGTCCATCAATCCAGCATTGCAATCGATCCTCAAGTGTTCCACTTACATTGCTTAACAATTCTACAGGGTGTAAAATAATGCAGTACAGATATGTTGGCAGGTGATGAACGAAAAAGTCCTAATAATTCTGATGTATCTTATCTAGTTAAAGACCTACCTATTCCAAAATTACGTTTTTTGAAATTTCAACATACATCTGACAACCTCGTACCTATATGTACGGTACGAAAATAGTACACTAAAAAGTGACATTTTTTTAACGGAGAACGAAAAAATGTAAAAGAAGCATATTGCAAGAATAAAAGTCGAACTTGCATGTTATGAAAGGGTATCTAAATACGTACATTAAAAGTATAGCCTGGTATTCCTGATTTGTGAATAATCCCATCACACAAACATGACATCACACCAACAGAGCGAAAATTGTTCGATTTAATATTGAAATGAAACTATTTGTCTTCGTTATGCCAAAGCAGATCAAGATATTACATTCAAAACAATTATCACATTACATTTTTGCAGTGCACGAGCTACGACAAGCAGTTTAACCAATGTTGCCATGTTTTCTGTTTGGTTAAGTGTGTTGATTTTTTAAATAAGAATGGTAGAGAATTTTTTTATTATTCTGTTCAGTTACTGTACGTACTTTAGTTGACAACTTTGAGCATTTTTTTTCACACAAACTATAAACTTTTTGATATATGTGTATTTATAATGTTGAATCCTTCACCTAAGTATCGGCACCGCATTATGTTACACCCTGAATATTAATACAATGCATTGCTTCTTCTATTATGTTTTTCATATCATTTTGTGTGGTAGAGGTATTTGATACACACGGTTTCTCACAAAATTTTACACTCAATTTTGCACAACCTTGGTGAAAGAGGTAGGCATTCAATGGGTCCCCTCTTACCACCTATCTGCCAGGAAAATAAGTATTAAGATGAATATGAATTATTCTACTGTGATGTACTGGAGTTCCATCGAGTACCAACTTCTTTCACAAATTTAAGAGGAATGTTTGCCAACAGTAATGGTATATGATTTCCTAAAAACTCCAAGAAAACCTGTATGACCATTTACTATTCAAGCAAAAATGAGAGTAGTTCTTGACATAACTGGATATGGGTGCATTTTAATTTTTTTAGTTTCTTCGGACAGCCCTCGCACTAGTATAACGCTCGCTCGAGATTTCACGTGTAACTTCAAGCATCACGTTAAATTAATTTTCCTCGTTAAGTACAGGTGAGACGTTCTTTCCTATTTTGATAAGCTACTTATCCGTATACATATCAAGACTGACAAAGCTAGTTATTATTACTCGACAATATCTACTTGTCATTTGCCCATGGCCATTGTTATAAAAGATTTTTTTTAAACTCTCTTTTTGTTATTAAATTGTAAATAACTCAGGAATGAATAATTTAACTATAGGGAATGCTTTATAAAAATGAAAGAACCTAAAATGTATTTTAATTTTTAAAAATAAAATATAAGATGTTTCATTTAAAAAATGAGAAAATAATTGTTCTCATGTTTTGGCTCGCCGTATGTTCGATTGCTGCAATACTAAAGAAATATCACTTTGTCGTAAAAACATTATGAGTGCAAAGTTGTTCTGTCTAAGGTATTTAGGAATTTGAAATGTGAATGATTATTGTTGTTTTGAAGTTACGTGTTGGGTGTCTCTTTTAGAAAAAGTATGTTTGATTCACCCAAATAATATTTAATACCATGTTGATGAAAATATGTAATTTTAAAATATGCATACCTTCTATCTATGACTGAGAAGTCGTACGTCGACGCAGTAATGCCGCACCCGGTATATTATTACAGCGAATATAAAAAGAAAAACTGGTCCAGGCCAGATAACAGACACTGCAGTTTTAGAAAAGCAAATTTCATTGATTTATATAATTTTTGGCTGTGGACCAATTTTAATTTTTACCACAATTAGATTATGTAAATACAAGGCTGTTTAGAATTGTATAATAACGTACATTAAATGTGCAAATGTATTAATAATGTTAAACCATTTAATTTTACAATGCTAAAACAGGAATCCTCGAAATGAATCATCAGTAACAAAAACATCTATCCGAATAAACAAAGCCCTACAAAAGGTATTTTAAAGGTATTCTATGAAAGAACGTTGGATGTTTAAAACGTACAAAAATGTCCAGTCCTTTAACTTAAGAGGACGGGAACAATCGAGAGAGACTGTGATGGATTATACATATATGCAGCTGTACAGCAGCAGCGGAGTTTAGTAGATGGTGACGTAGTGCAGCAGCTGATATCGAAGTGTGATATGGTATAAGAAAAGTAGTTAGTGAAATTTAGTTGTGAATTTATGAAGTAAATAAACACAGTTTATTTTTGGACCAATATTTTGTTTGAACCGACGTAGTTCTCAGCAATAATTAAATATGAGCAAGTGTTTTGTAAGATTTTATCACACTAAACACATCATTCTTTGTGATTATTCAATTAAAAATGCTCTACTTGAAAATAAAGAAGTTGCAAAGATCTAGGTGTATGTTTTGACAGTCATCTGAGTTTTAACTTCCATGTGAACCGTATAACCCATAGGGCATTTAAATTATTAGGCTTTATTAAAATAACTCTACAGGATGTTAGTAACACAGCTTGCTTCAAAACTTTATTCTGCTCCTATATAAGATCAGTTCTAGAATATGCGTGTCAGATATAGTTTCTGCATTATGCCCTTTTTATAGATCAGATTGGAATGCAGAGAAAGTTTATTACGTTTGTGAGCTTCAAGATGGGAATTCCAAAAGAAGAAATTGCGTATGAAGAGGCTCTGAAGTTAATTAACTTGTTATCTTCTGAGGATAGAAGGTGTTATATTGATATGAGAACTTTTTATAAAATCATAAAGGGCCTAACAGATTGTCCTGAGCTATTTTCTATGATACATATAAATGTTCCACAAAAAATCCTGAGAGACCATATCATCTTCCTGAACACGTTTTTCGCCTACTGCGAATCAACTGCCAAGGGGAACCCATATTAACTTTTTTAATGAGTCATTGAATGTGTTTAGCTCAAAAATAAAAAAAACTGTGATATTTCCCTAATTTTAATAGCTATATTTTTATTTAATTTGAAGACGCGAGATGTAAGACCAGAAACAATATATATTATATTTTTATATATAATATATATTGTCTTGCGTACAAAGGAATTTACTTTGTATACATTTAATTATATTTGTTGTTTTTTATTGTAAATTTATATTTCTAAAGTTTAAACTTATTGTAAATGGCTGGTCTGTAAATAAACATGTATTCAATAAGATTTTCAGTCTTTTGAATATGAATAACATGTTATACGATAAATCGAGTTTCTAAATCACAATCATAGATTTATTTCTCGTCCTTTTTGGCATACTTTCAGGGCATTTTCCTATAAATTCACGCTATAAAAAAATAAATGAGAACATATTTTTAATAAGCAGCGGTAAAGTATTAAATTCGATATATAGGTGGAAATATGTTCGGCTCTCCTTCAAATCTAATATTATTTGTAAACATCAAGAGCGGTTCAGAGGTTCGTAAGCTGATCTGCGTTTGTTAATTGTTAATTGCTGTTAATTAATTGTTTTAATTGTTTTGTCTGTAAAACTATAACATGCAGGAATAATTTTGCAAATTACAGTTTCTATTCTTACGTTTTTCTTTTGCTTTAACAATCATAATGTTCATTGAAAGTTTTAGATTTGAAATTTCATTATATATATATATATATATATATATATATATATATATATATATATATATATATATATATATATATAAATTCTTATATTTCAATACGCCCCACAGCTTTCTAGGGGTGATAAAAAATTATTTATGTCCGTACAACGTTACAACTGAGTATCACATTTTTCTTTTATATCGATAGGTTTTTTCCAAATATTGTTTAAAAATTGTAGAGATTAAAATTTAATGCCTAGTAATTCAACGCAAAAATTTGGGCATTTACCTAGTTAAATAATATATGAAACTCAAAGAGAAGCAATTAAGAAACTTCAATTCAATTCTATTCATAAATTGATTTCTCTCCACAAATTCATCTGTAAAAATATGATAAATTGACTAATACTTTTATTTTCAGATCATTCCTGGGAATATACCGTGTAAATTTCACTGACCCTCAAAGAACAAGAACTCCTAGAAAATCAGCTTCATATTTCAAACAAGTCACAACAAATCGATGCTTAGCCGAAAAATGTACGAATTAACGAATATATTTTATATTTTTATGTTTCTGTTTCACTAAAAAAATACATTAATACCACGACTTACATGGTGAATTATTATTTATTCGAAAAAGCGGGAGATATACTAATTGTTTTTCTAGTTTATTACAACAAAATAAGTTGAAATTATCGGTCATAAACTGTGGGATTCCTGGATCATGAAATTAATAAACTGCTACACTTTACGAATTCAAGAAAAGTCTAGAAATTCAGGAAAATTTCCAGTTGAATATTTTTGACACTGTAAAACAACTATTACTCAATAAAATATCATAGGATGCTATGAATTTCCAACAAAATCTGCACAAAAATTACGATTACAAGTTCAGATAGTCAGAATTTTTCTCGGGTGTGTTGATTGGTTTAGCAAATTTTTCCGAAGGGGCATGGATTGAGTAGTACCGCACAATTTTTATAGACGTATACCCCCTACCTCTCCCTGCTGTCTGCAGTCTTGAGGTAAATCATTTTTTCTGAGAAACCTTGCTGTATATTTGATATGTAACAGAGTCCGGTTTTCCAGATATGAGTCGGTTTCATATAATAGGGCAAAAAACTCCTTCAAAAATGAAATGAAATTTTGTCTGAATCTGCAAAATGAGGTGGCAGCAAACTCGTACAGAATATTTATGTGTTTGATCGTGCTGATCACGAATCTGCAATTAGTTTTTGCCCGAAACGTGCAATAAGGGAGAAATCTCCATAACCCCCCCCCAAAAAGGGTTTTTTGCATTCCACTCAAAAACCACAATGAATTTTAAAAAAATAACCTCGTCATCGTATTCCTCGTTTAAATCGAAAACGTGTAGCTACCTATACAAAGTGAATAAAGTGTTGTGTTATTATTTAATTTTTAATTTAGTTTATCACATTCGGAATACACATGTGTGCGCGGGATAAAAAAAGTTTTTATTTTATACTTATGATTCTAAATCGTTTGCAATTATTTTTATATCCTAATAGTCATATAGTCATGTATCATGGGTTAAATATATATATATATATATATATATATATATATATATATGTGTGTGTTTTTTTTTTATCCGAAGAGGGGGAAATACATTGCGTACTTAGCTAGCACGTGCTGGCCGTCGTGCGGGACTCCCGGTGCAATGACTTCAAAGCAAGAGTAAATCGTTGCATTGAAACCAGTATACCGTATACCCGCTAAAACCCTAACCTCTTTCGCCTACAAACCATGGTCCCCTGCGGCACTCTTACTCAATACTACTTCGCAAGGGTGGTTCATTGCAGATGTTTACTGCTCTTACATTGAAAGCCTCTAAAGCCTACTCCTCGAACGTATTGCGGAGTTCTTTAAGGATAGTCTCCGCGTAATCTGATACCAAGTTCCAGGCTTGGGGGCCCTTCAGCATGGCTTCTACTATTTGTTCTGGAACGATATTAGTCTCCAGAATCCTCTCCACTTCAGCACGTTGATCCTGAAACCGGGGGCAGGAGAAGAACACGTGTTCCGCGTCCTCTACCACGTCCGTACAGTGTGGGCAGTTTGGGGAGTTTGCCCTCCTGAACCTGTGCAAGTATGCTCGAAAGCATCCATGTCCAGTCAGGAGTTGAGTGATGTAGAACCCAACCTCCCCATGCTGGCGGTTGGCCCAACGACTGATGTTAGGTATCAATCGATATGTCCACCTTCCTTTAGTAGAGCTGTCCCACCTCTCCTGCCATTGCCCTAGACTCATGGCTCTTTCATCGCTGTTTCCTGTCGGTTGGTCTTTCTCTAACTTTCTGCGATAAAGCCGTCCCCTTTCTGCAGCCAGGATGTCGATTGGTAGGGTAGAGGCAATCACAATCACCGCCTCGTAAGACACAGTGCGGTAGGATGATGCCACTCGAATCGCTGAGAGCCGCTGGACTGATTTCATTTTCCGGCGGTACGATGGTAGCTCGAGCGATTTCTCCCATACCGGTGCCCCGTACAACAAAACAGAAGTAGTTACTGTTGCCAGTAGCTGTCTTCTTATCTGTCTAGGGCCTCCGACATTCGGCATTATTCTAGATAATGCCCCCTGTACCCCAGCTGCTTTCTTGCTGGCCGCGATTATGTGCTCTTTGAAGTTGAGCCGTGTGTCCAGGAGCACCCCCAAATAGCTGATGAAGGGCTGCGACTGTATGTAGGAGTCGCCTATTTTGAGGGTGATGGTTTCCCTTGCCTTTCGACTGCTAACAAGAAGTGTTTCGGTCTTTTGTTCTGCTAAACTCAAGTCCGCTGCGAGCATCCAATGCTGAATTGTGGCTATAGCGAATGAGAAGGTTGTTTGTATCTCCTCTATGTGCTTGCGCACTATGATCAATGCCACATCATCGGCGAATGCCACTAGCCTGACGCCCTCAGGCAGACCGAGCAGGAGCAGGTCGTTGTACATTACGTTCCATAAGAGGGGGCCAAGAACAGAGCCCTGAGGTACACCTTCTGTGATCTTATAGTCTACTTGCCCATTTTCAGTTTGGTACAACAAGATGCGGTCCTTGAAATACGCTGAAACCATTCTGCGCAAGTACTGCGGAACTTCCATCCTGGCAAGAGCCTCCAAAATGCGGTCCCAGCGGGCCGAGTTAAAGACGTTCTTGATATCCAGGGTGGCTATTAGACAGTACTTTTTTCCACCTCTTCTCCATCTCTTTCCCGAGATAGCCTCTCTGGCGATGTTGGTAACGAGTTTAACGGCATCGATGGTTGATCTCCCCTTTCTGAACCCGAATTGGTTGGTGGAAAGTTTCGGCTCAACGTAGGGCTCCAGCCTATCTGCTATTATCCTTTCAAGGAGTTTTCCCGCAGAGTCCAACATACAGAGGGGACGATATGATGACGGTTCGTCTGGAGGTTTCTTTCCCCCTTTAGGGAGGAGGAGCACAAGCCTTTTTCCACTTAGTCGGGAAAACCCCCTGCTTTAGGCAGATCTCATACATGTGTAGAAACATGTCGGGCCTATTGGCTATGGCGCAGTTTAGCGCGATGTTAGGTATGCCATCTGGACCGGGAGCCTTACCGTTTTGGAGACGGTTGCACGCGCCCATCAGCTCATTCATAGTCACTGATGGTATATCTTCGTCCCTCACCTGCCACGAAGGATAAGCGGGTAGCTCAGGCTTCGCAGGAAACAGGTGAGTGACAATGCGGTGCAATGATTCGGGGCAGTTCGTTGATGTCATGGGAGGGGCCTTAATTTTATGCATCACGATTTTATACGGTTTTCCCCATGGATCTTGATTAACTTCGTCACACAACTCCTTCCAGTAGGATCTCTTGCTTGAGAGAATGGCTCTTCGTAGTTGTTGTCTTTTGATCTCATAGTCGAGCCTTAGTTCTTCTGTTGTGACCCTGTCGCGTCTCCGTGCTCGTTGATGCAGCCTTCGTGCTTTGAGACACTCTCGTCGGTGTTGTGAGATCGTGTCATTCCACCAGTAAACTGGTGGGCGGCTGTTGTTCTGCCGTCTCCTTGGCATGGATGCATCGCAGGACTTGACAACGCTTGTCATTACCTCTTTGGCAGTGGCTTCTGCGCTTGTTGCTATTGACAATGGTTCCTGCTCCATAACCAAGGCGAATGAATCAGCATCGAAAGCATTTTTGTTCCAATCGACTGGCTGTGACCTCGCACGACTGACACACAATCTTCGTTTGGGAGTGGTGTTGATTTCCCATATAATAGCTTGGTGGTCGCTATTAGTAAACTCCTCATCGACCCGCCACTCACAGCCCCCTTTAATTAGGTTGCTGCTAACGAATGTCACATCGATAATGGAGCTGGCTGTGCCTTTGCGATATGTGCTTACGGCTCCTGTGTTGAGGATTACCAGGTTGAGCGAAGACATGGTCTCAAGGAGAGCTCGTCCTCTCGCGCTCGTTTCCCGGCATCCCCAGTCAATTGCCCAGGCGTTGAAATCTCCTGCGATGGCGACCGATTCACGCTTCCGTACATCCTCCGCCAAGGTGTCCAAGAATAACTCGAACTCCTCGAGCTGTGCACTAGGAGGTGCATAGCAGCTATAGAAGTAAACCCCTCCCACTTTGGCTCTCACAAGCCATGGTTCGGGGGTATTTGGGAGTTGTTGGAACGGTAGTTTACCGCAAGCCCATATCGCTGCTCTGTCCGTTGTGTCATTTACCCAGGAAAGGGTGTCGAAGTTTTTGTACTGCTCGCAGATTATGGCTACGTCGCAATCCAATTCTCGCACCCGCTGTACCAGTAGGTCTTGGGCTGCTTCGCAATGATTGAGGTTGAGTTGCAGTACTTTCATTTACGGGCTTGTGCTGCTCTCATCGCCTGTTGGTGGATCGGACATTTCCAACTACCCGGAACGTGCCGGCAGTCTGACCTACTATCTTTCTCTTTGCAGAGTAGGCACTTGGCAGGTTTTTTTTTTTTTTTTTTTTTTTTATCCGAAGAGGGGGGAAATACATTCCGTACTTAGCTAGCACGTGCTAGCCGTCGTGCGGGACTCCCGATGCAATGACTTCAAAGCAAGAGTAAATCGTTGCATTGAAACCAGTATACCGTATACCCGCTAAAACCCTAACCTCTTTCTCCTACAACCATGGTCCCCTGCGGCACTCTTTGTCAATACTACTTCGCAAGGGTGGTTCATTGCAGATGTTTACTGCCCTTCCATTGAAAGCTTCTAAAGCCTACTCCTCGAACGTATCGCGGAGTTCTTTGAGGATAGTCTCCGCGTAATCTGATACCAAGTTCCAGGCTTGGGGGCCCTTCAGCATGGCTTCTACTAATTGTTCTGGGACGATATTAGTCTCCAGAATCCTCTCCACTTCAGCACGTTGATCCTGAAACCGGGGGCAGGAGAAGAACACGTGTTCCGCGTCCTCAATCACGTCCGTACAGTGTGGGCAGTTTGGGGAGTTTGCCCTCCTGAACCTGTGCAGGTATGCTCGAAAGCATCCATGTCCAGTTAGGAGTTGAGTGATGTAGAACCCAACCTCCCCATGCTGGCGGTTGACCCAACGACTGATGTTAGGTATCAATCGATATGTCCACCGGCCTTTAGTAGAGCTGTCCCACCTCTCCTGCCATTGCCCTAGACTCGTGGCTCTTTCATCGCTGTTTCCTGTCGGTTGGTCTTTTTCTAACTTTCTGCGATAAAGCCGTCCCCTTTCTGCAGCCAGGATGTCGATTGGCAGGGTAGAGGCAATCACACTCACCGCCTCGTAAGACACAGTGCGGTAGGATGATGCCACTCGAATCGCTGAGAGCCGCTGGACTGATTTCATTTTCCGGCGGTACGATGGTAGCTCGAGCGATTTCTCCCATACCGGTGCCCCGTACAACAAAACAGAAGTAGTTACTGTTGCCAGTAGCTGTCTTCTCATCTGTCTAGGGCCTCCGACATTAGGCATTATTCTAGATAATGCCCCCTGTACCCCAGCTGCTTTCTTGCTGGCCGCGATTATGTGCTCTTTGAAGTTGAGCCGTGTGTCCAGGAGCACCCCCAAATAGCTGATGAAGGGCTGCGACTGTATGTAGGTGTCGCCTATTTTGAGGGTGATGGTTTCCCTTGCCTTTCGACTGCTAACAAGAAGTGTTTCGGTCTTTTGTTCTGCTAAACTCAAGTCCGCTGCGAGCATCCAATGCTGAATTGTGGCTATAGCGAATGAGAAGGTTGTTTGTATCTCCTCTATGTGCTTGCGCACTATGATCAATGCCACATCATCGGCGAATGCCACTAGCCTGACGCCCTCAGGCAGACCGAGCAGGAGCAGGTCGTTGTACATTACGTTCCATAAGAGGGGGCCAAGAACAGAGCCCTGAGGTACACCTCCTGTGATCTTATAGTCTACTTGCCCATTTTCAGTTTGGTACAACAAGATGCGGTCCTTGAAATACGCTGAAACCATTCTGCGCAAGTACTGCGGAACTTCCATCCTGGCAAGAGCCTCCAAAATGCGGTCCCAGCGGGCCGAGTTAAAGGCGTTCTTGATATCCAGGGTGGCTATTAGACAGTACTTTTTTCCACCTCTTCTCCATCTCTTTCCCGAGATAGCCTCTCTGGCGATGTTGGTAACGAGTTTCACGGCATCGATGGTTGATCTCCCCTTTCTGAACCCGAATTGGTTGGTGGAAAGTTTCGGCTCAACGTAGGGCTCCAGCCTATCTGCTATTATCCTTTCAAGGAGTTTTCCCGCAGAGTCCAACATACAGAGGGGACGATATGATGACGGTTCGTCGGGAGGTTTCTTTCCCCCTTTAGGGAGGAGCACAAGCCTCTGCTTTTTCCACTTAGTCGGGAAAACCCTCTGCTTTAGGCAGGTCTCATACATGTGTAGAAACATGTCAGGCCTATTGGCTATGGCGCATTTTAGCGCGATGTTAGGTATGCCATCTGGACCGGGAGCCTTGCCGTTTTAAAGCCGGTTGCACGCGCCCATCAGCTCATTCATAGTCACTGATGGTATATCTTCGTCCCTCACCTGCCACGAAGGATAAGCGGGTAACTCAGGCTTCGCAGGAAACAAGTGAGTGACAATGCGGTGCAATGATTCGGGGCAGTTCGTTGATGTCATGGGAGGGGCCTTAATTTTATGCATCACGATTTTATACGGTTTTCCCCATGGATCTTGATTAACTTCGTCACACAACTCCTTCCAGTAGGATCTCTTGCTTGAGAGAATGGCTCTTCGTAGTTGTTGCCTTGTGATCTCATAGTCGAGCCTTAGTTCTTCTGTTGTGACCCTGTCGCGTCTTCGTGCTCGTTGATGCAGCCTTCGTGCTTTGAGACACTCTCGTCGGTGTTGTGAGATCGTGTCATTCCACCAGTAAACTGGTGGGCGGCTGTTGTTCTGCCGTCTCCTTGGCATGGATGCATCGCAGGACTTGACAACGCTTGTCATTACCTCTTTGGCAGTGGCTTCTGCGCTTGTTGCTATTGACAATGGTTCCTGCTCCATAACCAAGGCGAATGAATCAGCATCGAAAGCATTTTTGTTCCAATCGACTGGCTGTGACCTCGCACGACTGACACACAATCTTCGTTTGGGAGTGGTGTTGATTTCCCATATAATAGCTTGGTGGTCGCTATTAGTAAACTCCTCATCGACCCGCCACTCACAGCCCCCTTTAATTAGGTTGCTGCTAACGAAAGTCACATCAATAATGGAGCTGGCTGTGCCTTTGCGATATGTGCTTACGTCTCCTGTGTTGAGGAGTACCAGGTTGAGCGAAGACATGGTCTCAAGGAGAGCTCGTCCTCTCGCGCTCGTTTCCCGGCATCCCCAGTTAATTGCCCAGGCGTTGAAATCTCCTGCGATGGCGACCGATTCACGCTTCCGTACATCCTCCGCCAAGGTGTCCAAGAATAACTCGAACTCCTCGAGCTGTGCACTAGGAGGTGCATAGCAGCTATAGAAGTGAACCCCTCCCACTTTGGCTCTCACAAGCCATGGTTCGGGGGTATTTGGGAGTTGTTGGAACGGAAGTTTACCGCAAGCCCATATCGCTGCTCTGTCCGTTGTGTCATTTACCCAGGACAGGGTGTCGAAGTTTTTGTACTGCTCGCAGATTATGGCTACGTCGCAATCCAATTCCCGCACCCGCTGTACCAGTAGGTCTTGGGCTGCTTCGCAATGGTTGAGGTTGAGTTGCAGTACTTTCATTTACGGGCTTGTGCTGCTCTCATCGCCTGTTGGTAGATCGGACATTTCCAACTACCCGCAACGTGCCGGCAGTCTGACCTACTATCTTTCTCTTTGCAGAGTAAGCACTTGGCAGGTTGTTGACAAGCCGAGGCATTGTGACCAGCGCCTTCGCATCTGTGACAACAACTGCTTCGGTCAGTCTTGCCTCTGCACGCCTGGGCGTTGTGCCCAAAGTGCCAGCATTTGAAGCACCGTCGAAGGCTGATCCTCTCGCGAACACGTACTGTGCCCCACGCAAGTTTCAGCATTCCAAGTGCGATGGCTTTCTTGGCCTGGACCTCTGGGAGACAAACAACTGCCGTTTGTGTTGATCTATATGCCCGTCGAAGTGATTTCACTGCCTCCTCAGTGATCTCTGCCAGGCCGTCGATATTATCTTTGAGCAGGTTTACTACGTCTTCCTTGGTACTGATCTCGTCCAAGTCTTTAATTTCAATCTCGATTTGCGGTATTCGAGATTGTACAGTGGCCCCGCTTGGGAGCTTATTCTTGATGGCGTTACAATAGCGCTCCATCTCCTGAGCGTCTGCCTTGGCGAATAACAGAAGTAGATCTCCCTTAGCTGTTCTTCGGATCTTATTGACTTTTTTGCCTATATCCTGCAGGGTTAGATCATTTTTGATACCTCGCAAGATATCTGCATGGGAGCTCTTCTCGCCTTTCTTTATAAGCAGCGTACAATGTGGCGCTGGTTTTTGCTTATTGGTCCTCGGGGCCTTTTTCCTCTTTACCACTTGCCAGTCAGTCGACTGGTTTGCAGGTTGGTTTTTGGTCTGCGGTTTAAACTTGGATTTTAATCCATTGTTTCTCTCCGCTTCTGAATTGACCACCCTACTTGTTGTTCCCTGGGTGGTTTGCCCGATGTTCTGGCGACCTTCCTTACCGGGCTTTAGCTTGCTAGCTAGCACCGGTTTAAGAGTTTTAAGTGGTGGTGCCTTACTTGATGAGGCTACTGAAGGCGAGACCTTCGGTGGCGAGGTCCTTGCTACAGAAGCTACGTTTATTGAAGCCGCCTGCTTTGGGGCCGCCGGTGTTGATGCAGCCGGTTTTGAGTTAGCTGCTTTTGAGGCAGCCGCTTTTGGGACCTCCTTTTGCTGTCCACCTTGTGTCTGAGTGTTTGACACCTTTACTGGCGATGTCTGTGTTGTAGCAGGTTTCGCTACAGGAGGTGGCCGTGTCGTTGACGTCTGATATTTGTCATATTCTGACTTAATGGCGTGTGCTAGTTTCTTGATCTCATGATGTACATTGTGCCTAGGCCCAATGAACTTCAAGAGCTCATCGATCTTTGCTCCTAATTTGTTTGGAGCGCCACTCTCATTTGTTGCCCTTTGTTGGACGTCAACTCCACTATTCGCCTTTTGAAGGACTTGGCTGGATAGTGTCTTGCTGCCAGCTCTAGTTGTAATGGTCGACGTTGTACCATTACTAGTGTTCTTCTTCTTGTCACTATGTGACGGAACCAGTGATAATTCGCTCCCCCCAGAATCCGTGGAGCGTGCACCGGCCACCGAGGCTTTCACTCGTGCGTGCATGTGTGTGTGTGTGTGTATGTGTGTGTGTGTTTTTTTTCCGAAGAGGGGGGAAATACATTCCGTACTTAGCTAGCACGTGCTGGCCGTCGTGCGGGACTCCCGATGCAATGACTTCAAAGCAAGAGTAAATCGTTGCATCGAAACCAGTACACCGTATACCCGCTAAAACCCTAACCTCTTTCTCCTACAACCATGGTCCCCTGCGGCACTCTCAGTCAATACTACTTCGCAAGGGTGGTTCAATGCAGATGTTTACTGCTCTTACATTGAAAGCCTCTAAAGCCTACTCCTCAAATGTATTGCGGAGTTCTCTGAGGAACTTCCATCCTGGCAAGAGCCTCCAAAATGCGGTCCCAGCGGGCCGAGTTAAAGGCGTTCTTGATATCCAGAGTGGCTATTAGACAGTACTTTTTTCCACCTCTTCTCCATCTCTTTCCCGAGATAGCCTCTCTGGCGATTTTGGTAACGAGTGTCACGGCATCGATGGTTGATCTCCCCTTTCTGAACCCGAATTGGTTGGTGGAAAGTTTCGGCTCAACGTAGGGCTCCAGCCTATCTGCTATTATCCTTTCCAGGAGTTTTCCCGCAGAGTCCAACATACAGAGGGGACGATATGATGACGGTTCGTCTGGAGGTTTCTTTCCCCCTTTAGGTAGGAGCACAAGCCTCTGCTTTCTCCACTTAGTCGGGAAAACCCCCTGCTTTAGGCAGGTCTCATACATGTGTAGAAACATGTCAGGCCTATTGGCTATGGCGCATTTTAGCGCGATGTTAGGTATGCCGTCTGGACCGGGAGCCTTACCGTTTTGGAGCTGGTTGCACGCGCCCATCAGCTCATTCATAGTCACTGATGGTATACAAGTGAGTGACAATGCGGTGCAATGATTCAGGGCAGTTCGTTGATGTAATGGGGGGGCCTTGATTTTATGCATCACGATTTTATACGGTTTTCCCCATGGATCTTGGTCAACTTCGTCACACAACTCCTTACAGTAGGATCTCTTGCTTGAGAGAATGGCTCTTCGTAGTTGTTGTCTTTTGATCTCATAGTCGAGCCTTAGTTCTACTGTTGTGACCCTGTCGCGTCTCCGTGCTCGTTGATGCAGCCTTCGTGCTTTGAGACACTCTCGTCGGTGTTGCGAGATCGTGTCGTTCCACCAGTAAACTGGTGGGCGGCTGTTGTTCTGCCGTCTCCTTGGCATGAAAGCATCGCAGGGCTTGACAACGCTTGTCATTACCTCTTTGGCTGTGGCTTCTGCGCTTGTTGCTATTGACAATGGTTCCTGCTCCATAACCAAGGCGAATGAATCAGCATCGAAAGCATTTTTGTTCCAACCGACTGGCTGTGACCTCGCACGACTGACACACAATCTTTGTTTGGGAGTGGTGTTGATTTCCCAAATAATAGCTTTGTGGTCGCTATTAGTAAACTCCTCATCGACCCGCCACTCACAGCCCCCTTTAATTAGGTTGCTGCTAACGAATGTCACGTCGATAATGGAGCTGGCAGTGCCTTTGCGATATGTGCTTACGGCTCCTGTGTTGAGGAGTACCAGGTTGAGCGAAGACATGGTCTCAAGGAGAGCTCGTCCTCTCGCGCTCGTTTCCCGGCATCCCCAATCAATTGTCCAGGCGTTGAAATCACCTGCGATGGCGACCGAATCACGCTTCCGTACATCCTCCGCCAAGGTGTCCAAGAATAACTAGAACTCCTCGAGCTGTGCACTAGGAGGTGCATAGCAGCTATAGAAGTGAACCCCTCCCACTTTGGCTCTCACAAGCCATGTTTCGGGGGTATTTGGGAGTTGTTGGAACGGAAGTTTACCGCAAGCCCATATCGCTGCTCTGTCCGTTGTGTCATTTACCCAGGACAGGGTGTCGAAGTTTTTGTACTGCTCGCAGATTATGGCTACGTCGCAATCCAATTCCCGCACCCGCTGTACCAGTAGGTCTTGGGCTGCTTCGCAATGGTTGAGGTTGAGTTGCAGTACTTTCATTTACGGGCTTGTGCTGCTCTCATCGCCTGTTGGTAGATCGGACATTTCCAACTACCCGTAACGTGCCGGCAGTCTGACCTACTATCTTTCTCTTTGCAGAGTAAGCACTTGGCAGGTTATTGACAAGCCGAGGCATTGTGACCAGAGCCTCCGCATCTGTGACAACAACTGCTTCGGTCAGTCTTGCCTCTGCACGCCTGGGCGTTGTGCCCAAAGTGCCAGCATTTGAAGCACCGTCGAAGGCTGATCCTCTCGCGAACACGTACTGTGCCCCAAGCAAGTTTCAGCTTTCCAAGTGCGATGGATTTCTTGGCCTGGACCTCTGGGAGACAAACAACTGCCGTTTGTGTTGATCTATATGCCCGTCGAAGTGATTTCACTGCCTCCTCAGTGATCTCTGCCAGGCCGTCGATATTATCTTTGAGCAGCTTTACCACGTCTTCCTTGGTACTGATCTCATCCAGGTCTTTAATTTCAATCTCGATTTGCGGTATTCGAGATTGTACAGTGGCCCCGCTTGAAAGCTTATTCTTGATGGCGTTACAATAGCGCTCCATCTCCTGAGCGTCTGCCTTCCCGAATAACAAAAGGAGATCTCCCTTAGCTGTTCGTCGGATCTTATTGACTTTTTTGCCTATATCCTGCAAGGTGGGATCATTTTTGATACCTCGCAAGATATCTGCATGGGAGCTCTTCTCGCCTTTCTTTATAAGCAGCGTACAATGTGGCGCTGGTTTTTGCTTATTGGTCCTCGGGGCCTTTTTCCTCTTTACCACTTGCCAGTCAGTCAACTGGTTTGAAGGTTGGTTTTTGGTCTGCGGTTTAAACTTGGATTTTAATCCATTGTTTCTCTCCGCTTCTGAATTGACCACCCTACTTGTTGTTGCCTGGGTGGTTTGCCCGATGTTCTGGCAACCTTCTTTACCGGGCTTTAGCTTGCTAGCTAGCACCGGTTTAAAAGTTTTAAGTGGTGGTGCCTTACTTGATGAGGCTACTGAAGGCGAGGCCTTCGGTGGCGAGGTCCTTGCTACAGAGGCTACTTTTATTAAAGTCGCCTGCTTTGGGGCCGCTGGTGTTGATGCTGCCGGTTTTGAGTTAGCTGCTTTTGAGGCAGCCGCTTTTGGGACCTCCTTCTGCTTTTCACCTTGTGTCTGAGTGTTTGACACCTTTACTGGCGATGTCTGTGTTGTAGCAGGTTTCGCTACAGGAGGTGGCCGCGTCGTTGACGTCTGATATTTGTCATATTCTGATTTAATGGCGTGTGCCAGTTTCTTGATCTCATGATGTACATTGTGCCTAGGCCCAATGAACCTCAAGAGCTCATCGATCTTTGCTCCTAATTTGTTTGGAGCGCCACTCTCATTTGTTGCCCTTTGGGGGACGTCAACTCCACTATTTGCCGTTTGGAGGACTTGGCTGGATAGTGTCTTGCTGCCAGCTCTAGTTTTAATGGTCGATGTTGTACCATTGCTAGTGTTCTTCTTCTTCTTGTCTCTATGTGACGGAACCAGTGATAATTCGCTCCCCCCAGAATCCGTGGAGCGTGCACCGGCCACCGAGGCTTTCACTCGAACGGAACCGGTGGCGGGATTATCCTCTGCAGAGGTACCCACCTGGGGTATTAAGTTCACCTTATCACCCATATCCATAAATGGTTTATTTTCGGGGTTCCTTCCCCTATCTGATTTTGGTCCGCCCTGAGGAAATCCTCAGTACTCCCCATTGCTGGAGAGCGTCCCCCTATCCGCCACCTGGGGAAGCGCCCGGTAGTGGACCAGCAACCACCGGGTGTGTGTGTGTGTACATTGTGTGTGTGTGTGCGGGACTGTGCAATGTGTTAAATCGCATTGAAGCCAGTATAACGCGTAAAACCCTAACCTCTTTCTCCTACAACCATGCGCGGCACTGCAATACTACTTCGTGGTTCATTGCAGATGTTAACTGCTCTTACATTGAAAGCCTCTAAAGTACTCCTCGAAGTATTGCGGAGGTCTTTGAGGATAGTGCGTAATCTGATACCAAGTTCCAGGCTTGCGGGCCCTTCAACATGGCTTCTACTAATTGTTTATTAGTCTCCAGAATCCTCTCCACTTCGGCACGTTGATGAAACCGGGGGCAGGAGAAGAACACGTGTTCCGCGTCCTCTATCACGTGTGTGCTCGAAAGCAACCATGTCCAGTCAGGAGTTGAGTGATGTAAAACCCAACCTCCCCATGCTGGCGGTTGACCCAACGACTGATGTTAGTGATATGTCATTTTGTAGAGCTGTCCCACCTCTCCTGCCATTGCCCTAGACTTGGCCCTTTCATCGAACTTTCTGCGGTAAAGCCGTCCCCTTTCTGCAGCCAGGATGTCGATAGGGTAGAGGCAGCCGCACAGTGCGGTAGGATGATGCCACTCGAATCGCTGAGAGCCGCTGGACTGATTCCATTTTCCGGTACGATGGTAATTTCTCCATACCGGTTACAACAAAACAGAAGTCTGTTGCCAGCATCTGTCTAGGGCCTCCGACATTTTATTCTAGATAATGCCCCTGTACTTTTCTTGCTGGCCGCGATTATGAAGTTGAGCCGTGTGTCCAGGAGCACCCCCAAATAGCTGACTCTGTATGTAGGTGTCGCCTATTTTGAGGGTGATGGTTCCCTTGCCTTTCGACTGCTACAAGAAGTAATCCGCTGAGAGCATTGCTGAATAGCGAATGAGAAGGTTGTTTGTATCTCCTCTATGTGCTTGCGCACTATGATCAATTATCGGCGAATGCCACTAGAAGGCAGACCGAGCAGGAGCAGGTTCATATTGCACCTCCTCTTATAGGACTTGTTGTTTGGTACAATAAGATGCGGTCCTTGAAATACGCTGAGCATACTAGGAACTATCCTGGCAAGAGCCTAAAATGCGGTCCCAGCGGGCCGAGTTAAAGGCGTTCTTGATATCCAGATTTATATCTCTTTCCGCGTGCGTGCGTGCGTGCGTGAATGAGCGAATCACTTTTGTTTTCAATTTTCTAATTTACAATTACAAATATTGATCTCCAGGATCTTCCTGAGAAATAGCACACTCCTCTTTTTTTATTGCAGCATTTATAACTTTTGTTATTTTTTGCGAAACTTGAACACGTTAACCGCAATTATCAGTGAGTGAAGTTGAATTTAATCAATCAATAACAATTTTAAGTATTTATATTTCAAAATATTTGTATATACTTCATAATATACAGGGTTCCTAAAACGAGGGGGAACATTAGGAGACTTAGGGAAATCAAACGTGTTAAAGATGGAACGATGCGTACTAGGCGCGTCACAAAGTTATAAAATAGAAATGAAAACATCAGGAAACAAACAAGAATCAATTGTATAATTCATTCTAAAAAAATACCAATGCATTTAATATATCAAAGTTAAAGAGAACCTTCTGTATATCCGTAAAGTAACATTCCATTGATATATTGGAATGTATACGCGTAAATTGTGTGCATTTTCAATATTCCAAAATAAAGTAAAATATTAATAATTACAGAAATACTTAGTCATTATCTGAAAGTTACTATACGATTTTGATGTAAAATGGTTACGAGCAATATGATGACGGGGTTATTTTTTTTTAATTTACTGTAGTTTTTGAGTAAAATGCCCCCTCCCCCCTTTTTGAGGGGGTTTTATGGAGATGTCTCTCTTATTGCACGTTTGCGGCAAAAACTAATTGCAGATTCGTAATCAGCACGGTCAAAAACATAAATGTTCTGTGTTAGTTTGCTGCCACCTCATTTTGCAGGTTCAGGCAAAATTTCAATGGACTAGAAGGTCAGATTTTGGTCGAAGGCGATTGTTTGGCCTTAGCCTTAACCTTCGGCCGAAGCCGCCCGAAGCCGAAAGTTTCGCTTTAGTAAGAAATTTAATAATACCGGCTAAAACCAGAACAATATGATTGTAAATTGTGAAGGACTTAGTATGATGCATGAGATAGAAACAAAAGAAATATAAGTAAGATTATATGTATATCTTTGTTACATGAAGTAGGTAAAAGTCCTTAACATGACAACTAAATATAAACCTGTAAGGAATGCACTTTAGATATATGCCCAGGAAATTGTTTTCTGTTACAAAAAAACTTCACAGGTGTTTGGCTGGTTTTTCTTGAAGAAGATATATTGTATAATACATATAAAAGTGTTGCTAACTATATATTTTTTAAAAACTTATAGGTAGTAGTAATTCTTTGCAAAAAATCCTAATTTTGACAGTTTTGGTAATTTTTCAGCAACAGACTTAAAAAAACTTTAACAATTTAGTCTCATTTGGTTATTTAGTGAGGAATTTTTCCGAAAAAAATTCTATCGTGCATAGCTGTTGTTTATTATTTTGAGCTTCGAAACCTTAGCAGAAAGTATAACTGTTATGACATAACTGATCAAATGTTCAATTTTGTTGCAAAGGCAATTTTTTCGGGAGTATTTCATTTTTTATAGTGCTCCCATTTTGCGACAATATATTTTTTAACATATTGATTATCACATCTTTAGAATCGGAAACTAAAAAAAATCATGACGCATTCTGCTGAAAGATTTTATACACCCTTTCACATTGTTAAAAAGTAATTTATGTTGCATACAGAATACTTTGTGGTTGCATACTGGGAGCAATGTAAATATCACGTAACATGAAATGCTTTCGAAAATACTATATTTGAGAGTAAAAAGCAACCATGAAATTGAATTTTTGAACAATTGTCATATAAGTTTCAATGATCTAACATTTTTGTAAACAACAGCTATAGACGATTGAAAAATTATATAAAAGAGTTAGTTTAGAAACTTTTTTT
Organism: Octodonta nipae; assembly: GCA_034190945.1. NCBI lineage: Eukaryota > Metazoa > Arthropoda > Insecta > Coleoptera > Chrysomelidae > Octodonta > Octodonta nipae. The sequence goes on from CM067219.1 coordinate 38,922,918, forward strand.
TAATTCTGCAGCGGAAAAATCACTGCAAAATTTAAAAATTTGAAACTTTAAACACTTTTTAATTAAGAAATAAAAATTGATAACAACACTTATGTTATTCACTGTACTTCTTCAAGAAAAATCAGTCAGGCACCTGAGAATTTAAAAAATGTTAAGTTGCCTACTGTACAAAGTCGTATATGACGGAAAACTGTGGAATCTTCGGTATGTCACAGATGCACAAACACAAAGTTTTGTTCCCTAACACGAAACCAGGCCATCGTAACTCACTTATACCCATAATCGACAATTTCAAGCGTTTAGTGTCCTGTCAGGCAGGATAAAGGTTTCTAACATTTTATGTGTCTATCCGTACATTGATTTTGATATTTTAAGTCGGGGGTTTCTAGCACCCCTTGCCAATAATGGGCTGCCCAGAACTAGTGGCCGTGACTTTTGTTTTCCTAGCCATAGCAATATCCTGGGTAAATGTTAACAGTGTGGTTTTCCGTCTGCTTCACTGTTTTGAATTTAGCGCATTTAACATGAGAACAGAAAAAGTGAAATGGAAACCTATCAGTGGGATATGCGCTGTTTCCAGCCGCCTACTCCGGGTTTAATGCTGCATTCGTGTTGGTATTTGAAATTCCACCTACCAATCATATATGAGAGGCATTCCCCTATCCGCCACCTGGGATGTGTCATCTAGGGATTAGAAATCCCCCAAGGGTCGTTCCCGACTGTATACACAAATCAACTATGCTCCTGTGTAAGTGAATAAGGAATTCTGATTTAATAAACTGTGCTCATAGAAATATACATATATTGGAAACAAATATGCAAATATAACAAAATAAACACTCCTTTTTCAGCAAAATATAAATACATCCAAATAAGGCACCTCTTGTTTCTAGAAGATACATAATACAAATAATATAATTAATAAATAAAATACAGAACATTAACAATAGATCTCATAATGCATACTGATTGTATATAGGTAATAAAATACCACTGTAAAATATTCAATAAAAAATTAGTCAGCTTGTAAGAGATTTCTTAATTCCTCATAGGTACCACGAAGAGCATCAATGAAATCAGATCCATGTTGATATGGTGGATAGCATGTTACCAACACACCCAATTCATCATCTTTTATAATATACCTACAAGTACGACAATACTAATTATTAAAGAAAACCTAATATGAACGTATTTCTTTAACGTCCAAAATTTAGAGATATTGGATGGTGAACCATATACATGATCTTTTTATAATATCTATGAGCACTTTAGATATTTTAATGAAACACTGGACACAACGACTATGATGTGCTGAAAGAGGCTATAACTTGAAAATTAATGTAAAAAAGTATGATTTAAACAACTATTAAATGAATGTTTAACAATGTACTAACAATGAACAACAAATTGAAATAATTAAAGGAAACTAGTAATATATTAAATTAAATGCCCTGCCCTTCAATCTGTTTGACAAATCATCTCGCAGAACTAATTAATACGGTTTCGCAAATCTTCAACTTTTACCAATTCCTTTAGCTACATCATAAGAAAACATCTAGCGGATTAAAGTCCGGGGATCGAGGTGGCCAAGTTTCAGGACAACCCCTATCCATTTATCAGGATATACTATTTATGCATGTACCAAATGTTTTGTCTAATTCTAATGTATAGATCTTTTAACAAAGCGGGTAGTTCTATCTTTAAAACTGATGGTATACTTCGCCAGTTAATCTTTCATTGGATGATTACTGTGAAAATTTATAATCGATTCTCTGAAAAAATTTGCATCAGTAAATAAAACAATTAAATTGGGACTAACATCAAGCCTGAGAGAAAGTCACTGCAATACCGTAAACGTCGGGGGTAATTTATGTCCAGATGACCTTTGGTAATCCCATTATTTATTTCGGTCAGGATAGCTGGTACCATTTTCTTTGAGACTACCGGTTGGGACTTGGTTTCTCGGTTGTCAGTGCTTTCCCAAATTCTCTTTAACATTTCATTTTCTACTCTTAGAGTCCCAGTGTGGCCATAACGATTTCAGGACGCCCGAGTATCTAGCTATCTAGTCCCATCGTGGTCTGGGATTGGTTCAATGTCTGGATCAGCCATTTGTTCCTGGATGCAGTGTTCCGTTGTGCAGTCTTCATTTGCCTGCACTCGAATCTGTCGGATGGAGATAGCTTCTCGCTGTTCCATCTTCAGACAAAGTCCGCATTCTGCTTTATTATTGTGCAAACGGCCGGTACGGTGTTCCACCTTGAAATCGTATTGCTGTAATTTCTCCATCCACCGGGCCAGTGGTCCTTCCGGTGTCTATATGTCCAACAACCATTTGAGGTCGGCATGATCTGTTCTGATTAGGAAATGATGACCATAGAGATATTTGTGGATATGGTCTACAGCTCTGATTATTGCAAAAAGTTCTGTTCTGGTGACACAATAATTCCTTTCCGATTTTGAGAATTCACGGCTGTAGTACTCGATCACCCTCTCTTTACCATCTTGCACCTGGGATAGGATGGCCCCCAAACCTGTGTTGTTGGCGTAGGTGTCTAAGATGAACTTGCCGACTGTATAGGGAATGCTAGGATTGGGCTGGAACATAGTGCCGCCTTCAGTCGTCTGAATGATGTCTCGCAATCCGGATTCTAAGGATTTAAAGGTGCGGCAATGGTGGCAAATCCCTCAACAAACCGTCTGTAGTACGAACAGAGACCCAAAAAGCTTCGTAGTTCATGCTTGTCTCTCGGGACCGGCCAATCACGAATGACTGCTATCTTGTCTTCATTTGTGCGGATTCCTGACTTGGAAACGATCTGGCCCAAAAACTCTACTTCTTTTTGAAACATTGAATAGTTTTTCGGGTTGAGTTTCAGGTTAGAATTCTTAATTCTGGAAAATACTTCGCCCAGGTTCTTCAGATGGTCGTCGAATGTGTGACCCATGACCAGAATGTCGTCGAGGTATACTAAGCATGTTCTCCATGTCAACTCACTAAATACATATTCCATTAGCCTCTCAAATGTAGCGGGCGCATAACATAACCCAAAGGACTTTTCTCTGTCGTTTTCATGTAGTCCAACCTGACAATATCCAGTCTTTAGGTCTAGTGTGGAGAACCAACGGAACTCTGCTAGTGTGGTCAGAGTGTCATCAATTCGGAGGAGTGGTCTTTCTTCGTAACATTGTTCAATTTTCTGTAATTCACGCAAAATCGGGTGGTTATATCCTTTATTTTAAATAACACAACGGGAGCAGACCATGGGCTGATGGATAGCTCAATAACTCCATTTTGTAACATGGACTGGATGTTTTCCTCAACTTCCTGTTGTTGCCCTGATGGGTTGAGCCTTTCCGGTATCTATTTGGGGCTGGATGATATACGACAGGTAGTTCCATTTTGATTGTTAAAAATTTGTTAGCGATTTGCGATAAATTGCTTGGCTTTCTTCTGTTCCTCTACTGTAAGGTGTGTCAAATAGTCAGCAAACTGTTGTAGAAACTCTTTACTGGGTCCTGTCTCCTTCACCGATGTCTGGTACACTTCTTCGCAATTGGTGATAGTGTCTACTGGGTGGAATCAAGCTATTTCTTGACTATTGGCAATACGGATGTCATTGTTGGACATATTCAAGACTTTAATTGGTATGTTTCGTCCGGTTTTAACGATAGCCCGTCCAACTAAGTAGTCATGAGCTGAATGTACGGGCTCCACCATTCCAACGCAGCTCCCAGCATTGCATTCTAGCTACTCATGAATAATTTGTCCCGTTCGACCGTGAATTTTGGTTGAGGATTTGGTTACAATTTTTATGGTCGCTGAACTGTTGACGGGCCCTGTGTATACAAATTCCTCATTTAGGAAACGAAGAACATCGTATCTCGGGTCGAACATAAATCCATGTTGGATGATTAGGTCCATACCAAGTATAAAATCGTCCTCAATATCCGCTAGCAGGACCCTATGCTGGATTCTGTTGTCCCTCATCTGCAATACTATATGTGCCTCACCCTGTATTGACATGGACTCGCCGGTGACAGTTCTTAGCTGGAAGCTGTTGTTAATTGGCAGGCTTTTCGATGACCTCAAAACTCTGGGCCTGGCAATGGAAACAGGGGCGCCGGTGTCAAACGAGATGGTGATTGCGCTGCCATTTATGGTACCCTTGATGACTAGGCTGCTGCTATTTCAGCAAAATCTCCGGATAGAAACTGTCCTGGGAGCTAGTGGAGGGTTAATAAACATTCGCCCCATATGCTGTCTGGTTGACGGTTCCTGGACATGTGGTTGTCTTGTTGGTTATCCCTGATCGGGATCATTCAGATAACCTTACTCTGCATTCACGTTGACAGTCCACAACGGTAACACGCTCTTCTGGTGTCAGTTCTTTCTGACTGTTCCAGTAGTTTGCTTATACCAGTCAACAATGCCTGAAGGGATGGTCTTGGCTGAAGGAAACTGCTCGTACCCTCGGTTTGGTCATGTTTATGACGACCTCTACTTCCAAAGCTCGGAGCAAAGCTTCATTACTCTTCTTGATGCTACTAAGTCTTATATTTCTTTGCACTTCAACCTCTCTGATACCGTTTATGAAACTCTGAGTGGCCAATCTTGTAGTTTCCTTTGGTAGATATGGGTAGTACATGTGAACTAATCGTCTAATCTCTGCTTCGAATTCTTGTAGACTCTCTCCGGATTTGCCATTTGCCTCCCTGCAAAGCTTGTTGCATTTTTTAAATTTGTTTCCTTTTGTTTTGGATAACAATTTTATCCGGTACTTCACTTTGTACTGTGTTTTTAACTGAACTGATTTCAACTTTTACCTGGCTTTGGATATGGATATGGATGTCATCTACTTTGGTTTCAAGAGTATCCACGGTATTTTTTTAGGAACTTAATGTCATCGTTTATCTCTTTTATGTCTGACTCCACTATTTGCATTCCCTGATTAACTGGTTCATTAACCTGCATAACTATTTGCTTTAATTGTTCAAATTGCTGTTGTCTTTTTAATTCATCAGTCTGTCTCTTATCCTATAATATTTTAAATTCATTTTGTCTCTTTAATTCAAAGTCTTCTTGTTTTTCTTCAAATTTCGAAAATAGCCTTATATTAAATTTTGTTCTTCACTTTTCATCGTAGAAACAAGGTTTTTTTTGTTCACTTTTCATTGTAGAGACAAGGTTTTGTTGTTCACTTTTCATCGTAGACACAAGGTTTAGTTGCTTATCATCTATGTTAGTGACAAGATTTTCTAACTTAACTTTAAGTTTCTCATCATAAGATTACACTAACCTTTGTTGGGTTTCCTTTTGATGTTCTTTCTCTTTTTGTCACAGTTTTCCAGCATCTGAGTTATTTTTTTGTCTAGTTTATCAATAACCTGTTTGAATGTTTTTTTGTTAGTCTCGTCCATTTTTGCCATACTTCCAGTTGTAGCCATAAATTAATTTAAATGTTTACTTCGACATCAAATTGTACAAAATTTCGTGGGATCAAAATTAAATTTACACAGATATTCACGTTCACTTTCTATGACTTTATTTACACTAAAATAAATCCACTATTTATTTACTGCAGCTGATTTCTATCGATACAATTCACAAGGCAATATAAACTAAAATAAACTACTCAACATGTACGAATGTCCTTTTTATAATCAATTTAGAAAAGACTCGAGTGCCAAAATTATTTCTTTGTTTTGTCCAAGCGTTCTTCACGAAACTTCTCGTGGTCGATGTTTTTTGCACCCATCGAAGGTTCAGTCCCCTTTTTTATTATCTCAGCCGGTTGTATGTTTATGTTTTGTTTTGGTCGGAATGATTAATGTAGAAGGTTTGTTAATTTTTTCATTGGCCGTGTAAAAATGAATTATATAACAATATCATTATCATAACATTTAATGTAACAATTTAGTAAAGCCACCTTTGTTTAAAACCGATTTTTATTTAATTTCAGATATTAATGCAGATAAATGTTTCTTATTCTTAACGCGAAAAACTTCCTCGCGAGAAAAAGCAATGGCGAACCATATTTTTCTCTAAAAATTTTTAGTTTAAATCCCGCACGAGCGCCAGTGGAAGAACAAAAAAGAAGAGAAATGCATATAAGCAAGAAAAAAAAAACATAATGCAAGGCGCGATGTACCAAAATGCAATGAAACACAATGTATACACTGACTGCAACAATTTGTATGTGATTTTCAGTGATGTTTTCAAAAGGAGCTTGAGTTAACATTGGACACAAACAAGATATGTCAATTGTAAAGTGAGTTTGGTTTTTATTTATTTAACGAAATTTAGATTTGTCTACTCATGCAACGCCGGGGCCAGCTAATTTGGTATAGATTGCGGAAAAATGTTTACCGCTTTTTGGAAGTAATAATTAATGGCCATTTGATATCTAAAGATGTTTAATATTTGTCACTCTATTTACCATCTATCGGTTGCTTTGACTTCGATAGTAATCTACTTGTGCGTTTTCCCATTCTGAACTTTTAATCTAAATGGTGACCTTGGTTATTAAAAACGTGCTTCGTGGCAGATATTCGTTATATTTATAGTATAAACAAGTCTTACATCACTCAGCTACGCTATATCATAGCGACACAAGTAGCGTCGCCGTGCGTGGACTAACATAGCTAGAGGGAGGATGATCTCGCTGTTATTGGAATTTATATTAATCGTCCTCTTTCAACCTTTTTATGAATCAATGATCCTCAATGTGAATTACCTTAGCTTAGTCCTACTAATATTCAGTGCATGTGTAGTTGGCAAATCCGGACTTTGATGTGTCCGCTCGTTCTGTAGAAACTTAGTGCTCCCTAACCGTAATATCCTAATGTCTAATGTTTGTACAGTGTAAAGACGTTCACACTTAGAATATATATTGTTATTCAATTATTTTTCTATTGGAATGACGCCCCTTAGGTGTAGGTTGCCTGACGCATTTTTTTCTCCTAGCTTTATTCATATATTGCGTTCCTCAAACGCCTCTTCAATGTGGATTCCAATGTATCCCATTTCCAGGGCAAATGAAAGATGCTACATTCTGTTCGCTCCATCTGATTGTCAAATAATAACAGTATCTTTCAAAATATGAGCATTGCTTATCATAACTCCTATCCCTTTGTAGTTGTTAGTTCTATTTCAACTAATATTCCTTCTACATTCTATACAAAATGACTGAATCATTTCCCTGTTTGGAATCATCTACCCAGTGGGATGATGGTAATGAGAATGTTGAAAGTTATTTATTTCAATGACTCAGCTGGTAGCAACAACAGATCCAAGCTTTGAAACGCTGTGAGATCAATCAACTTTTTGACGATGAAAATCAAAGAAGAATCCAAATAATAAAATACTGTGTGTATTCATCTGTTTGGTTTAATATGTTTTACACTTGGACCTTCCAATCAACTCTTCAACCTGACTGTAGCTAGTGTAGATCTATTTCCAGGGGTTTCTACTCTTAGTATCTTAATCTGTCATCTCTGGGACATTATGTCTATAGACATAATTTACACCATTTGTCTAAGACTTTAAGGATACTCTGTCTTGTGTCAATGAGTTTACACTAAGAAGGCTCAATCCCATATTTTTTGTCGGGTTATACCTGCTCATTTCTTTCCTAAGGTTATTTCTCTTACTCTAATAGATTTATATTATAAAAATATTGAAATATTTTTCTTCGGGATTCGGTATCGTTTGCCAAGAAAAATTTTAAAATAACAATAAACAATTATAACATCACCAGAAACAAAACTGAATATACAGTACTTACCCTACACCTAACCCATCATTGACTACAGGCCCAAAACCTCCAGCAAAAATTGCAGGTGAATTTAAAGTACTAGTTGATAAAACAACATGATTCAACAAAGCATAGTTCGGGTCGTCAAAAATATTGCACAGAGAGTTCGTTTTATCGGCAAACTTCTTTAATGCAAAAAGGTGTCTGTCAAACCCTTGTCCCATTGCTGCCTCTCGCGTTAATTGACTATGGACTCGTGAACATTCAGATATCATATGTTTTAATTCAGTTACAGTGGGTTTATTTTTTGAGTTTAAAGCTAAAGTAAACGCCTAAAAATATAATTTAATTTTAGTGTGAAACAATTGTAAATTAACTTGTGTTACTTTAGTTGCTGCAGTACAAGGTCTAACAGTTTCAGTCCTACCGTGTTTGAAAGCTGCGGTACTACACGATTCGTATGTGGGAACAAATTTATTTGTCAAGCGATAATAAGCAACCTAAAAAAGAAGCAAACAGGTATTCTACAAGCTGAAGGAATATATAATTTGTTTATTTATTTTTATATGGAAATATAGCTGAACAAACCAGCTATATTTCCAAAGAGTTACATCTCAATTCACTTCATTTAGTAACAAAATACATATTCAATATGTAATTTTTAACTTTGGATGCTTATATACACAATATCATGTACAATACTTCCATTATAAAAGTTTTGAAGGACGTGTTTTTGACTCGTGTCTCAAGCTGAAATGTTCAGTTTTAGTATTATAATGTTCGTTTTTAAAGAAGTTGTTTACGAGTTGGGGCATTTTAACAAGGATGAGTGGAGAATCAAATACCAAAAGGTACTAGAGTTCCAGCAAGACTCCAACCTAATAAGAGCGTATATCCAAATTGTTAATAAAACCCAGAGCTATTAGACGAACACTGGCGGATCCAGGGGGTGTGCTATCGGGCTGAAGCTTTTTTAGTGTTTATTGTGCTAAAATCAACCTTCAGTATAGTCAAAGAGAACTGTGTGGGTTCAAACACATGTAAAAAACCTGGACAAATAGTGCCAAGACATATATAATAAAATTACGGAGAATATTGCTGACAAAAGGGAACAGAAAGAAATGCAGTGAATTAAAGAACGTTTAATTAAAGCATTGGATGAAAAATAACGTCGTTTTATTTCGATTGTGGTGTTATTGCCCAAAAAAACATAAAAATAATCAAGAATATGCCACAAACAACGTTTAAAAGACAACCAAATTCTTATTACATCAAAGGAACAAAAATAGTAAATAATTGAAATATTAAATCATAGTCGAGGTGAAAAAAAAAACAAAATTTGAATAAACTTACACGACCAGATACAAATAGAACTAAACCACATTTCGAAGTAAATAAGAAAGTAAGTACTTATTGGAGAGCATTATAAAACAAATAAATGTATAAAACATGGAAGAACTGCAACAAATATGGGAAGATCCTCAGTAGCAAATATATGTATTAACCACATTCAGAAACCACCCAAGAAACTGAAGACATTTTAAAATTAATAACAACTAGAAATTAATAAGGTCCTGACAAAAATTTTGAATCTTTTATTCACTTAAGCAAGCATATTTTGCATATTTTGTTTTGGAGTTAGGTTACTTAGGGGTCTTTTTGATAGAGGGCACTAGACACACAATAATAAATACTGGTAGCTATAATCATAGTTTATGGATATAAGTGAACTAAAACAAAGTCACCAAGACTATACACTTGTATTGAATAGTCCTTGAATGTAAATAAATATTAATAATATAGTACCCAAAACATTTTAGTTAGCAGAAATAAATGTTCAATATTACTTTTATTGTTATAAATGTACAAATTTTATAATAGTGACTTATTTTAAAAGTATACCTGAAATCCTAGTTGCATTACAGCATCTGGACTAACAGCCTGTTTCTTGCACATATTCTTCCCAACTTGATCAAAGATGAGATAATCAATGTCCAGACTTTTGCATGTTGTGGTAAATTCATTTTTTGCTTCAGTAATGGCATGTTTAAGTTTATCATTCAAGTGAAAATCTGAAAGTGGTTTATTTATATTTAACATTATATTTCACTGTACATAAATGACAAAACTTTACCCAAACGAACTACATTTTGTATATTATCATCATAAGGCTCTGTATTAGGAGTCACAAATGGATTTTCTCTAGAGTCTTTATAGATATCCTGAACATATCGTAATACTGCTACTCCATCACCCCAAGCATGCTCAAAATTAACAGCTGCATATCCATCTTTGGAAATAATAAGAGATATGGATTTGTCAAACCATCTACATGAAAGAAAAACAAAAATATTTGCATTATACAGTTTTATATCAAGTCAGACTTGATAATAAATGAGCTTGTAAAAGCTCTTAATCAGAATGGACCAAGGTTTGCATACATGGGATGTTAATTGCCTAGACTGAATATATCTTTGAAGTCAACTAATCAACCAATTGAAATTGCCAAAAAGTCAAGCTATAATATTGTGTAAATTATTTCAAACAACATTGTTCGACAATGATTCCTGATAAGGAATTGAAATGTCACATCAGATAAGTATCACACAAAATACATCCCAACATATTATATAGGAAAACTAGTTGAAAAATCCGTAGACGTACTTTCTCACAGTTAATCCTGTGGGAGAGTTTTTCTATAAGAGGGCAACTAGTGTTCTGGGCTGTTTCCATAAACTGCTCTAGATACTACACTTTGATTTTCAATTACTTATCTGTGTTTTTTCTGAAACCATTGTAAGGAGTGAAAACCCACATGAACATCCAAAATAACAATAAACAAAGGTGAAATTCTGTCTGCCATGTGCAAAAATTTTCCAAATGCATGAAGAATAGAATGGAATGAAATATGTCAATTACAACAAATGATGCCTTTTAATTACTACCAGAAATAAAATTTTATTAACTAATTCCATGCAACATTTGTTTTGCAGCCTAAAAGATTAATTTAAAATGTTATAAGTTAATCTTTTGAGTATTCTGAGAAATTTTATGCAATTTATTTCAATACATTTTCAAATACATGAATGAACAGATTTCAATTTGTTAATTATATTATGTGATAAATTAGGTTTGCAATTTTTACATACCTGTTTTCTCCATCTCCATGCAGAAAATTCCTGACTACTGCATATGGATCTCCTTTCAAATCTTCTGAGTCTAAACAAACATTAAAAAGTGCAGAGTCAATCATTTTCAAAGTTTGTTCATTCCCATTATCACCCAAAATATGTCTTAGTGTTGCCCATTTGTTTCTTTCCAAAGTAGTCAGAAGTCCTACAGGAAATCCACTTTTTGGAGTTGGGTCTTCAAGAATGTATTTTAATCTGGCTAAAATTTGTTCAGGGGGCAAAATATCCCCTGAATCAGACAACACTCTGAATGCATAAAAATGATTATTGTACTGAACTAATATATGTTTGGATGATTGATTATTTAGAAGTCTATCTTTATCAGTTTCAGGAATTCTAGTAGTACCAAACAGACTTGGATATTGGCTCATATCTAAGGGGTAAGCTTTCTGTAAGTAAGCTCCATACCATGAAATTGCTTCAGGCAGATTACTGCATAAAGTTCTGAAATATTCTGTATCAGATTTTTTTGGATTCAGGTGAAATACTTCTGGTTCCAAAAGACCAGTTTTTAAGGATCTGTAAAATCTCAAAGAACTTATAATTAAATTGCAAGCTCGAACTAACTGATCATTAAATTCTAGTTTTTGATCTTGATGCATTACTAATACTGGATTGTAATTGATTGGAATTGGTTTTCGATCAGATAAATAGCTATCAAACCAAAATTCTGATATGTAACTGGTATGCTTATTTACTTTATCATAATTTATAAGCATATCTTGTAATTGTTTTCCCGTAGTATTTTTGAAGTGATTTACATTCAACTGAGTTTTGCGAAACCCCTCATCTGTTAACAGTGGCCTTTGTGCAGCTAAATAACGTTCACAAGTTAGTTCTAGTTTGGGAATTGGTAGTCTTGGCAATGATTTCTGGAAATGCATCGTTGGAATTTTGCTTTTCTGTATAAACTGGTATTCTGCATATTCCTTTGAGATAATCTTATCTCTCAGAAGTTTTTGAATCATCTTGGAAGACAACTGCTGGCTAAAAATCTCAATATTTTGCCTCAAAGCAGACATTTTCAAAAATAAATATTCACTATTTTTCTTTTACAGGTTAAATACGACAAAATTTTGTGATAAATAATTAACATTTCACTTACATCTTCATGTTATATATCTATAACTACACCTTTTATTCAAAAATAAAAAAATATTAGATTCTGAAAGTTTTAAAAACTTGCAACAAGTTGGAAATTCTACATAACATAACCACAACACATGGCACTTTTGTCACGTATTTGTGTATTTGTTTACATTGTCAAAAGCAGCTGACATAAATTGATCCAAAATAATTAAATTTTATTAAAGTAGGTGAAGAGCTTTTACTAAGGAACAAAGTCCAGGTCCATGGTCTACTTTAGCTCATTGAACTTTTCAATATAGGACAACTTTATTGTTCAACTGTAATAGTGCTTAGGAAGATGGTATGCTACTAGAGATGCTAGGGATGTACCTCCTGTCCGATTTTCGAAACTCGCAAAATTGTATCATTAAATTTATTAGCCAAATAAAATCTAAAATTATATAGGGTTGTCAAAAAACAAACGGAATTTTATTGTCATATTGTAACTTTTTATTTATAGACCCATTTAAATTAATGTTAGCCTGTTTAGCAGACAGTTTTAAAAACAAAGTGGTGGACGAGTCTAAATTTTGAAAAGTAAGATTCTGCAAGCTTGTATATTGCTGAGTGAAATGAGATTGAACGCTTGAGAATGGGTAAAAAAATAACAGGTAAAGGGTAGGTAGGTATATTTTAATTTTAGATTGCTAATTTCTATCATTTTGCAAAATTAACTTGGCGTAATCTCAAATTTTGCTTCGTTGGGTATTGCTGTTAATTAGAATTGACAGCTGCGAAAATGGTACTAGCTAATGATAAGATTTGTATCAATGCTTTAAATTTGAGAGGGATACATGGGGAGTTCTGCTACAATTTGTTACTACGCGAAATTCTGAAAAAAGTATAACTTACAATTATGTCAAGAAATTTCACCTAATACAATTGCCAGGCCCAAAGGAGACAGATATCCAAGAAGTGTAAGAACGCAAGTACGATAGTTATGATGCTATTATTTCGATTTATTTAACTAATGGGGTTTTATAGGCTGTGTCCCACACGTAAATACATACAAAGCATACACTGTGTCCTTACTGGAAATTAAATTAGTACGTCTATAGCGATTTTGTATTGTCTGATCGATCAGTTGGTTTGTTTTCGCCCTCAGTTTTAGCTTGTGCCTGTTACGTTGACACAACGCACGCCCCCCACCGCGCAAAGCTCGTTTACTTGGGACACACCCTTAATAAAATATTCTGCGTAGTTTGAATTTGGCAATTAGCCCTGACAAAAGGCCTGGAACTAGTCTGAGCATTCCACAAATTGTCAAATTTAAACTTGGTCCTAAGGTCAAAGCTAGGAGACTATTAGGGCTACGTATTTGGCTAGCTGTTGTGTTGGGAATTCAATTGGGCTTACTATTGACCTCAAAGGTGCATCTTCTTTACGTACTATTGGCAACCCATCGTCAAAAGTCATCGAGATGTCCGAAATTCTATGGGTTGCCAAAAGTTGATCCCCAATACAACAGCTAGCCATATACCTAGGCCAAAACTTCAACCGTTTGCAGAGGGGTAGACTCATAAGTGAAAAATTCGATACATTTCATGGAAATACTTAGCAAGAAGGTCTTACAACCAGAGTGTCTTCTTGTAAGCTTTGTCCCTTTTCACGAACATCATTATCGACGAAGCTTTCGATATCATAACAGAAAAATACAAACCACCTGAAAACCTTGTAGACCTAACAAGGTAGTGTCTGATAAACACTTATGTTGTTTACGAGAACCAACGATACGAACAAGTGGAAGAAGTTCCGATGGGATCACTACTCTCACCAGTAATAGCGAACCTTTTCATGGAGAATTTTGAGGAGTTGGCACTAAGAACGGCAATTCTTAAACCCAGTTTATGGTTGCGATATGTGGATGATACATTTGTGATTTGGCCTCATGGGAGGAAACACCTCAACACATTTTTAAACCACCTTAATGGCATCCATCACAAAATAAAATTTACCATGGAGGTTGAAGCCAACAATCAACAGCCATTCCTTGATGTTCTGACAAATAGGAAGGACGATGGAATAGAGTATATAGGAAAGCAACTCACACCAACAGATACTTTCATGCTAATTCTCATCACCACCCAGCCCAACTACAAGCCGTCAAGACTTTAGTAACCAGATCACAAAGACTAGCTGACCAGGATAACAGGAAATGGACAGTTTAAAAACAGCTCTGAGACAAAACGTTTTTACAGACCGAAATATACAAAGAGCCCTAAAGTCAAAACCGAGACAAACAGGCGAGGAGCATGAGACACCAATAACCAAGGCTTATTTACCGCATGTTAGGGGTACCACGGACAGTATTGCAAGAATTCTACGGAGACACAATATCGATACTATTTTCAATACAGACAGAAAAATAAGCACGGTGTTGAGGACTCCGAAGAAGAGGATCCCTTTACAACAACAGGGAGTGTACGAGATTCCATGTGCAGACTATCATAAAACCTAAGTGGGGCAAACTAAGAGAAGAATACAAGCTAGACGTGATGAACACCAGAACGCCATAAGAAAGCAGGAAAAACAACATCCATTGCGGAACACGCCACCAAGACGTAACACCTAATAGACTTTGAAAACACCAGAGTACTGGCAAATATAGAACACCCGAAATCAAGACTCGTAAGAAAGGCAATTGAAATAGCGAAGAGGCCTGTGAGTCTAAACGCACGCAATGAAATCCTGAAAATCTTAGTATTTGAGTAACTACCAGCGAAAGCAGAATGCTACGAGAATTATGCGAACCGACCTTTGGCACACAATGTAGAAAATATTACGGGAAAGCAGCCTTTGTGGTAGTTCAATAAGTAGTAAACACTTCTTACTTTAGAAAGCTTTCGAAATTCTTTATTTCTTCTTCAGCTTTTACTACAAAAACCAAATTCATAAATGTAATTCTAAAATGATGAAAATTTAAAGATACTTACAGTAATTGTGAACGTATTGATTCATAAAAGAGCACAAATTAGTAAGAATAGATCTACATACATATGAAAAGATTAAATATATGAAAATGTATGTGATTAATGAGTTCTTTGGGAACAACACCTCATAAATTTGAAAATCTGTATATTTCAAAAGTGCAAACGTCTCGAGGTCTAAATCACCCCGTTTTCAATGGTATTAACACAAAATGAACAAGAAATTAAAAAATTAAAAGAATTCGCAGTGACAAATATCGTAATCATGTCAAATTGTGATTACAATACTTGTACTTTAGATAGTTCTTAGTTGGAATTACTTGATCTTGGATTGCTAATATAAAGTCCTCGGTTTCAGGAAACATATGACCAGAGATCAACCAGTAGTTCGACGCTGCACTGCCGACATAATCTTGGTTGACGTCATTTATATGTCTTCCATGAGGAGGCTTCTCTTTCCATTTCAGCAGTTTTTGATCAGTGGTCTGGTGGTGTAATTGGACGTGTCAGTCGCATTGGTGTTGAGTCATCAACCTGGCACATGACCCTGTGTAGATCAGAAAATTCTGCGAGTTTCTGGAAATGACTACGCAATATAGAAATTTGTTGATTTAATAGTTTGGTTAGATCTGCCAATCCTCTTCCTCCTTCATACTGTGGCAAAGTTGTACGTTCGACAGAGCTCTTTGAATGGGGATTTTGAGCTTTTGTTAGTAAAACTCGAACTTCTTGTTGTAATTGTTAAATGTCAGTCTTGCACCAATTAATTATACCGAAAGAGTAACTGAGCACTGAACACGCATAGGTGTTAATAGCCTGAAACAGATTTTTACTGTTTAGTTTGGTTTTCAACAGGCGTCTTACCCTTCTATAAAACTCTGCTGTTTATTCCAAAGTATTTATAAGTGTGACCTTCCCCATAGATTCAATTGAGGTGCCATCTCCCATTTCGTAGTGCCCCTGCTGTATTTTGCCTTTAACTATATTAATAATTCGGCATTTGTCTAGGCCAAATTTCATATGGATTTCACTAGAGAGAGACTAGAAGTCATCCATGTATAACAAATGGTTTATCTTTAATGCTTGTACGTTGTTGTGTTTGAGACTGAACCCAAAATTAGTCGAGTTCAGTTTGTTTGCGAGAGGGTTCATGGC
This sequence comes from Octodonta nipae, assembly GCA_034190945.1. NCBI lineage: Eukaryota > Metazoa > Arthropoda > Insecta > Coleoptera > Chrysomelidae > Octodonta > Octodonta nipae. Next base: position 38,939,079 of record CM067219.1, read on the forward strand.
AAGGTAGAACCACAGCGGGCAAAGAGAGTCTCCTTGGAATATACCCCTTCTGATTGGAATGGGGTCAGTTTGTATCGAACAGTTGGCTTCATTCAGTTAGTTTTCTGACCGTCCGGGCTGTTCCTAACAGGACGGCTTTTTGCATTGGTAGGTAAAGATGTTCGTCCAGACCGAGGTATTTCAAATTGTTTAATAGATGTTTTCGGATTACTCCAGTTGTTGACATAACAATTGGTACCGTTCGAGTGTTGTTCATGTCCCATTGTCTCTGTATTTGAAATTCTAAATCCCTATATTTGGCTATTTTTTCAGCCTGCTTAATATTTATATTATTGTTGTTAGGGATTTCTATGTCAATTAAGGTTGTTTTTCTAGAGACTTTATCTACCAAAACTATATCTGGTGTATTGTGAGCAACAGTCTGATCGGTCAATATCGTCCGGTCCCAGTATAGCTTGTAGTTGTTATTTTCTAAAATAGATTCTGGTTTGTATATATAGTAGGGTGTTCTTACCGACTGTAATAGCTCAAATTTAAGCGCTAGTTCCTGGTGCGGTATTTTTGCCACAGCATCGTGTCGTAACATATTATTTTGGATATGATTTAATGCATATTCAACTCTGTTAAATAGCTTTTAATAGATAAATCTGACTTTGTGGGCTGTAAACAAAATTTTGAACCTAAAGATAAAATGTTAATGACTTCTTTAGGAAAACCATTTATCATCTATTAATTTGTTGAGTTTGTTGGTTGATGAGATTCTGAATTTTTTTAAGATTTGAAGTTTTAATTTCATGAACGATTCTGTTATATATGATATTTTGTCTATATATAAATTCAAAAGCAACTCCAGTCGGGAGCAATTCGTGGAAAGAAATTTTTAATTCATTAATTTGTTTATCGTAATTTGAGATGGTGGTATTAACTACTTTAATTTCTATATTTAATAATTTGATATCTAACTTTCTTTTTGCATTTTCTATTAGTTTTGCTTCATAGCAATTGTTGAAATCTATATTATGTCCTATATACTTTTTGATGTTACTGTGTTTTGGTATTGTGTTATTTCTTCGACATGTTAGTAAGAAAATTCTTCTGTTAATTTGTGCTGTTTCTTTCTGTGAATGTTGGCCCATGTTTTCATTTTATTTTGCAGTGGTCTGTCCAGATGTGGATGCAATTTGTTGGTAAAATGCCATTAAAATATTGATGAATTATTTAGATTGCGGCTGATTATTGGCACACAATGTAGTGTTACGAGAATTCATCCGACAGCTGGTGCAACCGGCCATCAACCAATTCATGGAAGGGACATTATTCCGATAAATTCTGGGAACCCGAAATGTTTGTCTCTTAACAGGCGGACCGCTGCCGTTACTGGGAATTCTCTTAAAGCTTCCAGAACATGAGTTTCCCGATGGTTCGTGGACGTACCAGACAATTCCAAGATAAATATATAAATATGAACAGCTGTCGATACCAGGCATTCAGTTTTCGACGGTCGTATCGTTTAGTTAAGATAAAATGTAAATAGTAGTTTCTGTGAATATAAATTATGTTAAAGTAGTGGAAATAAATTAGAGTGAGTTAGACTGTGTTTTTTAAATAAATCCAAGAACTGAACTGAACCGGAGTGTGAAAATAAAAACATTACAGTGGTGTCAGGTGTTCGGTGTATTTGTGGAACTTTTGAAGAGATAAATAAATAAACTAACAATGTTCAAAGCGGTGAGTGAATTAAAAGTGACGGCCTTAAAAAAAAGAACTTGAAGAAAGGGATTTAGAAATTAGTGGGAAGAAAAGTGAATTAACACAACGGTTACGAGATGCCCTAATAAATGAAGGTAACGATCCCGATACATATTTGTTTGAAGTTACTGGTAATGGGGACATGAGTATGCTATTAAAGAAAATGGAAGAAAATTCAAAGACTTTAGAGGATAAGCTAGAAAAAATATAGAAAAATTCTAAGTCCTTAGAAGATAAATTCGTAGAAAATTTTAAAACACTAGAGGACAAATTGGTAGAAAATTCTAAAACCGTAGAAGATAAATTGCTAGAAAATTCTATAAACTCGAAAGAGGAAAGAGAAAAACCTTCCTACATCGAGCATTAGTGGCAGACATCGAAGACGAAGTAATCATTGGAATGGATGTCATGAGCTTCAAGGGATTCCAGTTAAACTTCAAAGAAGTCTGCGAGTGAATGACGAAGAAGTGGTGCTTCATGGAAAAGATGACATAATGCTGCGAGCCATCTTAGCAGAGGATGTCAATGTTCCGGAAAGAGCTGAAATCATTATAGATGCTTGCTTAGATGGGAAAGCTAAAACTCGAACCGTAATGATGTTTGATCCCGAACTTAACGACGGAAATGTAGGCAGAGGAGTCGCACTGGGGAAGACTCTGTTTTGGGTCAAGGAGATTGTGCCAGTAAGAGTAATGAACCTGAATCATTAGTCGGTTGTGCTAAAGAAAGGAACAACTTTGGGCCATTGTTCATCAGTTTCCTTTCTAGTCAGAAGCACACAGCATGCAGAAATACCACCGGGTAAACAATCTGAGGAACTGGAAAGACTCATCACCGATTCATCTAAGAATTTGAAACCAAACCAGAAAGCAAGGTTGAGGGACATCGTTAGAAAATACCAGGATATTTTCGATGTATGGAATGGCAAGAAAGGACGAACCGATCTGGTAAAACATAAAATTAATACTGGGGACGCTCAACCTATTCGACAGTCGGCAAGAAGACTACCCCTAGCTAAAAGAGAAGAAGCCGACAGGATAGTCCGCGAGATGGAGGAAAAAGGTTTTATTGAACCATCCAATAGCCCTTGGGCTTCTCCAGTTGTCTTGGTTAAAAAGAAAGATAGTTCGACTCGATTTTGCGTGGACTATCGGCAATTAAACCACGCTACAAAGAAAGACAGCTATCCCCTTCCAAGAATAGACGATACCCTAGATACGTTGGCTGGATCGAAAATGTTTTCCACCCTGGACTTGAAGAGCGGTTATTAGCAGGTGGAACTTGCTAAAGAAGACCGAGAAAAGACTGCTTTTACCATCGGCTCAGGACTTTACCAATTCACGGTGATGCCGTTGACGACATTATTGTGGTTGGAAGATCATTTGAAGACCACGTCAAGAACCTGGAGGAGGTGTTTCGGCGACTTCGGAGTTCCGGACTAAAGTTAAGCCCGAAGAAGTGTCAGCTGTTCCAAGAAGAGGTGCAATATCTTGGACATGTGGTTTCCGCAGAGGGTGTAGCTGTTGATAAACAGAAAGTCAAACCTGTCCAGGAATGGCCAATTTCTAAAGATATCCACCAGTTAAGAAGTTTCCTGGGGTTATGCACGTACTATCGTCGGTACGTCGCCGGATTTGCCAACATCGCCAAGCCACTTACTAGACTCACAGAGGGGAAGGTGCAGTACCAGTGGGACGAGGAATGCCAACGATCATTCGAGACACTGAAAAGAGCATTGACGAGTGCTCCCGTCTTAAGTTATCCTTTGCCAGATGGGAACTTCGTTTTGGATACCGACGCAAGTAATGTCGGAATTGGTGCGGTGCTTTCGCAGATCCAAGACGGTCAGGAGGAAGTCATCGGCTATTTCAGCAAGACCTTGAGCAAGCCTGAACGGAGTTACTACGTTACTCGCAGGGAACTCTTGGCTGTGGTAAAGGGGGTAGAACATTTCTACAAGTACCTCTATGGTAAAAGATTCCTCCTGAGGACTGATCATGCAGCACTGAAGTGGCTCCTGCAGTTTAAAAACCCCGAAGGACAAGTGGCCAGGTGGATTGAGCGGTTGCAAGAATTCGACTTCCAGACTGAACATCGAGCTGGAACAAGCCATAAGAATGCTGATGCCCTATCGAGGAGACCATGCCTTGATGATTGCAAACATTGTCTGCGAGCAGAAGAAAAAGGGGCTGTTCTCTGCAGAACTACCGCCATCGATGACCATTGGCAATCTGCGGAGATTCAAAAAGATCAGAAATTAGATCCAGATTTGAAAGAGGTTATCCGGTGGAAGGAAGAAGACCGCAAACCTACTTGGCAAGAGATTTCCCGATAATCACCAACCATAAAGTCGTACTGGGCTCAGTGGAACTCTCTCATCCTGGAGAATGGACTTCTAAAGCGCGTCCTTGAAACCCCAGAGGAAGGCAACGACAGAAAGCAGATTGTAGTCCCTAAAAATAGGAGACCAGAGCTTTTACGAGAACTACATGACGGTACAACCGGAGGACATCTGGGAGTGACCAAAACCTTGGGGAAGTTGCGAGAACGCTACTATTGGGTAAACTGCCAAGTAGACGTTAAGGAGTGGTGCCCAAAAGCTCCAATGAAGCAATATAACGTGGGCAGTCCATTCGAAAGAGTAGCCATTGATGTTGCCGGGCCATTTCCTGAATCCGACTCTGGAAATAAATACATTGTGGTGGTGATGGACTATTTTAGTAAATGGGCCGAAGCGTATGCCAAATCAAGAAGCCTTGACCGTTCCTGATGTCCTTGTCAAGGAATGGATCAGTCGTTTTGGTGTTCCCTTGGAGTTGCACTCAGACCAAGGTAGAAATTTCGAGTCTACTCTTTTCCAAGATGTCTGCAAACTTCTGAAGATCAATAAAACACGGACGACAGCATTACACCCTCAATCAGATGGGATGGTAGAACGGATGAATAGGACTATTAACCGCCATTTGTCAAAAGTAGTCTCCGACCACCAAAGAGACTGGGACCAGTACCTTCGCTTGTTTCTAATGGCATATCGTTCATCTGTGCACGAGTTCACGGGTCAGACCCGGCAAGCGTTATTATGGGACCAGAGTTACGACTACCATGCGATTTGAAGTTTGGATATCCCCCAGGAGGCGAGGCTGCAGGTGAAGACTATGTCAGCCAGTCACGTCGAAAGATGGACGACATACTCCAACGAGTCCGGTCAAATATCGAGAATGCCAGTGCCCGAATGAAGGAAGCCTACGACATCAAAGTCGAGAGCGGACAATTCCAAGTTGATGATCTTGTTTGGTTGTATAACCCGCAACGTCCTCGTGGATATTCGCCCAAGCTACAGAGATCTTGGGAGGGGCCATACCAAATCGTGAAGAAAATCAACGATGTTCTCTACAGAATAAGGAAGCTGCCTCGAGGAATGTCAAAGGTGGTATATTTCAACAGGTTAGCCCCTTATGCCGGAAGTCATGACGGCGAAGTTGACCAAGCCCAAGTCCGCAGCATCCAACCACCCGATGATGAGATGACCTTCGAACAATTTATGGCACTGTACTCTCATGGGCAGAAAGTGCAGCACGACGTGACCACAGAGGAACCCCGAGACCTGTTTGAGGTGCCCATAAAATATGCCCTGACTCATTGTGTGGCTCGAGATATCCGGATGTCCAGAGGAATAGCCAAGGTGTTTGCCAAGAAGTGCGGCCAGTTCCAGAAGCTACGGGAATAAGATCCAGTGGTAGGGAAGGTCCTTCATCTCGAAGATAAACAACCAGTGGGTACCAGAGACATCTTTTATTTGGTAACGAAAACATTCTCGCAAGACAAGCCAACATATAGCGATCTTTGGAAGACTCTGGTAGAATTGAGGAATGTGATGATGGAGAAGAATCTGACGAAATTGGCGGTCCCAAAGATAGCCTGCGGGTTGGATGGACTGAATTGGAGGGTGGTGAGAAGTATGATGGAAACAATCTTTCGATTCAGTGGCATCGGCATCTTGGTAAGTCTCAATATTCGCAGCCCAAGTTCGAAGACCGTTGACTGCTACTTCCACCAAACTTCCCGTTGTCGAAATGGAAGCAAATATCATCACACCAGGAAGGATTCTAGGACAATCCGGGACGAAATGGTCTTAAGGAGGGGGCAATGTTACGAAATATATAAATATGAACAGCTGGCGATACCAGACATTCAGTTTTCGACGATCGTATCGTATAGGTAAGATAAAGTGTAAATAGTAGTTTCTGTGAATATAAATTATGTTAAAGTAGTGAAAATAAATTAGAGTGAGTTGGACTGTGTTTTTAAATAAACCCAAGAAGTGAACTGAACCCGAGTGTGAAAATAAAAACATTACATAGAAAATTTTACGGGAAGCAGCCTTTGTGGTAGTTCAATAAGTAGTAAACACTTCTTACTTTAGAAAGCTTTCGAAATTCTTTATTTATTTATATTTTATTGATTCATAAAAGAGTACAAATTAGTAAGAATAGATATATGAAAAGATTGATAAAATATAAGACATTTAAAATTAACAGATCAAAATGACAATGTTGATTTTATTGCATAAATAAATCTAATTTCATATATGGGACACTTTTTTGTCAATTTCAAGAAAATTAGAATAGATACTCAAATTTTTAATATCTGTTTTTTTATTAATATTATTAGGGTAATAGTTAATGTACACTATCTCCAAAAAAGTAATGTTGATCCATTCTGAAATTCGAGTTTCTCAGGGCAAGCTATGAGTTAAGATAATAAATAATTCAGCAACTTCAAAGTGATTTCTAGGAATTTCATGGACATTTGTCTCATAGGTTTAACTTTATGCCAAATATAATAATGAACTGTTTCAACCAGGGGCGGATCCAGGATTATCATTGGGGCTTGATCTCGTTTGGGGGGCTTGACATCACTGAAGGTTGATTTTAGCACAATAAACCCAAAAAGCATCATTCAGATGTTTTTTCGGGGGGGCTTCAGACGCTTAGCCCACCCCCTGGATCCGTCAGTAGTTTCAACAATCATTTCGAAATTACTTTTGATAACTATTAACAGCAATTTCGAAGACATTCGACTACCCTAGTACTTGAGAATCCTCGCAGATGGCGTGTCACCACAGATCATACAAAGATAAGTTAGTTCGATATAACTCTCATTCGATCCGACAGCAAATAAATCTAAATGAAAACAGTTACGAACACCCTGAGCGATTAATGATTAGTCCTATGTTCTAAAAAAACAGTATAGCTTACGTTATTAACAAATATATGGAATCACCTCTAAGTCTAATTCAGTAGAACATCATTTAAAACATTTAAATTGATTAGACCGCTTTAAAGATAGCATTGTACATATATTGCGGGTTTTTCCAATTTCGAGATAATGATAAATCCCCCCCCCCTTTCTTATTTATTGGAATCAATCTGCTAGATGAGATTAGATGCGGGTTGGAAACTGCTATAAACAAAACAGACGAACAGAGAGCAGAAACAATTCGCCAGGACGTTAACACAATCCTAAGGAAAACAAAACCTCCGAAACGAAACCTCTCGAGAGAAGAAGCAAACGCCCTAAAAAGAGATAACTCCATTGTCATACTCCCAGCAGATAAGGGAAACGCAACCGTAGTTTTCGATACGAAAGATTACGACAACAAAATCCGAGACCTCCTAGATGAGTCATACAAACCGGTGAAAAACGATCCTACAACTTATTTGGAAAAATATAATTCCAAGGGAAAAATCGTCCAGATGTCTGAAGTTGTATGGTCTCCCGAAAATCCACAAGCCAGATGCCCCAATTCGACCAATAGTCAGCGCAATAGGTTCTCCGACACATCTTTTAGCAAAATTCCTGTCTAAAGAACTCCAACCCTTAGTATATTAGATGACATCTTACGTTAGAAACTCAAAACATCTCCTGAACATAATACACAATATGAATATACACATGGACGACATATTAGTGAGTTTCGATGTCGTCTCCCTTTTTACAAAGGTACCTATAACTGAGGCCCTCCACTATATTGAAGAAAAGTATCACCCTCCGGAATATATCATCAATCTAGCTAACCACTGCTTATCGAATACATACTTCACCTACGCCGGTCAACGTTACAAGCAAATCGAAGGGGCGCCCTTTGTCCCCAGTCCTGACAAATCTTTTTATGGAAAAGATCGAAAGACAGGCTCTCCAGACCACGGAGTACCAACCTAAGTTATGGCTACGATACGTCGATGACACATATATAATATGGTCACATGATAGAGATCAACTTCAAAAATTTCTGGATCACCTTAACGAAATACACCCGAAAATTATATTTACCATGCAAACAGAACAAAACAACGAACGGCCATTTCTCGACTTACTAATAAAAAATTAATCAGACGGAACCATAGGGCAAACGCAATTTCGCACCATCACCCCGCCCAGTTATTTTCAGTAGTGAAAACCCTAACACACAGACCGAAAACTCTAACAGATGACGAAAACAGCAAGGCCGAGAAGAACATTTTGAAGGAGATATTAACATCAAATGGCTTTAACCACTACATAATACAGGAAGCATTTACACAGGAACCCAAACCCAAGAAAGAAGAAGAAAACGTTTCGACAGCCTTTCTTCCTTTTGTCCGGGGTACAACGGACAAAATTGGAAAAGTCCTAGCTAAATATAATATAAAAACAGTTTTCAAGCCACATAGAAAAATTGGAGAAATCATACCATCACCCAAAAAGAAAATTCCCCTTCAAGATCAGGGCGTCTATGAGATACCGTGTAAAGAGTGTAACCTCACATCCGTCGGTTAAACCATCAGAAATAAAAAAAGCAAGTGCCCGTAGAGAGGAACACAGAAATGAAGTAAAACAAAAAACAAAGACGTCTGCATTGTCACAACATAACCTAAATACCGGCCCTCAAATATATTTCGACCAGATGAAGATAGTAGTAAAAAGCAAATACACTTTTTTTTTGAAGATTGATGAACTGATTAGGACTTCAAAGATCATTTTTATATTCATGTAATTGCAATATATAAGAAATATATGTAGAAATATCCCAAAATAATGCCCAAAGATAATTTTTGGACTTTCCGTTCCAATCTTCGGTCTGACTTTCCCCGTATACATTTTTTGTGAGCCTTTCTTGTCTTTATTGCCCTCTCTTTCAATTTAGTTTTTTTATGATTTTTTGTGAATAACACCTTAATTGCCTGAAACTCTGTATATTTCAAATACTCCAAGCGTTTCAGGGTCTAAATCAGATCTCGTTTTAGATAATATATTAATTATTATATTTCACTAAAAATGGAAACATGAATAAATAAAAACAACCAAAACCGACTTAAAAAAACAACAACAAACTTTCTTAACTAAAAAGGAAGAAAAAATATTTTTCTACAATTAAATGCTTATTTTAAAGTCGGTGCAAAATTGAACATAAAAAATATACCTAGTTAAAAATATTACATTTTTCTTTTTAGTTAAATTTATTTTGTTTTCTAAGTGTGTATTTTTTAAATATATTGTTAAGTCCCATGAGTTGTTTTCAAATTACAATGAAATGTTATTTGATTATGTAATCAAGATTAAAATTTTTAGTAATACTCGTAGAAAGCAAAACTATCTCTTGATGAATAGTAATCAAAATTAATGATTTCTTAGATAAGGTCATAATTAGATCCGTAAAGTGGTGTACTTCTCATGAGAGGTAGCAAATGATTTTCTATTTTATCGATATTTATCTTTTATGGGACTTATATTGTTTCAAAAACTGATTTGAGTGAACTGGAGAAAAATTAGTTCCATTTAGACCAAAATGAAAAAAATTAATATTATTATTTGTATTACATATTTCAGGTACGTTTTAGTATAATTTTTGATATTGCCCAATTATTAAAAATGTTTAATTATTTTTAATTATGAATTTCAAATATCTAATATCCAATACTCTTACAGTTTAATGGATGTTATTTTCTAATTTTTACAATTTACTTATTATTGACAATGAAAAGTGTAGAGTGCAGACTAAGCAGAGTTCCGAGCTTATCTGTTTCTGTTAGTACGATCAAAAACATATGTGGTAGTCATCTTCTCAATGACACCACGTAGTTCATCCTTTTAACTACTTCATATCCCATCCCAAGCTGATGAAAGCTGTGGAGATTTGCTCTTACTTTTCTTGGAACCCGACTGAATTTAACTTGACATCGTAGCGCGTCCTCATTCGATCGCTGATTGCGATCATCTGCGTTCGGGCTATTTGGTGCCTGGCCAGCATGCTTTGTTGGAGTTGCTCGGAATAATCATTAACTTTATAGGACGATCATTCAGGTGGCCCAAACACCAAATTACATAGCAGTCTCAGCTACTTTCTGAATAGTACTCAGGCTCATGCCAAGCGCGCTTAGTATTGCTGTCGACTTTGGATAGTTGTTGTTCCAAGGCCCTGTTGAATCTTTCCACCATTCCGTCCGATTGCGAACGCAAAGGTGTGGTTCTCATTAGATTTCAAATTCCGTCCTTGCCCTTACTTGCTGAACAGGGGTTCCATCAGCACCGTAGCCACCGTGGTTGCCTCTTGATTGGGTATACATATGCCTCAGGCCATTTGTTGAATGCATTGCGACCAGAATGTATTTGTTCCCCCTCTCGGACTCGGGAAATCGACCGGATCAATGGCACTTCTCTCAAATGGAACGCCTATATTGTATTCCTGCATTCTGCCCTTGGTCCTGGTCTTCGGGCCCTTACTGGCTGCATAGGTGTCACATTTCCGGCACCGGGCTCTGACGTCCACGAAGTAATTTACACAGTAATATCGTTGACGAATTTTATCCAGAGTTTTATTCATGCCCTGATGAGCTCCTGTAATCCCATTGTATACTTCTCTCAGGAGGGCAGATACCTTATTCTTTAGGACTACAACTTGGGAAGTTTGAACGTAAAATTTCCCGTTTTTTTTTAGTATCTGGTTTCAAAAATAGTGGTTCCCAATTAGAAAAATCACACTGACCTTCAAAGAGCTTTGAAAATCAATATCAAGTTCAAAACTAATACGAAAAGAAGATGTCATTCATTTCTTAACAGTTTCTGTAATTAAACTAATGATTTTTGTTCAAGCATACAAGCAACATTTGGAACAAACAACAGAAAATTTCCTGCTGAATTTACATTGGGTGCTGCTAATGCCGCACCGCAAATAGAAGGAGCATATTTGACAGATGGGAAATCTCTTACCATCTGGGATTATTTCGCACACCACCATTCAGACAAAATAAATGATAAATCAACTCCAGACATAGCAGCTGATTCTTATCACAAATACGAAGAAGATATCAAAGCCTTAAAAAATGTTGGAATGCAAATGTACCGTATTTCCATAGCTTGGTCGAGAATTTTACCAACAGCTGACCCCACAAAAATCAATGAGGCTGGAGTAAATTATTATAAAAAACTTCTCAAAGCATTAAAAGATAATAACATACAGCCATTAGTTACACTATACCATTGGGATCTTCCGCAGATATTGCAAGAGAAATTAGGAGGTTGGGAAAATGAAACCGTAGCTGATTTGTTTGCCGACTATGCAAGAGTGTGTTATAAATTATTTGGAGAAGAGATCAAATGGTGGATTACAATTAACGAACCGAAGCAAGTCTGTAACGCCGGATATGGTGCAGGATATTATGCACCTGGAATTTATTCCAGTGGAGTTGCTGAGTACAAGTGCGCTAAAAATGTTTTACTTGCCCACGCTAAAGCTTACAGGATTTACGATCAAGAATTTAGAAAGTCTCAAAAAGGTAAGTTTATTCGATTAATCTAAAGACTAACATTTCATTGTTAACTTCCCTTCTGGAATTAGACATTTGTTACCTTTTATTTACAACGTTATTTACACCCATTGTTCCAGTTTATAGAGCAAAATTATTGCTAAAATTTTAACAGCAAACTCGTAGAAGTAAACGATTTAAATAATAAAAACCTACAAAAATACGAATTTCTTTTGTTTTTTCTTATATATTTAATGGAAGGTAATGGAGGAATCGTAATGCCGTCTGCAAGAAAGTTGTAGAGAATAAGAAATTCTTCTTAAGGAGTGTTTATACATCCTGATTGGGTACATTTTTACAGAGTAAACTCGGAAAAACTGAAAAGTGGAATTGTTTCAAAGATTTATAACTTTCTGGTAACTAATACTGGAATATTGGTCATCGTCAAAACGATCTTTTATGGTAATAAGCTTATATAGGGCTCACGATGGATACTACTGAATAAGTAGTTTTTCAACAATTTGAACTTAATTAATTTAGAGAGCTATTTTGCACATCCCATCGTATTAACGAGACTAGTCCGATCGGGATATACTAAAGATATTTTGAAAACTCGGAAATTCCACTTCAATTTGTCTAACTTAATTTTTCTCTATAATGGTGAAAAGTTGGTTTAAAATAATAGTAAACATTGGGCTGCGGTGCACTGACAATAGTTGTCAAGGCACATGGACGTATCTAGAATTTTCTTAAGGTGGTAACACGAGATGAAAATTATGATAAATTATATTATTATATGTTTTTTTGTCAGCAGTTTATTACATTTTTATAAACATAACTATTGCCTGCTCATATTGGTAAATTTTTTCATTGGTTTAATAAGTTAATAGTTACCTGTATACAGTTTACTGATATTAATTAAATGACTTTTTCCACTGACTGGATCCGCCACTGTAAAAACATTGCCAAATTTCCAAAGCAGTATTCATACATTTTACGACGCTATGACAAAAAGCCAAGATATACGAAGTGAAGTGCATTTTATAAGCTTTCAAAATATATTTGGATATCGCTATCCAACTATCGTGGTTAATACGTAAGGTCCTACATAATATTTCTACAAATTATTTAAATGCAATTCTGTAAGATCTATCTAACGTTCAATATCGATCTTCGGCGTTATTAACCTCAACATTATCAGCTATCACCAGGAGGCAGATTTAGGTTCCAGCTGTTATTACAACCAAGTTATGATTTTTTATATACACTCACTGTACATCGGTTTTTCCAGCTTTCCTTTATGAAAAATGCTGAGATCAAAATTTATAAACATTCATTTTGAAGATTTTTAAATACTCTATAATTTTTCCATTGATGGCATTATGAACAGATCATTACTTTTTACACTATAAGCAAAACACGAAAATCCCTATATTTTTCTGGGGTTTTTAAGGCTCAAATAATTTACTTCTACGAGTTTGCTCTTAAAATTATGTCAGTTATGACTTACAAACTATTACTTACGTTGAAGGCTTATACGGTTTGCATTTGAATTTTATGTCACCTCAGAATCTCTTAGTTAGTGTCTGTACTCACAAGGGAAAGGATTTTTCCAAAATTTTTGTTTGTTTGGATTACCAGAAATGCTCGATCTGAGAATGAAAAAACTGACGCTTTAAAGGTTTTCTTGAACTGTTGACACTTCGTTTAAGAACTTAAACATATTGCCTGCTAAGATTAGGTGGACTTGCTGAAAATAAGCTAAGACCTTTTAAAATTACACTAGATGATGAAAACCAATTAATTAACGTCAAGAAAATAGTTAGTCGACTGAAAAACAGTGCCTATAACAGGATATATCTGTTGATCGCACACGTACACAATTAGATCACTACAGAACTCTCCAAGAAAAAGTGACAAAGAAGAACGCAGTGAATTTGCTGTAGTCCTCTCGGACACTTCTTTATGTATTTGATACATTTCGTCAAATTTATTTTTTTAAATATTTTTGCGCTGTTTTGTGAAGCTTTTTTAATTTCACAGTTAAGATTTCTATAAATAATTTTAATTTCCTGGGTCCATTATTGATATTTTAAGGGTTTCGTATATCTAATATACGGAAATACTTATGATATTACTCGTGTTTTCTCCGTCTTTCACAACACAGCAATTTTCTCCGAAACTACTGGATGGATAAGATTGAAATTTGGTATCAGTGTTCAGCTTGGTTATTTGATCAGGGGTGCAAATCCTAATTGTATTATCACCAAGTTTCCCGAAAACTACTGGATTTTTATTATTGGAAACTCGAATGGTTGGAAGTGTTATTTTATAACTTTGGATGGTTTTTTAAGAAAAATAAATTAACTTCACAAATTCGCATCTCGTAAATCAAGAATTAATTGTTTATATCATAACTAAAAATTATCATATTTCAATCTTACAAACATATGTAGCTTTAATTTAATTTCGTTAAATCCCCAGTTATTATTTATAGTCTAATAATATTTTTATTATTCAAGGTAAAGTATCAATAGTTATCGATTCCCTCTGGTATGAACCAGGAACAAATAAGTCTGGAGACCTCACAGCTTCTGAAACATCTCTACAATTCAATGTAAGCTTGGAAAGTTATCTTTATCAGCTATTTATTAAACCTTTCGATTTCAGTTTGGTCTTTATGGTAACCCAGTATTTAAAGGAGACTGGCCTGCAATAGTTAAAGAGCGAGTAGCCCATCGTAGTAAATTGGAAGGTTATAAAGATTCACGTTTACCAGACTTTACAAAAGAAGAAATAGAACTGATAAAAGGCACTCATGATTACATGGCCGTAAATCATTATTCGTCGAGAATGGTAAATGCGTCAACTGCAGAAGCACCGATTGGCAAACCAGCGTTTGAAAAGGACGTGGGTGTTGTGGAATGGATAAATCCCAAATGGCCAATGTCATCTGACTGGTTTGCGGTATGTATTTGCGTTCTTGTATACAGAATTTACTTCCATTACACACTCATTTTAGCAGAATGATATTAGCAAGATAAATAAGAAATGATTAAGTACTCAATAATCCTTACATAATATAAAACAAAATACCCTTCTGCGCTGTTTGTCTGAATGCGATAACCTCAAAAACTATGGAACGGATTTTCATACGGTTTTCACCACGAAGTGACTGCTTAAAGCGAAAATACGCTATCTCTCACCGTTCTCAAGTTGTTCGAGGTTTCTATTTAAAGAATATCAAAAAAATCTTAAAGGGAAAAGTTTTTTGACACATACTTTTACACAATAGGGCCTCATCAAATCTTCACTACGTTTCGTTTCTTCTGGGCCATCAACAAATATATTTTTTAAAATACGGTTCTGGACTTTTTTGTTAGAATATCGACAAAGAATTGAAAGGCTAATACGCTGATATATCATATGTTGTGTTATATAGAGTCACTAGGTAACTGAACTGAGTTCAGCTACATAGTGACTCTTGCGGAGTAGGCAGGTTGAGGCCCCGGGTTCGATCTAGACTCTGAAACTCCATTTTATTTATTTTTTTTATTTTTGTCTTTTTGTCTCTTGATAATGGCTCCAAAGCAGGAGTCAAAACGTCGAGTATTTAATAAATTCAGACGCGGTTCTCACCCGGAACAAAGCTTACTTCATAATAATGACCGCGGAAGCCTCTCAGAACATATATATATATATATATATATATATATATATATATATATATATATATATATATATATATAGGTATATATGTTTTAGGTGGTTTCCGGGAATTCATCCGCGTAGTTGATAACTGATCCCTGCTGGGATCGATGGTAAAATGACGACGTTTCGGCAGAGTCACATCTGCCCTCTTCAGGTCGGTTCGCATAATTCTCGTAGCCTTCTGCTTTCGCATCTAAGCGAAAACATTTAGTGCCCGCGAAAACTTAAAAACAAATATATATATATATATATATATATATATATATGAATTTGCAGACGTATTATCTGGTAGGTTTGCGCTAACATCTATAGTCTAAGAGATACAAATTTTTAATGTATCTTCTACAAAAATTATATGTTTTTCATATTTGTCTTTACAAAATTAAAACACATTTTAATTTATCACTAGCCATTGTAAACAATTTCGTTAAAAATATTACAAATATATCAACGAATACAGGAATGTGACTAAACTTGACTAAACTGACACCAACAACTGTTGTCGCCTATCTCGCCTGCGCAACTAGCGCGTGACAGTCTGTACACTTCCAACCATAGATAAGAGATTTATTATATTGTATACTTCCAACCATAGATAGGAGATTTATATATGTATACTTCCAACATGCCCAATCACCTTTTACTTTTAGATAGGTGTGGTTGAAGTTTTAACAATAGAATTGTTGTGTGGCAAATTAACTGTCGCTTTTTAGATACTTAACTAACATCATTTAAAACTTTCAGCCACACTATAATATACTGATTTTTTTTAACGCAAAATTAGAGTCTGGCACAGTTTAAACAACAATAAAAATATCTGGCAAGAATAGATTCATGTCACAAAAAGTTCAATTAAAATAATAATAAAAAAGGAACCTTGTTAAAATTATTTGAAAAATTATTGATCACAACCACTACCGCTAGTCAGGTAGCCCCTATGACGTCCGGGAAAGTGAGAGAGATAACATATTTAAAAACTGGCCTGCCTGAAATGCTCTCTCGAAAACAATGCTAGCCATTAGACTATAATATCTTGTAAGTATACTAAGCATGTGTAGGTTATGGAGGGTTGAATGAGGGAGGACAAACTTATATGCGAATAAAACTGAAAAAGTGTCCAGAGGATGTTTTCAAATAAGAAGTTCAAGAATTGACCAGAATGGCGCAAGTGTGACGACAGGGTATGTTAGGAAGTTAGGGATTGTCAACGGATTGAAATGCACAAATCCTACATTTAGAAGTGAAGTGGCTGAAAAAGTGAGAATGATGTAATTATTCGTAAAAATGGTAAATATAACGTAGAAAATCTGTTACGTGAACTTCTCTTTATAAATGGTTGTCTCCGTTTTTTGTAATCTCTGCAAATGATATGAGTTTATAGTGTGTTAATTGTGATATAAATTAATAATGATTGATTTTATAGTTGTTATTTTGTTATAAAACTTTTTGGAATAGTTAAAGAATGGAAAAAAATTGTATATTTATAACATTTTTATACTTGATTTTGGTTAATAGATGTTGGCGAATTGATGTAAATAAAATTATTTATTTTACATTCTTGTGTTCATATTACATATTTATTTTGAAAAGTTGGTGTTTCTAGTTCTTTGTTCACCATTCTCTGGATAAAAGGTAATTAACAATTCTTTTCATCACTGTCAAACTGCTCTAATTAAATTATCTCTTCTGTTATCATTATGGAACAAATTTCACTTGCATTTTAGTAACACATTGGTTTTCCATATATTTTTTCTTGTCTAGTTGGACAAAAAGCTCCATTAGCTACTATTAAATGACTATTTTGGCATCTCTCTACTGTAGTTATATTTTAAATATTTCCAAAGGAACGCCTTTTTGGAGTTGGTGGACAATGCCATAATCAGCTTAGTATTATGTAATAATGGGTTCTTCAGAGTTTAATTTATTAGGATATTTATCTTGAATCCTAAAAAATGTGCAAATAAAATTTTGCTTGTAAGTCATTTTTACCTATGTACAAGGTATTTAATTGACTTAACACTTTATTAATATTAAATATAAATCTGGTTGTTGAACTGTGATGGTTAAATTTGCATTTTTTGGATGGACCTTAACCTAATTTTTTATTCACGTAGGTTTGTTTGTTTGTCCTCCTTTTACTCAACCCTCCATGCATCAGGGGCACCAGGCACTAAAAGCCTCTGTGATTCTTAGGTAAGAAATCACACAAATCACTAGATTAAACCTTCGAAACAATTGTGACGTGACACCAGCTTTTGAAGGTTTCAGAAACACCTAAATGGGAGACCAGGCAGTATAATTATATAAAATTATTGAATTAATAAATTTAACAAAATAGATCATGAAGACGCGAGATGTAAAGACCGACATCTAGGATTTTCGGGGAAACTAGCACATAGAGATTCCGAATCTGGAGTCGTTCCATGTAGTTGCTGTTACCCGTAACTCCTAGGTTAGAATGTCACGATGAAATTAAAAATAGCAAGACTGGTGCAATTTTCAGATAGGGAAATATCTAAAACTTACAATACTTAATAATTAGACCTATAGTAGAGCAACGTAATAGCATATGGGCGTTGCCAAGGGAGGGGGCGATGGAGACGAGAGCCTCAAAGTTCGTAAATTTAATATTAAAACGAGGTAATCTTAACTCCAAGAGCATAGAAGAAGCTAACTTCTATGGATTTAAACCACAGACATATTATTTTTAATGTAGTAGCCCAAGAAATCTGGGTTAAAAATTACATTTAGGTAAATTTAGTACAGGATCTCTCCAAGAATGATATCCCTCTCCCTAAGTATGAAATTGCAACCAGGAAGTCCGTGTCAGGATCCGCCCCTGGAATAGCGCGGTCGCTTTACAATATGAAATATTGTAGAAATAGTACCTATAGGTATATTATGCCTATACCAGAAAACAGTAATCAACGGGAGTATCAAGCATAAAAGGAACCCAAAGCAAAAATCACAATAAAAGGCGGAATTTCCGATCAGCATAGAAAAAAACAATCATTAGAAAGTATAATTCAGGGAATATCTTAAGAATCTATGTTTATTCTACTCAGTGAGAAGCAAATTACGACCAAGACTAAGATTTTGGCAGTCTTTCTTTGAATCAGTGTTGTCTTGTCTGGCCCTTTTTATCATTATTTTTTTATTTAAATAATAATACTTACCTACTTTTTTATATGAGCAACAAAGCAGACTGAGTTGAAACTGAAAGCTATGAGCGAAAAAAAATTCAGCTACGACTGGTTGTGAATTTAAAAAAAAATACGTCTTTTCGGGATCGAATCACAGCCAGGTCAATATTTTCTTAATTAATAAAAAAAGTAAGACAATTTACCTGAGGGTACAGTCATCTGTGATGTAAATAGCAAGATATGCCTCAGTTCTTCATTTCTATAGTTCTTCTTCTTCTTCTTCTTCTTCATTTTAGTTGTTCAACAACCATTTAGTCCACAAATATTGAGTGTCTGTTATAGATATCGTTGAATAATTTTGATCTTATTTGGTATTTTCAAAAAGTATTAATGTACATCGTCAAGACAGTATTCAACAAAATCCAACAGATGGATGTACACCGGAATAAAATGTAACCATGTCAGATTGTCCATTTTAAGGTGTTAAAGAACTTTAAATCTTGTTATACTTTAGTCCACAGTTATTTGCAACTTGTCATGGTTTATTTGACTAAAAGTCCAGTGCTTACTTTTAATGCTTGGCCTAACCAGGAGCGGATCCAGGATTGTCGCTTGCGGGGGGGGCCTTGACGTCACTGAAGGTTGACTTTAGCACAATAAAAACTAAAATAGCATACCACACAGATGATTTTGGGTGGAGCTTCAGCCCTTAGCCCTCCCCCTGGATCCGTCACTGGGGGACGTCACACGAAACCCTTTCTAATTTATAAGAAATGTCACTTTGTTGTTATTTTACTTAGTAGATATTTATAAATCAGATTAATCAATTAAACATTGCTTTTAGGTAAATCCATCAGGGCTTAGAAAGTTTTTGGTATGGTTGAAAAAAAATTATGGTGACAGCCAAGGTATTATTATAACAGAAAATGGAATGTCTGATAAAAATGGCACTCTTGAAGACGATCATAGAATAAAGTATATTCAGGTAAAATATTGGATATTTTTTAGTACATTCTATTTTAGAGGAGCCATATGTACCCATCTGACTGTTTTTCATTACCCATAATTTGAAAAATACTAAAGGCTAAAATTTAGGAATTATGTATGCTATGCTGAATTAAGATAGGCGCGAAATAGACCCAACGGAATGCTCAAGCCGAACAGACTAACCAATGAACATGACAGTCGGTTATTGATGAGCTATCATTGGCTGATCAATTCCGCTCGCACTATTCCGCCCTATGTAATATTGCTATTTTACAAATTCTAGGAAGTAATCTTTAATAAAAACTAACTTTGCTAATAAATAAATTTATATCAAAAACCAATTCTCTGAACGTACGAGTAAGGATAAAAAAATAATGGAAACCTCGATCCAGTTCGAGAGAAATTATCTACCTTAGCAGGCCAGGATCGTGACTAATATTTTGTAGAGGAACGTATTATGATTTATTTCGGTGAAATTAAAATATTCGGTATAAAAAAAACAAATAAAACAAAATTTGCCCCACCTAAAAATAATTTTCTAGGTATTCAAATTTATAATAGTCATTCAAGCTTAACTCTCGATTATTTCAAAACAACTGAAAGATATAATTGTGCTGCTCATGGTAGCAGTGATTTCTGATACCTGGAGAATCAGCAACAAAATATTTAACTTGAAATCATCTGTATTTCTGAGCGGTTTCCTCTTAAACCGGTCTTGCGAGCTTAATTCTCGATAATTCCAGAATAAGCAAAGAAATAATTTTGTTGCTCATGGTAGCAACAATTGTTGATACCTGGAGAGTCAGCAACAAAATATATTACTCTTTTAGCTGTAAAAAAATGTTGAACATTGTGTAGAACTCACTTCACTATTAATATAGTTTTTATGATAGTAATAGCTAACCGATACAAAAAACCACTGCTTCCAAAATTTAAAACACATATTTACAATTTCTACCATTGTAAATTATACACAAATTACTTTTTTGATTGGGCCTTATGGCAACAAATTAGCAACAAATTTGAGCTTATTTGTTATTTTGATTAGGTATCTCATATTTAGCTATTTTATTATTAAAAAATAATTCTTCAAATAAGCAAATGTTTAGCAAAACCGAGTATAAAAAAGGGCAGAAATTTCCAGTATTATACCAGAGAGAACAGCATGGGTTATAAATGCCGCCGTACAGCAGCAGCGAGGGGGCAGTGGTTGAGCTATATGATATGGCATTGACTAATCATTCTAATATTCGCTTGGAGTGCTAGTCTAAGAAAAGCAGTATAATATTGATTGTGAATTTGTTGTGTAAAAATAAAGAAATAACTTGACGAAATTGCAGCAAATACAGAATAAATATTGTTATATAGTCCGTGGGTTCAATTTAAAATTATAAAACTAATATTCACTTTCACTTTGCTAGAACTTCATTTAGATCAAATTATACAGAACAACTGATTCACAATAACATTACGATATACGCTCGTCCTCGCTGCTAACTAACTTGCGATCATGGCCTGCTTCCTTTTTAAAGCCAGCATCGAAAACTCTAGTAAAATCAATCATCAATCCTACAGCTGCCGAGTTATTTCGAGAACCATTTTTTCTCAAAACGATCGTTGTCGTACTGAAATGAAACAGGGTCGGCTTTGGTAAATTTCGTAACACTGCCCCCCCTTTAATTCTGATCGTCCCGATCAGAAAAATCCTCTCCATGGTAGGGAGCGAGTCGATCTAAATGGACCACCTTCAACTTAGCCTTGGGGTTTCGACGGATCCGGTAGACGACGTCATTAAGCCTCTTGACCACCTCGTATGTATGGACCATCCCAGGCGAGTGTAAGCTTTGGGGATTTACCCTTGCTCCGTTGGGGGTTGTACAGCCAGACTTTGTCCCTCTCCTGGAACCCGACTGCATTGTCCTTGAGGTCGTATCGCGTCTTTATCCGGTCACTGGTGGCCAACATCTGCGTTCGGGCTAATTCGTGTATTGCCAGCATGCTATGTCGGAGCTGATCGGCATAATCGTCGATGTCTTGGGAAGGTTCTTCTGGGGAGCCAAATGCCAAATCGCAGGGTAATCACAGCTCCTTTCCGAATAGGATCCTGGCTGGGATCAGGCATGTACTATTATGTACGGCAGAGCGATATGCCAACAGGAATAGGGGAATATGCTCATCCCAATCACGCTGGTTATTGCTGACGACCTTGGATAGGTGTTGTTCCAAGGTCCTGTTGAATCTTTCCACCATTCCGTCTGACTGTGGGTGTAATGGTGTTGTTCTCGTTTTCCTCATCCCCAACTTCGTGCAGACTTTCTGGAATACATTCGATTCGAAGTTACGGCCCTGGTCTGAATGAATAGTTGTTCTACTAGCACCGTCGCTACCGTGGTTGCCTCTTGGTTGGGTATCGCATATGCCTAAGGCCATTTACTGAAGTAATCCATTGCGACCAGAATGTATTTGTTCCCCCTCTCAGACTCGGGAAACGGACCGGCGGCATCGATGGCAATTCTCTCAAATGGAACGCCCACATTGTACAGCTGCATTCTGCCCTTGGTCCGGGTCTTCGTCTTGAGTGACAAGATTGGTTCGATGTCTCGATCATCCATTTGGTCCTGGATGCACTGTTCCGTTGTCCAGTCTTCATTGGCCTGCACTCGGATCTGCCTGATGGAGATACCTTCTCGCTGTTCCGTCTTCAGACAATGCCGCATTCTGCTCTACAGGGTCTTCTCGATAGGGCATCGGCATTATTGTGCAAACAGCCGGCACGGTGTTCCACCTTGAAATCGTATGGCTGTAGTTTCTCCATCCACCTGGCCAGTTGTCCTTCCGGTGTCTTCATGTCCAGCAGCCATTCGAGGGCGGCATGATCTGTCCGGATTAAGAAATGACGACCATGAAGGTATTTGTGGAAATGGTCTACAGCCCTTATTATTGTCAGAAGTTCTTTTCTGGTGACGCAATAATTTCTTTCCGGTTTCGAGAATCCACGGCTGTAGTACTCGATCACCCTCTCTTCACCATTTTGCACCTGGGCTAGGACGGCCCCCAAACCTGTGTGGCTGGCGTCGGTGTCTAAGATGAACTTGCCGGACTGTGTAGGAAAGGCTAGGATTGGGCTGGAACATAGTGCTGCCTTCAGTGGCCTGAATGATGTTTCGCAATCCTGATTCCAACTGAAGGTCTCTTTCTCAGTGGTCTGCCGATGTAGAGGCGCGGCAATGGTGGCAAATCCTTCAACAAATCGCCTGTAGTAGGGGAACAGAGGCCCAAGAAGCTTGTCCTCGTTGGTGCCGATTCCTGACTCGGAAACGACATGGCCCAAAAATTCTACTTCGTTTTGGAATAAGGAACACTTCTTATGGTTGAGTCTCAGGTTGGCATTATTAATTCTGGAGAATACTTCGCCCAGGTTCTTCAGATGGTCGTCGAATGTCTGACCCATGACTAGAATGTCGTCGAGGTATACTAAGCACGTCCTCCATGTTAACCCGCTCAGTACATACTCCATTAGCCTCTCAAATGTAGCGGATGCATTACATAGCCCAAAGGGCACGACCGTGAACTGAAACACTGGTGGAGAACGTTGTCTTCTCTCGTCGTTTGCGTGTAGACCAACCTGCCAATACCCACTTTTTAGGACTAGTGTGGAGAACCAACGGGAGCCTGCTAGTGTGGTCAGAGTGTCATCGATTCGGGTTTTTTTAATGTTTTATATATCATATTTTATTCCCCAATATTCTTATCCTATCTACAGTCTTCTTCTCTTTCTTCCTCTTGTAGTAGGGCTTGTCACGGTCTTTTCATCCTGTATCTCTCATGTTCATCGTAGTTGGTTGCCTCCCATCAGTGGGTTCCTATGCTGTTCCATCCTGTCTATGGTTTTTCGTGGCGTCATTCAGTTTTCTGTAATCCACGCAAAATCGTGTGGTTCCATCTTTCTTTTTAACTAGCAAGACAGGAGCAGCCTATGGGCTGATGGATGGCTCAATAACTCCATTTTGTAACATGGACTCGATGCTTTCCTCGACTGCCTGTTGTTGCCCCAATGGTAGTCGTCTATGTGGTATTCTGTTGGGTTGAGCCTTTCCGGTATCTATTCGATGTTGGTGCGACTGGTGGTTCCATCTTGACTTTTAAAAATTTGCCAGTGCTTTGTGATGAATTGCTTGGCTTTCTTCTGATTCTCTGGTGTCAGGTATGTCCAATGGTCTGCAAACTGTTGTAAGAACTCTAACTGGGCCCTGTCTCCTTCACCGACGTCTGGTACTCTTCTTCGCAATTGATTATGGTCTCTACTGGCTCGAAACAAGCTATCTCTTGACCAATGGCAATTCTGATGTCGTTGTTGGACAAATTCAGGACTCTGATTGGTATATCTCGTCCGGTTTTAACTATATCCCGTCCAACTAAGTAGTCATGAGCTGAGTATACGGGCTCCACCATTCCAACGCAGCTCCCAGGATTGCTGTCTAGCTACCCATGAATAATCTGTTCCGCTCGACCGGGAGTTCTAGTTGAAGTCTTTGCCACAATTTTTATGGAGGTGACTGAACTGTTGACGGGCGGTGTCAATACAAATTCCTCATTTAGGAACCGAAGAACATCATATCTCGTGTCGAACATAAATCCATTCTGGCTAATTCGATCCATTACCAGTACAAAATCGTCCTCAATATTCACTACCAGGACCCTATGCCGGATCATGTTGTCCCCTATCTGTAGCACGACATCTGCCTCACCCTATATTGACATGGACTCGCCGGTGACTGTTCTGAGCTGGATGTTATTGGTAACTGGCCGAATTTCTGATGCTCTCAAAACCCTGGACTTGGCAATGGACACAGCTGCGCTGTGATGGTGCCTCTGATGACTAGGCTGCTGCTATCTCTGCAAAATCCCCGGATGGATAACGGGGGCTGGTGGAGGGTCAGTCAGCATTCGCCCCCTTATGCTGATTGGCTGACGGTCCCTGGACATGTGGCTGTTCTGTTGGTTACCCCTGGTCGGTGATCGTTCAGGTAGCCTCACTCGACAATCACTTTGAAAGTGCCCTGTCCGTCCACAGCGGTAACATGCCCCTCTGGTGCCAGTTCTTTGTGACCGTTCTAATATCTTGTTCAGACCAGCCAGCAGCGCTTGAAATGGTGACTCTGACTCTTCCTGGTTAAAAGAAACTGCTCGGACCCTCGGATTGGACATGTTCATGACGGCCTCTACTTCCAAAGCCGAAGTAGAGCTTCATTACTTTTCTTGACGCCACTTAGTCTTAGATTTCGTTGTACTTCCACATCTCTGATGCCGTTTATGAAACTCTGCGTGGCCAACTGGTCTTTCGTTTCCTGTGGCAGGTCTGGGTAGGACAAGTGAACTAACCGTCTAATCTCTGCTTCGAATTCTTGAAGGCTTTCACCGGATTTTGCGTTTTTCCACTCAGTTGGACTTGGTATACCTCAAGGATTGATTGTCGTATCGTTTGTCTAGGATGGCGATGTTCTTATCGAAATTGCCTTGTTTATCGACTAGAATGCTTTGGAAGAGTTCTAGGGCCGGACCTCTTAACGAAATTACCAGAGAAGTAGATTTTTCATGATTATCCCATCCATTAGATGAACTGCCATCAAATGTGGGTGGTTTACTAACGGAACCCTTGGTACTCACGGTGTGCTGGTATTTTCCTCGCTGTAAGTCCTGTTGTATTTTTTAAATTTCTGTTTCTACTTTGTTTTGGATGGGACTGATTTTATCTTATACTTCACTTACTTCACTTTGTACCTTGTTCTTAATGGAACTGATTTCAAATTTCACCTGGCTCTGCATGGAATCGATGTCATCTATTTTGATTTCAAGAGTCTCCACATTACTTTTTAGGGTCTTTATGTCGTCGTTTATTTCTTTTATGTCTGATTCCACTATTTGCATTCTTTCATTAACTGTTTCAGTAACTTGTGATAGTATTTGCATTAGTTGTTCAAATTGCATTTGTTTTTTTCTTCAATTATTTTAAATTCATTTTGTCGTTTTAATTCAACTTGTTCTTGTTTTTGTTCAAATTTCGAGAACAATCCTTCAATTAAATTATGTTGTTTTTCTTCCATCGTGGAAACAAGATTTTGTTGTTCACATTTCATAGTGGAAACAATATTTTCCAATTCTATTTTACGTTTTTCATCGATATTAGTGACCAGATTTCCTAACTCAACTTTAAATTTATCATCAAAAGATTTCACTAACCTTTGTTGAATTTCTTCTTGATGTTGTTTCTCCTTCTTTCTCCTTCTTGTCACGTTTTTCTAGAATCTGGGCTATTTTTTCGTCTAGTTCCTCCGTAACCTGCTTGACTATTTTTTTGGTAGTTTCGTCCATTTTTTCCATGCTTCGGGTTTCCATAAATCAAATTACGATTTTAACTGTACTTAATCCTTTATTTCTGATCACCAGATTTGATATATAGTCCGTGGGTTCAATTTAAAATTATAAAACTAATATTCACTTTCACTTTTCTAGAACTTTATTTACATCAAATTATACAGAACAGCTGATTCACAATAACATTACGATATACTCGTCCTCGCTGCTAACGATCGTGGCCTGCTTCCTTTTTAAAACCAGCATCGAAAACTCTAGTAAAATCAATCATCAAGCCTACAGCTGCCGAGTCATTTCGAGAACCATTTTTTTCTCAAAGCGATCGTTGTCGTACTGAAACAGGATCGGCTTTGGTAAATTTCGTAACAATATAAACAATACAATTTAAATACCAGCATAAAATGTGAAGAAATAAATCATTTTAAAAGCGAACATAATGTTTAAAATTTGGATATCGGTTTAATAGCAACCATGAAGAAACAGCAAAAGACGATCACAAAATAGTTTGTAGTATGGTAATAAACAAAAAACGGGCTAAATATTGAATATTGATATTGGTTAAATTTTAAGTAATTTCCACTTAAATGGACTTTATTTTGAACAACTAAATTCTGAATCATGTATTCAAAAGTCATACTGCAGAGGGTACATTTGAAATCTTAGTGCCTCGACATTTGCTACTAAATCACATAAAAGATGATTTAACTTCAAAATCATAAAACAGGCACAAAAAGTCAATGTTGTTTTAAAAAGATGTTTAGCGTCAATGGGAAAAAACGTGAACCAACTCTTTGCAACCGCTATGACGAGCAATATGGGGACGTGCCTTCTCTTGCTGAAAAAGGACCTTTGAATGGATATAAATCCAGAAAACGCAGTAGTTTGTAGAAGATCATCAACATTACACTACTACAGTACTACTTCGAATAAAGAGATGTGGTTATAGACTATAGCAATAACTCTCCAAACCATAACTCCAATAGTTCTGTGTATACGACACTCAACAGCAGCGTTTTGCGCCCACCGTGCATACTTAGACATAATCGAAATTCGTCGCTAAATACATTATGGCATTCCGCCATACAATGTTGCCGTTTTCTGTAAAGGTACAAAGGCTCATATGCGGAGATACAATCTAGGCATATTAACAGCCTGACCTTCTTCTGCAAACCATTGGTCAGCGATTTGACGCGAAGTAGGAAAACGGTCTCACACAGCTAGATGTCTGAAGCGACGACTTTCTGTGGTCAAGTGTTCAACCCAGGTACGCCTCGGTTGACCGGTTGATCTTCCTTGTGTTCCTTTACTTTCTTCTCTCCAAACACAATACACACGCATTACAGACACTCTCGACACAGAACAGACCAAAATGTTGACAAGCATCAATTCTACCCCTGTCAAAATCTCTAACATGGTGATGATTTCCAAGTTTTCGAACCCGAGGAATTGTGTGACAGTTAGTGCAAGTAGACGGAAGTGGAAATATCTGTACTAGTCAGCGCTTATAAATAGGTTTCTTCACAAAACACTAAGAGATAAAAGTTTGTTTTATCAAAAAACTATCAAAGATGAAAAGTTGACATTGGAATCATAACATGTTTAAAATATAGTCATTCTTTTGCCAAAAAATCAAATTCAAGAAATTACTATTTGTGGGTTTGACACTTCTGAGTATACGTTTGTACATTCTCTAGCCATTTATGTACTTCTCTCCAATCAACAATAGCATTTTTTCAACAGTACTTGTTATAGTGTACATACTGTTGGTCAGCATTGTGATTGTGTTAACTCTCCACATTATTTCCTTAAATATATGGTGCATATTAGTCTGAAGCATGCTGCATGAGTCTTGCTTGCAATTAGGATTTCTTTTACTCGCACTCCTCTCCCTCCGTTTCTCTTTTACTAAATGAATTTTTATTTTTCTGTGTCTTTGTAAATGTTTATACCCCGGAAAACTTAACTTATTTATTTTGCATTGTTCTATAATCTTACCAAATCTTCTGTCATTCATGCTTTTCTGCTCAGCCGTAGGACTCTGATCAGTAGAAAACTATTAACTGTTGTAGAATCGAAAAGTGACATCATTTTGTGGTCATAAGCTATAACCGTGGTATAACGATGATACGAGTTATGAGTACGAACATTTCTAAAGTGACGTCACTTTTCGAGTCTATAGAAGTTTTCTATTGGTCAAAATCTCACGGCTGATATTTGTGATTTTCGAATTGCTTCTAACATCTTAGAGTACTGAATATGTCAAACAATGATATCTGAATTGTCAATCTTAAACAACTAAGTTGTTTCGAACCAGTGCCATCATCAGTTACGAAAAACCTTGCAAAGCAACAGCAAAGGAGACGGGTCTTAGTTAAGAGTATATAAAAAGTTCACCAAGGTCGTAGTCAGCGGAGAGGTCTGGTGTTTCAAACCGCAAAATTTTGGAATTTCGAAATTAAAGGTACAATTTTAACCAATTATCCATATTTTTCATATAAATAAATTTTATTTTTAACCATTTTTATATATACATAAACAAAAATATACATTTTGCAGTAATAATTAAGCTATCGCCCTTAGAAAAAATCATTGAACACACCCGAAAAAAAATTCTGGCGACGACCTTGCAGTTCACCGACCATTTGACATACGTTACAACAGAGGAACATCAAAAGGCTAAACAATTCACTGACCAATTAATAGTGCTACTGGTTGTACAAACATCATCCAAAATCGAATAGATTCCAGAAAGGCTCAACCCATAAGAATACGACAACTATTTAAATTTATTTTTAAATGTGTGTCATATTTCAATGCTTCCACTTCTTTGTCTATCTTAGGGACTACTGTAAATACTTGCCGCTTTTGATCTCATTTCACTGTTTTAGTGAAACCATAAAAAATATATATATTTTATATTCACTTTGATTCAAATCACTTTTTAAAAAAGATTATTTATTTAAAACATACAAAATCAAAATTTAAACAATTAATTACTTGAAATACTTAATACTATAAGTTATAATATTTGAATGACTTACTACTAAAACTGATATTATTTGAATGACAACACGAGATCGTTTCCAGTTGCTTTTATAACATTGACAAAAGTGCTGATGCAAGTCAGCGATTTTACTGGGTATACGGACTCGTGTAGGTTTCCGGGAAGTTGTTTGCATATAATTCAAGATGAAATTTGATATCCCTTAGAAGTCACGTACGCTTTAAATTTGGTTGACTTCTCGACTGTGTGAACTAAGTGCTGAAATATTTTGCATATAACAACTCCCCTTACATATCAAAAGTTGAAGCTATAACTTCAACTTTTAGGAACAGAAACTAAAAATAATATAAAATGATGTTTGAATGGTATACATAATAACTAATGAGTGTATGAAACGAAATATGATTAAAATAAACTAATTGCTAAAAATCAAAAATCAATTTGTAAAATAAAGTCAAAACATGTTAAAATAAATGAGCAATAAAATAATACGAGTAATAATTAAATGCTTAACCTAAACATATCAAAATAAAATATAAAGTAAAAGGAAATGTGAATAAAAATACTGTATAAAAAAAATAAAAAGGTTAATAATATAAATCAATATTAAAAATAGGTGTTTTTAGAGAACATAAAGGGTATACCTAGTCTGGTCAGGATTACAGTCCTTTGGAGGTTTTATCATCCTCTTTTTGACAGCTTGGAAAGTGATGAGTGCCGCTATGATCATGAGAGCAGCTATGGTTGTATAGGTAAACCAAGAGATGTTGTTGGTTACAAACGGCTGGTTTATGAGACCATCGAGGTCTCTGGAATATTGTTCCAATTTGTGATTTGCTACGTCTAATTCTTCTACATTAAGTGTGTTCAGCTTTAGGGGCTAAAGTTCAGGAATTATAATTTTTTCTGGCACTGCATCGCAACAGTTGAATGGCACTGTTACTGGTTGAAATGTTTCTAGAACATTGGTTTGTTTACCAGATTCGGCTTGAACTTTTGTAATTCCTATAAACACACTACACTCTGATTGAAGAGTCAATATGGAGTTGAGGGAGATTGTAAGAGTTTTTGGGTTTGTTTGAGCGCAATTCACTGTAACACTTATGGGTTCAGAAGTAATTATGAGCCATGTATTGGGTTCTAGTTTTTGAACGTTGTATCCTTGGGTGAATATTAGTGAGCTTTTACAGTTGTCGGATACCTTTTGGACGTTCTTTAGAAGGTGAGCTTCACATAACGCGTTTGTGTCAATAGGATATGCGTAAAGTTCAGAATACAGTTTATTACGAGTGGCTAACGGTTTACACGCACTTAAGTCTTTGATCGGAATAAACATTAGAGAATCATCATTCTTTGCAAGATATTTTTGAGTGAAGGATAGCATATGATGTAAACCTGTTCTTTCATCGTATATAGGGATAGGATATAAATGAAAGACTGTGTAAGGATGTTGTTCGACTAAGGGGATTCTTAACACAAACATAAGATCGGCATATGTTTGAAATGCCTCTAGTTCAATGATTTCCAGATACTGTGCAATGCTCGAGTACTTTACAGCCAATGGAAGGTTATTTTTGACTAAATTTTGAGATATTTCCTGTAATGAGGTAATAAGATGTTCTGGTGTTAAAATTGAAGAGTGAATTATTTTCAAACACACGAATGTGATAGAATTTAAAACCTCATTTAGATTATATTCTAAGTAGAGATAATTCTCCATAAGTTTTTCACACATTTCAAGTAATGCGAGTTTTGATTCGACGTAGGCGACCTTATCATTAATTTTTCCGATAGTGTTTTCCAGCTTTTTCATGTTATGGTTAAATAGTTTTTCGTCAATTCTAAGATTTTGGATAGTTTCGTTGAAGTTTTTAATTACGGATGTGGTGACACTTTTTTGTAAGTTGTCAATTTGAAGTTGGCCTTGATTTCAGCGGTTTATGCTTTCGGTAAAGTATTTTCCGTCGGCGGCGTCTAAATTGCCGGTGATTGCATTAAAAAGGGTACCTGCCCCATCAAGTATACCTCGTTTGTGTCTTTTAGTGTCCATGTGAATGTCAGTAAATTTCTGTTTGATTGAATTAGAAATTTGATTGAGAAGGTTAATGTGGATTTGTATGTCTGCGCGAAAGTAGTTCATAGCAAAAGAATTGAAGTTAACAGTTTTTACAAGAGTTTGTAATATTCTGTTATTTGTTGTAAATACTTGTTCTAGTGTAGAAATGTTTCTGTGTACTAAAAGTGTCCATTTATCATTGGATACAATTATTTCTGCTTCGTTATGGAAGTAGATACCTAAAGTATTGTTTATTGGTTGTATTTGAAATTGGGCTACTGCTGACCCGAACAGCAGGCAAAACCTGAAACAGAAATTAACTTTCTGAGAACGGTTTCATTCGGTCGAAATTTACTTTTGATTTTTGGTTGGTTTTAGGGTTTAGTACTGTTGTGGAATTTCTGTGAATCTCCAGGATTTCGAAAGGACCATTGAATATATTTTGGAGTTTGTCCTTGATCTGGGATTCTTTAATGTAGATTTTATCGCCTATTTGATAGTTAGGGAGATTTTCAGAAACGTGTTCATCAAATCTGACTTTTGCTTTATGTTTTTGGATTTCCGTTCTTTCGCGAGCAATTTTATAACAGTGAGAGATATGATTATTGAGATCTCTGATGTACTTAGTTATCAGGGCTTGTTGGTTGTAGAGAGTTTCTGGAGTCCTACTCGAAGTATGTCCGTAAACAAGTTCGTAAGGGGTGAATCCATGAGTTTTGTTTACAGAATTGTTATATGCAATGATTGCATAAGGGAGGATGTTAAAAGGGTGTTCGTCAGGATTTTCTAGTTTATGGATTCTAATCATCTCTAATAAGGTCGAGTGGAATCGTTCTAATGAGCCATTTGACTGGGGATGTCCCACACTAGAGTAGGATAGTTTGATGTCAAATAGTTTACACAAGTCTGTCGGTTATGGGGTAAGCCTGAGAGAATTTTGTTAGTTCATCCCGGATAGTTAATGCGTAGTTTTTTGTCGGGACTTCTAGAATATCGATGTTGACACGTTCAAAGGGTGTCCGTGGGGTTTCAGTAATGACAAGTGGTCTGTTGAGATTTTTCCGGTAAACCTTTGCTCTCTGGCAAGTCTGACAGTTTTTGATAAAATTGTCAACGTTCTTAGTCAACCCTTGCCAACTGGATTTTTCTTATATTCTGCGGATAGTTTCACTGATACCTCGATGTATATTATTTTTGCCGTTATGGAATTGGTCGAGAATGATGGGTATTTGGTCTTTCTCAACCGTTTGGACGATATTTTGGCAAACTTTCCATTTGATATCAATTTCGGAAAAGATAAACGAAAGCATTTCCAAAATGGGCAGTTCAATGTTATACTCAACACAGAATATTTCATTTTCAGTGAACACATCTCCACTATTATACAAAGATGCGAAAAGAATCTCGTTGACTACTTCTGGGTCAGAAGGGAGAGAGACGATGTAATAGCGTCTTTTTCTGACACTTTTGCTTGCAAAGACATTTACTCTAGGGGTACGGAAATCAGCATTTTCCTCAAAAATGTCTTCGATGATGTCATGGTGAAAATCTTTCATGAGAGAGCCTTGGGGAAATACTAGGATGTTTTTGTTTCCTCGGTCTAAGAGTTGGCAATTAGAAAACTAAATTTTGTCTTAATCTATGAGTGAGACGGTTTGATATCGCTCGACAAAAGTTCTAAATTCTTCAGAGATTTGTTGGAGATTAATGGGACTTCTCGTCTGGGGTACTTGTGAGTCATCGTCAGTTTCGTTTGTTGGGAGTACTGTAAATGGTGTTAGATGATTGTTTGCTTGAAATGATATGTATTCATTAAAGTTGTTAACTTTAATGCGAGAGAGAGCGTCGGCGTTTTTATTTACTTTGCCGGGTTTGTAAATTATTTGATAGTCGTACTCCTCGAGCTTAAGGCGCCATCTTGCAAGTCTACTTCCACGATCCTTTATAGAAAAACCAGCCAAGTTAACGGGCGGTGATCGGCAGAAGTAAAAACGTACCGCCAAAAATTATTGGACGAAAGTGTTTAACCGCCCACACTATTGCAAGGAGTTCTCGTTCTATGGTTGAATACTTAGTTTCAGCATTGCAGAGAGTTCTGGAGGCATAGGCTACGGGTAAATATTTACCTACGGGGCCTTGAGAGAGCACTGCACCGATAGCAAATGAACTGGCGTCGGTTGTAAGAATAACTGGCTCTTCAAAATTAGGATATATGAGTATGGGGGTAGAAGTAAGGGCTCTTTTTAATTCGTCAAAAGATTTGACGCATTCTGAATCGAACTGGAAAGGTATGTCTTTTTGAAGTAATCTTGTCAAAGGTTTCGAAATCTTGGCGACATTGGGGCTGAATCGCCTGTAATAACCAGCTAACCCTAAGAGGACTTGATATCTTTTGGGTTTTTTGGTTGGGGAAAATTTAAGATACAATCTACCTTTGAGGGGTTAGGCTTCACGCCTTCGGGAGTTATAAGGTGGCCAAGATGCGCGACTTCTTTGCGAAGAAACTCGCATTTGTCAGGTTGGATTTTTAGATTAGCTTTTCGCAAGCGTTTGAAAACTTCGGAAAGTCGGGCTATGTGCTCATATATAGTCGGAGAATAAACGATAATTTTGTCCATATAGACTAAACATCTCTCGTTTTGAACACCTAAAAGAATATTATCTATTACCCTTTGGAAGGTGGATGGAGCGTTTTTAAGACCGAAGGGCATTCTAACGAATTCAAAATGACCATTATCAACTGTAAATGCTGTTTTTTGGATGTCTTTTGTATCGATTTCGATTTGGTGAAACCCTGAAGCTAAGTCGAGAGTGGTGAAGTATTGGCATTTGCCAAGTAGGTCAAGTAAATCCGAAATGTTTCGTAGGGGATATTTGTCGTCAACAGTAAGTTCATTTAGTTTACGATAATCGACGACGATACGCCATTTTTGGGTGCCAGATGCGTCTAGTTTTTTGTGAACTACTCAAACCGGGGATGACCATGGCGAATTAGATGGATGTATAATGCCTTGGTCAAGCATCTTTGATATCTGACTTTTTACCTCTTGTTTGTGTATTTGGGGGTACCAATATGACTTTGTGAAAGAGGGTTTCGCGTTATTAGTGTCTATTGAATGTTTGATTTTGTTTGTAAAGGTCATTTGGTCACCTTCTAAATAGAATATATCAGAATATTCGAGGCAAAGTTGAGAAATAAGTTCGGCTTCCTCATAATTCGGAAAGAATGTTTACGGTTCGAGTTCCAAATTGTCGAAATTAACAGTTTTGGGGATAGCATTTGCATTTAAAATTGAAGTAAGAAATTCGCCTTTTTCATTAATTTTAACAAGGCACGGGGAAGATAAACCTTTTCTATTTCGGCAGATGATAGGAAAGCCTCAGTGTTAGTGAGGTTACATTTTAATTTACATATCTGTTCTGTTCGGGGTTCTAAAGAGATTGTATTAATTGGGATGCAGTTATTGAAAGTTGAAGGGTTCTGAGTACGCATGACAGTATCATCCGTAACTTTGTAGAGTGGTAAGGTTTTAAAATTAGTGACAAGTTGTTTGCTGTTAAAGTCTATAACGCAGTTATAGTGTTCAAGGAAATCTGAACCCAGTAATCCGTCGAATTCAATGTCGATGATGCAAATATACACTTTGTGTGGGTCGGCGACATTGAAAGGTACAAGGGTAGATTCGTTGATTAAGATCTTCTGCTCAGTGATTCCTTGGATGACTACGTTTTCGGGAAATCGTTGTTTGAAGCGTTGGCAGGTTTCAGGTTTAAAAATTGAAAGTCCTGCACCCGTATCGATAAGAAGTTTATAGGTGTTTGAAGAATCAGTAATATAAAAAAGATTCTTGGAGTTGACGGAAAGAAGGGGTCTTACAGAAAGTTCTGTTCTGGGAAGTTGACATTCGGGCTGAAGTCGTCCAGATTCATTGTCTGAATTTGGGTTTGAATTTCTGAAATTTCTTGGTCTGGGGGTTATGACTGAGTGGGGGTCAAATGAAAATTTTCTTGAGAAGAATCAGGTTCGTCAGAATAATATTCGTTAAACTGTTCAGTGTTGAAATATTCTGGTTCATCGTTTTGTTCGAAATCATTAGGGTAATATTGTTGTACGTTTCCGTACTCGTTGGGTAAAGGGTTGTATTTTCGTTTTGAGAATAGTTATAGTCATTGTGATATGGTCCGAATTGCAGATTGACTCATCACTTGAACGATGAGTCATTGGTTGTTGGCGTTGTTGATGTTTAAAGAAACTCTGGTTCGGTCTATAATTGCCAGACATTTGGGGTTGTCTACTGGTAGATGGACGAAATTGTTGCTGTGCAAATTGTTGACTGGGATTAACATTTGTAGATTTATTAGCAGGTTGATTGAAAAAATGAGGGCGATAATTGGAATAATTCTGATTGGAATTCGGGTTGTGTTGAAATTGTCTCATCCTCAATAAGCATTCATTGCTTAGATGGCCCATTCGTTTACAAAATGTGCATTGTTTTGGAGGTGGGACGTTATTTGGTTTACGAGAGGGTTGTTGGAAACTTCTATTACCTGAAAATTTCTGGGTTTCTAAATGTGATAGTTGTAGTTCTCGTTTAATTCTGGAAATGGCAGTGAGAATACTGCAGGGGTCGCTAGCGCGAACGAGTTAACCAATTTTGGGCTCTAAATCCGTGAGGAGGCTATTAAGAGCCATTGACTCTATCAAGTCAATCTGTGCTTGTTTTTCTCTAGCAGTTAGGTTTTGTTTGTTTATGGCTGCTAGCATTTTCGCCTGATGCGTCTGAAGTCTAGCAGAAAATGTAAGAGGGGATTCATTAGGAGTTTGCCGCATTCTTTGCAAGTCCTGTATAAGAGCCGAGTGATCCCTATGATCTCCGAAATGATTTTCTAGGAGGGTTTGAATTTCAGCTAGTTGACTAGGGTTTCGCGAATTAATTAACTCCCGCTCTACCGCGTAACTTATTTTTGATATGGAGAATTAGCAATACTTGCTGATTATCCGTTGCCATGCTGTAAGCAGTATTACAGGAGCATATGAAAGTATTCAAAAATATCGGATTAACATCATACTCAGGAATTATGGCAAATATTTTCGATAGCTTGTAGGGTTCTACGGTTGGTGTAGCTGCTTGTCTAGTGGTGGCCATTTTTATAATTGTATAAATTCGCACAATAAATAAAAAATAAATGTTGAGGTTTTAAAGGTAAATGGTAAATATCTAGTTTATCAAAATCCAATATCGAGCAATGTTTAATAGAGTAATAACAAATTTGAAATAGGAATGTATAAATGGTAAATTAATAATAAACTTGAAATAATGTTTCAAATACTTCGAAATATGTAAGTCAAAGTAATGGAAATAAAATAATATGATAATGTAAAATATATAGTTTCAAAATTATTTAGGAAGGGTAAGGTTATGAGGAATAATATATTATATAAATGAAAGAACTGGTGGTCATTCAAAATAAAATAGTTACTTTATGTGATTCTTACGTTATTATTCCTCGCATCGGACTGTTCTCCGCGTCACTTAGCACTGGTTAGCCTGGTTGCGTGTTCCCTTGCTAGTACTTGGTAGTTGTTGTCCTTTTCAAGTAGGTTCTATTCTGCAAAGGCTTGGAAACCACCACAACTAGTTAGAAATCTTCGTGTTCTAGCTGTGTCTGGAATATCCTACTGACTGAGCCAATTTTATATTCACTTTGATTCAAATCACTTTTTAAAAAAGATTATTTATTTAAAACATACAAAATCAAAATTTAAACAATTAATTACTTGAAATACTTAATACTATAAGTGATAATATTTGAATGACTTGATAGTAAAACTGATATTATTTGAATGACAACACGAGATCGTTTCCAGTTGCTTTTATAACATTGACAAAAATGCTGATGCAAGTCAGCGATTTTACTGGGTAAACGGACTCGTGTAGGTTTCCGGGAAGTTGTTTGCATATGTTATATACGTCGTAAACAATACTTAGAATAATAATATGACAACACCTTGTAACCGGTCAAATGGTCGTTCACATGGTGTCATATTACACGATATAGCAATTCCCAGGAAATACGCAAATGCCCATCCCACGTGTAAAACTGCTTACTGCTGACAAAGCAACACATAGCTTATAAATGCACACGCGATGGCTGTTAGCGTCATTAAGTGTATCGCATTCAATTATCTCATTTATATTGTTTAACGTAATTTTTGAAGTAAAATATTTAATTTGTGTTTTAAATAAAAATATTTTTTTAAAAGCATTTGTGTTTGTGAAGATATAAAATTGGCGCAGTCAGTAGGATTGTTCCAAAACTACTAGAACACGATAATTCTAACTAGTCGTGGTGGTTTCCAAACCTTCGTGGGACAATCAACCTCTTTCTGGAGACACAACTGGAAGCGAGCTAGCAACAGGAACACGCAACGGCTAACCAGTGCAGTCAACTTACAGAACAGTCCATGCCAGGAATTATATTGTAAGGATTAGTTATTATTAGTTTATTATTTCCATTTATTGATACACCTAATCACCATTTCTATCATCAAAGATAAATCCTTTAATATTCCTTAAATATTTGAAACATATTACATCACTTCAATATATTAATTTATACCATTATTTTGAACGACAACTTATAATAACCTGATCTAATTATTTTAATATCTATCTATTTTCACATTTCTTTATTTACACATTGATATACGTTTTACCATTGTCAATTCGACAATATAATCTGATTTAAATTTTTAATATTGTGCAAATACTTTATTCTTAAACAATATGACTACTACAAGGCAAGGTGCAGCCACTCCAACTGTGGAGCCCTATAAAATTTCCGAGATTTTTGCGATAGTACCAGAGTACGACGGTAACCCCATCTTTTTACTCCTACTTATACTCCACATAAAAAATAAACTCCGTGGCAGGGCAGCGGAATTAGTAAATTCACGAAACCCTAGTCTGTTAACTGAAATTATTACTCTTCTCAAAAACCACTTCGGAGACCCCCGAGACCTATCGGCACTCATTCAAGATCTCCAACGAATGAAACAATTACCATCCGAATCACCCTTAACTTTCTCAAACAGAATTCAGACCCACCAGGCAAAAATGTTAGCAGCAGTCACAAAGCAAAATATAACTTCCAAGGAAAAACAAGCCCAAGTAGATCTCATTGAACCTATGGCACTAAACAGCCTGCTTATAGGCCTAGAGGCAAAAATGGTACAATTAATTCGAGCAAGCGACCCAAAAGATATCTTAACCGCTATCTCTAGAATTAAAAGAGAAATTCAATTGAACCATCTAGAAACCCAAAAATTCTCTAACTTCAAAAATACACCTCCAACCTTCAGAAGACCAAATCAATTGCCACCTCCGAAACAATGTACATTCTGCAAGAGAATGGGCCATTCAGTTAATGAATGCATCACTAGATCGAGGCAATTTCAACAAAACCAAAGCTTTGGATAAAATCAAAGTTTTGGGCAAAATTTCCGCGCCCTCCATTCGCCCAACATTCCAACCAACAAAATTACGAGCAACCTCGCCAAACAAACTTTCTACCCAATAGAAATTTTCAAACGCCCATCAACAAGTAATCAACCCCCAAATTCGGACCAATTTAAACCGAACCCTAATTTTTACCGCCAACAACGTACTCATCACCTAAATAATCATGAGTTGGAAAATCATAGATTTGAACAAACCTATTCGAACCCAACAAACAACCAGTATCAATACACAGATTACGACAATACCGACTATTTTTCCTACGACAATTCCCACAATGACTTTTACGATTACTGTAAAACAGACTTCGAAAGCGAAAATTACTCTGAAAATTACGACGAAATTTCTCCGACAAATTTTCAGGACACTACCCCTCAAACAGAACCCCCGGATATGTCAGACCTTCAAACCCACATTCAAACCTTGAATTTAGACAGCTTCGACCCCAATCTGAATATCCCCGAACAGAGATTTCTGACCGCTCTTGTCCGTAAACTCTAAGAACTTATATTACATCACCGATGCATCCAACACTTACAAACTTCTTGTGGATACCGGTGCAGGACTCTATTTTTAAGCCAGAAACTTGCAAACGATTCAGGGAAACGTTCCCAGAAAATGTCGTCATCCAGGGGATAACTAACGAGAAAATTCATATCAACGAATCGACTCTCGTCCCGTTTAATATCAATGATCCTCATAAGGTCTACATTTGCAATATCGATATCGAGTTCGACGGATTGTTAGGTTCCGATTTCCTCGAACATTATAATTGCATCGTCAATTTCCATAAAAAGCAATTAGTAACCAACTTCAAAACACTTCCGCTATATAAAGTAACAGATGATTTAATTAGTAAAGATACCCCTAAAAACTTTTCATGTAACCCCGTCAACACAATTTCCATTCAACCACGTACAGAGCAAATCTGTAAACTTACTTGCAACCTTATAGATACAGACGCCTTATTATCAGGCATAGAAATTGAAGAAGTCCATCTTCCGAATGCTCTAGTAAAAGTCGATAGTAATGGCCAATTTCTGACATCCGTATTAAATGCAAATGCCATCCCTAAATCTATAAATTTCACTAACATTAAACTTGAACCTTTACAACAGTTCAGTGTGAATTCTATTTCACAAACCCAACCAACAGACAACAACATACTAGAACGACAAGAGCAAATTTTCAATCAACTTCGACTTGACCACTTAAACGAAGAAGAATCCGACTTAATATCGCAACTATGTCTTGACTACTCTGACATATTTTATCTCGAAGGAGACCATCTGTCATTTACCAACGAAATTAAACATACCATCGAGACTAACAACTCTAGACCAGTTTTCACGAAATCTTATCGCTACCCTCAGATTCATAAAGAGGAAGTTAAATCCCAAGTAACGAAAATGCTAGACGAAGGTATTATACGCCATTCAAACTCGCCCTGGTCCTCCCCTGTATGGGTAGTACCGAAAAAACTGGACGCTTCAGGAAAGCAAAAATGGCGCGTTGTAGTTGACTATCGAAAACTCAACGAACTAACGGTTGATGACAAATATCCTCTCCCTAACATTTCGGACTTATTAGATCAACTTGGCAAATGCCAATATTTCACAACACTCGACCTCGCCTCAGGATTCCATCAGATTGAGATTGACCCAAAAGACATTTCCAAAACCGCGTTTACCGTTGAGAATGGGCACTACGAATTCGTAAGGATGCCCTTTGGTCTAAAGAATGCCCCTTCAACATTCCAGAGAGTTATGGACAACATTCTTTTAGGCATTCAAAACGAACGTTGTCTCGTCTATATGGACGACATAATCGTATACTCTCCCACTATCAACGAACATTTGTCTCGTCTTACTGATGTTTTTAAACGCCTACGAAAGGCAAACCTCAAAATCCAACCCGACAAGTGCGAATTTCTTCGCAAAGAAGTTGCCTATCTCGGACATCTGATTACCAAAGATGGAGTTAAACCCAATCCATCAAAGGTAGAATGTATATTGAAATTTCCTCAGCCCCAAAATCAAAAAGACATCAAATCCTTTCTGGGATTAGCCGGGTATTATCGTCGATTCATACCCAATTTTGCTAAAATTTCAAAACCACTAACAAAATTGCTGCAAAAAGATGTTTCATTCTATTTCAGTTCTGAATGCGTTAATTCTTTCAATGAATTAAAGCAAGCCCTCACTTCGACATCAATTTTAATTTATCCCGACTTCAATGAGCCCTTTATTTTGACAACTGACGCTAGCGCATTTGCAATCGGCGCTGTGCTTTCACAGGGACCAATAGGCAAAGATCTGCCAATTGGATATGCATCTAGGACCCTCTGCAAAGCTGAGACTCGATACTCCAATATGGACTATAGAGTGTGAACTTCTAGCTATTGTTTGAGCCGTTAAACACTTCAGGCCGATAATTTTTGGACGAAAGTTTAAACTTCTGACCGACCACCGCCCGTTAACGTGGCTCTTTTCTATTAAAGATCCAGGTAGTCGACTTGCCAGATGGCGCCTCAAACTCGAGGAGTACGATTATGAAATTATATACAAACAAATTTTGATGAATGTATGACTTTCCAATCAAACACCAAACTCCAACACTTCACGATAACTCCCTTAAACGAAAACGCAGACAGTGATACAGAACAACTTGACACCGACGACGAGGACAACTCAATTTTTACAGAATTTCGGACATTCGTAGAACGGTATAAGACCGTCTCACTTATCGACTATAGTAAAATTCAGTATTCCAACTGCCAACTCCTTGATAGAGAAAACAAAAATAACTTAGTTTTCTTTCAATCCGGCAATTTAAAAGATTTTCATAACCAAATTCTTGAGGATATTTTCGAAGAGAACGCCGACTTCGAACAATTCAAAATCAATATTTTCAACAGTAAAAGCGTTCGAAAAAGACGATATTACATTATTCCCTTACCAACTGATTTCGACACTGTGAACGAGGTATTATTTGCCTCAATTTACAAGAGCAAAGACCTTCTAACTGACTCTGAACTATATTGCGTTGAAAATAACTTAGACCTACCTATACTCGAAATGCTTTCGTTTATATTCGCAGAAACAGACATAAAGTGGAATCTGTCAGAACATAACAAAAACAGTAGGAAGAGATCAAGTGCCAATAATACTAGATTAATTCCATAACGGTAAAAACAACATACACAGAGGGATCAACGAAACTATTAGACGAATTAAAGAAAAGTATAACTGGCAAGGTATTACAAAAGACGTAGAGAACTTCATTAGAAACTGTCAAATCTGTCAGACAACTAAAACTTTCCGTAAAAACCTTGACAATCCATTAGTAGTAACAGAAACCCCAAGAACCCCATTCGAAAGAATAAATATCGACATTCTCGAAGTTCCTAGCAAAAATTATGCCCTTACTATCCGAGACGAATTAACTAAATATTCCCAGGCCTATTCGATTAGCGACAAGTCCGCTAAAACTGTCGTTAGTACACTCTTGGTGACTACGGTCGTGAATTCGACAATGCACTCCTCAAAGACCTTTGCAAATTGTTCAATATTAAACTTTCCTACTCTAGTGTAGGACACCCCCAATCTAACGGCTCATTAGAGCGTGTTCATTCAACCTTGTTAGATATGATCCATATTCATAAAGCCGAGCACCCTGACGAACACCCCTTCAATATTTTGCCATACGCAATTATTACTTACAATAACTCCGCTAACAAAACTCATGGGTTCACACCCTATGAACTCGTTTTCGGGCACACGTCTAGCCGACCCCCTGAAATCCTCTATAGCGAAAAGGACTTGATTTCTAAATACATCAGAGACTTAAATAACCGCATTTCACAGAACTACAAAATAGCACGCGAGAGAACCGATACTCAAAAACAAAAAGCCAAAATTCGATTCGATTAACATGTTTAGGACAAAACCCCAAATTATCAAGTAGGTGACAAGGTTTACGTACGCGAATCTCAGTTCAAAGATAAACTACAAAACAAATTTAACGGACCCTTTCAAATAGTAGAACTACATACAAACTCAGCTACTTTACTAAATTCTCGTACTAACCAAAAAACCAAAGTAAACTTTGACCGTATGAAACCTTTCATAGAAGACTGATTTCTTTACAGGGTCATCCTGCTGTTCGGATCGGCAGCATCCCAATTCGAAATAAAGCCAATCAATAACACCATAGGGATTTATTATCATGAAGAATCACGTGTCAAATCACAAATGGACTCTTCTAGTTCATAGAAATCTCTCCGCCCTAGAACAAGCTTTTACTACCAACGACAGAATTCTCCATGCACTAACTTTATCACTAAAAACTAACGTCCACCCAACTAACGTATTTCGTGCTGACGTTCAATCACACATCAACTTACTTAACCAAATCTCAAACTCTGTCAAAAACAAATTCACTGAAATCCACATGGACACCCGAAGGTACAAACGTGGACTAATCGATGGCGCCGGATCAATTTTCAAAGCCATAACTGGTAACTTAGACGCCGCTGAAGGCGAGTACTTCACCAACAGTATAAATAGTTTAAACAACACATTCAGGTCGACGAGAAAATATTTAACGAAAATATTAGAAAAATGGAAAATATGATTCGTAAAGTAAACGACAAAATGGCGTACGTGGAAACAAAACTTTAATTTCTAGAAATGACGGAAAAACTAATGGAAAATTATCACTTTCTAGAAGACAACTTAAATGATGTTCTTAATTCCATAACTTTTGCCCGTCTAAAAATTATCCACACTTCAATTTTAACTCCTGAACATTTCATTGCCAAATATCGCAGAATCTCGTGAAAAATAATTTACCTTTGCCCGTCAAATATTCAAGTATTGCACGATACTTAGAAATTACAGAATTAGAAGCTTTTCAAACAGATTCCGACCTTGTATTTATACTCAGAATTCCTCTTATTGAACAGCAATCATTCACTGCTCACCGCTTATACCCAATCCCAATCTATGATGATAGAACTGGGTTATACCATGTACTTTCATTCACTCATAAATACGTAGCAAAAAACGACGATACCTTACTCTATATTCCGATAAAAGACCTTAGTGCGTGCAAACAGTTGAACAATCAAAATAAATTGTGTTCCGAACTCTATGCCTATCCGATAGACTCAAATGCTTTGTGCTAGGCCCAACTTTTAAGAAATTTTAAAAAAGTGCCGGACAATTGTCACAGTGCCGTGATTTCTGCTCAAGGGTACCACGTTCAAAAACTCGAAACCAACGTGTGGTTAATTATGGTTACCGAGCCTCTCAGTATTACCATCACCTGTACCGACATCAATACAAAACCCTTAACACTCAATGCTAACTCTTTATTAAAACTTCAAAAAGCTTGCAGTGCCTTCATTGGGATAACCAAAATCGAAGCAGAAGCCACAAAAAGCAGCAACACCCTTGACAACTATCAACCAGTTCTTATCCCTATCAACTGCTGCGATACCATACCAGAAAAAATTGTCGTTCCCGAACTCAAACCTTTGAAGCTCCATGAATTGAATTTCGAGGAGTTAAACGTCGCAAACCACAAACTCAGCGACTATTCAAAGGACCTAGACGCATTAATAAATCAGCCATTCGTCAAAAAGAACATTTCTTGGGTCACCTACTTGACAATATTTTCCATTATAATAATTGTCGCTGTATTTGTCCTACAACCGCTTTGGGGTAAACACAATACAACCAGTAAAAGTCCATCTCCCACAACCAGAATTTCAAAATTGTTGCCAAGATTGAGACCGAACCTCTGACAGAACGAAACTGAAGACATCGAGCTAAGTACCCCAATATAATTTCAAAAATTGTTTTGTAAAACTTATTTATCACTAAAAAGTATTGTTTTAGGTTCTATTATTAAGGACCTTACTTAATGCTAATTATATTTTTATTTTAATCATTTATACAATTTACGCTATTTTATTCACTTTTGCTTTCTACAAATTTCATATGTATACAACCTTTATATTTTATTATATTACAAATTTTCAGAAAAGTTCCTGTAAAACAGCAACTTTTTCTTTGTGAGGGGAGTTGTTATATACGTCGAAAACATTACTTAGAATATTAATATGACAATACCGTGTAACCGGTCAAATGAGTCGTTCACATGGTGTCATATTACACGATATAGCAATTCCCAGGAAATACGCAAATGCCCATCGCACGTGTAAAACTGCTTACTGCTGACAAAGCAACACATAGCTTATAAATGCACATGCGATGGCTGTTAGCGTCATTAAGTGTATCGCATTCAATTATCTCATTTATATTGTTTTACATAATTTTTGAAGTAAAATATTTAATTTGTGTTTTA
Organism: Octodonta nipae; assembly: GCA_034190945.1. Lineage (NCBI taxonomy): Eukaryota > Metazoa > Arthropoda > Insecta > Coleoptera > Chrysomelidae > Octodonta > Octodonta nipae. Next base: position 38,983,781 of record CM067219.1, read on the forward strand.
AATAAAAATATTTAAAATAAAGCATTTGTGTTTGTGAAGATATAATTCAAGATGAAATTTGATATCCCTGAGAAGTCACGTACGCTTTAAATTCCGTTGATTTCTCTCTCTCTCTCTCTCTCTATATATATATATATATATATATATATATATATATATATATATATATATATATAAGCGCAGATACAGAAAATAATAATATAAAAATTATGCAAAGTAGAATTTAAAGCTGTAATGTTGGTAAAAATTTTAAAATATAGACAAAGAACAGTACAAAGATTAGTATTCACACCAAGAAGAAGAAAAATGACTAATATATTCTAACTTGTTTCAATTTTACAGGATTATATGAGCAACACTTTAGATGCCATATATGAAGATAAAGTAAACGTAACTGGCTATTACCTTTGGAGTATTATTGATGATTGGGAGTGGACAGGAGGTTATCAGTAAGTAAACGTATTTTTTACGGTTGTTATCGGTTCCCTTCTATCTAAAAGTTTCTCCAGCTCTATCGGTCTTCTCATTCTTCCTCGCTAACTACTCCTTTTTACATGGAATCCTCTCCAGGCCATTTTCTTCTAGCTATTAGACTCCAGTCCGTTATATTTATTGAACCATCTGTTTTCGGCTCTATGGACGTGGCCTTATTAGGTTAGTATTTTTTCTTCGATGTATTTTAGCACATTCGCTTCTACTCCCATTCGTCTACGTTATTTCTCATTGGTTATTTGTTCTCTTATCGGCATTTCTTATTTATTACTCAGATATTTGCTGCATATGTCAGAAAGCTTTATAACAATTGTTTGATATATCATTTATTTAATGCGGTTTTGATGTTTTTATTCCAGATTAATGTATTTAGTTATTTATTGCAACATTTTCAGGAAGCCTATTTTCTATTTCCTCTCCTATGCTTCCATTTTTTGTTATCGTAGACTATAGGTATTTGAACTTGTCTGACCCTGTTATTCCCGTATTTTCTTCAACCGTTAAGTTTTTTAAGTTTTCATTTGCGATCGCTCCGTTGTCTATAGTTTCGTTTCAAGGCCTATTTTCTTACATTACACTCTTCGTGTTACTTTCTGGCCATTTAACTAATGTCTTCCTAGAGATCTGTCGTGTGGCGCAGACTGCTCTAACCCAGTGAAGCCAGAGTGGTGGTGGGGATTCTAACGCATCACTACACAACGCACAAATGTGTTCCTAGCCTAGCATTCTCTCTGTCTAGTCTATCTATCCTTGACGTTGAGTAGCGGACTCTCGAGATGCGATTACCGATTGTGTATTGGTTATTCGTCGAGTTGTAACAAGCCTAATGTTATTTTTTTGTGTTACCATTTATGGGACATAAAAACAGTACTTGTTTAATGATTAAAACAATCCATTTAATTTTGCAAATGTATGGTATTTTTATCGATAACAGTTTCATAGTCAACTTGACACCTTTGGCGTCTTGTTTTTCACAGAGTCCTTGTTGAAATAAAGTAGTTACTTCCAAACATTCTGCTAGTATTTAGTTTTACTATGATAAACTTTGTTAAGTCTTAAAGAAATCATTTCGAAAATAATTTATAATCGAATAAGTATCATATAAAAAATGTTCAAAAATATTCTCATCAACTCTGGCTAATGTCAAAATTAATAAATTCATTTATATGGTAAATCCAGCACCTTCTTTCCATTTTTTTGTTCTCAAAAAATGTCATTAACGATAAAAATTGAAGGACTTCTTCTAAATCACTTTTAGAATTAGAACAAAACATGAATGAGGGGGTGACTAATCTATTAACCCAGCGACAACTAGTTAGGCTAAAATTTTGGAAACAGGTTTATTTCATAACCTTAGCACCCGGTAAGAACGGATTTTTTGATATATCAACTTTAATGGGGAGGGGAAAAGGGGGAACGTTGTATTTGTTCTTGAAGTTAGAAACACGAAAATTGGAATTGTAGCTACTCACCCTTAATAAATAATATGTTTTAGGGTTTAATTCCCAGGACGCGGTACTGGGGGAGACAACCCTACGAAGTGATATATACACTACAAAAGAAGCTGATCAAAAATGCTGGTACTGGACATTTTTTATTTTACAGTTTTTACGTACTAAAATATAGAGGGTTAAATGCTAAGCTAACCTCCATATTGCCACATTACTAAGGGCACATCTTTTTACGTAAGGCAGTAAATATTAATATTTGGTACATAAACTGGAGATTTAATTTCGTCAAACGTTACTTGTAGTACTAAAAAGAAGACGCGCTGATGAAATTAAAGCATGCCTTAAAATCTCATTTGTTTCAAATACTTTAATTATCTAAAAATATGAAAGTATGTCTGAGAGGGGATGTTTCTGTGGCCAATTTTCAGACTATGGTCTGTAGAACTATAGTCGAAGATTTTATAAACAGAGGACAATATTTTAAAATGGTTTTGCTACTACTCTGATACCAAAAATGACTAAGTAACAACAATCAATGATATTTTACTCAAACTATTTGAAGGTATGATTTAGCACTAATAATATTGTTGGTATGTCAAATAATAAACATAGGGTGCATAGAAAAATGAAGTGTAAATCATAGTTCTATGCTAGGGTTCAAGTAAAAGCTTTGCATCGCAATATTGTTCAAGCTAATGTTTTAATTTATGCTGCCCCGGAAGAAACAGTGTTAATATAGTGTATTCCATTAATCCCAAAAGATCAAAATTTTGCTTCGCGACAACTATAAATTAAAAATTTATAGGTCAGTTTTATGTTGAGTGCTCACGTGCGAGCTCACTCTACGTTATTCTGATCGAGCTCTTTACAACCAGCAGGAATGTTGTCTTGTGTTTTAACAAACTACTTTCCATAATTATATTACCAGTTAATCGATGGCAAGTTCGGTCAGATTTAGTTCTGCAAAGCTTTGGAACGGAAACCTCACAAGTATTAACGTATAAAGAATATTGATAATTTTATAGTTGAATAGGAATACGGGGGACGTTATATCTTAATTTACTACAGCTCTTACGTAGAAGTCATAATTTATTAGTTGTAGCGAAATAACGTTATGTCCCACCAAGGATATTTTAATGTAGTATCCTTGACGTCCCACTACCTCCACATCATCGTCTATTACAATTTCAGCTCAAATTGAAACTGTGTTCGATAATTATGCCGAACACTCTATTAGATTCATAACTTATATATTCACTTAATATTTCAGATCATTCCTGGGACTTTACCGTGTAAATTTCACAAGCGTTGAAAAGGAAAGGACACCAAGAAAATCTGCTTCATTTTTCCAAAAAATAACAAAAACACGTTGCCTTGTTGACAAATGCATAGATTAGTGTTATGTTTTAGTTTCTCGTTTACTATTGTCAAAAAATGATAATGACCCAGATATGATTAATATAAGTTTTTGTCAACTGCATTGGGTTTCACTGAATTCTAAAATGTTGAAACTTAAAATTCTAGTCAATGATTTATAGTACAGTAGTTCAGTTGGGAAACTGACAGTAGTAAATAAACAGCTATTGCTTCAAGTTTTAAAAATTGTTAATTTAGTCTTTGCAATGATATAGTCCCGGAGACAGCGTTACAAATGTCAAATCATTTCAAGCTGAGCTAAAACTGGTAGGTAATTATCTTTAACATCTGAACTAAAGTTCGCACAGACTTTCTTCGACCAGCCGTGGGACTCTGATCAATAGAAAACTGTTGTAGAATCGAAAAGTATCGTCATTTTGTCGTCATAAAAGGTATAAACATGGTATAACGATGATACGAGTTATGAAGTTTTTTATTAATCGGTCCCTTAGCTGTTCTGTACAGGGCGTACACAACAAGCGATTGATGATGTGCAGCAGTGACACTGAAAAATTAGTTGCTTGACACCTCTAAAAAATTCTTACCAATTATGAGTTGTTAATTTTGAATAGAACGGTCCTCCGCGTTACAGAAACTCATATCTCACTGTTAATTGACCGCAGAGAAAAACTTAACACAAACAAACCGTTAAATCAGCTGTCACAAACAATAGCGTTGTCAATTTAACGTTCTCGGATCGGTGTGCAGCATAGTGTTGATAATTATCCAAATGTGTCAATTCGTCATAGTACTTAGCAATTAAAACCTGTGTTTATCTACATATGGACAATTTTGCGTGAAGTTTATGTGGTTATAAAATTCATCTTGTGCAGGGATTGAAGCCACACAATGCTTGTTCGGGTCGCACGTTTGACGAATGGTCCGAAGAAACTTTGCTGTTGATCTACCATTTCATTTGAAACTTTTGTTTAGTGATGAAGTACAGTTTTGGTTAAATGGCTATGTCAATAAACAGAACTGTTGAACTTGGAGCAATGATTATCCATAAGATATAGTGGAAATATGCTGTTCAGAGACCACTAACTTTTTCGTGCCTCAATTGGAAGGCATGAATGACACAGACATGAGGTTGCAACAGGACGGGACCACATACTACACAGCGCTCGATTCAAGCAAGATTATTTGACAACGTTTTGCAACATCTCCGCGCTGATTATTTATATTTCTTGCGTTATTTTGTGTTTTAAATGAACAATATTAGTTAGTTTGCTCTTGTAGATTTTTTATTTTAAATAGCCCTGCAAAAAATATTCCATTGGAGTCAGTTCGCCATGTCTAACGATCCATCGATGCGGAAAAACTTGATTGAGATAAGCTAGTACTGCTCTTGGATAATGTGGTGGAGCTCCATCTTGTTGAAACGATATGTATCTATTAATATTTGTCGTCTTAATTCAAGTATTAAAGCATTTTGTAAAAAATTTAAGAAAGTCTCTCCAATTAATGCCCCAACAAAAAATATGATTCAGTATTCTGTTATTTATTATACCAGCCAAACTTTCACTTCAATAGGATTCTGAGTGTTATCTTCCCCTATACAGTGAATATTTTGTGTACTCATCGGAGAAAAGAATATTTTTGGGAAACATCGAGTACCTTTGGCATCAATGATTAACCATTTCAGAAAATTTTAATCTACAATCAGGATTATTCTTATTTAGTTCCTGAACAAGTTTAATTCTATATGGATTGTATTTCTCTTTTTGCATTACTTACATTATTATCACCAGCTATTTCTCTTGTAGGTTTCTGTGGGTTTTCTTCAACATTTATACCAATTTCTCTTTGCAATCACATCAATAAACATAAATCCATTGACAACGAAGTCAGAATAGACTTTGAAACGTTTGGTATTCCTGCAATATACATAGTTTTATTTCTATTGTGGTGTTATTCCCCAAAAAAACATAAAAGTAATCAATTTCTCTTTGTCACTCAATTTTTATCTCCCAGGTTTGGGAACATCTTCGACAGTTTCAAATAGACGGAATTTTTGTTCTATTCTGCTCATCATAAACTAGGAAATGTGACAATCAGGATACTTCTCATTAAATATTCTGCATACCTCAGAATGAGTCCTTGTTTTACATCTCAAATAATATTAATATCTCAGTATGTTGGGTCTCAGAATTTTGACCCATTAAAAAGATGTTTACAAATTCCTAAATAAACAATTAATATTTAAAAATTATTAATGACCTCTAGGCAAACTAAAATATTTTTTAATTACGTCTTAAATGTACAAAAAGATCCGATTTTCCTTTTTTTGACAAAATGATTACTAATAAACTAGTAAATCGTGTGTGTTTTTTAGAATTACGTTTTTGTTGAGTATCCATATCCAAAAATCAAAAACTCCTATATTGCTGATTGAAAACCTTTTTAAATGCGGTATCATGCCCTACCCCTTTTCACCCCTAGAGGGTTGAATGTGCAGGTGAATATTTTTTCTTAAAAAGTGAAATTTCAGACAGAAATATTGATCTGTTCCAGGATTTTTAGGACTGTATATAAATTTACCCTCTATATGTTTCTGTTAGCAAATTTAAAAAAATAATGGTCCGATATATGTGCAGTTTTTTGGAAATCCTAGATATTCGAATTTGTTTCGAAAATATGTCGCAAAAACACTTTTTTTTTATGGTTTGCACACATGCCAGTTACTAGAATACTAAGTAATTGTTAGTCTGAAGCTGGTAGACAATGTAACTCGTTTCTCCGTATACTGAAGGCTAAATTTTCCTATTGCACGTGAGCCATTGAGACTTACACCTAAATTTTATTCCTCTTTGCTGTAACAGTTATTTTGTTTTCAGTACTGTGTACATTTAATTAACTGAAGGAAGCGGCATCTGCATGGGCGGAACCAGGGGGGGAGCCGCAAAGTTACAAAATTTAATATCAAAACGAGGTACCTAATTGTAACTCCAAGAGCCTAGAAGAGGGTCACTTCTATGAGTTTAAACCTTAGAAGGACTATTTTTAATGTAATAGCTCAAGAAATCTGGGTTTAATATTATATTTAGGTAAATTTAATACAGGATTGCCCCCCGGAAGCATGAAATCGCCCCCCTGAAGCATGAAATCGCCCCCAGGGAAGCACGTGTCTGGATCCGCCCCTTGGCACCTGTACAATTGTTTTAAATTATTTTGCATTTCTGTTGTTTGTTTTAACTAACGTTAATCGAAGTATCTTTATAAGAATGACTATGCCATTCTAACCTAGAAATTACGGGTAACAGCAATTGCATGGAACGGTTCCAGATTCGGAACCTCTATGTGCTAGTTTCCCCGAAAATCCTAGCTGTCGGTCTTTATATCTCGCGTCTTCCAATTTAACGAAATGTATCAAATACATAAAGAAGTGTTCGAGAGGACATTCAATTGTGGGAAGCGCAACTGATGACGGTTCCCTAACCAGAAACAATATATATATATATATATATATATATATATATATATATATATATATATATGTTTTGCGTACAAAAGAATGACACCTCGAAGAGAGTATCTTTATAGGAATATGTCATGTCCCACCTTTACTTCTGTTCATCAAGATCATATATGTCTCCTCGCCGTTACGTTATCAAACCATACAGGTGAAAAACCTTCATCGTTGTAGTTAGGATGCTGTACACGACATCACTGATTCTCTTAATTCATTATACTTTATTGCTTTCCCAATAAGCTTTGTCTTTGTTGTGCTGTAAATTCATTCAGCTCACTAAACAAAACTGGGGCTATTATGTAATGTGGATTTCTATGCGAGCTGGAACAAATATATGGACTCATCCCAATTCCGTGAATTAGATACTTTAGTCGACTATAGTTAAACGCTTTTCAAGAGTCCTTTTGAACCTTTCTAGTTTGTCAACTGACTATGGATACTACTATGCAGTCAATCGTGTTTCCTTAATGCCCAGCAGTCAGTGGTGTAATAAGAGGTGCGGCAGGACGAGTAAAATGTCACAGGCCCTCAGCCGAAAGGGACTCCCCGGCACTTAGCCGGAAGAAGTGCGTGAGCACAGGAGGATAACCATTTAATATTACACCATTTATTAAAATTTAATTGTTTTATCTTCAATGAAGTTAAGTAATCTAAGTGCATACATAAGTTTTACAAAAATCAAAATTTAATTGCAAGTTGGAAAATATATCATCCTGTCAGTTTTAGAAGGTATTGTCTACATAATATAATCCTCACCACTTTACCTGGAAGAAGTGAAGTTTTCATGTTAATTCATATTTTCGCCGCAAGACTTTTGTTGTGGCGCGGCTCTCAGGAAATCCCCGCTTTATGTTTTGTAAGTATTATGTAAAAGAAAGACACCACACAACACGCATACGTCATTTGATTGTTGTAAGAATTGGTTGTTTGTGGCAAAGGTAATGTGCCGCAATTGTTGAAAAAATTTCGTTGCGATCGGCCGATTAAGTATTGAAAAAATTATGCACATGCATACTTATTCCGTTTTTGCAACTTGCAATGTACGCAAGTTAATCGTAAGTTGTTATAAATAAACTTTCCTTGACTTACTGAAACTAAACGAGTTTCTTATAATGAATGTATGCCGAGTATTGCAGTTTGCAGTCGCGGGAGAGAGATGTTGAATATTAAAAATGAACTAACTACTTTAAACGTCTTACTAATCTCAAAAATGAACTAACCACTTTAAACGTCTAAGTAGTAATATCAGCTTCCTACGGCTTAACAAACAATTTGCAGGTTCTGTTATTATGAGTATGGTGGCTTTAACAACACGTGCAGTTTTTCTTAAACAATGGAATATTGTTAGATATTAAACTCACCTCTAAATAAGCAAATTTGAAATAAACAAGATTATTAATTACACTAGCCATTACCCGCGGTTTCCCCGCGTACGGAATGTACAAGTATTTGAAAAAAGAAATGACTTATGAAACAAATGGGTTATGCTATATAACAATTCTTCCAAATTTTTAACACCCTACTTAACTCTAAATCCGCAAATCCCGAATATATTTCACCAAACATTTTTTTAACCGCTTTGTATAACTAACTCTGCTTCCATCTGCCTTAAAACAATCCTGTATACACCGCTGCCAATGTGTCAAACATTACAACTTATTTTTGAACCACCCTATATAACCATAATTTTACTCTTCAAAATATTTGAACCACCCCGTATGTGCACCTGCTTAGGGGCTACCAAATATAAAATTTTTAAACACTTAACAATAACTCTGGTCCACTCACTATCTTATATATGCAACTGCTTATGGACTACGCTATATAACCATATTTAAACCAGCCTTGAAAGTATAATTTGTTTCCACCTCGTATTTCAACCACACCTTATAGGCAGCTTTCTCTAACATTGTTTAATTCACACTGTATGAACTATAATTTTACTTCGATCCATGTTTCAGATATTGATATATGCAACAGCTAATGTTCAATCCTACAAAAAAATTGTCCAACTTGTTTAACTATAAATCTACTCCACCCGCTATTTCAACCACCTTGTATTTGCACCTAAAATATTTCACCAAAACCGCAACTGCTTATTGTGCACCGAATATAACAATTTTGTTTAACATGTTTTTGAATCACCTTGTATGTATTACAACTACCCTGTATACGCTACTGCTTATTGGTCAACCAATAAAACATTTTTAAAATAATTATCATAACATTTATTCACTCTATATTTAAACTATACTATCTTTGCAACTTATTATGAACTACGCTATTTCACAATTTTTCCTCATATCTTTTCAAGACATATTAAAGTATAATTTCTCTCCACACTTCATTTAAACCAACCTTCATTTACAACTTTTTCTATGCTTGTTAAAATGACACTGTATAACTATAACTTTACTGCGCACCATATTTCAGGGACTTCATATATGCGACTGCTATATAACAAAATTTTTCTAGCAGTTTTTACCCACTCTGTATAATTATAACTGTACACCATCCTATATTTCAACAACCTTTTATAAGCAACTATTTATTAGCCACCAAAAATAACATTTTTGTACCACTCTGTATCGTTAGAATTCGACCCCACTCTATATTTCAACCATCCGGTAAATGGAACAGCTTGTAGATCATAATATTACTTTATAATATTTTTTAACCCCACCTGTATTACTGTAATTATACTCCGCTACATATTTCAACCATCATATATATGCAACTACTTGTGGGTATAAAACAAGTTTTTAACCACAACATAAACTATAATTCCACTCCATATTATGTTTCAAACACCCTGTATAAACAACTGCTTCTAACATTTCTTCAACCCATTTCATAACTATAGTATCTTATGAACATAATTCAAAGATCATAACTGCTTACCCAACACATTTTTTTAAGATTTTTATTCACTGTATAAATATTCTGCCCTTTTTCAACCACTTATAACTAATTCCACTCCCCCTTATTTCCAGCACATTGTATATATCTAGCTGCTTATAGAACACCAAATATATTTTTTTTTGGAATTTTTTAAATCCATGTAATTCTACTCCGCTCTAAGTTTCCTATATACAGAATACCCTGTAAAATTACGCTTGTTATATCAGTTGGTTTTTCATAAATTGAAACATGTTACATTTGCACATTCCGAATTTTGAATAAAAGCTATGCTGATGCCAGTATCTAATATTTTGTGCGTGCGGTGGAACCAATTGAGTAATTGTATTACCCAACATGGTAGACGTTTTTTCGCTATATCTACCGTTTCTGACAATTTAGAGAAATAAAATGTCTACCAGGTTTTAAGTCAAACTATAGGCTTCGCAACAAAAAAAGATTCAGCACAATCAATTAAGTAGTTCTTACGTCGTGCCCGAACAAACAAACAGACACATTTACAATTTTATGGAAATGCCAAAGATAAAATACAATGTTGTAAGGGGTCTTTCAGTCTAACTGATGTAAGATACATAATTGAATTTCACTGGACATTTTTCTGGCCGAAAAAAAGTATTTAAAAATTTACAACAAAATAGAAAAACAAAGTAGAGCTGCTAGTGCAAATTGGATTCTGTGGGTCGCTATAGATCAGCGATTGATACACCTACACAGTTAGATGCATACAGAATTATTAAATCACTACTGTCATCATTTAGTTGTGCGGTTTTGTTGTAAAATTGTATATTCTTTTTTCAGCTAAACATAGTGAAAAAGAAAAATAACTGCAATTTTAGAGTTCAATTGGAAAATTAGTCCCTTAAAAAATAATCCGCCCTCTATAAACGAAGATAAGGATGTTACTATTTTAGCAAGAATTTATTAATTTTTAAGTAATTTCTGTGCCCGGTGTCTAGCAAGTTTAAATGGGATTTTTTAACATAGATTTGCTAAATAAAAAGTGTTTGAATTCCAGGATAATAATCATTACAAAAGCATCAATCAAACTTTTTTCAAAGTGGGGTAAGTATAACATATTTATTATGTCAGAATAGGTATCTAAAATAATTTATAATGTGATGATAATTCATCAGATATTTCGTCGAATCGTCACTCATCAGATATTTCGTGGACTCCAAAATGTTGTTGGTCAGGCGACCCAAGGCCGGCGGTTGGCACAATGGGAATTCATCGAATTTCATCGAATGATCGAGAATCCTTCTAGAGAATTCTGAGCAGAAATTTATAAGTACGGAGAGTGACGAAAGGATTCAGTCAGTATTCGATTGCCGTATAGTAAATATCAGGTGTTCAAGATGAATTGTAAATAGATGTCTGAATATAAAATTGGTGGAAATAAATTATAGTGAGTTCGACTGTGTTTTTAAATAAATCCAAGAACCCGAAGAGTAAATGAAAAATTACAATTTTTAAAAAAGAACCGATTTCAACTGACTCAAAATGAAAACAGTTTAAAAATTCTATGCAATCAATCACTGTTTTCTGAAATATCTTCTTTTAAATTTGGAATATTTATATCAAATTTACTTTAACATTTTGATACTTTTACCTCTCAATCTCTCTAATATTATTTTGAATTTTTCCACATATTTTTAGACTTTATTTTTATTATTTTTTTATTATTGGGACCACTCTGTATAAGTATAAATCTAATTCACTCTATATTGAAACCACCCTGTATATGCTTCTGTGATTACCCAATTTAACTTTTGTCTATCATTTTCTGGACCACCCTGTAAAACTATAATTAAACTATATTGCAACCACCCTGACATTTTTTAAACCACCCTGAATAAGTATAAATTCTCTCTACCCTATTCACTGTTTCTAATATTGTTTCAATCACCCTGTATACCTATAATTTTACTTCGACCCATATTTCAAGTATTCCATATATGCAACTGCTCATGGTCTACTCTATATAACAAAATTTTTCACATTTTTGAACCACCTTCTATCACTATAATTTTACTATACCCTTTACATTCAACCACCCTGTATATGCAATTGCCTCTAACCTTCAATGAACCAATCTCTATAGCCATAATTGTAATCAGCTCTACAATTCAAATATCCTAAGTGCTTATGTATATGCAAAAAAAATTGATTTACCCTGTATAAGTATAATTCAACTACACCCTTATTTCAGCCAACTACATATGTGCTACCCAATATAATGTTTTTAGAACACCCTGTACAACTAATTCAATTCTAAATTATATTTCAACCATCCTATGTATACAAGTGCTTATGTACCACCTAATATTACATGCACGCGCGTACACACCTTCAACCGTATTCCACACAGAAGAGATCAGCGAAATAACAAATTTTCGATTTAATAAGCTAATTTCTGCATTTTCACGCGACTGTAACATAACTTCGCTTCTAAAATAAACTAACTTCAAAAGCATCAAAAAGAAAATCATTACAAACACCCTGTACGACATACTTTCATGGCATATCTTGGCATTTAAACTAGATATTTATTATGAAAATTTGACATTTACCATGTTTACAGTTTTTATGCATATATTTTTCCGATTTTCAGTAAAATGTTATGTTTTACGTTCTAGAAAAATGTACGGAATCAAGCTGGAACATAATTTATATAATATTCAAATTTTGTGAGCAGTTTTAGATTAAACTGAAAATTTGTTGAAAATCGCTGAAATCTAGTCCTTTATATACTTTTTTTCAGATTTTCTAGAAAACTGTAAATTTTATGTTATATACAATTATAAGGGACCTTTCAGTAATGTTCCTTAATATAATGTAGTTTAAATCATCAAAATTGCCCAAGCCGTTTTTGAATAATCGCTCGACATACATAAAAAAAGTTGTAGACGAATTGATAACCTCCTCCTTTTTGAAAGTCGGTTAAAAAATGTTTTTACTTATGAATATTTTTTTAGAGTAGTATATAGTTTATTTCCTCATATTCAACAAACATCAAATTATACGGTTATGAAAATAATTCAATCGAACCAATCGATTGAAATAGTTTCATGATCTAAAAATTGATGGAAATACTGAAACAGGATAGGACCACGTCATATTTGAACTTCCCGCTTTTCACATTCGTTAGCATATGGGATGCGGATGTCCCACTGGTCCCACTGTTTCCGATGTACCGGGAATCGAACCAGTGAATATTCTTATCTATGAATATATTTACTCAACCAATCAAACACCCTGTTCTTATTTTCATTATGATGAGCCTTTTTGAGCCTAGGGCATGTACTTCTGGAGGTAACCTGTAATGCACAAATATAGTAACAAAGTTAGAAAGAGAGGATGGAGGCAGCCAATGAATTACATACTGGAAGTAGTTCATTGAAACCAGCTAATCAGGTGAAATAGCCTCTTGCTCTCTCTCTATTTAAAGTTTTGTCCTGCATTGCCGGCTACCTCCAGAAGTATAAGATCTACGTTTCAGAGAGTAGTTAAGGAAATTTCTCACGAGAGGCAGCACATGCGGTAGGTCATAATACCACTGGTACAAACAATAAACCTTCCCATTTATTACAGTGCTATTTAAGTGATATAACTGAAATTTTTCGTACTTGAGGAAAATGATTCATTGGAAACTTAAAGAATATCCTTCTGAAGCATGCAATGCACAAATACCTATAGCGTCAAGATTAAAAAGAAAGGGCAATAGAGAGAGCAAGAGGCTATTTCACTTGATTGGGAGCTGCTGAAATACGCCGAGCATTACGTTCATTATGTGCTTCCACCAACGAGTGAAATAGCCTGTTTCCCACTCAATTGCCCACTCTTTCGAATATTGACAGGATATTTGTGCATTGCAGGCTTAGAGCTTGTACCTTCTGGAGATAGCGTGCAGTGCACATATGCCGCGGTAAGACCAAAGAGAGAGAGAGAGAGGGCAATAGAGAGAACCACGATACACTTATAAGGGTATGGTGATGCGCATCCAGCAGTCTGTCTGACGTTTGGTATGACGTCACGTTCAGTCACGTTGGAGTCGAATTTTAAAATTCTTAAAGCTAAACACATAAGAGAGTAGCGTTTTCGTGTCAGTAATTAGTTTCAAAGACCTATTTTTGTTATACAATTGAATTGGATATATTATCGATCATTCATTTGCTGAAGGAGATCTGATGGCAAACTTTTTCTGGTCAACATTTACCTTTGAAAGATCATGTAAGAAGTACCAAATATTTAAAAACATTATCTGTTAACAATAAAAAAATCTACTTATATTGTATTTGACTTGATTCTTTTTAAAACATTAATACTATTGTTAATAACTAAAGTATTCAAGTGGATCTACATTCTGTTAAAATGTGAAGGATGATTTGAGACATTTGTCGAACTAATATTTTAACAACTACAGGGAGAATTAATCACATATAGAATAAATAAAACTACTCGTACAACGTCAAATGCGAATTATTTTTTATTTGTTAATTTATATAGTTTTTTTTTCCAATTTTCTTTTGCAGTTGCATATTAGCATTAGTAACTTGCAGCAGTAGATGTTTAATCTGTTCTTCAAGTATTTTAATTTTTTCTTTTAATAATAAATAATACAAATTAAAATTAAATAAATTTAATTTACATTCAACATTAATAGCACATTTACTAGGTGCTGTCTCAATCATCAAGAGTTCACTAATAAACTGAGGTTTGATATTTCCAATAAAATTTTCACTAGTATTGTCAACATAAGACTCATTCTGATCAGATTTTTGTAACAATTATTTGACAGTGTCTCGTTGGTTCCTCTTATCAATTATCTTTGAATGGTGTAAATCATTTTTTTCCGACAGGTATCAGGAAGTTGTAATAATGGGACAGCATCTGATTTTAAATTTTGACTATTTTTTGGAATATATTGCAATAGTCTTTGCGGCATAGAAACTTCAAAACAATTCTCCTCAAAATGTAAAGAACATATACGGGCTAAAGTTTAAAAAACAGTGACAATAAAAAACTATAAGGCTAGCATTTGTATTAAAACAGTAATAGTGAACTCTTTACTTACCATTTTTTAAATTAATTTTATCTTTTCGACAACAAGCATTTATCCATTGTTTTGGCTAAATCCTAATTTTTTGGAAATCCAATATATTTAATGTTCGTACCTTTAGTATTTTGGTTTGCATTTTTCTTAGTAATATTAATAAAACTAATAATAATAATAATATAAGGGTATCTTGTAATGAATGTTTTGACTCCAACGTAATGCGCACAACCGTTCGAATTTGAGTTGACAAAGCAGCATACCGTTATAATGGTTATAAGTGTATCGTGGAGAGAACAAGAGGCTATTTCACTCGGCTGGGAGTTGCTTCCAATAGGCCTTTTCATATTGGAAAAAAATTTATGCGCATGCGTCAACGCCTGTCAATTGTTTCGTGCACTTTGTTTTTTACCAGGGTCAATTGGTGACACCACCCATGAAAATTGAGCTAAGGAGTAGATGCCTCGGAAAAGAGCCGCTGCCTGGGGATCGCCAGGGCATGTCTGGAGCCGGCGCTGGACATGACAGCATGCGGGACATCGGTGGCAGGGTGCTGAGGAGGCGGGTCCCTGCCGTCCAAAGAGCTACAGCCCAAGAACCAGAAGAACCACAACAACAATACAGTCACAACAACAACGTGACCATCACCAACGGAGTCAAACGAGAACGAGAACTCCACCCGCAGAAAGTGTTCCGCAGGATCAACATCCAGCGCTCACTCAAGCGGGACTGAAAAGACAGCGCATGAAATGGACTGGCGCCATGAATGAATTTATAATGCGCACGTTTTACAGAATTACGAACCTTGGCCAGGACAAGACTGGATATCGCCAAATACTCCATGAAGAGTTCTGTCGTGAGTACCCAGAGCTTCAAGTTACCGAAAAGAGAGTCGCATATCAATATCGTGTCATCTTGAGAAATGGCCTTATTTCGCCTGAACAACTGGAGAGAATAAAGAGCGAAGTGGAGCGCGAACTATTTGGTCGAATTACATTCGACCCAGAGCCTGAAACACCTTTGGCACAAAGAGCGGACGAGACTCAAGAACTACAACAAGAACAGCCAACCAACGCTGTCCTGCTTGAGAAGATCCAAGCAGAAATGGAAGGAGCTCTTAGAGAGTATAGTGGAACAGATCCACTGACTAGGCGAGCTCTTCCCAAACTAAGATCTTCTAAGAAACTGGGTATCGTCTTGCAGGCTATGAACAAATTTATCTTGCCAAACTATGTTTTAGGTGCTAATACGTTACAGTCGCTACACACAATCATCTACTGTGCTGCAACTTCCATCTGCAGAACAATTGGGGTTGCAGTGAGACCAAAACAAGACCCTCCCCAATTTAGACAAACACCTCGAATACCACCTTGGCAAAGAAGACTTGAAGGGAAAATCAGTTCTCTTCGGAAAGACGTTGGAAGACTGACCGAGTACCAACGAGGAGTCAGGAACAACAGAATAGAAAGGCTTGTCAAGACTATCATGGACAATAACCGAATACACTCCCAGTGGGATGGAGAAAACATCACATCTCAGCAGTGTCTGGACAGTCTACGACAAAAGCTCTCTGTCTACACAAGTCGATTAAGAAGGTACAAAACCAGTAACCAACGGAAACTAGACAACACACTCTTCCGACAATCAGAAAAAGGGTTTTATAGAAAACTTAACAACAACAATAATAATGAAGCTCCTAGTTACCCCAGTAAAACAGACATCGAGGAATTCTGGAAAACACAGCTTTCCACAACAATCTCCTATAACTCCAGAGCCAGCTGGATTAATGAGGCTATGCAACACCAACCATTTACAACGGAAGATACATCCAACATAATGAAGAACCTCCATAACTGGAAAGCACCAGGACCAGATGGTGTACAAAATTACTGGATAAAGAAACTGTACGCAACCCACGAAACACTAACAGCCCTTATAAATGACGTAATTGCCCACCCACACAAGATGCATAGTTTCCTTACACATGGTGCTACATACCTCTTACCAAAGGACAACCTATGTGCACAGGACCCAGCAAAGTACCGACCAATCACTTGCCTTCGAACCTTATACAAACTCATAACATCGTGCATTAATCATCGCATTTTCAAACATTGTGAACTGAACAACATAATTACTCAACAACAAAAGGGATGCGCGAAAAATTCGATGGGTTGCAAAGAACAACTGATAATTGATTCCGTTGTCTGCAATCAAGCCCACGCCAAACGACGAAATCTCTACATGGCATATGTGGACTACAAAAAGGCCTTTGATTCAGTTCCACATGATTGGCTCATTAAGGTGCTGAAACTCTATAAAGTGAATAATTGTATTATTAACTTTTTAGAACATGCCATGGCCACCTGGCAAACCAAAATCTCACTGAATGAAGCCAACTGTTCGATACAAACTGACCCTATTCCAATCAGAAGGGGTACATTCCAGGGAGACTATCTTAGCCCGCTGTGGTTCTGCCTTGCCATGAACCCTCTCTCAAACAAACTGAACTCAACTAATTTTGGGTTCAGTCTCAAACACAACAACGTACAAGCATTAACGATAAACCATTTGTTATACATGGACGACTTAAAGTTGATGGCAGCTACAAAACAACACCTGCATGGTATGCTTAAAATAGTAGAAGGGTTCTCTAGTGACATCCATATGAAATTTGGCCTAGACAAATGCCGAATTATTAATATAGTTAAAGGCAAAATACAGCAGGGGCACTTCGAAATGGGAGATGGCACCTCAATTGAATCTATGGGGGAAGGTCATACTTATAAATACCTGGGAATAATGCAGGCTCAACGTATTGATCACATGCCTATGAAAAAGGACCTAAAAGCAGAGTTTTATAGAAGGGTAAGACGACTGTTGAAAAACAAACTAAACAGTAAAAATCTGTTTCAGGCTATTAACACCTATGCGTGTTCAGTGCTCAGTTACTCTTTCGGTATAGTTAATTGGTGCAAGACTGACATTGAACAATTACAACGTAAAGTTCGAGTTTTACTAACAAAAGCTCAAAATCACCATCCAAAGAGCTCTGCCGAACGTACAACTTTGCCACGGTATGAAGGAGGAAGAAGATTGACAGATCTAAGTAAACTATTAGATCAACAAATTTCTATTTTGCGTAGTCATTTCCAGAAACTCGCAGAATTTTCTGATCTACACAGAGTCATGTACCAGGTTGATGACTCAACACCACTGCGACTGACACAACAACATGTCCAATTACACCACCAGACCACAGATCAGAAACTGCTGAAATGGAAAGAGAAGCCCTTCATGGAAGACATATAAATGACATCAACCAAGATTATGTCGACAGTGCAGCGTCGAACTACTGGTTGATCTTTGGTCATATGTTCCCTGAAACGGAAGGCTTTATATTGGCAATCCAAGATCAAGTAATTCCAACTAAGAACTACCTAAAGTACATCGTTAAAGACCCTTCCATTAACAACGATAGATCCAGGTACGGTTGCCAAACATCTGAATCTATCCAGCATATCACAGGAGGTTGTCAAGCGTTCGCTGCAACTGAATACAAAGAACGACACGATGCTGTGGCAAAAATACTTCACCAGGAACTAGCACTGAAACATGAATTATCACAGTCGGTAAGATTACCATACTATAAATATAAACCAGAATCTGTTTTAGAAAATAACAACTACAAGCTGTACTGGGACCGCACGATACTGATCGATCGGTCTGTTGCTCACAATAGACCAGATATTGTTTTGGTAGATAAAGTCTCTCGAAAAACAACTTTAATTGACATAGCAATTCCCAACAACAATAATATAAATATTAAGCAGGCTGAGAAAATAATCAAATATAGAGATTTGGAATTTCAAATAAAGACTCAGTGGAACATGAACAACACACGAACTGTACCAATTGTTATGTCAACACAGGACTAGTCCCAAACATCTATTAAACAATTTAAAATACCTCGGTCTGGACGAACATCTTTACAAACAAATGCAAAAAGCCGTCTTGTTAGGGACAGCCCGGACGGTCAGGAAATTCATGGGAAACTGCCGTCACGACTCCAACCACGGGCCTGAAAAACTGGCAAGGGCTCCACAGAGCTAAACCCTTTTGATATCTAGGATATCTGGGGTTTAGTGAATTTTACCCTAGAGGGAGTGTGATGCCATACATTATATGCTCAAGTCGGGATAATATAAGGGTATCTTGTAATGAATGTTTTGACTCCAACGTGACGTAATGCGCATACCGTTATAAGTGTATTGTCGAGAGAACAAGAGGCTATTTCACTCCGCTGGGAGCTGCTTCCAAAAGGCATATACTTTTCTGATTGCGCACAGGCGAAATAAATTATGTCGTACGCATGCGCAATTACTGCACAATAGTGCATGTGAACTATGTTATAAATGTCACATAGGTTTATCAATATGTATCTATCATGTTCAATTTATTCGAATTTGTATGTATTTAACTGTAATATTTATATATACGTAAAGTGAGTTAATAGTTCTTATCAAGAATTAATGTCTAGTTAACTTATTTCGAGATGTTCTATGTAGTCAGTATGGTTCGAACCTGTATCCAATCTCTCTCAAATCTATAATGTTAGATCAATAGAAAATATAAATAGGCAACAAGTTTATTAATAGTATGTAAAATGTTAATGTCTATTGTATGTGAACATAGTAGAGCTGTATGTGTACTAGACATACAATCACAATTAGATTATGTAGTAATAAATGATACATATATTTTTGGTATATGTGTGTATAGTGTATAGGCAATATACTTGTATCTATAACAGAATACAATATTTTATGTAAATTTACGAATTAATAGAGACTAATGTTATAACTTTTTTTCAAATTATCATTTGTATCAGTAATGATCACGTAGTACCAGAAAAGCAGAATATAAATGCAGATACGTAATTGATTGTAAGATAAATAATCTATATGTGAATACTTGCTATATTTTATTGTTAATAATCTGTACATAAGTATGACCTTCAGTAATAAATATACATATATATTTATTTGTACAAGTATTTAATATACATACAATTTTTGTCAGTTTTGTGAAAATCCATACCTTAACTTTCATATATCTCTCAGTCGAAAGCCAACATAATTTAGATCACAAATTGTAGTAAAAAAGGCAATGACTGATAAAACCATAGTAATAATAAATAATTAAGTTTGTATTTTGTAATACTAATATTTATTTTATTAATTAATAGTATATTAATTACTTTAAATCTAATATGACTATCATTTTTGTCCTAACCTGTCAAATACATCAGTCTTATTTTCACCTTGTTGGCGAAAATATCACTTTAATCATCATTATAAATTTATGCAGTTATTTGCTTTAATTGAAGGATGTACAAATAAAGCTCCACTAATTAATAATTCAGTTAACTTCATTAACGGTATTAATACTAGTTCCCTATTCATATTTGTGAAAAGTGCACTAAAGTTTCATATTTCCGCCTTTTTAACATGTCAAACGCGCCTGAGCATTACAAAGGGTGAAAAGATCTATGAAATACGATCAGCATGTTGTTCTTTGCCTGCTTTCACCTGCCAAGTGAAATAGCCTGTTACTCATTTCCTTCTCTCTGTCTGTTACTGTCTCTATTGCCCTCTCGCCCCTCTATTTGTAGTCTTGTCACGATTTAGTGCATTGCAGTCTATTTCCAGAAGGCTTAGAGCATGTAGCTTCTGGATGTAGCCTGAAATGCACAAATAGAGACAGTCCCTGTTTTCCAATTAGCTATGGAGTGTTGAGTAACAGGAGGACACACCCTGTGTATCAAAAAGTGTCCACAAAAGGGTATCAGTTTGGGGGCGCCACTGGGACGACGGGGTAATTTGTTCGTAGAATAACATTTAAAAGAAATTGAAAATTCTAACTTATACATTTTACAAATTACAACAGCAGATTATAATATGTTTTTTTTTATAATGAAAAGTAAGTATTTCTAAAAATAAATGCTGTAAGTTTTTATTTACTTGTTATAAATGTAGTATTATTGACATGATTAAATTGAAAATTATTTTCAGTTAAGTTATATTCCCACAAAATGTTCTCTCCATATGATCTGCGAAATAAACCAACCAAAAATGTGTGGGTAAATAAGAAAAGATGGTTTTGTTACATGCCTGAGAGCTAACATTAAAACCAAAAACTGACGCTTAAGATTGGTTAATTATTAATAGGAAAGAAGAGTTTATGCAGTTAGAACAGAACCTATCAAGAATTTTTTTTGAAAATGTGTTGTAAAGTAAGTACACATCTAAAAATTGCAAATTTAAACATCATAGTTAAACAACCAGATTTAAAATGATTGGTAAAATTTGTATTTAATATTAATAAATGTATTCAGTCAATGAAATATATTGTACATAGATAAAATGACTTGCAAGCAAAATTTTATTTGTACATTTTTTAGGAGCCAAGATAAATATCCTACACAAATTAAACTCTGAAGAACTCATTATTATATAATTACTAAACTGATTATGGCATTGGCCATCAAGAACTTCAACAAACTTCTGAAGATATTTTTCCAGGGCCATTCACCATGCGTACCTTTGGAAATATTTAAAATAGACCTACAGCAGAAAGATGCCAAAAATAGTCATTTAATTGTAGTTAATGGAGACAAGAAAAAATATATGGAAAACCTTAGTGTGAAAATGTTAGAATCATTGAAAAAGAAACTATTCTAGCATAAAATGCAAGTGAAATTTGTTCCATAATGATAACAGAAGAGATAACTTAATTATAGTAGTAGTATATTCAGTGATGAAAAGAATTGTTAATTACCTTTTATCCAGAGAAAGGTGAACAAGGAACTAGAAACACCAACTTTTTAAAATAAATATGTAATATGAACACAAGAATGTAAAAATAAATAATTTTTATTTACATCTAATTCACCAACATCTATTTGTTAATAAGTATAAAAATATTACAAATATACAAATTTTTCCCAATGTTTAACTGTTTCAAAAAGTTTTATAAGAAAATAACAATTATAAAATCACTCCGTTTTATAAAAAGTCAAAACTGGGGCACACGCTTATTAATTTATATCACAACACACTATAAACTCATCACTTGCAGAGATTACAAAAAACGGAGACAACCATTTACAAAGAGAAGTTCACATAACAGATTTTCTACGTTTTATTTACGATTTTTACTAATAATTTTACATCATTCTCACTTTTTCAGCCGCTTCACTTCTAAATGTAGGATTTGTGTATTTCAATCCGTTGACAATTAACTTCATAACATACCCTGTGGTCACCACACTTGCGCCATTCTGGTCATTTCTTGAACTTCCTATTTGAAACCGTCCGCTGGACACTTTTTCAGTTTTATTCCCATATAAGTTTGTCCTCCTTTCACTCTACACTCCATACAATTAGCGCACAATTGAGCACAGTGCGGCACAGTGCTAGCACTGAGTGTTCGAATTACAGCACTGGCTCGCACAAATGAGCACAAGAAATAACTGTGCCTTTGGGATGTTTTATGTAGGTTTACTAAGTAAACATAAAACTTTATCATAAAACATGAAGTATGTTCCAATTAACGCCCGAAAATTACAGTACAGGGCGACAGAAAAACACTTTGTGCTCTAGTAATTGGAAAACAACCATTATTGAATTATTCTGTAAATAATTTACGTACACATAAACGTCAATTGATTACTTATGAGTAATACACTTTTAACCTTATGGTGATCAGTGTACTCTACCGGTTGGTTTTAAAACAACCATGTTCCAATTAACGTCCTAAAAATTGCCGCACTGTGCGGCACAAAATCACTTGTGCTCTGCTAATGGAAAACAGCCAGTAACAATTCCAATTACCAGAGCACGAAGTGATTTTGTGCCGCACAGTGCGGCAATTTTAGGACGTTAATTGGAAGATGGTTGTTTTAAAACCAACCGGTAGAGTACACTGATCACCATAAGGTTAAAAGTGTATTACTCATAAGTTATCAATTGACGTTTATGTGTACGTAAATTATTTACAGAATAATTCAATAATGGTTGTTTTCCAATTACTAGAGCACAAAGTGTTTTTCTGTCGCCCTGTACTGTAATTTTCGGGCGTTAATTGGAACATACTTCATGTTTTATGATAAAGCTTTATGTTTACTTAGTAAACCAAACCTACATAAAACATCCCAAAGGCACAGTTATTTCTTGTGCTCATTTGTGCGAGCCAGTGCTGTAATTGGAACACTCAGTGCTAGCACTGTGCTCAATTGTGCGCTAAATGGAAAACAGCGAGGATATTTCATTCTAAAATAATATATTTCTCTATGATTTTGGATTCTCTAAACACAAAACCATAAACTCACAGAATGTATCGATTATATCGTGCACGGGACCACAGATCATTCAAGAGAACACGGGACATGAACGTCATGAACCATAATAAACAAAATATTCAAATTAATACGTTAGTTATAAAGTTATCAGGTAAATAAATATGTAATTTTTGCTAATTTGTTTAATATTTATTATTGCAGAATGGAACTAAAAATTCAACGAGAAAATGAAAATAAGATTCACGAACATCTATACAACAATTTATATTTACTTTCGCAATTTTATCCACCTTCTTCAAGTTTTCAAAGAATTTTTAGAAAAGATATGTTTGTAAAAAATAATAAGGCAGCATTTTTTGAAGTGGTCTACTATTTACTTTCTACGTTACTTCCAGAAAAAACTAAACAAAAAATCACAACTTGGCCCATATATGAAGCCAAACAAGAAAATAAATTTCGTATGGAAGTATTATCTTATGTAAATGAAATAAATGTATTATATAATTATGCTGATATTCCTAATATAATGCCCTCACATTTAATCTCACCAGGAGGTTATAAATTTACTAAATTCATGTTAAAAGTTTCAGAACTAGTAGTCTTTGAACATTTAAAGAAATCAAATGTAATTGAGTTGCATTGTCCTTTGCCAAATGATAACATCAGCTTTCATACCAACTGTATTAATCAGGAAAGGATAGCAATAGATTTAAAAGTTCGTGAAGATGTTGATGAATTCACATTTAATTATATGGAAATGCAAGAAAAAGTCAACAAAATTGTTGGTTGTTTCACAGTGATTGACAAACAAATTGTTGAAGCAAAAAAAGATATGGAAAAAGCATCAGAGGAGTTTCAGAATAAATATCCAGTACAAAATCCATTAGAAGATTTAAAAGGGAAAATTCAACAGTTAAATTTGGAATGGTCCAATTTGCACTGCATTCATAATTTATTGAAATCATGTGGAAACTTGATGCAACATTTAAGTAGTAGTAATTCCATATTGGAACACAAAAAGGAAGAACTGAAAGTACCAATTGACATTCAGCATATTATAAAATATACAGATGAATTAGATTTATCAGAATATTTCCAAGCTCTAAGTGTATTAATTGAACACAGAGCTTTAGATGTTCCAAATATTCATAATTCATATATAAACACTGAAATTCAAGAAATTAATCAACTGAATTTGAAATACAGTGAACTACAGATTACATTTACACAAAGGAAACAAGAACTTGAAAGAGATCTAAATAATCTATTAGATAGCATTCATTTGATAGACCTTAGTTAATGTTGTTACTAATTAATTTAAAGATGCTATTTTTATTTGCAAATAATAAATATGTAATAAATTTCAGTACTATTTCATTTGTTATTTTTTGCTTTTTTTTAGTTTTTTATAGACAGAATTTTGTTAAATTTGTTGCTGCCAGTCCTCATATCTACATAGTACATACCTATTTCCAAGTGAAAAATTACTTTCTATGTTTTATTTATAGTTGTTACACAAAAAATATTAAACTTACTGATTATAGAAAAATCATAAAACAATTATATAAATGTTATATAAGTTTATAACATGAACTTTGGGTGAACTTATGTAGCAACTGTATTTCATCGTTCCCAGCTGACTCAGCGAACACGTGCAGTGTCAGATTACAGCCTCGCCGAGCATCCGTGGGAATCGCCGTGTCGACAGTGCCGATTCAGCATTCATTAGGTTATATATTGTAAAATCTCTCTTGTTTGTTATTCATTATTACTCAGTAACTCTGTCACTTTATATCGTTATTTTTCAATTGTATTTAAAAGTTATTATTTTGTTTGTTATTAATTAAAATCTTTTTTAAAAACTCAATTTTGAGAAGTGTGATATAACAAATTGGCGCAGTCAGTAGGATCCGTCAACGTTGCTAGAACACGAGCTTAATTCTAACTGGTAGCGGCGGATTCCTATCCCTCAACGGAGCAAAGAACCTGGAAGAAGTCCCAACTGCGATAACAAGGAGAACACGGATCTTCCAATGTTCCTGTTGATGTGAGTAGTAGTGAATCGTCTAACGTTTAAGGTTTTAACAATTTATTTAATTGATTTGACTGATATATTTGATAATTTGATTTTTATTTGATTGATTATTTTATTTATTTGGTAATCTTGATATATTATTTTGAATTGATTTATTAGTTGATTATTTGAATTGAAATATTTATTTGATATATTTTGATTTACGTTTACATATTTATTTTATTATTTCATTTTTATCTACCGTTCTATTATCCAAAATATCGTTTATACCCCATTTACATACATTTGCTTAATAATTTTTACACTATATTTTAATTGAAACCCATTTTACAATCCCTCGTTTATTTTATGCTTTTATTATTTTTCAACTTGTGTATACTTTTAATTCTAACACATCGAAATGGCACAAGCAACAAACAATGTAGTTTCTGATGAAACCGAAAAGTACCGGTTATCGGAATATTTTCTATTATTCCGGAATTTGAAGGCGACCAGATCTCCTTGTCCACCTTCATACACGCAAGTAATTGTGCGTACAATATGTTCGACTGCAAAAATATCTGCTAGTCATTCATATAAAAATAAACTTAGGGCAAAGCGGCTCAGTTGGTCAACTCGAGAAACCCCGCTTCATATTTAGAAATTAAACAGCTTTTGACACTACATTTCGGAGATTCGCGCGATCTGTCTTCTTTGATCCACGATCTCCAACGCCTCAAACAACTTTCTAATGAGTCCCCTCTGACCTTTTATAATAGGCTTCAGGTTTTGAGTGCGAAAATGCACTCATGCATCCAAAAATGCTCTGGGCTAACCAATGAACAAAAAGACGCTCAGACAACCCTTGTAGATACGATGGTTCTGAATACACTTCTTACAGGATTAGAACCACGTCTAGGCCAGCAATCCCAAAGACCTTCTGGAGGCACATTCTCGCATAAGAAGAGAGCTTCAGTTGTCTTACTTCGAGGAACAGAAGATAAACAAATCTGCCCCACCTAAACCCTCATTTCCGGCTAGGAAACCAAGTCAGCCACCCAAATGTTTAAATTGTGGACGATTAGGCCACATATCCACAGACTGTCGTTTAAGATACCAAAATAACCCTCAGTCCTCAACTCAAAATTTCCGACCAAATTTCGTAGGGCCAAATCAATTTTCGAGGCCAAATCCAACCACAAATAATACCAACCATCAAGGTCCACCATTTCGACCGACGAACTTTCAAAGACCCCCGTTCAAACCAAATCAGTTCCAACCGTCTGTAATACAGACCAACCCTCACTATCGTCCAGAAAGGACACATCATTTTAACCACCATCAAAATGGTGAATATTCTCAACATCCTGAAAACGATTACGGTTATTATACTGATAATAACCAACACTATTTTGACGATATCAGTCAAAATTATGTAAGCTCCGACTTCAAAGAAATACCAGACGATACCCCCCATTGAACCTTTCAATACCGACGAATACCAGGATTTTCTAGCTCTCCCGAGCCTAGATCAGCCCCCCGATTCGACAACTACCATTTCCGAAGTCCAAACCCAAATCCAGAATTTGAATCTGGAAGATTTCAACCCAAATGCGAATTTCCCGGAACAAGCATTTCTCTAAGTCCTCTTTTAACAGCAAAAACTCCAAAAATTTATATTACATTCACGACGCTTCTGGAAAGTTCAAACTTCTCATTGATACCGGTGCTGGTATCTCCATTCTTAAAGAAAATACCGTCAAAAATTTCCGTCAACGGTTTCCCGAAAAAGTGACAATCCAAGGTATTACGCACGAGAAAATCCAGATTTCAGAATCCACCCTTATTCCATTTGCCTTAGGTAACCCCCATAAGGTTTTTATCTACAATCTAGATATTGAGTTTGATGGAATATTAGGTCTTGATTTTCTTGAGCATTACGAATGTATTGTTGACTTAAAATCAAAACAGTTAATTACGAACTTCAAAACTATCCCCTTGCATAAAGTGCCCGATCACAATCAGTCTAACACACAACCGACAGACATTCCCAATACTAAAATGACAACTTCTACTTATAATAATCTAATAACTATCCAGGCACGTACCGAACAAATTTTCAAACTAAAATGTGAACTTTCAAACACCGACGCAATTTTACCGACACAAGTAATTGACAAAGTACGACTTCCCAACGCAGTTGTACATGTTAATTCAAAAGGAGAATTTCTGACTTCGATAATAAACGCGAACGCAATGCCCAAAAAACTGTTAACTTTTCCAATCTTCATTTAGAACCCCTTGACCTTACACACCCTCTCTTAAATTTGAATACACAGGATTACTCTGACTCTATAAACTTAGACAGAAACTTAACTATTAGGGAACAAATTCGTACAGAACACCTTAATGACGAAGAGCGAGAACTTATCACGAACCTCTGTTTAGAATTTGAAGATATTTTCTATCTCGAAGGCGATGTTTTGTCTTTTACCAACGCAGTAAAACATTCAATCGACACCAATAATGCCAAGCCCGTTTTCACAAAATCTTACAGATATCCTCAAGTCCATAAGGAGGAAGTGAAAACTCAAATTGCCAAAATGCTTGATCAAGGCATAATCAGGCACTCTTCTTCTCCTTGGTCCTCCCCCGTATGGGTCGTCCCCAAGAAACTCGATGCTTCTGGCAAGCAAAAGTGGCGAGTTGTTATTGACTATAGGAAGTTAAACGAACTAACTGTAGGCGATAAATACCCTCTGCCCAACATTTCTGATCTCCTCGATCAACTTGGTAAGTGTCAATACTTTTCGACACTGGATCTCGCTTCCGGGTTCCACCAGTTGGAAATCCTTGAGGAAGACATTCCCAAGACCGGTTTCTCTGTTGACAATGGCCATTACGAATTCGTTCGTATGCCATTTGGTTTGAAAAATGCACCTTCTACTTTTCAGAGGGTCATGGACAACATTCTTCTGGGCATCCAGAATGAACGTTGCCTTGTTTACATGGATGACATTATCGTTTATTCACCAACCATCCATGAGCATATGTCCCGTTTGACAGAAGTCTTTAAGCGTCTTAGACAGTCAAACTTGAAAATTCAACCTGACAAGTGTGAGTTTCTCCGTAAGGAAGTTGCTTACCTAGGTCATCTTGTCACCCAAGAAGGAGTGAAACCAAACCCTTCAAAGGTTGAATGCATCCAGAATTTTCCTCAGCCCCAAACTCCTAAAGATGTTAAATCTTTTCTTGGTCTCGCCGGATATTACCGACGATTCATCCCAAATTTCGCCAAGATCTCAAAGCCCCTAACGAAACTCCTGCAGAAAGACGTCAAATTCATCTTCGACGCAGATTGCGTCTTCCTTCAACGAACTGAAGCAACCCCTTGTATCTGACCCTATCTTGATCTACCCAAATTTCGAAGAACCATTCCTGCTCACTACTGATGCTAGTGCTTTTGCAATTGGAGCGGTTCTCTCACAAGGCCCTGTAGGAAAAGATCTTCCTATAGCATATGCTTCCCGTACACTCTGCGCTGCAGAAACTCGATATTCCACTATCGAACGGGAACTGCTAGCCATTGTTTGGGCGGTCAAGCACTACAGACCGTATCTTTTTGGGAGAAAGTTTACACTCCTGTGTGATCACCGTCCGCTTACTTGGCTCTTTTCGATCAAAGACCCTGGCAGTCGTCTAGCCAGATGGCGCCTCAAACTAGAGGAGTATAACTATAAAATCGAATACAAGCCCGGCAAGGTAAACTTGAACGCAGACGCTCTTTCCCGTATCAAAATTAATCACTTCAATGCACCGACTTCCTTTCAAAGATAAAAATTTTCGCAAATAACGAAACCGACCCAAAACAACCCGATTCAGGTACTAGTCACGATAACTCCGACAACGATCAAGAACGCGATGATCATGACGAACGCATGACAACAGAATTTAATCGATTTGTTCAATTGTATAAAACCGAGTCGATAATCGACTATTCAAAAATAGAAATTTCTAACGCCCAATTTCTAGACAAATCTCACAAACGAATAGTCACTTTCTTCTGGCAAAATAAACTCAATGACTTGCATGACAAAATCATCGAAGATATTTTCGAAGAAGACCCAAACTTCACTACTGACACTCTAAACGTTCTAGCCAGCAAAACTGTAAGGCATAGAAAATATTTAATTGTCCCTTTACCCTTTGATCCTGGAACAGTTGTTGCACATCTATTCAACATTCTCTATAACAACCAAGACCAGTTCGACGAATCCGAAACTTTTTGTATTGAAAACAACGTAGAACTACCGATTCTTGAAACACTATCCTTTATACTTGCAGACAAAGACGTAAAACTTAAAATTTGTCAAAATATTGTGACAACCCCTTCTCAAGATGAGATTCCCGTTATACTGCAGCAGTACCACTGCGGCAAAAATAACCTTCATCGTGGAATTAACGAGACCATCCGACGCATAAAAGAAAAGTATAATTGGACTGGACTAATCAAAAGTGTAGAGCAATTTATTAAGTCCTGCGAAACTTGCCAAATGGTAAAGTTCTGTAGAAAAAACTTAAGTGCTCCTTTTGTCATAACTGAAACACCAAAAACGCCCTTCGAACGTATCAACATTGATATTTTCGAATATCCAACCAGAAACTACGCACTGTCTATTAGGGATGAACTCACCAAATTTACTCAGGCTTACCCAATTGGTGACAAAACAGCTAAAACTGTAGTAAACACCCTCCTAATATTCTTCCAACATTACGGTACACCTCTTCGCATCCATTGTGATTATGGACGTGAATTTGATAACACTCTCATAAAGGACCTGTGCGAACTATATGACATAAAACTATCCTTTTCAAGTGTCCACCATCCCGAATCAAATGGTTCTATCGAAAGGTTTCACGCGACTTTAGCGGAAATGATAAGGGCAAATACAGCTGAACATCCGGACGAACATCCATTCAACGTCCTCCCTTACGCAGTTATCTGCTACAACAACACTAAAAACAAGACTACTGGTTTCACGCCCTACGAACTCATCTTTGGGCACACTTCTAGTAGACCCCCCGAAACAATATACGATCAGGAAAAACTCATTTCCAAATATGTTAGGGACCTTAACAACAGAATGAACTACTATTATAGACTTGCCCGCGCAAAAACCGACCAACAAAAACAAAAATCTAAAGTTAGATTTGACAAACATGTTTCGACTAACCAACCAGAATACAAAGTAGGCGACAAAGTTTACGTGAAAGAGTCTCAGATTAAAAGCAAATCTGAAAACAAATTCAATGGACCTTTTGAAATCACCGCGATTAGAAAAAACTCTGCCACAGTTATAAACTTACAGACTAACCAAATTAGTAAAATTAACTTTGACAGACTAAAACCATATTTTGAATGAATCCCTTCTTTTCAGATTCTGTGGACTGTTTTCAGTCGTGAACCTCCAACAATACTCTCTTACACTCGTTAACAATACAATAGGAGTTTTCTTCCATGAAGAAGGCACACTTAAAATTTCAAACGACAAATGGTCACTTCTTGTCTTCAAAGACCTCAGCCCTTTCAGAGGTGCTATTTCAAATAAAGCCGCCATACTAAACCGAATTTTAGAAACAATTAACGAAAACACAACTAATACAAAATCATTTAAACCAAAAATACAAACACATGTTAGCCTCTTGAAACAAATTTCTAAATTCGTTAACTCTAAATATACAGACATCTTCGCTGACACTCAAACTTACCCTACTAACAGAAGAAAACGCGGACTTATTAACGGACTGGGATCAGTTTGGAAAGCTATTTCAGGAAACTTAGACGCAACAGATGGTGAATACATAAATGACTGTATAACTAAAATTACTAAAGACCAACACCAAATTCAGGACTTAGTAAAGAAACAAATATCTGTAACAACCTCAGTCATTACGAGCCTCAACAAAACTTTACAAAAATTTCAATCCGAGGAGAAATTATTCTCGAATAACATTGAAAAAATAAGGCAGTCAATTTTATACATTTCAAATGATCTTGATTTTCGTGAATATCCAATCCAATATCTTGGATCTGTGTGAAAGCCTAATGGAGAGTTACATATTTATCGAAAACACTCTGGATGATGTTTTAACTGCAGTCTCTTTCGCCCGCTTAAAAATTTTACATAGTTCGATCATAACCCCAGTAGATTTGGTCGATTCCCTTCAAAAGATTTCTCAGTCACTACACGAAAATAATTTACCACTTCCTATTTACAGTTCAAATGTTGCTCAGTACATTGATTTGATAGAATTGGAAGCTTTTCAAATCAACACCAAAATCATTTTTGTACTCAAAATTCCTTTAGTTGATCCTGAGATTTACACCCTTTACCACCTTTATCCGATCCCAATTTTGGATGATCGAACAGGGTTTCATCATATACTTTCAATAAAGACAAAATTTATCGCGAGAGATGACGATTCGTTATTATACACATCCTTCGAAGACCTGGGTGACTGCAAGCCTTTAACTAAACATCATAAGATTTGTTCCAAAGCTATATCACATCCAATAGACAAAGATGCCATCTGCGAAGGTCAGCTTCTCAGACAGCCAGCCACATTCCCAGCAACCTGCAAAACTTCTATATTCTATGCGGAAGAATATAATATACAAGAGATCGACATAAACCTCTGGTTGATCTCAATTTCCAGACCACTACCTATAGCCATCAAATGTAAGGGACAAGATGTCGTAACGCAGACCATCACGACAAATTCGCTATTGCAAATCAAGTCCGATTGCAATGCCTTTATTGACAACATCAGGGTACATGCTACGAGAACGTCAAAGAACATCCAGAACATAACGTTCAGAAATCATCCAGTGAACATCCCGTATAGCTGCTGTGACGGCATGCCAGCCGCAAATCAACTTCCCAAATTAAAACCCCTACAATTGAAGGATTTAGATGTAACAGATCTAAATGTTGCCAACCATAAGCTTGCCCAATATTCAATGGAATTGGAAAAGCTCATGAATCAACCACCATTTGAGAAGCATACATCATGGCTCACAATTACCACAATCACATTAACAGTAATTGTGATTATGTTCCTTTGTATCAAACCAATCAAGAGAAGGTTCAGGAAAACCACTAAGTCCAGCCTCGATGCCGAGTCAGCTCCACTTCCAGGCCCATCAAAGCCTAAGTCCACGGGAAAGCTGCACAGCCTCCTAGATCCAACCCAATGTATGGAACTTCAGAACTTCCCCTAAAAGTTGATGATATACCATCAACTTTTTTATATGGATGGGAGTTGTTATATAAGTTTATAACATGAACTTTGGGTGAACTTATGTAGCAACTGTATTTCATCGTTCCCAGCTGACTCAGCGAACACGTGCAGTGTCAGATTACAGCCTCGCCGAGCATCCGTGGGAATCGCCGTGTCGACAGTGCCGATTCAGCATTCATTAGGTTATATATTGTAAAATCTCTCTGTTTGTTATTCATTATTACTCAGTAACTCTGTCACTTTATATCTACATACATATTTCCAAGTGAAAAATTACTTTCTATGTTTTATTTATAGTTGTTACACAAAAAATATTAAACTTACTGATTATAGAAAAATCATAAAACAATTATATAAATAATAGACCATAAACATTCCCATCAGATCCAGTGGGTGGGCTAAGGGGCTGAAGCCAAAAAATAGTTTCTACATTATTACCATAGTTCTTATAAATAGAAAACATTAAAGTTAGTGATTATGGAAAAATTATTAGATATTTTTTATCCTGCTTAAAGAAATATACATAAGTTCCAGCATTCGAAATGGAATAAAACAAACAGTTCTCACAGGTTACATTAAAAATCTGATTAATTCTAATAATGAAAACTTGGTATATTAGACTTGCAGACAGGGTCAAAAATTTTCTTTCCAGATAGATTGTACTATTACCGTAAATTATCTGAATTTTGAAGCAAAACAAACATGTTTTTAAGAACATCTAAAGAGTTATAAAATATAGAAATACTTTTTTTCATACATGAGAGGTATGTAAATGATATAATTCTAGAAAGAAGATTGGAATATGCATTTATATTTATCATTTTTGTTGTTTTATTTCACTTGGTATAAACATGTTTATTAAAGTCAAATATATAGATGTCAAGACTTATTTTATTACAAATAGTCCATCTTCAGGTTAAACCCACAGAATTCACTTTATTTTAAGCTCTTGGATATAAGATTTTTCTTCATTTAGTGTCGAACTAACTGAACATGAGGCTCTCAGAGGGGGCAAGAGGGGTGATTTATGCCTACTTACTCAGCTTCACATGATTTGTTAGGCGGAATTTTTTATTAGTAAATTGAGAAAATTTTGAAGTGCCTCCCATTATTCTCTTTATTTAAAATCCACGCAAAAGTATTAATATTAATTAGTGAATTAGACATTTAAATAAAAAATTAAATGATTTTTGTAAGCACATCATGTTGTGTATCAAATAAATGGGCTGATTCTAAGGAATGTAAATACAATACTGTCACCTGATGATGGTTTCCGTGTTGAAAACATCCAACAGAGTCCCATACAGAACTACAGAAACTATAATAGTTTGTATGAAGTCTGGATCTGGAAATAAAATTTTCCAGAACCAAAAGAATCTATCTGCTACTCCAGTATAGGGAGATTTCTTTACTGGAATTAATGTGGTTTTAATATATATCCCGTAATAGTATAGATTCTATATAATGTAACCTGTGGTGATGAAATATGTTCTTATTATGTCCATTTAGAATTACATTTACAGAATAACAAATGTTTGTAATGTTTTTTTCATAATCAATAAGTTTATTGTTTTTATTTGTAACAGCTATATTGAAAATATACAACTTTTTTTGCTTACAAACTCATATGGGACTGACACCGACAAATATAGATAAGGTTCCCAAATCGTTTTTTTTTTATTGGAATATATGGGATTTTTTCCCCAGGGTTATGTACTATATAGAATCTTAGATAAATGTAGTAATGAGTTTTATGTTAATATTAAAATGTATTTTAAGAAAAAACTATTACTAATAAGTAAACATTTGCTTTGATAATTGATGTAAAGTCATATAATAAGCAAATGGGAGAATGATTTTAAAATCGAAGTTTAACTATAACAAGTCCTTACATTTGTTCTTATATTATTTAATTATGTATATGTATATATATATATATATATATATATATATATATATATATATTTGTTTTTAAGTTTTCGCGGGTACTAAATGTTTAAGGTGGTTTCCGGGAATTCATCCGCGTAGTTGATAACTGATCCCTGCCGGGATCGATGGTAAAATGACGACGTTTCGGTCACATCTGCCCTCTTCAGGTCGGTTCGCATAATTCTCGTAGCCTTCTGCTTTCGCTTCTAGTTACTCGAATACTAGGATTTTCTGAAGCGAGCGCGCTGTTATATAGTCGCGGCTCGGCGCCTATCGGTTGACACCGTGAACGGCTGCGTGTGATTGGCCCTTGGCGCTCAGTGGGCACGGCTCCATCCTGCTGATTTGTTATTTCCGGTTGAGTTGTTATTGGACGGGTCCGGGCCGGTACGGTGTTTAATAGGATTTTCCAACAATTCGATAAGTTCTGAATTTCATTGCGTGCGTTTAGACTGTGAGGTCTCTTCGCTATTTCAATTGCCTCTCTTACGAGTCTTGATTTCGGGTGTTCTATATTTGCCAGTACTCTGGTGTTCTCAAAGTCTATTCGGTGTGACATCGTGGTGACGTGTTCCACAATGGATGTTGTTTTTTCCTGCTTTCTTACAGCGTTCTGGTGTTCATCACGTCTAGCTTGAATTCTTCTATTAGTTTGCCCCACATAGGTTTTATGACAGTCTGCACATGGAATCTCGTACACTCCCTGTTGTTCTAAAGGGATCCTCGTCTTCGGAGTCCTCAACACCGTGCTTATTTTTCTGTCTGTATTGAAAATAGTATCGATATTGTGTCTCCGTAGAATTCTTGCAATACTGTCCGTGGTCCCCTTGACATACGGTAAATAAGCCTTGGTTGTTGAGGACTCCGAAGACGAGGATCCCTTTAGAACAACAGGGAGTGGGAGTGTACGAGATTCCATGTGCAGACTGTCATAAAACCTATGTGGGGCAAACTAATAGAAGAATTCAAGCTAGACGTGATGAACACCAGAACGCTGTAAGAAAGCAGGAAAAAACAACATCCATTGTGGAACACGTCACCACGATGTCACACCGAATAGACTTTGAGAACACCAGAGTACTGGCAAATATAGAACACCCGAAATCAAGACTCGTAAGAGAGGCAATTGAAATAGCGAAGAGACCTCACAGTCTAAACGCACGCAATGAAATTCAGAACTTATCGAATTGTTGGAAAATCCTATTAAACACCGTACCGACCCGGACCCGTCCAATAACAACTCAACCGGAAATAACAAATCAGCAGGATGGAGCCGTGCCCACTGAGCGCCAAGGGCCAATCACACGCAGCCGTTCACGGTGTCAACCGATAAGCGCCGAGCCGCGACTATATAACAGCGCGCTCGCTTCAGAAAATCCTAGTATTCGAGTAACTAGAAGCGAAAGCAGAAGGCTACGAGAATTATGCGAACCGACCTGAAGAGGGCAGATGTGACTCTGCCGAAACGTCGTCATTTTACCATCGATCCCGGCAGGGATCAGTTATCAACTACGCGGATGAATTCCCGGAAACCACCTAAAACATATATATATATATATATATATATATATATATATATATATATATATATATATATATATTATACATATATATAAGTTAAACAAATACTTAATTCATAACTCACTCAGAACTGATCCATGCTGTCTTTTGCTTATTCGACGCTATAAATTCTGAGTAGTCAGCATTTTTTTATAATCGCCTTTAAGCGGCAAACAATTGGAATGAAAAATGTCTCCTTCTTAATGTTATAGTTACTTTTATTACAATTTCTTTAAATTACTTGGTGAGTTCTGGTGCTGATAACTATTTGTTTTTCAATAACCACTTAGACAATTTTAATACATATCTCATTGGCTTGGAACAATTAGTAACCAGTTACGTTGCTTAGATTTAAATCATACACACAACCTGGCTAAAGTATGAGAGACTGATAATTGACAAACTAAAATGGTATACATCTAAGATTAACTTACAAAGGTGATTTTAAAAATTATATTAACTAGAGTTTTATGTACATATCAGCAAAAACAAAGTGAAATAAGCTAATTTATGAAGGACAACTATAGAGATTTCATGTATTACAACAAAGAAAGAATACACACAATTTTTAAATTAAAAATGTTCAGGCAATTGAAAATTATGTCCTTGGTAATGAAACAGAACTGGTTCCAGGCGCCACTGTTATTTCACCACACTGTCCAGTTTCTCTTTGAGGAGACTATAAACAATAAAAAAATACATTAGATTAAAATACAAAATGTACATTATTTCTTTACTGCCTATAAAATATATCTAGGAAATCGAAATTCCATTTTCAAAAATTTATATTTATGGCAGCAAATATTTTCGATTTTCTGTTTTCCATATATTATTTCAATGTTGAATATGAAATTAAAGCAGGATATTAAAGGTTATTTTTACCGATCATCTTCAAGGGCAAATATATACCGCAGTAATAGTAAGATAATGATCGTTTTGGAGTTTTAGACAACATACAGGACACATGGAAAAACCTAAAAGAATAAAAGATTATCATGATTGATAGTGGAGAAGATTTTGTAATAGATCAAAATTGAGGTTTTTGGCTTTCATTTCATTAATAGATTCACCTATCTTGGTGATAAATATCTGAATCTTAGAGTAAAAAAATCACATGTCATGATTTGAAATATTTCTTTTATGAAAATATTTAAAATGATACAACTGTTGTAAATCTGGCTGTGCATATTTCCTGGTATATTAAATTTCCCTACACAAGACTACCAACAATTCACGTCATGAAATTGTTTTTAAAAGTTTAATTAATTGCACATATTTCAATGTTTATAACCTATCTTTAACTGAAATTTAAATTGTAGCTATAAATAAAATTGGAATAGTATGTTCACAAATTCCTTGTTTCACTTTGGAAAACATACAATTTATTCATGTACAGCCTAAATCCCATGTGTGGGAACTATAAATGAATGGCTTGTTTGGAATTGCTATGAAGAACCTTTTGAGAAAATTTGGTACGAGTGTGAGAACATCATAATAAAAAACTGAAAAAGTTAAACTCATTTGGCCACCACCATGTCTGACTTTCCTTCAGGAGAACACAAAGAAATTAAGGAAAATATGATGCCATACTGCACAATGGATTTATGAGTTGTGGAGAAACACATAGGAACATCAAAAACAGTGGGGATATTTGATCTCAATTATAAAAGTGTTGCAGATGACTGATCAGAAGCCAGTGTAAATTAGAGTAAGGTATTGAAATAAAGCTCTCAGAATAAATATTGAGTGAAATAGCCAATAGAGTATTGTAGGATTCTATTAGAGCTTAAATATGATTTTAAAAAATAGTAAAAGACTATTTTATTAAATGTTCCTGTGCATCTGGTCACTGGTGTGCCAAATAAACTATCTTGCAACTTTAGTCATAGAGCTGATTCTTTGTACATTCCAGCTACAGAAAAATGAAAAGATGTTTCTAAAATACCTGAATAAAGATTAGACTTACTTCATTATGCTCTCAGAGAGATGAGTTCAATAACACCCTTGAGCAACACTAATTTAATGTGGCTGATAGGAATCAACAGGACTGAAATGAGTATTGCCATATGTTCTGTATATTTAGACTTAAAGGGGAGAGGTGGTTGAAATGCCACAAAAGAAAACTTACATGCAAAAGTTAGAAACATTATCTCAAATTTATTCATTTCCATAAAAATTAGTTACAGTAAATAGGCTTGGGAGACAGATAGATTGGGATAAAATATGTTTATAATGATTTTGGGGAAGGCAAAATATTAAAAATAAGCAAAACTAGGAGTAAACCTTAGTTTTGAAATGAATCAACAGTGTTCAAGTTTTTTAGCAATTTTCACAACATGAGTGACAAAAGTTGGATGTTGAAAGTAAGGAATTAGTGATGTGCCTATAATGATTATAATTTACTGTACCATATCTTCTTTGAGTATGTAATGAACTTAAGAAATGATTAAATATGGGATAAAATATTTTTAATATTTGATTATGACTATATCTATCCTAAATACTTGAAATAAAAAAGCTTTTAATTATAAAGTGACAAAAAAAGAAAGCAAGATCTAAGACATAACAGAAGTTATAGATGTAACCTCAAGACTTAAGTGTACCTCTAAAATAGCATGGATCAGGACTTACATTCTGGATTGATTTGTATATACCTTAAGAATTGTTGCCAATAATTTCAACAGTTTGAAAAATTATTAGATCTAGACAGTTAAAAGTGTAAACACTTGATTCACCGATAATTACCTGAACTGTTAGAATTATAGGCAAGTGGT
The DNA here is from genome assembly GCA_034190945.1 of Octodonta nipae. NCBI lineage: Eukaryota > Metazoa > Arthropoda > Insecta > Coleoptera > Chrysomelidae > Octodonta > Octodonta nipae. The sequence continues at coordinate 39,022,525 of CM067219.1, forward strand.
CACTTTGAATAAACTTCAGATCAACTACAAATGTATTGGCATTACTACAAGCATCAGCAAATCACAATGCCTAATATTGAATAACTCGTTTACAAATTTGTCATAATAGAGATGTACAATAATATATCAGAGCAGCTACACCATATAATAAGGGTTGAAAGTAATTGCATTTTATAATACACAATCTGCAAAAATAACATGCCATTATGATTTTCTATCAATTAAAGGATCAGCCAACCCAAACCCAAATGCAAAAATTGTACCAGTGTGAATAAAATTGTTAGGTATATACTGCACTGGGAAAACTGTTGAACCTTTGGTGTGTCACTGATGTATAAAGACAAAGCTTTATTTTTTCACTTAGTCATTTCATCAGCAAAGGGTTGGTGTTAGGGTACAAAACTTTGAGTTTATACAAAAGTATATTCTGCTTTATTTTTTTAAAATAAATATATAATTATTTACATGGTTTCTAAATTATATGAATAGCTCATTATTTTAAATATGCCAATATTGATGTATAACAGTTCAGTACTCTGTCAAGTCAACTAAACACACAGACATATCAAAATAATTCTTACCTTTACGTGAATTTTGCTTTTTAGAACAGCAGCTCTTAATATCAACATTCTTGTACGTCGTTGGTACTCCTTTCCCATTTTTAAGCTTTTTTCAAAAGTTGTGCTCCTTTGATCTACATCTTTAGCAAATAGAATTTTATTATGAGAATCAATCCTAGCTTGAATTTGTCCATCTAAAATAAGTTGCATCAATTCATCTTCTAAAGCTGATACAGTTCTATTAAACGCAGGGGCCATTATGTGCATATCTGCAGATAGATAAGGGCTGAAATACTGAATTAAGGCCCTATTTCTAATTTGTGTGTAAAGAGTATTGACATGTGGGGCTATGTACATATCAAGCAAAAGATTATCTTTTATTTCATCTAATAACTTCAAGCAAGAGGCATATTTGGATTCATAAAATTTAAATATAATATCTCTTAATTGAGGTTCTAACTCTAAGAACAATTTGAATGAACTACTAAATATCACATTTTTCTGCAATTTATGTCTATCATAAGTTGCAAGTGCACATAAGCCTCCATATATAGCAACATTATTTGAGGATATCAGTTCAGGGAAATCACAGTGATCTAAATTAGCTTGAAGAAAATGTTTCGCAGCTGATTTGTATTTTTTTGTGGCAAGTTCTGCTAACCCAGCTGCACATTTTAGTTTAGTTAAAATTATTTGATTGGAATCTTTAGTCTGCGTTTCTGTAAAATCAGGTGTACTTTCTGCCTTTGACACATAACTTAGAACATGAGACCAATTTTGTAGGTAAACTGAAACTTTTATAACATTTAAACACATATTCACAATGTGCTTTCCACTTGTACAATAGTCTCTAGCTCTAGAATAACATTTTAGAGCATTAGAAAGGTCACCACAGTCTAAATAATGATCCCCCAAATCATCATGACCCCTTCGAATGCTCTCTTTAATAGAATTAGATTTATAGTTTTTTAAATCATTGTCTAATTTCTCAAGCTTCAAGGCAGCCTTTTTGGATCTGGTTTCCATCCACATATTGTCAATAGTTGGAATATCTTGTGATGTTGAAGCAGCTGCAACATCTGGTATGCTTAAAGATGTAGTTACTTCTGCTAATTTTTGATGTAAAACTTGATATAAGTTCACATTGTAAGTAGTCATTACATATGATATAGCCATTTTAAGAGCTTCTAACCTGAGGGAGGGACAATGATCAATTATATATATTAGACGGTATAATTTCGCTAAACCCGTATAACTGTTTGCATAGACTTCCAAATCCAAGGAAGGATTTTCCACAACATAATTATCTTCTTCATTGTTATCATTGTCTTCTGGCGGTACATCCACTTGCATGGGTTCTACTGCGTTCTGTAAAAAACGCATAATGATTGTTTAAACTAAATATGGGTGAAATAGCACAATCAAAAAATATTTAATAAATCAGTTCTTGTATCTTTTCATCACACCCTCTTCCAACACATTTAGAAGAAAATGTAAATGACAGCTGACAGTTCAACACGAATGGGCGCAAGAAAAGATTCTTCTATACCACAAAATAATTAAAATTTCAAAAATCAAAAATATTTTTCTACATAACTTACTTGAGCCATAATGAAATCCTGCTTCCAAAAATAATTTTAGATTGCAAATGTTGGTACTCAATTTGAATTGCCAAATCTGGAATGATGAAAATCAAGATGTAACAATTCTAGGTAATTCCGTTTGTAATCCTAACCCGATAGCAATTTTCAATTAATTACGTTCTACTGCTCTACTTTTGTAAATTAACTCTTTAAAAATATGTATTAACTTAACGTAGAATAAGTTTTAAAATATAAATTACAAATATTGTTCTATTGACACTGACAGCCGATCATAATAAAAATTGCAATTAACGACCATGTTGAATAGATAAAATGAGGAATTGTTCAATGAAGATGTTTGAAATCCAAATAATAAAATGCAGAAAATAACATAGCAAAACTGTACAAAATATCAATTCATAAATTCAGTAACCAACATCCAACCACAATCCAACCCAAAGGTACCGTCTTGTCATTTGTCAATCTGTCAAATTCTGAGAGAAATGACACATTTAGCTCTGGATCTGTCATCTGATTTTAACTAAACTACAACTACATACTTATTTAAGAACTATCTTCAAAGTTAGGTAATCACTACTAAATTAATAGAAGGCGATCAAATTCTAATTATTACTTATATTTGCAGTGGGTAGAAGATGGCTTCAAATTTATCAAAGGGTCCTTTACTTCGAGCTATATCTGTAAGTTATGTAATTTAGCGGTTATTCCTAATGATTATGCAAGTGTATGTTTTATTCTGCAGGCCAGAAATTATGCTCAGTTTGTTCCTGTTTCCGGAACCACAAACTATGAACTGAAGACCACAGTTCAACCAAACAAACTAGTGGTATCTTCAACAGATAATGGAGCATATCTCACAAGAGTATCGGTAATTATAAGGTACATTACATATAACTGCAAATCAAACCAGCGTCGAGATAAATAATGTTCAATAATACCATTAATCTTTTTAGGGCTGGCTCTCGTAATGAATGTCCTGACACATTGGGGGTAACTCATGTACTTCGTACTGCTGCAGGGTTGTCAACCAAAAATGCAAGCAGGTTTGCTATAATACGCAATTTGCAACAAGTAGGAGCTAGCTTAACAGCTACATCTGATCGTGAGACTATTGCATACACTTTGGAAGGGACTAAACGTGCAATTGAAAAAGCACTACCATTTTTCACAGAAGTAGTTACACAACAGGAATTCAGGCCATGGGAACTTTCAGAAATAACCAACAGGTTACAACTTGATATTGCTACACGTTCATTACAGGTATTTCTGATTACATATTTTTTAAACATAGTAGTAGCACTTTATCTTATATTGCAAAAAATTTTGTGGGTTCAAATTAAAACTTTAATTACTGATATTCACTTCACTTTCTAGAACAGTATTTACATGTAAAAATCAATTATTTACAAAAGCTAATTTCAAATAATTACATACATTTGTTCGCCCAGCGTCGAGATAAATAGTGTTTGCCCCATTCAAAAATTCCAGTTCTTTTTTTCATAATCGTTGATGTCTTGGGACGGTCCTTCGGGGGAGCCAAAGGCCAGATCACAGGGTAATCTCAGCACTTTTCCATATAGTACCCTGGCTGGAGTCAGACGGGTACTGTTATGTACAGCTGAGCAATAGGCCAACAGGAATAAGGGAATATGCTCATCCCAATCACGCTGGTTATTGCTGACGATCTTGGATAGGTGTTGTTCCAAGGTCCTGTTGAATCTTTCCACAATTCCGTCGGACTGTGGATGCATTGGTGTTGTTCTCGTTTTCTTGATTCCCAACATCATACAGACCTTCTGTAAGACATTCTATTTGAAGTTACGCCCCTGGTCTGAATCTAGTTCCAACGGGACGCCAAACCCGCTGAATAGCTGTTCTACCAGCACTGTCACTACCATGGTTGCCTGTTGATTGGGTATTGTATTTGTGACCAGAATGTATTTGTTCCTCCTCTCAGACTCAGGGAAACGGACCGGCGACATCAATGGCAATTCTCTCAAATGGGACGCCCATATTGTACTGCTGCATGCTGCCCTTTGTCCGGGTCTTCGGGCCCTTACTGGCTGCACAGGTGTCACATTTCCGGCACCAAGCTCAGATGACCCCCGGTAATCCCATCATGTACTTCGGTCAGGATGGCTGGTGCCTTTTTCTTTGGGACTACCAGTGGGGACTTATCTTATCTACTCTTAGAGAGTTCCATTGGGCCCATAATGATTTCAGGACGCCCAAGTATCTAGTGATCTCGCCCCATCGTGGCCTGGGTGCCCCTCTCTTTTTAAGTGATAGGATTGGTTAGATGTCTGGATCAGCTATTTGGTCCTGGATACACTGTTATGTTGTCCAGTCTTCATTGGCCTGCACTCGGATCTGTCTGATGGAGATACCCTTTCGCTGTTCCGTCTTAGACAATGTCCGCATTCTACTCTACAGGGTCTTCTTGAAAGGACATGTTAGCATTATTATGCAAACGACCGGCACGATGTTCAATCTTGAAATAGTATTGTTGTAATTTCTCCTACCACTTGGCCAGTTGTCCTTCAGGTGTCTTCATGTCCAGCAGCCATTTGAGGGAGGCATGATCTGTTCGGATTAGGAAATGACGTCCATAGAGGTATTTGTGGAAATGGTCTACAGCCCTTATTATTGCAAGAAGTTCTTTTCTGGTGACACAATAATTTCTTTTCGGTTTCGAGAATCCACGGCTGTAGTACTCGATCACCGTCTCTTCACCATTTTGCACCTGGGATAAGACGGCCCCCAAACCTGTGTTGCTGGTGTCAATGTCTAAGATGAACTTGCCGGACTGTGTAGGAAGCGCTAGGATTGGGCTGAAACAGAGTACCGTCTTCAGTCGTCGGAGTGATGTTTCACAGTCTTGATTCTAATGGAAGGTCTCTTTTTCAGTGGTCTGCCGATGTGGGGGTGCGGCAATGGTGGCAAATCTCTCAACAAATCGCCTGTAGTATGAACAGAGACCCAAGGAGCTCCGGAGTTCATGCTTGTCTCTTGGGACTGGCCAATCACGATTGGCTTCTATCTTATCTTCGTTTGTGACTCACAAACGACGTGAACCAAAAATTCTACTTTTTGGAACATAGAACTCTTCTTCGGGTTGAGTCTCAGGCGTTCTTAATTCTGGAAAATACTTCGCCCATGTTCTTCAGGTGGTCTTCGAATGTTTGATCCATGACCAGAATGTCGCCGAGGTATACTAAACACGTTCTCCATGTCAACCCGCTCAACACATATTCCATTAGCCTCTTAAATGTAGCGGGAGCATTACATAACCCAAAGGGCATGACCGTGAACTGGAGCAGCCCATTACTAGTGGAGAACGCTGTCTTCTGTCTGTCGTTTTTCTGTAGACAAACCTGCCAATATCCATTCTTTAGGTCTAGTGAGGAGAATCAACGTGAGCCTGCTAGTGTGGTTCTTCCTGATGTTATTTCTCCTTCTTGTCATGTTTTACTAAGATCTGAGCTATTTTCTCGTCCAGTCCATCCGTAATCGGTTTGAATATATTTTTTTGTAGTTTCGTCCGTTTTACCCAGACACCAAATTGCAATAAATTCCGTGGGTACAAATTAAGACTTTTAATTACTGATATTCACTTCACTTTCTAGAACTTTATTTACACTTAAAAATTTAATTCACACGAATATACATTCAACTATCTAAGCTGCACTAACTAAATCATGAAATCTATATTGCCTTATATATCTTACATCGAATTTTCCCGTCGTTCTGTATATGTATTAAATTTGTTCGACCAGCGTCGAGATAAATAGTTTTTGTCCCATTCGAAAATTCCAGTTTTTTTATTATCCCAGAGATTGATGTTTTATCGGAATGACTAATGCTTTACGTTGCTTTAGTCAGGAACCGCTTAGATAAATTATTTATGGACTACATGAACGACGGTTTCTATTATAATAAATTAGAAATAGTCATCAAAACTAATAACAAAATACTACATTTAGACAAAAATTTTTCTAATCTCCACTTGGTTTTAATTAAAAAAGCTCATTTTATAAAAGTCTGTAGACTGTTCTTTTCATTTTTTGATTGATATACCAGAGATGATGTCTTAGAGAAATGATATAATTTCACTGTGCTTAATTTTATGTATGTCACAGTTCAAAAACAGGGTTTTATAAATAATAAACAAGTAATTAAGCTATAGGGTGTTTTTAAATTATTTACATTTTTGAGTAATCCATGTATGTACTAAACCAGAGAGTGATAGCACTAATACATTTTCTTTGATTAAAAGATAAAAATTTGTTTTGATATGTTGTTTATATAAAAATGAGGCATTGTGATATGCTATCAGTATTTCTCTGGGAGATATAGTATTCAGATACCTTGTAAATGGGTTGAGAGTTTCCCTTTACATACAAAAAAAAATATTCTTCTGAAGTTCTTGAACTATTCTTATCTTATGTCATAGTTGTTTTAACAAATTTAAGTAATCCTTCTTTGCTCTGTTTTTATGATTTCCTTTTTGATTTTTGAAATGGCACAAATTGTAACTGAATAAAACAACATGGTCACACACACATAAAATTGTTAAGCTTTCATAATCAATAAATACAAAATATTTGATGAAATTATTTGATGTAGTGGCCTTAAATTTTGAGATACTAGGGGGCAGTGTTGGGCAAAATTAAATTAAAAATTAACAATTAATTAATTGTTAATCATGTCTGTTGCAATTAACAATTAAATAATTGTAATTGTGAAAACTGTGATTAACAATTGATTAATTGTCAGTCATGAGTTTCCTCAATTAACGATTAATCAATTGTAAATCTTTTTAATGTTTTTGATTAACAACTAACAATTAAAATTTATCTTATTATATAATGCAAGTAATCTATGTTTATTTGTATTTGTATATGATTATATATATAATTTGGTTCCGGAAAACGGCTCTCTATTGACGTAATTTATGAATTAGAAGATTTCGATGTCTTTGGGAATAATCATATTATTGAAAGAAATGAAATATTAAAGAAATCAGAGGCAGATTGTAACACTTATGTGTAGAAACGACAAGTATTTTACAGTTGTACAGGATGATTCAAAACACGTAACCCAGAAGCAGTTGTATATGCATATATACTTAAACGGGGGGTGGTTATACAGGATGATCCAAATAATTTTTTTATAATGGGTGATCCATATAGGTAGTTGCATTTACAGTGTGGTTGAAATATAAAGTGGAATTATTTAAAGAGTGTTCAATTAATGTTATAGAACCGAAATTAAAATGGTTCATTTCGTCTTGGGACAAATGGTTTACATAGCAAATGTTTGAATATTTGGATAATATATGTATACACATTTTTATGATTTTTATTATTTTTTTAAATTTATTTCAGAATTTTTAGTGATATAATGGCATAATTGATAGCAGTTTCAACTCTGACTAAGTTTGTTACATAAAAATGTTTTATATTGACAAGAGAAGGGTACTTTACTATTATGAACAATTCATGTTTTGACGAACCTCGTATACAGTTATAAAAAGTGACATGTGACGAATTTATTTTAGGTTATTTGTTATTATATGGGTTACAGAACTTCACTCGTAAATTCAAGGTTTCGTGAAAAATGTGGGAACATATATCCAAATAATTGAACATTTGATATGTGAACAAATTTTTCACAAGATGAAATAAATTAGTTAAATTCAATTCTCTAACAAGTATTGGGACACTCTTTATAATAATTCAACTTCATAATATATTTCGCCATCCCTTTATATGGTTATGGATTATTTATTACAACTTTTTTCCTAAAGATTTTGAACAACCTTGTATAACTATAACATTCTATATTCCAACATCCCTGTATATGCGCTAACCTCTCCACGCTATATTACAAGCATCCTATATATGCCTATATAGCTCTTATGGGCTACCAAATATAGGATTTTTGTCCTAACATTTTTTAAAATCACTGTATAATTAATATAATAGAATATTTGTGAACCACCATGTACATGCATCTGCTAATGACTACCCAATTTAACATATTTTTAATCACCCTGTATAAGATAAATTTCACTTTACCCTATAGTTCAAATACCCTGTAAATGTCACTACTAAGGGACTACATGCAACATTCTTTCATAATTTTTTAACCACCCTGTATAAGAATTGTTCTGTTCCGTTCTATCTTTCAACTATCATAAGTATTCAACTGCTCATGGGTTATCCGATATAATTATTTTATTATTTGTTTTCTGACCACCACTATATAACTGTATAACTAGTGTCACTTCACTACACTCTATTTTTTAACCCCCTTGTATATGCAACTGCTTATGGGCAACCCAATGAAACATTTAATTTCTAACATATTTTGAACCACCCTGTATAATTATAATTCTAGGACGGCTTATATTTTAACCAATTTGTATATCATATGTGACTGTTTAATGGCTACATTTCTGGAATCATACTGTATAACAAGAACGATATGTATTGCCATGAAATGATAATTCCACACAGAACTCACTTCCAAAGTGTGTCTCAAATTAAAAGGCGAATTTGTAAGTTTAACCCATGCAAAAATCGCCAACATGTCACTTTTTTCTTTCAAAACTTTTATTTCAATTTATAACCAGTTTCGATGTTGCCAGTGGTAGGTTCTACTTCATTATTAAGGAAAATTAAGCTTTTTTGACAAACCTCGTATACAATTATTGTTATAAGTGTAATAATTTCTTTTTATCTTTAGGTTTCAGACGATGCCGATTTTATTTATGGAGAATAACTATAAATGCAGATAAGTTAAGAATATTAATCTTGAAACCTTCTCCTTTTTTGCGATCGCTTAAAAAGAAAATTTCCGTCTGTATCAAAGCGAAATAATTGTTAGTTTTAATTGTTTATTAGAACAATTGACAAAGTTAATTGCAATTGATTTAATTGCAAAACACAACTAATGTAGCTTAATTCAAATAAATTAATTGCAGCATGCAGTTAACAATTCAATTGCGATTAAACTAAACTAAATTTTAATTGGAATTGAATTAATCGCAATTATTTTTTCAATCGATTAATTAGTTGATTGAAAATTTAATTGATTAATGCCCAACACTGCTAGGGGGAAATTTTAAAAAAAGATCTTATTACATATTCGGATGTACCTACATTTATTTTTATTTCTACCAGTGGCGCTCTTGCATGATTTTGAAGTTTCTAAAGAAAAATATGGTATTGTCATTCACTTCTGAGCAAATTTGATCTCTTGCTTTTCTATCATCTGACAGAAGGTTTTTGTGTAAAAAATAAATATTTCTTTGCATTAATATCTGAAACTTGCCATTAAATGAGCATCTCCATGCGTCATTTTTAAAGTTTTAAGTTGTTTTTGCTAATGGTTATATATGTCCTGAAGATGACATTTAAGTTAAGAAAAAGTTTAATAAGCAAATAATAGTTAATAAAAATGGCTTCCTACTCAAATACTGAAATTGCTAACATGCATTTATTCTATAGCTTAGTTAATGGCAATACACTTGAAACAAGATACCTTTATGCTGAGCCATATAGTCAACATCCTTTACCATGTTCCAAAACATTCACACAAATTGTTATTCATTTACAAGAAACTGGTGCATTCGACATATCAAAGGATATCATGTGAAGACCGAGAACTGCTAGAAGAGTACAGTTTGAAGAAGTCTAACTAGTACAAGAAAGATTGCCCACCAAATAATGGTTTCTATTCAACTGTTTTCAGGACACTGAAAGAATACTTATGCAACCTTACCATATTCAACATGTATAGGTGCTATTACCAGATGATTACCCCCAACATTTGTGGTATTGTTAGTGATTAATCTCTTATGCTTGGTGCTAATCCCAATTTTATTGATAAAGTTTTTTTACTGATGTGAATTTTCCCCAGGAATCAATTATAATTTTTCAGTTAATATGAGTTTCAGTATTATTGATAAATCATTTAATAGGTCCACATTTTCTTCTACAAGGGTTAACTGCTGAACTCCACCATCAGTTAGAGATAGAACTACACTCTTTGGTACCCATTAGAATTAGACAGAACATGTAGTACATGCATGACGGGGTGCCCGGGTATTTTACTTTTAGCGTTCGCCAGTTGCTAAATAGAGTATATCCTAATAGATGGGTAGGAAGAGGTGATCCTCGGCATTGGCTACCGCGAATCCCGGTCTTTAAATGGTAAGATGTCTTATGGGGTCACCTCGAGGAATTGGTGTACGCAACACCTGTGCAAAACATTGAAAATTTGCGAAAACGTATTATTTAGTCCTGTGAGGCTATTCGTCAAACCCTTGGAACCATTCAGCACTTACTAGAGAATGTTTTGCGTCGTATTGAGGGTTGTATCCAATGAGAGGATGTTTTCAGAAATAATATCCAGGTAATGTCGCCCTCTGTCTGAAATTGTACAGGGCGCAAGGTGAAAAGATGTGAACTACAAGTTCAAACCTCATTAATACCTTCAGTTAGTGATTTATCTAGTCAAAAGGATGCATTTCTAGGCTTTCTAGGCTAGAAGAGGCAAGAAAACATGATGACCGCCGCTCCCATGGATGTGAGCTACGATAAAGATTGACCTAATCAACGCCTCACAGGTTGTAGATCTCTGACAGCCCAAGAATTGCTTAATCTGGGAGCCGTGCCTTCGTACAAACCGAACGGAAGTGTAAGCGTCGGTGATGGAAAGGTTTCATATCTTATTGGTGGTGAACATCAGACCCAAACCAGTGACTTTGTTCATCTTAAATTTATATAAATCATTAGAAATAAAGGAGTTGAAGAACATACTTTTAAGCATGCTTGAAAAATACGCGATGGTTTTGAATCTGGAAAACATTTTCTAGAATTATTAATTTAATTTGTCATTAAATGTAACAAGAAATTTCCATATTTTTTTTTACGCGAAAACTGCGTTCCTTTTTGCGAAGAAAAGTAGTGGCGTACCATATTATTATTTAGAAATATTTAGTTCAAATCCCGCACCAGCGTCATTACAGAAAAAAAATTACATCTGAAAAAGCCCCTTAATTCTTAGTCGCTGTGTACAAAATTTGATTAAAATGTCTAAAGTGGTTTCATATATATTATAAAAAGATAATTGTTTTCCAATTTTACTACCCAGCATCTTAAAATTATATAACATGAAATATGAGGTAGTTTTTTGTTCTTGTTTCAGTTAAGAGCTGTTGATTTACTGCACAACGCAGCATTCCGCACTGGCTTGGGTAATTCCCTTTTCATTCCTAAGACTCAAGTTGGAAAAATTTCTACTGAAACTCTACAGCACTATGTGAACTGTACATTCTTGTCCGGCAGAACAGCTGTAGTAGGATTAGGTGTAGATCATGCTGAATTACTACATTATGCACAATCTTTGAATATTGGTACTGGTGATGGTTCAAATGTGCCATCCCCATATAAGGGTGGCGAGCTTAGGTAATTTATTTATTTTACTTTATATAGAAGATAAAATCCTTATATTGCATTTATTATTAAAGTTTTCATAAAGTAATGGTTAAACAAAGTTTCAAAGTTCACTTAGAAAATATATGTATATAATCCATAGACAAAATTATATATCAGGCTTTTAATTTTAGTGATAGGTTCATCAACAAAATAAGAAGTTGTATTCTTATTCCAAATTCTACAAAGTTTGTTAACTGGAGTATTAATATTTATTTGCAGTTATATTCAATCTACCTTAAAGTTTTATAAACATTTTTGTCTAATTCATAGAAGTGTATTTGAGTGTATAGAAAGCTGATATGAGAAGCATATGTATTTATAGGGTGATCTAGGAATTTGAAGTGTTATGGTAGTAACAGTATAAATGTAGTAACTTTTAAAAAACTGTTTTTGAGGTGTTAGTTACAACATACACTGTATAACCATATAGAAGAATATTAAAAGAAACCCTACAAAGTGAACTCCTACAACTTTGATTGTTGAAACTCTTTGCAGTGTAGTAGTGATGGGTAACACTTCCGATTTTGGAGTGCTGACACCTCAACACACCCACGGCTCAGTGTGTCGGTACAGTGTTGTGGCGCAATTGTGCCATATAGCATAATAGAAGAGTTGAGTGTTGAGGATTATTATAACCCAGTTTTATTACTCTTATTAGTCTTTCCAGGAGCAGTATAAGTTAACAAAACATACAATCGCGTACAGTATTTTTAAGCTATCTCCTTGCCCTATTTTGTACCTTATAAACAAACAAAAACTTATACAATCAATTATATTCCCAATTACAAAAACTCTACTTTTATATTATATACCTTAAATATAGGCAACAATATTTACGCATACTCTAATTATGGGTTATCTAACATTCAGTGAATCATTAATTTTATAGAACACGAGTCGTTATAATTTGATGTTATTGTATATATTTAATTAAAGATAAAAGATTAGATCACAAATTTAAGGTAAAAACATTTTTGAAAAAATGTGTTAATGTGAAAAGACAGTACACAGTTTGAGTTAAACAATGCCGAGCGAGATGCACTTTTTTGGTCCTCAATCGAGTCTTCCTTTCGGCTGTCACAGAGCACAGTACCATTTAGTGAGTTGCACTTTATTCAACACACGCACGTATTGGTGTGTCTGTGCCGTTTGCCGGCACAAGTTCATGTAACACGTAAACGAGCTGGACTTGATAGTTACTCAATTTTAGTCGTCGTACCATACACAATATATAATTATACATAAACAAGAAATAAATGATTTTTTACAATGTTCAATTTTTAAATTTATGAATAATTACATTATTTATTACTAAATAAAAAATATTACTAATTTAAACGGTAACCCGCAAGAGCGAGCCGGTGTAATTTTATATTTCGTTAATGCTTAAGTGTGTCATAAAGTGTTATTGGGATTGTGTCAGAACCCTTTACACATATAAAGGTGTTGACGAAATAGTGCGGCACGGCAAAGTGTTACACATCACTACAGTGTAGAATTCAGTCGTTCCTGGTTGCCGATGATTAAGGAAGAAATTGCTAATGGTCATGTCCTTGTGAACAACCCAATATCGGGATAGTTCATAAGGTTTTCCTAGGTTTTCCCTTATGACTTTAATGGGATCACTGAATCAATAAAGTTCTTTGGTCGCATTTTTGGCGAATGCACTATCTTATAAGAAAGTCGCACCTAGGAACGCCACATAAAGTTCTGAAGATCTCCCTTTCAAATTCTTCCAATTTGAAAGGAACTTTATGATTATATGATCTTTAGAAATTTCTGTGCTACCCTGTATATTACAAATAAAATTCTCTTAGTTACGTCAAAAATCAAATAATAAACATTGTCAAATATTTAAATTTACATCTTGGAATTGTACCTTTTTTAATCCGTAGTTTCTTAGCCATTGACAACGGGGTCTGATCTAGACCCCGAAACGTTTGGAATATACAGCAATTTCCTTTAAAGTGTGGTGTTATTTCCCAATAAATACTTAGACATTGAAAATTATGCCACAAGTATCCTTCAGAAAACAACTACAGTGTAGTATTGTTAAATGATTATTATGTATTAAATGTATATGAATGATGATAAATTCCTATAGCAATTAAATCATTTTGCAGATTTTGAACATCAGATTTAGTTTGAATGTTTAAAGAAAAGTTCAATATATCAAAAAAGGCAAGCACTACGTTCAGTCATAAAGTTATTGTTACCCTTGCGGTATACCAAATGTCGATTGATGGAGGCGTTTATCTGTTATTTTTACTTTGTTCTCCGAACATTACACATAATAAAATTATAGAGTTCATAATAGAAATTATAACTAATTAAAGAAGAACAAGAACAATAATTGGTAACTTTTCACAAATGTGATGTCTCATGATGCCTTCAATTTTTAATGTGACTCATGAATGAAAGGTAAGAGCTTCAAAAAAAATCTCCCGGTAATACTGGTTTACCACTTTCTATTCTACTCTTCGGTCTAAAAATAACATAATTTTTATTTGATTATTCAACTGCCAGTAATCTGCCTGATCTAAGGTCAACTCCGAAGCCAATAAAATCAAATTCGCAAAGTATTAACAACCTTGAAGACAAATGACAACTGACAATGACAAATGTCTGCAACTTTTCTGCTAACAATTATCTTCGACTTTACATACATTATCAGATCGTAGGAAATAAAGTATTTACAAAGCTTATATTGGATTTGTTTTTTGTTTTGTAAAAGGATACCATATAACAGAACCATATTCCAGTATTGGTCTGACGAAAGATGTAAATAAATGAAGGAAAGTATTTGCATTTAGAAGCTCTTTACCCGTTCGGTAGATAAAGACCAATGCTCGAAGCGTTCTGTGACATAAATGATTTGAGAATATTAATCTGTTATCAACAATCACTCCCAATTACTTCATGGTTTTAACTATCTAACTGATAAGTTTCGTACTCCTGTGTCTATACTTCACTTTAGTTTACTTACAGTAATTAAATTGTTATTTAATTATATCAATAAAGTGGTAGAAGGTAAGGAAATCTGTATCCAAGGTAACACATCAATGGCATACTGTTCATATTGATGAATCATAGTAAAACATATGTAGATCATGTTTTTCCATTTTACTTTCTTACCCTTCTCATGCAGAATCTGCATTCGTCGCTAATGTCATTCTAGCTCAGGTCATTTACGAAATTACGTGACAAAATTAATAGTAGAACCAAACCGGCATCAACGGGTTCTAATGATAAAACTTGACTAATTGACATAAAGTTCAACATTTTTTATTGATGCGTTTTTGTTTTTTAACAAAAACACAACGGAAAATCGGTAACAATTTAGTGTTTTACCTTATACACAAAATCCACCGATAAAACCGTGTTTGCTACTATGGACAATGTTGAAAAGAAATGAAAAACGTACAAAATGAGCTACTATAAGCTCAACTTCGTTAATTGGTTTCTTAGATAATGGAACCTTTACCCGAAATTCTAAAAAAATAAATAATCGCTTACATATTTTTTTTTATTTTATAGCTGAAAGATTCTTATTTAACTAAAGCGATAGATCTTCTCATACCCAATTCATGTTCTAAAAATAAATACTGTAGCCCCAGTAGTTTTTGCAAATTTTCAGTCAATCCTATGGCTGACATATTTTTTTGAACGGCCATATTACCTCACCGGATGACTCTATCATGAATAAACCACCGATGGAAAGTAGAAGAGTTGCTCTAGAGACCCCTCATCTCACTATTTCAAAATTTAAAGTATAAATACATATAAGTATTGAAAATATTTGGCATTTCCGTAAAAAAATATTTGGACGAGCCAATTGGAAAAATTGAAGTTTTACACCATGATATGTTGCTTTCCATCTGAAGATTTTAATACCGGCTAAAATTTTTGGAGGTTCTGGGTACTATATTCTTATAATAAATAATCTTAAA
Source organism: Octodonta nipae (assembly GCA_034190945.1). Taxonomy (NCBI): domain Eukaryota; kingdom Metazoa; phylum Arthropoda; class Insecta; order Coleoptera; family Chrysomelidae; genus Octodonta; species Octodonta nipae. Next base: position 39,038,145 of record CM067219.1, read on the forward strand.
GCAAATTTTAATTTCAAGCAGACACATTTATATTTCTTGCATAATATGGATTTATGTAATAAATTTAGCAAAATGGAATACCTACACTCCATTTAGCCACAGATGATAATGACGGAGCAATCATAAATATTACGCTAAATGCGAAGGCTTTTGCAAGCGATTTTTCCATTTGTAAATGTTTCAATAAAAGATCAACACATACCTACCTATATATCTAAAGAAATCTGGCTTGTCACTTATTAGTATTTATTTACAAAAAATTAACAGGAATCTGAATTGAACAACATAAAAATTGCATTGTTAACTAATTGAAGAATAACATCTTATGTCTTCTATTGTTAACTATTATCAATTTGTTTCAGCTTTTCATTTTTATATAATAATAAAAATGAAATGTACTGAAAGTGTAAAGAAAGGAACCTACTATTATTTACTTATGTTTTAAAAAGTTAGTGAATAGAGAAGACAAATTTTCGTTTTTTATTTAAATTTAAAATAAGCATATTAAAAATGATTGCTCCATCATTATCATCAGTGTCTGTCTAAATGGAGTTTAGGTATTTCATTTTGCTAAATTTATTACATCCATATTATGCAAGAAATATAAATATGTGTCTCCGCAAAATTTAAATTTGCATTAAGATTATTAGTTATAAGGATATAGTACCACCCTTTGGCAATTTTACGAATGGACTCGTCCAAATAATTTTTTAAGAAATGGCCAAATATTTTCAATACTTATATGTATTTATACTTTAAATTTTGGAAAAGTGAGATGAGGGGTCTCTAGATCAACTCTTCTACTTTCCATCGGTGTTTTATTCATAATGATAGAGTCATCCGGTGAGGTAATATGGCTGTTCGAAAAAATATATCTTCCATAGGATTTACTAAAATTTTGCAAAAACTACTGGGGCTACAGTATTTATTTTTAGAACATGAATTGAGTATGCGAAGATCTATCGCTTCAGTTAATAAGAATGTTTCAGCTATAAAATAAAAAAAATATGTAAGCGATTAAATTTTTTTGGAATTTCGGATAAAGGTTCCATTATCTAAGAAACCATTTAACGAAATTGAGCATATATTAGCTCAGTAGCTCATTCTGTAGGTTTCTGATTTCTCTTCAACATTGTCCATAGTAGCAAACACGGTTTTATTGGTGGATTTTGTGTAAATGATAAAAAACTAAATTGTTACCGACTTTTCGCTGTTTATTTGATAAGAAACAAAAACGCATCGATAAAAAATGTTGAATTTTATGTAAATTGGTCAAGTTTTATCATTAGAACCCGTTGATGTCGGTTTTGTTCTACTTTTAATTTTGTCACCAGAAGGACTTTTTCTCCGTAAATGACCTGAGCTATTCCTAGTTCCACTACAGTGATACTCAGCACAACCGGTATTTGCCTACTTCGATACTTAAAAGTGCCAGAATCATAAGAGATTTGAGGCGATACATGGTAAGCATCCCAATTGTATGTTTTGTATGGTACCTTTTCATGTTTGGAGTTTGTAAACCATGGCAGAGAACGCATTAGTATATTAAAATTCCGGTCGGCTTTAGTGGCAGTTTGTGCAATGGATAAAATGATTTCTCTAAAGCCTCACCATTCAACATCTATCAAAATTGCAGAATAATGCAAATTTTGTTACTTTTCTCACTCTAGACTTATTGAGCAGGTCTAAGAATCAACGTCTTTATTCATTTTCTTCATTCTATGTTATTTCCTTAAAGCGATCTATTCTGAGTTAAAAATTCCACAAAGCAAATATACTGAATGCATTTTTTTTGTGACTAGGAGAATAAAAACCACTATAATAATTTGTACTCTTTACTAGAGTAAGTGCGAAGTAGTTTTGGCATTCAGCTCCTATATCGATTTAGTGTTTTAAAGCAGTGCTTTTAGGGTTTGTAAGCTCGTCATTGTCGAGGAGCACACTACCCATAAAGTGATCAAGACAAAGACTGAAAGCTACTCAACAATTTATATGTTGTTTCCTGAAGGATAGTTGTGGCATATTTTGTCAATGTTTAAGCACTTTTGGGAAATAACACCTCAAATACACGAAATTACTGTATTATTATATGACCTTTAGATGTTTCTATGCCACCCTGTATATTCTCAAATTAAATTCTTTATAGTCATAAGTAAAATAATTTTGAAATATACAGTAATTTCGTCTATTGTGGTGTTATTTCCCAAAAAGTGCTTAAATATTATGAATTTATATAGTCATCTGAAGTTTAGAAGTATCTGTTATTGTCAACATGTTAACAAGATGGGTGTATTTTACATTACTTTTTCCTATTTGCTCATATCTTCTTTTACTTTTGGCCGTTGATGTTTGTTCAGCTGGACTGTTGTAGTTCCCTTTACCTAGTTAGGTTGGGAATTTCTAAAGCTGATGCTAGGTGATTCAGTGACAAGTTTGTTTATTCACATAAGAACTTGCGCCTCCACCAATTTGCCGGATTCCATTGGTTGGGGGCTGTATATTATATTAATGTTCAGTGGGAACATTTAATATCGGAAACCATGAAATAATGCAATCTGTTTCAGATCGAACAAGGGTGGTAAACTCGCTTTTGTAGGTGTTGCGGGAGAAGGTGCCAGCCTCAAAAATCCAAAAGAAGCGCTTGCCTTTGCCATACTGCAAAATGCTATTGGTGCTGGGCCCCGTATCAAATGGAGCAGTAACGATCAGGGCATTTTCTCAAAAAGTGTAGGGGCATGTGCGCAAGAATACACCTCAGCCGCTATTAATGTCAGTTATTCTGATACTGGACTTTTTGGTATCCTTATAGCAACACCCAGAGAGTCTGCTGGTCGTTTGGTCGATTCGGCAGTCAAAACGTTGAGGAATGGAAACGTGACAGATGAAGATGTTGCTAAAGGTCAGTGCAGGCTAATTTAAAATGAGTTTTACAAAAAAAAATATTTCATTTTTTTAATTATGTTTGTTTATCATTTAATTAACAGTATAGTTTATTTCCTCTTAAACTCTTCAATGTACTGTATGATTAGTTGTCAGAGATATCTGGCATCATAAAGTTTGCAAAAGTTTTATAAAAAGATGCCAAATCATTAAAGTTATATTAATTTTCATTGACTCTAGTGTATCCCTATATTTTTATATCCATTGGCTAAAAGGTTTTGTTAGTCAAATTCCAGAAAAAAAAGTATTGCTCTAAACATTTTCAAATACATTAGTCAAATCATATGTTGAACATATGATTCTACAAAATTGTGTGACCTGCAACATGCAGCACATTTTGAAATATTTACACAATGATATAGGCAAATGCAATGCATGCTAAACTATGTTGCTTTTGGGTATTAGTTGCCACTGCAGTTTCTATTCAACAAAATAATAAAAAAAGTAATTGTTCGATATAATTGTTATCTTACAATATAGCTAAAAGAAGTATTTCTTACCTTTGCAAATTGTACCGCTACATTTAATGTGATATGCCATATAAAATTTAAAAAAAAACACGTTGTAAGAGGTAAAATATTGAACACAGTGGAAAAAACTAGTAGTTTCTTTGAATTTAGCCCAATCCGAAATGAAGATATCACCACAGCTGTTAAAGCAGCGTTGAATCCAAAAAATAAAGGTTTGGTGTTAGGTTACAGAACTTTGTGTTTTTACATCAATATCTTATTTGTTTTAAAGAGGACCATGTAAGGCTTTTATTTAATTATCTTGTTGCATTTTTAGTAATTTTTCATTTGTGTATTGAGATCAATAGTTTACAGAATTACAGGCTGTACCAAAGTAAATGTTCTATTTTGTTTTAAGTAACGATTTTTGTTTGAAACGACCTGCCATTTTCGAGCATTACTCATGTAGTATCTTCTGAAACTGTATGGGAAATCTTATAATATCCATAATATAAATCCCAATTAAATTACTTCATGGAAAAGTTCGAAAACCCAGAATCCAAGCACAAGGCCTGCTCTTTCCTATCAAATTCATACATTTTTTATGAGGATAATTCCTCATTTTACCTGTTTTGTAAGCAAGCCCCTATCGGATTAAAACCACATGGTTTATCGAATATCAAACGAAATATCTTGCAAAAATAATTGGAAACTTGTTCATTTAAATGATCATCAAAAAAGCTCCAATTACAAAATCTTCGACAATTCCCCAAAATAATTAACAAGCTGATAGCTTGAAACAATTGTCTATTTTCACCTTATAGTTAAAATGTGTCAGTTTACCAAACCATTATTATGGAAGCTTTATTCGTCAGCAAAAATAATATTACATTCTTCCATTTGTTTCTCTCTTGGTGACTTCATGTTGGTGTTTTCATTTTCAGTCATCAGTTTTGAGGTGCTTGTGTTCAATATTGTCTTTGAAAAAGTCATGATGAACAGTACCCTCTATCGTCCAACACTGGGGGTATTCATTGCAAGTGTTATACTCCTCTGAACACTATTTTATTAATAGAAAATACATCAAATTCGAGAAAAATGTAATACCATCTAAACTTGAATTGTTTAGTGCTATGGTAGTTTGAATATGTCAGTGATCTCACAAAGTTTTTAGATTTACAGTAGATCTGTGCGATGGTCTTCGTATAATAAAATGAAATAATGATTAAAATTTTAAAAATTATTTGTGCTAAGTGAATCGCAATGTAAATAAATATATTGCAAAAGCCTATTACAGATGTAGCGAACCTTGAAATTGTGCGATTTTATGTTTTGACATTCAGCTAGTTACAAAATTTCTCTGAAAATTGTAACATTTAATTTATCTTCGTTGCATTATTACTATTTTTCACAGGAAAGAACTTGCTGAAAACAAACTTATTACTGGAAAATGAAAGTGGTACGAATGCTATACTGAATTTGGGAACTCAGGCTGTCCTTACTGGTCAACCGCAAACAGCCACACAGATTGCGGCTGCAATTGACTCTATACAAACCAGCGATGTTAGAAGCGTAAGTGGGCATTTTATTTTTTACTTTAATTTTATTTTAAGAGGTTCGTTCCAACTGAACGAATAATTGATACACAATCAGTAAAGGCCTAGCGAGGTGACTAGTTACCATTTACAATGACGTTAAGAGCACGTCGATTACTCGTTGCTTATGGGTTATTCGTCGGGTTTGAAACACCACTAATATTTTCCACTCCTGTTTTATTAAATCATACATGAATTACTCAACATATATATATATATATATATATATATATATATATATATATATGTTGGTGATCAATTTATCTCGGGTGCCACCTAAAATAAGTTCGATCGGCGTAGTGATATGATATTATTAATCTAAATTGGTACTATTTTTATTACAAAGTAGTCTACTTGGAACCGCGACGAGTTCCCAGTTACGTGGCAGCCGTCTATCGTCCTACCTATTTCGAAGTTCAGACAGAACTGTACTCCGTTCCTCTCGATATGATTCTTGCCAAAACTCATAAAAACATCGTGCGCAACACCTGATGCATACTTCGTTTTTCTGCCTGCCATTGCGTAACCGGCACCACGTCAAGCGATTGTGAATCACTTTCAATTCCAAGCTGACAAACTTGTAATAGAATATAATAAACGTAATAATCGTAAACAAAAGTACAAAAGAAACATAAATATCCTGTTACTGATAATATAAACCATACAGTCTCTAGACCCCCACTACTTGAGAAATCAACCACCCCGTAAACCACCCCGTTATCTCCGACACGGCCATTCTGACTATCACACGTCCTTGGGTGTATCTAAAATTTCATTCCCATGACATTAAACTCAATATTACAAGTACTCGTACTTATCCATCAATTCAAAGGTTCAATGCAATAGCAAGAGGAAGTGAAATGTGTTTAAGGGAATTGACTTTATAATTACAAGTATTACAAGTGCCAGTTACCATCCTTGGCGTCATTTGTTACGGAACGACTAGTACTCTCAAATTATATCGCTAACATTTGACCAATGTGGAAATATTCCAAGCATACTCGATCTCACATTGAACCACATCTAAATTTCTTTAGACCACACTGCCAAAATAGGCACGTATGAAAATAATTTTCGATCTTGCACCTAAACACATCATATTGCCAACACTAGGCCAATATGGAAATACTATACGCATGCTCGATCTCACACTGAACAAAATCTATTTCTTTAGACCACACTACCAAAATAGGCACATGTGAAATCAGTGTTCGATCTTGCACCTAAACTCATCATATTGCCAACACTAGGCCAATATTGAAATACTAAAAGCATGCTCGATCTCACACTGAACAAAATCTAAATTTCTTTAGACCACACTACCAAAATAGGCACATGTGATATTGGTGTTCGATCTCGCACCTCCACACCTCATATTGCCAATGCAGCACAGAAACTTGTGTACTCATGTCGTAGTTGTCACTGTCCGCTCTGCAGACATCCGACTCACTAGGAATGTAACTCTCCGGCATTTTTCTCAATTACTTTTATCATCTCTATTCTTTTCATACCTAGCATTAGCTTCAATAATATTGACTCCCTGTACTCTTTTTTCTATCACAAGCTAATAGTCCGTAAGGTGTGGTGACCTTACCAATTAATAAGTCAAGCAAATTATTGTTAAAATCCCCACTACTATGTCACTTTTTTTTTGCGAACATAAATTTTTGAAGTACCCTATGAAACTCTTGTTTTTCACTTTATTAATTTAAAAGGAACCACATTAAATCCAGGAACTACTTAAATATGGTATACACCTTGTCAAATTATTCCATAAAACCTGCATATAGAACCATGATTTATAGAGCATACTCCATTCCCTTATCCAAACGCCAATCTAACTAATGAAGTCATTATTATACGTTGTATAGCCAAATCAGCGAAATCAAAAGTTATATTTTTTTGCAAAGAACGACACTTAGTACATCAAAGTATTTATCCCGTTCTGGAAGTATGTAACATACTTAGGAAATGTAGGCCACAGAATCGCCAAACTACTGAAATTTCATTACATTAAAGTTAGCTTCAAATTTCATAATAAACTTCAAATATTGTTTATAACGCCAGAGACAACTCTGAAGTTTTTTTAAGTTAATGTGTCTCAATTTTAACAGGTTTTAAGTAGAAATGATAAGGAGTTTTATCACCCGTTATAGTGAAGATTATGGCTCATTTAAATAACAAAACAGACTTTTATACTTGATTCGGGTCATTCATTTCCAACATTTGAGAATACAAAAATATAGTAATGTCAAAGCGTATCCCTACCATAAAATTTCAATATTAGAAAATTTAGATATACAAGGAGGCTTAGTCTTCTTTAATACTAGCATCCTCAATGATCAGTTAATTGTAATAGAAGAATTTTGTTGGCTTTGTTAATTCCATAGTTACTTCTGAACATTCATTTAACGACATAACCCCTTTAATGTGTTCAAATAATGCTTAAATTAACTTTACCTGCTGTCTTGCATATTGTCGGTCGTACATTATCTCAAGTTTTGTCGATTGAAACTGACTCGAGATTGAGTGAAAACTATAGTCACGCTTTAAAAGTATTTTCTTCAAGTGTGTTTTTTTTTGTTCAACACTATGAATAACAATTTTCCCGTATTGTTTTTGCAAATTGTACTTAGCGCTTTTTTTAAATTAATGTGAGATATTTTCGCAACCTTTCGTAGGTACTTACTATTACAAATATTTCATTCGAACCTAATATTTGATCGTTATTCAAGGGCTAATCATTTTCCCGTTTGAAACTCAAAACTCCAGTGCAACATCATTCCGGTTTTCTTTTTTTTGGGTTGGATAGATTTTACTTAGAAGACCTGTAAAACTCATTCGTTCATTATTCCAATAAAGTTACGAGTTCTAGTAAAAATTATTTTTTATCAGAGTTTAATATTGTATAATTTAGGTGTATTAAGTAATTGATTTTTATACAGTGCTTACACACATGTATTGTTGTTTAGCTTTCGTATTGCCCTAAATTATTAACATTTCAATTTACGGATTACCATTGTCTTGTTAGACTTTAGAAGAATAATGGTTGTGTCACAGATTTCTAGATTTGTTTTTATTTGGGTTAACTTGTTTGTACTTTTCTCATACCTTATGAAGAATCTCTAGAAACACTTTATACTAGGTTGAAACTATAGCCCTTCAAACATGTTGACTTTGCTAAATATATCGCTTTTTCATTTAAAGAGTTATTTCAAATATCAAGATTTGAGAATCATTTCCAGATTTTAGAAATTTAACTTAAACTACATTTGCATTGCAACTATTGTTACTTACTTTCTAAACTTTATATTTGTTGCTATAATATTAATCCACCTTTAGACAGATGCCTAACAGAAACTGCATTTCGCAATTTTCCCATCTTTACATTAGATAAAGAAATCCAAAGGAAACTCACTAACAAAGTAATAGCAGTTAAGATTGCAGGAGATAGTTATTATGAAAACTGACCTTGCTCTTTTCTAAAGTACGTGATAAACACGTAATAAAACGTAAACTTTTTATAGTGGCAGTTAATTTACTTTTTTACCGTCAGTATGTACTTCATTAAAACAATAGATAATGTTGATGATCAATTTATCTCGGGTGCCACCTAAAATAAGTTCGATCGGCTTAGCGATATGATATTAATCTAAATTGGTACACAAAGTATTCTACTCGGAACCGCGACGAGTTCCCGGTTACGTGGCAGCCGTCTACCGTCGTACCTCCTTCGAAGTTCAGACAGAACTGTCGTTCCTCTCGATATGAGTCTTGCCAAAACTCATAAAAACATCTTGCGCAACACCTGATGCATACTTCGTTTTTCTGCCTGCCATTGCGTAACCGGCACCACGTCAAGCGATTGTGAATCACTTACGATTCCAAGCTGACAAACTTGTAATAGAATATAATAAACGTAATAATCGTAAACAAAAGTACAAAAGAAACAAATATCCTGTTACTGATAATATAAACCATACAGTCTCTTGACCCCCACCACTTGAGAAATCAACCACCCCGCTATCTGCGACATATATAAAGTTTAGTATTGAGGAGGTTCGGAAGTTTTAAAAATATCATTAAAATTGTGAATTTGGTCCAAATTATCCGCCACTTTATACTTCAAAAAAAATATCCTCTAAATACTCTTTCTTATAGAAGATATATTTCCGCTTTTAATGATAAAAAATAAAACGCGGACATCAAGAATTGGGAGAATTAAATTATAATTGTAGGAATATTTTGAAGAAAAAATATTTCATATGTAGTTAAGGGTATTTTCAATCATTTGAAAACGCAAATAGTTTCCTCGATGGCAAATCAAATATGTAGCAAAATATTTTATGAACAATAATAATAATTTCTTTGTTATAAATGATTAAAAAAATTTCTTCGGAACGTTAAAATTAAAGATTCTTCATAATTGATAGGTACATAGTGGTTTAGTAATTATACATACTTTTGTACTTTTGAAACAGTTTTATATACTTCTCTCTTATGGGCTGTTTATAATTCGAACATTTGATTTGCTTCAACATATACTTCAGGTTACAACAAGGTTACAGCACTAGCCCCCCCCAGGATAAATCCCTAGCTACACCAATGACCACTGCTCAATTTTATTTGCATTTGTTTAAATGTTTACACATTTTTTGAATACTTTACATTTGAACATTTTTCATACATATTCTTACTTATATTTGTTGTTGTTGTCAAAACACAGAAACTTAACGTCGTTTTACGCTGTTGCAAATTTTGCATAAAACATTCTTATTTTTACAATGATTCAAATATTTGTTTTTCATTTGTTAATACACACTCTTCCTTCTGTATCTATAACGACTCACCTAAAACCAACGAATTTCTTGAAAAATGTAAACTTTCAAGTCATTTCTGTCAAAACTATACAAAATATTTGGTTCCATTCGTCGTTAAAGATACTGTACTGTTCTAATTTAAGTGAATAACACGTTTTTGCGGTTGAAACATGCATTTCACTTGCAGTTCCATAGTATTATCAAAATAATAAAATCATCCTACACGCCAAATTATTACTCGAAATTTTGACATAACTGCCTTCAGAGTGAGGAGACAACTATCCCTTAGTTTGATACAAAAAGAAGTCATAACATTAGTACTTGATAAAACACAGTATAATAGAAATCATTTCAAAATCTGGGGTGATTTAAAATTGTTTTCCCTACTATTTGGATTGCAGTTAGGTTATACTAAATTCTGATGTTGTTTGTTTGAATGGTACAGAAGGGACATGAAAAATCACTAGCAGAAAAATATATCTCACTATTTCTGAGTTCATATTTTTTAACAAAATAAATTTAGATGTGATTTTTTTTGAACGGGTTATTTTTGTTGACACGACCCTGTATTTTACCAAAATACAAAAAAGTTCGCAAAGCTTGAATTTTTTTGACCAGTGTCTTTTGTGGAAGAAGTTATTAATATATGTACTCAGATGCATTTATTCTAAGAATGGCATTTTCTCTTTTTATAGGCATTGAAGAAGGCTGGACAGAAGATTTCTTTAGCTGCTATTGGTGATCTTTCTGGTGTACCCTATTTAGATGAACTTAAATAGATCAGTTGTATTTTGTTATAAAGTTGATAATACCAACAAGTTTATAACTAAATTTATTTAATTAAAAGTATCTGTTATAAGAGTAATAGTTTCTATTTTAATGACAATTATCAGACTCATTATTACTAAAATCGGTTGTTGAAATATTTTACATGTGTAAGGAAAAAAGAAACTGAATTTATTGCAATAAATAGCAAATTTGGATTAATCATAATATTCAACCTGTTGCATATTTCAGGTTAGGTTCTTTACCAAACAGGTGGAAAATAGATTCAAAAACAAAGATTCAAAATTGTATTGGTTTAATAATAACGATTTTGTCAATTCAAGAGAAGGTTGGCATACTTGGCGAAAATGTATATTGTAAAGTAGAAAATGCTATGATTAAACATAGATTGTAACAAAATATTTTCTGAATAAAAGAGATTCAGTTATATATAAAATTAACAAAAGAGAAATCTTTCACAAAAATGAAATTTACTTTTATATCGTTGTCAACAAATATTAAAAACAATACAATAATAAATAAAGTGTTCGCTTAAAAACTTAACCTGGGCTCGAATATATAAGTAATTTTTAAAGGATATTTCTAATTAGAAATATTTCTGTACTGTATGCAGAAAATGAACAGCAATTTTTCATATTCAGGTTCTGAACAAACCAGTTACAAGAAAATCGCAAAACTTTAATTATAAAAAGCATGTTTTAATTTTCTCTATACCACAGGCCCCTTCCATTCGTCCCGCATGAAACATAGCATTGATTGCATTGAAAATACTGCAAACAAACTTTTTGGTCTGTCTATAGCCAGATCGTAGTAATATAAGTGTCAAAATTTCAACGTGCTAATATTACAAATTTTTCTTTTAAAATACCCGTTAATTTTTTGTACGCTCGCCTTCGATGGAAATGTCGAATTTATCAAACGCAATAACTCAAACTTTTAGTAACTGTAGTACCCTCTGACGTCTCATTAGTCACCCTTTACCTATCCTTCCCCATACTAACAAAGGCTAAATTTCTCAAATGACATGTAGAGCGGATAAATGTGATAATATTTACCTATAAGCATAAGGTAGGTAACTAATTTACTTTTGCGACAGCTCAGTCTAGTAAGTAATAAGACGATAAAATACCTTTGATTCCTAAAAATGAGATGTACATTTTCTGACCTCTCTGTATCAGGTAAGTTTTGTTCGGTTCTATAAATGCTAAAACATCTTTTTAAGTTGGATAGGGTGGGGAGAAAGAGCCGCTGGAAGAGAGTGCCATAGACTGCAATTTCTAATATAAGGAATAAAATACAGTAGTAATCATGCAAGAGAGAGGGGAAAGTCGGTTGTTTTGTGTTTCCCAGTAAAAAATTCATCACAAAGTATTTTTTTATAAAAGAAGCCTTGTTGACACAGTGTGTTAGAGGTAAGAGGTTTTATATGAATTCTAATGTTCTGGGCGTATATATGTTACATTTTGAATATCGCTGTCGCGTTTTTATTTACAATCAACTCTTTGGAGTTATGCATTGTGGGGCTAAAAGCGCCAGTTGCTTAGCAGTGTCTCTTTTTACCCCCTTGACATCAAATTGGTAGGCACCATATTTATACAGAAAAAAAAGTTTGCAATATTGACGCATAGTTGCATACTTAAAATAAATAAAATAAATAATTAACTAATAAATTAATAAGGTTTATACAAAGTTCCTCAGATTATTTTTTTATTATCTGGATTTCAGAATGAGAACTTATGTAAGGAAGACAGATAGGGGAAAGACTCATCTGGATGTAATGAAACGTGCCGCTGACATGGTGGTTAAAGAAGGAAAATCCATACAGATCAGCGGAAAAGTATTTGATAATGGACAGGAAGCAGTATTTTACGAGTATCTAACCCAAGCAGCGTTAATTTATTATGGAGTGACTCCAAAGGATGTTCGTCCTTTGGCGTATGCATGTGCGAGGCACTATGAATTGCAAAGCCTGAATGTTGGAGAGAAACAAAAGTTGCTGGGAAAGATAGATTTAATGCCTTTTTGAACCGGCAATCTAAATTGTCAATTAGAACTCCAGAATCAACCAGTTTGAGCAGAGCTACATCTTTTAATAAAACAAATGTTGATGAATTTCACAATAAATTAAATAACGGTATGCACAAGTATTCTTTTGTTGCATCAAATATTTGGAATATTGATGAAACCGGGATCTCGACTGTTCTTTAACCCCCAAAATTGTTGCCACTAAAGGTTCTCGCCAAAGTGGCGCACTAACCTCAGGTGAGCGGGGTACAAACGTAACCTTAACTATAGGAGGGTCTGCTGTCCCTCCTAAGTTCTTATTTCCACGGATAAATTACCGGGATTACTTTATAAGAGCATTGGTTCAAGTAATTTATCTGGCTCCAAAGAAACATTTGTGATATTTATGCAACATTTCATAAAGAATGTTAAACCTCCAAAGGAGTCTCCAGTTCTTGTCCTACTAGACAGTCATTCTTCTGATTTATCTATTCCAGTTTTAAATTTAGCAAAAAATAATGGGGTTATAATGTTATCGTTTCCCCGCATTGCTCCCATCGGCTCCAACCTTTAGATGTAGGAATGTATGGTTCATTTAAAAAATACATATCTTCAGGCCAAGATTCATGGATGAGGAGTAATTCTGGGAAAACCATCACAATATATGATGTCCCATCAATCGTCAACTATGCTTTCCCTCTAGCGATGTGTCCAAAAAATATAATAAACGCCTTTAGAAAGACAGGGATATTCCCCTTTAACCGTGACACGTTTAGTGACATCGATTTTGTTCCATCGTTCGTTACTAACCGTGCACATGCGTCAGCATACACTGATAATACAGAATCACCGGTAGAATGGCAGACATTTTTGCCTTTGTTACAGAATGAAGATGTGGTTCAATATATTATCACTCCTGATGATAATAATCACTGTTTACCGTCACAAGTTACTCTTAGCAGTTCCTCGGCAACAAACCTCAAGAGGTAGGAACCGCAGACATGCCGCCGTACTAACAGGCACTCCTGAGAAAGAAGCTTTGGAGGTAGAACAGACAAATAAAGGAACATAATACATGAAGGAAAAGAAACAAGTGAAGAAAATAAAGAAAAATATTTTCAATACAAAGAGAATAAGAATCGAGTGAAGGAGATTGTTGCTGTCTTATATGCTGTGATTCCTTCTCCGCCAGTGTGCCTTTAGAAGAACGGGTACAATGTCATGTAAGCAATGGGTTCATTTAAACTGCATAAAAGGAGATTTCGTAACTTTTATTTGTTTAAATTGTGAAAGCGATGAAGACTAGATGTCCAAAGATTTAAGAAGTTTTTCAAAGTAGTTTTGTTTCATTTATAATTATGTTATGTTGTAAATCCTTATTTCAAGAATTATAACTGTTTTTCAGTGTATTGTTTCTCATCACTGGTGTATAAGTTGATAGGTAGTTTACCCCAAGACAGGTACTTTTGACCCCGTATACTTAAGGAAAAGTTGATATCGTTACTTTATTATAAATATTTTAACCGTATTGGTTACATTTTCTTTAATAATTATAATTTCGATAATGTGCAAGCTAGTGTTATAACAGATATAACTTTTGTATTGCTCACGATCGGAAGATATACCTTAAATGGCACTTTCATCTCCACCCTACATTGATCTTTTATTCCGTTTGTTTATGATATGCCTTATGTCATTATGCTATGCACTAATAATTTTAACATTCTCACTTTATTTCTTTTAACACAAGATTGACTACATTTGTTTTCTGCACATTCTTACTAGCCCTAACCTATTTGTAATTCTTCTGTTGCACCATAGCAATCTACTACAAATTACATGTATTTTAATTTATCTGTCACCTCTATTTGAAAGTTCTGGATTGGACATTGATTCTTGTGGCTTTAAATTGCTTTATATATTCGTCCTTTAGCTCCCTAGGAACACAACTCAGATTGTCCTCATCTTGTGTTATCACTTGATCATCTGCAAAGTGGGTTGAGTATAGGTGTTCATTTCTAATTGGTATCCCCATATTATAAAGAGGATGAGTTTACATATCCAGGTAAGAGGACCTTTACCTGTTTTGAAACTATTTCTTCCCAATACTGTTTTCCTACTGTTTTCATATAGTTTTCTACAGCTCAAGTTATATATAGGTATGTAGAGTGTTCACCAAGTTGAGACATTTATTATAACAGCTTGTAGAACTCATAAAAAATGTTTAGATAAAAGTTGCTGAATAAGAGAGTTATAAATAATATTAAATTATACTTTCCAAATAGCTATGAAAGTTAGAAATTATGTATGCTCACCAGTTAAGTGTATACAGCCCTACAAAAATTGTTCCAAATTGTCACCATTTATTTGGTGAATCAAAAACAATCGGTATATCTCGCATATCCTACAACTGAATGTATTTGCAGATCAAAGAGTGACTCTCGTTCTAAAACATTCAAACATTCCATGAACGTAATACTGCTATAGGACACCCATTGCTAGAACGAACAACAATTGAACAAAAGATGTTAATTGCCTCGATATGCCCTTGTCGCAGCTACATTCCATGAATACTATGACACTGCCACATAAATTAAGAACAACATCGATGACGTAAAGATTATCAAATACTCATCTGATAAGGATATATATATGCTACACACATCCAACTCTTTAAACATAAATAATAAATTTGTATAAGCCACCAAGCCAGTCAGGGAATAAATAGCACTGCTTTATCAAATGTCCAATACCCAGCTGTGGTTAAGGGAGGCTTTAATAGCCACAATAATTAGCGCTGCTATATCAAATGTCCAATACCCAGCTGTTGTTAAAGGTGACTTTAATAGTTATCTAGGATCTCGAGAATGTGTTACATGAATACATGTTCCTCGATGGAGTGTAGACACCCTATGAGGAGTATGAAATTAGCCGAGATTCCGACTTGGCGGCTGATATGATGCAGTGTCTGGACTCTTAGAAATGTGAGAAATGCCGGGAACTAACAGAAAGTTTAAATTTTCTTACATTATAGTAGAAAAACAAGGTCTCTTCTCAAGAAACTATATAACTGCCAAACATATCATCACCGCCCCTCCGGTAACAGAAACCAAATACCATAATAACAATCTTTATTCATTAATTAATTGCCAATTGAACGAGAAGCAAAGTTGGAATTTATTAGAAGACTAGAGAAATCAAATATGAACTTATGAGTATTGTGGACCCGGAACAAATGCATGGCTGGGCAGCATACTGTGATCTTTAAACAAACGAAGATAGTCGCCATTGTAAAACCTGATAAGGATGGACTAAACCCAGAATATTATAGACCTATTGCACTTCTTAGCATATGTTATGAAGTACTTGATATTTAACAGAGAAAAGCCAATTGTAGAAGTATTGAACAGGCAAGTTTTAGATAGGGAAGAAGCTGCTGCAATCAGGCACTTGTACTAACCTCACATGTTGAACATGGATTCAAACATCATAAGAAGTCTATTGCAATGTTCTAGACCTGACTTCAGCATATACTGATTTCAATTTGAAAATATCAAGTATAAACATTGATTTTTGTTATGTTAAATTGTTGAGTAGTATATCAAAAAGCCACTGATAGGCAAATATCAGAACTCATGGTCTTAAATCTACTGAGTAATAGGAAGATACAGTTATAAAATAATAACAGTTTACATTTAAATAGTCCGTTTACTAATATTAGTATAACCAATTCCTACACATGTAAGCAACACTTTTTGAGAACCACTACCGTCTATATCTTCGTCGTTTTCATATGGTTCCAGTTTAAATGTAATCCCAAAAAATTCTTTCAAATGACGTAAAAACCATACTGAATAATCTGAAAGTGGTCCAATAACTAATGTAGAAACGTCTTTTGGTCCGAGCGACATATATAAAATTGCTAATGATTGACTAGTAGAGTCTACAACACCACCCAAGTAAATTTCATGCAATAATCTTTGAGCAGCTGCTGTACCCAAATCTTCTGGAACAGAAGGTTCTTCGCCATTGGTAAGAAATTTTGAAACCTGAAATAAAAGAGTTAAAAACAATAAAAATACTTTACTTTAATTTATTACTTGTTCAGCTGAGTAGATGACTCCATTTGTTGTTTCTGCATAAAGATGAATACCAAAACCAGGACTTTTACCAGATTGTTTTCCTCGTAATTGATCAGTAGTAATAAAAACGTCAGGGATGAAATTGAGTAAAACACCTTTAGCAGTGTCAACCATCCTATTTGCCATTGCTGGTGATACTCTCAATGCATATGCAGTTCCTCTTATTCTTTTCACCATACCATTATCAGATAATTGTATAGGCCTTGTACTTCTTCTTACAGGACATTTGAGTATAACTTCACCTCCTCCATGAGGCAGCATACCTTAAAAAATATTACCTTTTTATACATTTAACCCATAATCAACAGGCAGTTGGCTCAAAATATGAAAGTATCTCTCCTGCACACCTTTCATAAAGTAGACATGTGTAGTCTGTACTTATTTTATGTTATTCTACAAAAAAGAAGTTATGATGTAACTTCAAAGCAGTTAAATATTTTTTGTATGTATCCCTGTGAATTTGCAAGGAAGCAAGGACAAGATCATTGCAGTCCTAGATAAAAGATATGACACCCAATCTCTGAGTCAAGTACACCAGGTGCAACAGTGAAAAAACACAACCTGGTGAAAGTTTACATTAATATGAAGCAGATATTATCCATTTAACTATGTAGTTAGCGTACTAGATCTACCAGAGGAGGTTAAAGACCAACTGGCTAAACAGTTTTATAAATGGTATTAGAGATATTGAGGTTCAACAAAATCTGACATTTAGTGGTATTAGGAATAGTAATGAGGTTTTGCGACATGCTTTGGAAATAGAGTCTATTATAAACATGTCATCAAAAGTGCAGGCAGTTTCCGTACATCAAGAAGAATTAGTACTGTCTGGAATAAACAAAATAATTGAGATAAGAAAGAAATGAGAAACCATGTTCCTGTGCAGGTGAATGAAGATTGGGGAATGGATCAATGTATCTAGGACCAAATAGCCGACCCACACACTGAATCAATTCAAGTCCCATCTGGTGGTAATAAAGAAAAAGGTATCCGACGTCCTGACTGAAGTACATAATGGGCTTACCGGAGTCATTTAAGTATGAATGAGCTTGATAAAATTCGCTAATGGTATTACTGGGTAAATTATTTTTAAGACGTCAGCCCGAAGACCCGGACGACGGGCAGAATGCAGCAATATCAATCAGCGCTCTTCAGCAGGTTTTGTGTACAGCTGAACTTACATTTGGACCAGGGGCCATCTTTCAATCCAATGTATTCCAGAAGGTCTGCATGATGCTGGACATCAAGACGCCACAATCGGACGGAATTGTACGTACTCAGTGTAATTATTGGGATGAGCATATTCCTCTATTCCAGTTGACCCATTGCTCAGCTGTTTACAACAGCACAGGACTGACTCCAGTCATAGTACTATTCAGAAAGGAGCTGAGATTACCATGTGATTTCGCCTATGGCCCACCAGAACAGCCCCATAAGTTAACGATTATGCCGACTAATTCCTACAAAGCATGAGGCTACACAGCAACTAGATGATCTCAGCGATTAGATGAAAACACCTTACAATTAGAAGGCAAATTTGTTTTGCTTCCAATGGAGAAAAAATTGGAAACAATTAAAAAGAGGGGGGGGGGGTGTTACCACGTTTAGTATTACATTACTAGTAAAGGAATCTTCTAGAAATTAATCATTTACAACATAATTTATCAATTTATCTGATAACAAACAGGTACTAAAAATCAATTCTTTGAACACATGATAGAGGATACTAAAGTCTCAAAAATATCATTCTTTTCAAGAGCTAGTCATGATATATGTTAAAACAGATAAGGATACTGAGAGAACAATCAAGAGTAATTGAGATGGGGTATAAATGCAGCTGTATAGCAGCAGCGAGGAGTAGTGAATCAGTTAATATGTTATTGACTCATCTGTGTCAAGTGTTGGTAAAATAAAAGTAGTCAAATATCTATACTGAATTTCTGATGTGTATTTTCCAGTATAAATTTGTCTTATTTTGGGCCCAGTAAAAATTTATAACTCAACTCAATCATTGACTTACCTGTGATGAAAAAATTGTATAAGCACCTGTTTTTTTTTGCAAAATGAGTTGCATATGATGCCAGAATGTAGCCTCAAATTTTGAAAGCCTTCTTTTATTGTTTTATTTCAAAGCTACTCTTGCATTATACTGCAGTTGATCATTGACTTATCTGTAATCCAATAAATTTGAAACTCATAAGTTTGTCATGGGGTGAACTGCAGAATTTCAACCTTGTATTCTAGCAAAGCACATTGCAATCCAACATTGATTTGATAAAAAAATATATATGCACTAGGTTTTTGAAATAATGAGATGCAGATGAACCAGAACATGTCCCAGAAATTTTGAAACCTGTAAGTTTGCTATGGGGTTAGCTATGACAAATTTAATAATTTATAATTTTATGGATTTCATTCCAGCAACATATACAACTCTTTTCTACAAAAACGTGGTGCATATGCAATTCTTTCATCACAATTAAATGTATGATTGATTACAATTTCATACACTATAATGTATGGGTAGCTTTGAAGTTATGTAATTCAGCCCATGATAAACCAAGTGGTAACAAAATGTTGGGGTGACATTCTGGCATTGTAAGAAACTTAATATTGTAATTACCTAAGCAACACAAAACAAGTATTATGGTATACCAGTGGATGCATAAAATGCAAGAACTGGAAGCATACATAAATTGCATAATGAGTTGGCAAATTATTATTAAAATATTTGTAAAATGTTATAAATTGCCATACTCCATTTAAGACCTGTAATTGCCGTTTTTTTTTTCAGAGGTTGTCATAATTATTGAAATGAATTTTAACTGTAAACTTTAGACTTGATACTATAAACTCAATGCACTGTTAACTTACCCCTTTTAGTAATTTTGAGTTCCAAGCCCTCATCATCTAATATGAATTTTTTCATTGTTTGTAACATAGAAGTTTTAATCAAATCTACAGATGGATCAATATCGTTGCTAGTGACTCCTTTTAGCGTTACATTAAGTGGCTCCTTGCAAAATATTCCAAACATAAGCAGTGCTTCCAAATAGTAGCCTAAATAAATTGACAATTATATATTAAAACTAGGAATTATTTAAGTGTGACTAACCAAGTCCTCTATGAACTGAACAGTTATGTTCAAATGTACCACCAGATAATAAACCAGGTTGGAAATAAAGTGAAGTTCCTGTTTCATTTAACTCCACTATTGTACCATTTGTTAATTTATCTAAAAGCTTCAAGAAACTTATTTCAAACTCCTTTAAACCCGGTTCATCGTCAGTTGTTCTTATGTCACTGATTTGTATTGATTTACAACTTAATACCGACAAAACCAATCGCTGGCGGAAGTAATTACAACCTTTGTAATGCAAAACACTGCCTCTTTTAGTTGCTAACATTTTTTTTTATTTATTAATTTCAGAATTCAACATTAAGGTATTAGTCCACCTTATTCTAATGCATTGGAACAATTTTACAATTTACAAACTTAGAAAAACACAAACAAACTGAACATAGGTTACAAATAAAATAAACTCAAATAAACTACACACATTTACAGAACCAAAATTAATAAGGTTATGTTCTAGAAGAATTGAGTATTCTGTGACAAAACGCAAATGAAGAACATAGAGAAAAAAATATTTCTCTATGCCAAAGAATCTTAGAGCACTTACCTTCTGGAGATAGCCTGCAATGCACAAATAGACCTTTCACCCTTTGTAATGCGCAGGCACAAATATGCATGGGAACTTTTTATTAATACCCTTATTATCAATGAAGTTAACTGAAATATTAATAAGTGGAGCTTTATTTGTACATTTTTCAATTAAAGCAAATAACTGCATTAAAATATAATGGTGGTTAAAGTGATATTTTCGCCCATAAGGCGAAAATAAGGTTGATCTATTTGACATGTTAGGACAAAATTTATAGTCATATTATATTTAAAGTAATTAATATACTGATAATTAATAAATTAAATATGAGTAATACGAAATACAAATTTAACTAATTTATTATTACTATGGTTTTATCAGTCATTGCCTTTTTAACTACAATTTGTGATCTAAATTATGTTGACTATTTATCTTTCGATTGACAGATATATTAAAGTTAATTTATAAGATTTTCACGAAATCTGTACAAAATTTGTATGTAATATTACTGAAGTCTGTATAGTTAGTACAGATGAAATATAAAATTCAGTATACAAAGATTTATTTAAACTCAATTTGCATGCTTATGTCTGGTCACGGTACATTATGTACAACTGAATTTGAAAAAGTTAACACGCGTTTTATTTAATGTTATATCTTTTAGCAAGTTATTGTCTTAAAAACACATACACATAAAAACATAGATGTATGTATGTATGTATTACATAATCAATTACTTGTATTCGACCATCACTTAGGTCACATCTCTAACTCATAAAACACATTTAGCACATTTTAGATAAACTTTAGTTTAGTCTTTTAGTTGATCTAATAAGCTTTCGACAACTTAACTAATAAAGTCAAATAAATTCTCCAAAAATGATTTACTGTACATATGGCTCCCACATATTCCATGATATTAATGCTTTTTGCTCCATTCTTTATTGAAAAAATGTTATACATGTTAATTAAAATCGTTATACGGAGAGCTGACTTTAAGTTTATAACTATTAAAACTTTATTACTAATACTAAATTAGTAAATTATATTTAATTGAAAATATTGTATTCACTTTATAAACAAACATAAAGTGCACGAAGAAAATAACATTCGTGGTACTTGATACGGCTAGAAAGAGAGGGCAATAGAGACAATAACAGGCTATTTCACTTGATGGGTGGAAGCAGCCAACGAACAATTAACATGCTGATCGTATTTCAATGGACGTCAATATTGTGGTTGGAAGCTCGTTCGAAGTTCCGGACTAAAGTTAAGTCCGAAGAAGTGTCAGCTGTTCCAAGAAGTGGTGTAATAACTCGGACATGTGGTTTCCGTAGAGGGAGTAGCTGTTGATAAACAGAAAATCAAAGCTGTCCAGGAATGTCCGATACCTAAAGATATCCACCAGTTAAGAAGTTTTCTGGGGTTATTCACGTACTATCGTCGGTATGTAGCAGGATTTGTTAATATCGCCAAGCCACTCACTAGACTCACAGAAGAGAAGGTGCGGTACCAGTGGGACGACGAATGCCATCCATCATTGACCCTGAAGAGTGCATTGACCAGTGCCCCCATTTTAAGTTATCTTTTACTAGATGTGAATTTCATCTTGGATACAGACGCAAGCAATGTGGGAATGTACACAGTTCGTTCGAATCTGAGTCCGGAAAGTACTGTAATGTTTTTATTTTCACACACGGGTTCTGTTCAGTTCTTGGATTTATATAAAAACACAGTCCAATTCACTCTAATTTATTTCCACTAGTTTAACACAATTTATATTCACAGAAACTATTTACAATTTATATCTATTTAAGTATATGACCGTCGAAAACTGAATGAATCCCATCGCCAGCTGTCCGTATTTACATATTTATCTTAGAATTGTTCTGGCAAGTCAAAGAACTATCGGGAAACTTTATTCATGTGTTCTGGGAGCTTTAAGGGAATTCCCAGGAACGGCAGCGGCCGACTTGTTGAGAGACAAAATATTTCGGATGCCCAGAAGTATCGGAATACTGTCCCTTCTACGAATTGGTTGATTGATGAATTCACGTAACATTGTCCCCTCCTTAAGACCATTTCGTCCAGGAATGTCCTAGAATCCTTCCTGGTGTGACGATATTTGCAGGAGTGTCCATTTCATACCAGGATGTCGATGCCACTGAATCGAAAGATTGTTTCCATCGTACTTCTCACCACCCTCCATTTCAGACCATCCAACCCGCAGGCCATCTTTGGGACCGCTAATTTCATCAGATTATTCCTTTCGATCACATTCCTCAATTCTACAAGAGTCTTCCAAAGATTATATGCTGGCTTGTCCTGCGATAATGTTTTCCTTACCAAATAAAAGATGTCTCTGGTACCCATTGGTTGTTTATCTTCGAGATGAAGGACCTTCCCTACCACTGGATCTTGCTTCCGTAGCTTCTGTTACTGGCAAGTACTTTTTGGCAAACACCTCTGGACATCCGGAGATTTCGAGTCACACAATGAACTAGGGCATATTCTATGGGCACCTCAAACAGGTCTCAGGGTTCCTCTCTCGTTACGTCGTGCTGCACTTTCTGCCCATCAGAGTACAGTGCCATAAACTGCTCGAAGGTCATCTCGTTATCGGGTGGTTGGATGCTGCGGACTTGGGCTTGGTCAACTTCGCTGTCATGACTTCCGGCATAAGGGGCTTTGGTTTTCCCCGAGGTAGCTTCTTTATTCTGTAGACAAAATCGTTGTTTTTCTTCACAATTTGGTACGGCCCCTCCCAAGATCTCTGTAGCTGTAGCAGTTGTACTAATTCACTTTTCTTCCCACTAATTTCTAAATCCGTTTCCTCAAGTTCTTTTTTTAAGTCCGTCACTTTCAATTGGTCCAAATTCACGTTTTTAAACATTATCAGTCTATTTATTTTCCACTTCTAAGTTCCACAAATACACCGAACACCTGACACCATTGTAATGTTTTTATTTTCACACACGGGTTCTGTTCAGTTCTTGGATTTATTTAAAAACACAGTCCAACTCACTTTAATTTATTTCCACTACTTTAGCACAATTTATATTCACAGAAACTATTTACATTTTATCTTAACTATACAATACGACCGTTGAAAACAGAATGCCTCCTATCGCCAGCTGTCCATATTTATATATTTCTCTTCAAATTGTCTGGTAAGTCCACGAACCATCGGGAAACTCTTTCATGTTCTGGAAGCTTTAAGGGAATTCCCAGTAACGGCAGCGGTCGGCCTGTTGAGAGACAAAACATTGCTAGAATTATCGGAATAATGTCCCTTCCACGAATTGATTGATGGCCGATTGCACCAGCTGTCGGATGAATTCTCGTAACAGTACATTAGGGTAGTGATGGACTATTTCAGTAAATGGGCAGAAGGATATGCCTTGCCGAATCAAGAAGCCTTGACCGTTGCTGATGTCCTTGTCAAGGAATGGATCATTCGTTCTGGTGTTCCCTTGGAGTTGCAACGTCGTCGTGGATATTCGTCCAAGCTACAGAGATGTTGGCAGGAGCTCTACCAAATTGTAAAAAAATCAAGGATGTTGTATACAAAATAAGGAAGCTACCTCGAGGAAAACCAAAGGTGGTACATTTCAATAGCTTAGCCCCTTATGCCAGAAGTCATGACGGCGATATTGACCAAGCTCAAGTCCGCAGCGTCCAACCACCCTATGACGAGATAACCTTCGAACAGTTTATGGCACTGTACTCTAATGGGCAGAAAGCGCATCACGACGTGACTAGAGAGGTACCCCGAGACCTGTTTGAGGTGCCCATAGAATATGCCCTGGCTCATTGTGTGGCCCTAGATCTCCGGATGTCCAAAGGAATAGCCAAGGTGTTTGCAAAGAAGTATGACGAGTTCCAGAAGCTAAGGGAGCAAGATCCAGTGGTAGGGAAGGTCCTTCATCTTGAAGATAAACAATCAGTGGGTACCAGAGACATCTTCTATTTGGTAAGGAAAACATTCTTGCAGGACAAGCCAACATTCATCTTTGGAAGACTCTGGTAGAATTGAGGACTGTGATGATGGAGAAAAACCTGATGAAATTGGCGGTCCCAAAGGTAGGCTGCGGGTTGGATGGACTGAACTGGGGGGTAAGTGAGAAGTATAATGGAAACTATATTTCGATTCAGTGGCCTCGGCATCCTTGTATGCTTTCGGAATATTCGCAGCCTATATTCGAAGACCGTTGACTGTTACTTCCACCAAACTTCCCGTTGTCGAAATGGATAGTCCTGCAAATATCGTCACACCAGGAGGGATTCTAGGAAATTCCGGGACAAAATGGTCTTAAGGAGGGAGCAATCCTACGAGAATTTATCCGATAATTCGTGGAAGCGACATTCCTCCGATATTTCGGTTCGTACGGCGCATCGGGGTCGTCTGCTTGCTTTGATGGATTTCTCGGGGTCTCTTTAACGTTCTGGAGAATAACGAGAAGAAATATATAATTACGGAGAGCTGAGGAAGGAAGGAAGAGAAATTGTAAATAGTTCTGTGAATATAAATTGTGTTAAAGTAGTGGAAATAAATTAGAGCGTGTGGACTGTGTTTTTAAATAAATCCAAGAACTGAACAGAACCCGATTCTGAAAATAAAAACATTACAATATTTTCTTCCGTTGAAAAGTGTGTATCTTGAAAGACTAGTAACAAAATTATTTATGTATTCAATATTAGTTTGTCATTATACTCCACTATTCCTACCTATCTGCTTACCTTACTCTCCATTGCCATTTAACAAAAATCCGCATTTAACAAATTATCTAGTTCATTTTCGCGTGTATAACTGTTGGCGTCAGTTATGAAGTTCAAAATTATTTATGTATTTTAACATATGCAGGAGGATGAATATTTGGAACTCATGGTATCTGGAAATAAGGCAACTGACAAGGGCGTATCCAGCTTTTGGTTTAGGGTTGGGCAAATCGGAAAAGAATTGTCCTACAGAGAGGGATAATTCAAAAAATTTTTTGGGCAGCAAATTTATGGTAAGGTTTAATGGCTCACGGCAGATTTCTAGAAGCTAATTTTGCTGAAACTTTCGATGTTATTACTCCCAATTAACCCTTAAATATACTTTTTTTAAAATTTTATTCTTAAACATGCTTTAAATGTACTTGTAATTTTATTTGAATATTTCATTTTTAAAATATGAGTAACACCTTGCAATAAAACGGGTGTCAGTTGTCCGGAGTTGTCTTGGTCTTGTTTATTCGGTGTAGGCAAACAGTCTTTAGCTGTTGGTCTTGGTTTTGGTCTTGCTTTTTGTATTCATCACTTATCTTATTCACTTATATAGGCAGTTTAACTGTATGGCTCAAAACATTTAGTAGGAAGTATATTATAGAAGAGTAATAGTAGGACGAAATATAAATGCACTAAGGACATGTGTGATAATCTATTATCTGTTATAGTAGGAGAGATAGAGTCGGATTTTGCTCGTCATCGAGAAAATTGACAGAATTTATCAAACTAAGTTCAATTCCTGAAGTACATCACATTTCTAGGCAGGCGCCAGTGGAAGCGATAACCGAGGATAGTTACAGGGAGTGAAAATGGTAATTTTTTTTGGTCATGCTCGTGATCGAGTAAACGTTTCAAAATTGACTTTGCATACAAGATTGTGATGTATTTAAGCAAATTTCCGAGAGGCGTCTGTCTAGAGTGTTATCATTAGGATGGCGGGCAGGGGTAAAGTAAAAGGACGTCATTTGCACCAGTTTTTTTTTAAACATAAGAAATCATAATCCAAAAGAGCGTACAGCTAAGTGCGACGGTAGACCTTGAAATGGGGTAAATTTGATTCACCTGGTTAACGCTCTTTATCGAGAAAATGGACGCTATTATAGGCCTTTTTATGTTTGAAAATTTTTAGTGGGCATGCGTCAACTTCTGTCATTTTTTTCGAGCAAAAAAACATTGTATTTACATGCTAATGGTGTAAAAACTGCTCGACAAAAATGACGCACGGGAACAAAAAATTCTCGAATATGAAAAGGCCTATTTTTACTTGTTACTTGTTTATATGTATGAAATCATAAATCAAAAAGACGGACCTCTAAACGGGATAAGTTAAGCCACAAATTCACGCATTTACCTCACACTCTAGCTACATATACATAACACAGTGTGCACGTAAAGTATCGAACATACCAAATAAAATATATCCAAATAAAATAAGAAGAAAACCCTTGGACACGTCAACCTTAGTTTAATAATGAGCAAATTTGGTCATAAATAGATTTTTCATGACGTCATTAATGTGGAAGTTAACCTTCAAGGTCATTCCAAGTGTTTGTTTTGAAAAATCAACCAATTATAGCCAAATAAGGGGTTTTCGACATCTCTGATTTCGAATCTGAAATCAGTTTTTTTTTAAATCCAAGATGGCGGATCCAAGATGGCCGACCAGTTTTTTTAATCAACCAATTGATGCACAACCAATTTACGGTAATCGATGGTTTTAATGTTGATCCGAAGGATGACTGATTCAAATAGGGCATTCCAAATTAAATAATTTGGTCAAGTGCGAGTAGGACTCGCATACTAAGGGTTCCGTACCACCTTCAAGATTATAATATTCCAGTTTCAGACAAACAAGGAATGAGTACATTTTCTTATATTTACCTTAATATCTTCTAAAGGAAGCGTTTTAAATTTATAAAAAATATACACTTTCATTTTCCACACATAGACTTTTTATTTTATATGCTTCAGCATTCGCTTGATTTTTATAAGAATACATATGTATTTAATTTTCTAATTTGGCTCCCAAAAATTAACATTAGAGTTTTATTTGACTAATAAACTTTCAGGGAAACCTTTTTTTAATCTACAGTCTGAATTTTGAGGGTCTGTAGATTGGAAGATAAAGGCCATAATAGGTCAAGTTTAAATTATAAATATTAAATCTGTTATTCAAATTATTTAAAAATGATGATTTAAAAATATTATATATTTGTAATTCACATAATGAGCCTTTTATCTGATATATTCATGATGCGTTTGAAAATTGAATTTTTATTTTCCATTTAATTATATAATTTGTCCCTAAAATTACTATGGGGGTTTTCTAATAATTTTTCTTATAAATTTCAAGTGAGCCCTAGTACCCCTGATGATTTTCAAAATTTTTCGTTAATATCTTTTTAACTAACATGAAAAAAAATATATTTGTGTTCCTCAGAATGGAACCTTTCATTTGATGTACTACATAATGCGTTTGAAAAAAATTTTATTTTTAAATTTTCGTTTTATTCTATAATTTGCCCCCCAAAAGTAATACTAATGGTTTCTCCTTATTTTTCCTGTAAAGTTTGGGGCAACGTTCTATATTTCCCATTTTTTTCAAAATTTTAGGCTCAGTAGTTTTGGAGATCGGGGGGGGAACGGTCGATTTTTTTAGTTTTTCCCCCCAGAAGTGCCCCTAAAATCAAAATTCCTTGTTTTACAATATGTACTCCTGATCGGGTCACCAAACTATACATTGATACCAAATTTCAACCTCATCCGACCAGTAGTTTAGGAGAAAATTGCTGTGATGTGACAGAGGCAGAAATCCGGAGTGATATTATAAGGGTATCCGTATATTGTATGTACGGAACCCTAAAAAAAAAATTTGACCTTGAACATGGCCACCATCTTGTTTTGAAAATTTTTCAAAACTGATTTCAGATTCGTAATCATCAAATTAAGGGGTTTCGACGACGACGAATCTGAAATCAGTTTTTGAACATTTTCAAAACAAGATGGCGGACAAGTTCAAGGTCAAATGTGTCTTTTAATTTGGAATACCCTATTTGAATCAGTCATCTTTTGGATCAGCATTAAAACGATCGATTACCGAAAATTGTTTTTCCATCAATTGGTTGATTTTTTCAAAAAGTGGTCCGCCAACTTAGATCAGCTATCTTGGATTGCAAATTTTGATAAACTGATTGCAGATTCGAAATCAGCCACGTCGAAAACCCCTTTTTACCGAATTTGGCTATAATTGGTTGATTTTTTTTTAAAAAACTTTGATCTTGGAATGGACTTGAAGGTGGAATTCAAGGTCATGGTCAAGGTCATATTCGAGCGTAAAATTTTCCACTTTTTCCGAATTCGTAACTAAAAATATCGCTTGGCTTCAAAAAAAAATGTGTAAGACGTTACAGACCACATTAATGATGTCATCAAAAATTGTCTAAAATATATCTAAATTTGCTCATTATTAAACTAAGGTTGACGTACTAACTTTTCGAGATGTTTCAATCTATTGATCGTAAAACAATGTATTGTTTGTAGTCGAGAACCTTCATCAGTTGTGCTCCCCTCAACTGATTGAATTTTTCGAATAATTATATATGTATATAGTACATATAACTGAATTTAATATTTTATCGCAAAATGAAATTCCGACATCCAGGAGTTTCAGGAAAATCTAGCTTACAGAGACTCCAAATCGGGAGTCGTACTGTGCGTAACGCCGTTTCCCTGTGATTCCTAGGATAGAAATCACACGAAAAAATTCTTAGGTTTACTTCTTTGACAGGTTTTAATAAACCTACGAATTTTTTCGTGTGACTTCTATCCTAGGAATTACAGGGCATTACACACACTACGACTCCCGGTTTGGAGTTTCAGTGAGCTTAATTTTGCTGAAACTCCTGACGTGTCTTTTATCTAGATGGATTTTATTTGGTATATTCCATACTTTAGGTGCGCAGTGTATTATGTACCTGTAGCTGTAGTGTCAGGTAAGTGACTAAATTTGTGGATTAATTTAGCCCGTTTAGAGGTCCCCCTTGTTGAATTATGATTTCTTACATTATACACAAGTAACTAGTAAAAATTGTGTCCATTTTATCGATAAAGAGCGTTAACTGGGTGAGAGTTAAATTTCAAAGTCCTTCGTCAACACTTGGAATATGATTTCTTATGTGTAAACAAGAAACTGGTGCAAATGGCGTCCTTTCACTTGATGACGAGGTTCACCCCTATTTGTGACAACTTTACCCGCCACTCAAAAGGTGCCGATACGTACGTCCCTCGTCCGCCAGATATGACTACCCACGTTGGGTTCGTACCCTTCTTTAAAATGCGTTTTTTATGAATGGATATATTCATTCTACTCCCTGACCTACCCAAACATTTTGCGAAGATGAAAGATATTTCGACCAATTTGTACCCTTTTTTGCTTGCCTTCGGTGTTAATTTTATTCATGCAGGTGTTTTTCGATCCGTCAGTCCTATCCGCCAAAGGTCGGTAACTACAAATGCGCGGCTCGATGCAAGGGATCGATGGTTTCAGGTCGTTTCCTAGTAGGAAATTTCAATAACTGCCAGGCCAAAATATTCAGAGTGCCATAAAAAGTAATAAAATGTACATCTGCAAATGCCGAAAGAAAGAAAGCTTACGACATAGTTCAGTTACTGGAGGTTTTTAAGTGATATTACACTTAACAACTGTTAAAATTTGTGTATTGAAATGCCCTTAAATTTGCTCTTGTCACTGGTAGATTGAATCCTAATCGTCTTTTCGGACGACGGACGTATAGAGATCTGTTTGATGGTGCTCGCGATACATTTTTTATGTAAGTGGAAGGTTGTAAAGTATCCCCGAATTATACCTGGCATCCTACGGACGAGGGACGTGTGTATCGGCACCATAATGGTAACGCTCTAGGCGGACGCCTCTCGGGAATTTGCTTAAATGCATCACAATCTTATATGCAGCCAATTTTGAAACATTTATCATGAGCATGACCAAAAAAAAAATACCACCCCCTTGAACTATCCTCGGTAATCACTTTCACTGGCGCCTGCCTAGTAACGTGATGTACTTCAGGAATTGAACTTAATTCGATACATTCCGTCCATTTTCTCGATGACAAGCAAAATCCGGCTCTATCTCTTAGACTATTATGTTTGATGACTAATCAGATAGACATGTACGACGTGGGATAATTTCATGGCTTTAAAGAATCGAGTCTAAAATATTTATAATATATTTTATCATCCTATTAGCTATTATTCTGTCACTGAGCTCTTGATGATTGAAATTGTGTAATACATTATTTATTGACAAATTTAATGTCAAAATTACTAATGACGCCTTTCAAAGTATCTATTCACGACGAGGATATTTTAACTAACAAATCAACCTATCAAATCGACTATCCTCAATATTCCGACTATAAAGGAGCTACATATAATTATGAACGAAACAAACATGAAAAACCTAGCAAACCATCTCCTCCACCAGTACCGACGGACCACGAAACGTTTGCTCCATGGAAGAAAGATGTCAAAATTCCTTTTAATTTATTTTTAACTCCTAAAGAAATTGTCAATACTCATCCAAAGATGCCTGTTCTTAAAGTAAAATCATTACTGAAAGAACAAACAGAGACAGTCATAAAAACAAGACCCAGAGTTTACATGGCACCAGCTTGTTGCTTGGACGATGTACCAGATGCTGAAATGAGAAAACTACTAATAGATCAAACTTATACTACAGAATGGAGAAAAGCTGAGAAGGAGGCAACGGAAAATTTCAAACCCACCGAGCCGTGTATAGCAGAAATAGGTCTCAAAGATAATGTCAAACTAGAAATAGATTTGTATAAATCATTGGATGAAAAATTTCGTGTTAAAGGCAAACAGTGGGATGATGAACAACCACGATGTGATTGTGATCCTACAAAAGAGTTTTGGTTAACCAAAGATCCGCCTGTTATATGTGGCGCTTGTGTTGATCCTTTAAAGGATATCGTACCTGAAGAAGCTAAACATACTATAAAATCTTTGATAGAGCAAGACCAGTTGAGATTAGCTCATGACAAAGTATGTCCCACTTACACGGGCTATAGAAGTTTGTTACCAATGGGAATCCCCCTTTCGAAATCCGAAGTTAATTCTGCGCATCCTTGGTTAACTACATACCAAGCATTTACAGAAAAACATAAATTTAAAGATTAAAAAAATGTTACAAATTTATACAAACGATGATATTCTCATCTTTGGGCAATACAGTTTACCCAGCATTCTGTGCATTTTTAACATCATTCAAAAAGGAGAAAATTCTCATTTCGTATACGACTTTTATGTGACTTCAGCAATTACTTGACAACGGCTTAACTAATTTGGATCATTTTTACTGAATTTAATTAAGGAGAATTCCGAAGTGGTTGCAAATGTTCTTGACGTAAGCCATAACGTTTTTCAGAAAATCCGGAAAAATATGTTTTTGCGATAAAATCTGGAGAAGGTGCCTTGCCAGCGAAAAATAAATGAATGAAATTATCATTATTCTAATTCAAGAATGAAACTAATTGAAAATAGGATGTTAATTAACCGACTTAAAAAAAAACAATAGAATACTGTGTAGGGGATCAAATTTAATTTATCATCAATATTTTTTTGGAGGCAACTGCTCCCTCATGCCTCTGGCACATGTGTGTTTTCTAACGTCGTTCCTTGTATTTCTGTCTTATGGAGTTCGCAGTTACATCTCTTTCTGTTGGGGAAATCCTTTATGTAATGTTCGGTTGAGTACTCAGGCTATAGTTAATATACAGTGTGTCTACGGATGGACTATATGTGTAATTTTTCAATTTTTCGGTAAATAGTCATGCTGCGTAATTTTGCCTGTTTGTCTTGAAAATAGTATTCGTGTTGAAAAAAATCAATTTTGTTATACATGGTACGCAGAAAATACAAAAATGTAGTTTGAAAAATTAAAAAAAAAGAATATATTTTCTTGAAACGTCAAAATGAAAGAAGTAGAGAATGTAGTCCACGTCTGCTTTACTGCATAGATGTGCTTATTTCTGCTTGCGCTGATTTTTCTGTTAGTTTGCTCCTATATATGAAAGATTAGAATCGCGTCGTAGAATTTCATAGATCTTCTAGAACAATTTTTCCTTTAGACTTGGTATTATGTACTTTATTTTTCTGTGTGTTGTGTTTTCTTAAGGGTCTCCAAATGTTGTCCGATGTTTCTCTTACATAAGGCAAAAAAGTGTTGTTTTTTTTATGCACTATTTCTCAAAGCTTCTTGTTTGTTACATTGCTTGTCCCCGTTCAAAGAAAGAGTATCATTCAATGTCTTTATTTCAACAATCAGGTGTTTCTGGTCGGTTAAGGTTAGTGCTTTGTGAGTAAGGGTTTTGACTACTGAAGAATAGCTAGACTAGTTGGTGGTGTGAGTGTGCATTCAAATATCTATTTGTCTGCTTCGGTTTACGATACTCTTAAGTTTTCTTCTTGCGAAACTGATTTTCGGGTGTATACTGTTCTATACTGTTCAGATACACCAGAAAATCTTGTTTTATTCTTCTCCTTGAGGTCATATTACAAAAGTGTCGCCTCCGTACCTCAACCACAATTTTCGGTTGGTAAGTGGTGGTTTGAAGCACCTGGAATTTGGTATGTTCCAGAAACAGATTAGCTAGAACGGGGGATTACAACGAACCCATTGGAGCTCTTTCGATTGTTTAAATTTTTCATATGTCAAACCGATCGACCAATCAGGAGACACTAAACCCACATTTCAGCAGAAACGCGTTTCGGTAGTGATTAGTCTTTACAATGCAGCCAGATAGTTTAGACAAAGATGAATTAAAAGTCATCGAAAGATTAACAACAATTGTTTTTATCAAAACAAACAAAGTAAGTAAAGTAATTTAGTGTTTTACATTTCTCTACTTTTTCTGCACGTGCCCCTGGTGCCCCTCTTCTGGATTTCACTTTGCCTAGAGGTAAAATAGAAAATTTTAAAGAACAACAGTTAATTAGATCTGAAATTTGCATCTTATTTTGCAACTATATCTATCTCCATCTTAATCTCATTGATATGGACTTGGAAGAGATACATAAAAACTCGTTTGATTCGTGGAAAAATCGCTGACGAGTTAATCACGGTGCACGGTGTTTGCCCGGATTCATTTGTTAAAATTACCAGGTACAGTGTGATATTTCTGAAATTATTACATTAAGCTATCATATCTCATAATCTATTTTCGGAATCCTGTGGACATTATTTCTTAATTCTGGTTATTTTTCTAAGGATTTCAGTTTTTCTTCTCCATTTCCACAACCAGTCATATTTAATTCGGAAAGAACCATACTACCTACCGACTACAAAAAACAACACAAAAGTCACTTAAATAAAGCGAAAAGTAATATTTTTCTGCAATAATTAATGCTTATATGTTGAAATCAATGTCAAATAATCATAAATTAAACAAGTTTTTAATAATTAGCTGGGTATATTTTTTATGTTCCAGCTTGGCGTCGATGTCAAAATATAAGTATGTATTTCATTGTAGCAGCAAAATATTATTTATACCGTTTTAGTTAAATTACTTTTTATATTTTTTGAAGTCGGCTTTTGTTTTCATCTAGACCTACTACAGATGCTTTGCGAATTGTTAATTGACGGCTATAATGGAAAAAGATCTATCATATCTTCCGAAATAAGTATCTAATTTAGACCTTGGTGAGCCTTAGAACATTTATCTAAGCCTCAAAAACTATAAAACAACAAATTAAAACAAATATTGCCAAAAATCAATTTCCATAATATTGAAGATTTTTCATGGTAATGGGTATAATTGCATACTAGAATGTATTTTCAATTCCAATTATTATTTTTTCAAACAATTTTTGAAAATTGAATTGAAATAACTGACAGTAGATATTTTCAATTTTAGTTTTAAACTGTCGGATACTTTTATTTTTAATTAATTTTATTCTATTTTCAATTAGTTTCATCGCAGAATTCGAGTAATGATATTTTGATTCATGTAATATTCACTGGCGGAGGATTCTGCACCCCATTGTGTTGAAAACAACATTTTCCTGAAATATTTCTGAAATATTCGCATGTCCTTACAAAAACTTGAATATAGTATTTAATGCGAAAAAATCTATTGATATATATCCTGAAATATACAGAAATAATTCATGAAGTATTTAAAAAAAATGACAGGAACGTACGAATATTTCAGAAATAATTTAATATTTCAAATCAAACAATATTTTAAAATATTTCTGTAAAATATATCTGAAATATTGCTATGTCCCTGGAAAAAAGTCTTTTGAAACAAATTACAAAATTATTTTACAAACTAGGTATTGCAGAAATATTCCATAAAATATTTCAAATAAGATTTTGTCGCTGATGGATAAATATTTCATAAATATATCAAGAAATGAAATATTCCATATCAAACGTTAAATATTTTAGAAATCTTTCAGACGGTGTTGGGGATCTACCAACAGAAGCTTTAAAATTTTAACATGGGTTACTGTTAAAATTGCATAATTCATTACCTATTATTTTAATTTGCATAACAATCCCTAACATATATGTTTTGAAGATACCATTTTTTATTATTAAAAATTAAAAGTATTATAAAAGTAAGCATAATACCCTATTATTACTTATGAAACATATTGTTAATGTAATGTTTTTATTTTCACACTCGGGTTCAGTTCAGTTCTTGGATTTATTTAAAAACACAGTCCAATTCACTCTAATTTATTTCCACTACTTTAACACAATTTATATTCACAGAAACTCCTATTTACAATTTATCTTAACTACACAATACGACCGTCGAAAACTGAATGCCTCCTATCGCCAGCTGTTCATAATTATATATTTCTCTCCGAATTGTCTGGTAAGTCCACGAACCATGGGGAAACTCTTTCATGTTCTGGAAGCTTTAAGGGAATTCCCAGTAACGGCAGCGGTCGGCCTGTTGAGAGTCGAATCACTTCGGATTCCCAGAAGTACCGGAATAATGTCCCTTCCACGAATTGGTTGATGGCCGATTGCACCAGCTCTCGGATGAATTCTCGTAACATTAAGTTGACAAAAATTTTGATTGCGGCATAACTTAACGGCTAATTTTATTTAAAATGTATTGAAAAGTAATAATTTGTTGAAATCCTAGGAAACATTTAAAGCCCAATTTTAAAATTGGGTTTAGGAAATTAACAAGTTTTTTCCTAAAATATGCGAAAAAGTTCTTTAAAAACTTTAAAAATCAATGAACAAGTTAAATATTGTAAAAAAATAGTATCTTTCGATGTCAGTAACATACGTCCTAGTACTGTAACAAATGAGTAGCTGCCATTAATTTCAAAGTTATCCCTTTCACACCAGTTTACAAAATGAAAAACAACTTGTCTTCGAGTCATGTCCCATAGTCAAAATAGTAGCGAATTGAATGTTTATTTCGAAACTAAAGTTTAACAACGAGTCCTCTCTTGAGTCCTTTACATATCAACGTTTCTGTATCAAACTTAGAAAAGGCAAATTAGGTATAGATGTATTGAGGATATCAGTATATTTC
The DNA here is from genome assembly GCA_034190945.1 of Octodonta nipae. NCBI lineage: Eukaryota > Metazoa > Arthropoda > Insecta > Coleoptera > Chrysomelidae > Octodonta > Octodonta nipae. The sequence continues at coordinate 39,073,917 of CM067219.1, forward strand.
ACAGAATTATTAATGCATTTAAAGACCATATCTAGGTTTTTAAAAATTAATAAGTGTGCCCCAAAGACTTCTTTTACGGTAGAATCACAACGCCCTTATATTTTTGTTTTTTTGCATTACTCTTAGTAAGATCGTTGAAAGTCTTATGAGATTTTAAGTTCATAATTGATAGTGTTTGGGATACTGAGTATTGATTATTTACTATAAAAAAATTGAAAGAATTCCGAGTAAATTAATATTTAATGTTTCAAAATAATGCAGTAACGTAAGTTTTAAAGCATAAACATAAAACCTTAAATTTCACGTAACAGATGTTCGAATAGTTAAAGTTAAAGTTAAAGTCTGTGAGACAAGGCAATGTGCCAATAAGACTCAGGAGGTATGTATACAATCAAAGGAACATAATTTCATAAGATATCGAGGTATGAGTGTTTCTACTTATATTCATCATTCCAATTCTGCCAGAGTGTTAGGATGCTTTCTGTAAAAATTGTTTTTTAAGTTGTCCCATAAAATAACCTCTTCTGCCTATGCACCGGTTCAGAAGCATTTCATCATTCAATTATTAATTAGATAGTGCCCCATCCAGCTAAAACCATAGATTATTACTGTTGAGGAAAAGAGCAAAACAAAATGAAATTATTTGTTTTTCCAGTCACTGTAGATACTGGTTGCCATCAACTTTTCAAAATTTACTTTCTGTGGTCTGTGCTTGTGGGTTTCAACCATCCAGGACGTATTACTATCAGTGAGTGAATACACCTTACTCAATGATTACTATCAGACCAGTAGCGACAATTATGCCTATTTATTGTTCCGTTTAGATGGAATGTAAATTAGTGGGAAAAAAGAATCCTTACGATGATGGGGTACATTAAAATTTGATTAATTCCCATAGAGAAAAACTCCCTATTTTGAAATATCATATAGATCTCTATAGGATTATCTTTATCTGGCAAATTTTCTTTCTAGATAGACTACATACAATATATTAATGTTTCTGTAATTCTATATGGGACCCTGTTGAATGCATTCAATGGGGATAGGGAGAAAATAATAGGTAATAATAAAAAATTTAATATTTTGGTATCGTTTATTAAATAATGATAAATAATAGCGTAATGAAGATTTCTTTTTCAGTGATGAAATAGTTAACTAATTGTCGAAAATTAAAAAAAAATCACGTACAAAAACATATTTTCAGATTAAATATGATAATTCAGTCCCGACTTAAAGGTCTTTCTTCCCCATTTCTATTCCTCATATTGTTCAAAGGAACTTCATTTTGATGTGAACTCAAGTCTGTTGTTGATAATGCACTGGTGCGGGTAGTTGTGACACTTAAAGCTTGGGCTTGATGTGGTCTTCCAGTCCAAAGATAATACCTAAGATCAAAATAAAATTATTATTTTCTTACTCAATATAAAGATTGTTGTTTTCCGAAGAGTAATGGGCGTATCACAGTTGGTACAAGAATAACTAATTCATTTGAAGACAGCTTTCCTAATGACTGAGGTGTACTCCTTGGTAAATAAAAATTGCATTGAATAGTAAAATTGAAACTGTCAGGTTTTAGAAATACTATTTTTTACATACGAAACACGAAACAATTATGAGAAAAATATATCCTATGGAATTTGTTTTTTTTAATATAACATTCTTTACATAATTTGATTTTCGGGTTCTAAGCTCTAAATAAATATAACTTTAAGTATTGTGCCCCTTTCATTAAATACGTACTAGTTTATAAAATATGTTTAAAAAACTCAATTGAATAATAACTAAATTTAAGCAGTAAAAACTTTTTAAAATTAAATGTTACACTTTATACTTTATAGTTAGTTTTTGAAGTACAAAAACCCAGCACCACCCCGAATCATTGCTATGAGCTTTATATCAGAAGATAATAAAAGTCATCCAGGTTATAGGAGCTGAGTATATTTTATAATTTTCTTTAGTGTAGTAAGAGATTGGCAACTTGAAAAACAATCCGAATTTTCTAGCTCCCCAAAATTTAGAGCCAACATAGTTATTTACGTTTTGAATTATGTGAACCCTTAGTCATTGCATTGCAGCGTTCCATATGTTGTTTGTTGCTGACAGCAAAATTGTGTTCATAATGAGTTTTCTCGCCATCATTCTACGCCTATGGTCTATATTAATCCACTTATTTTTGGAAATTGGAACACACCCTTAAGTAGGAAATTTTAATCCTATAATTAAGAAATTATACACGCGATAGCTGACAAGAACTAGACGAAAAAATCGAGAACGAATGATGGTATAAAAGGGGCTGACGTACAGGAGGATTTTAGTTTCAGTAGATAGCGATCTAGACAGCATATGATCCAGGCGTGAGTTCATCGACCGTTAAAGGTAAATATTTTGTACTGGAACGTATAATAATTTATTTTGGAGAAAATAAAGATTTTAATATATGGTGTAAAAATTGTTTTAACCCGCGGAGTCGGTAGTAATATAGTGTTGCAATTATTAATTTGACATTACTAATAGAGAAGTTCGATAATAAAACGTTTAGTAAAAAAACATATTCCCAGTGTGTATGATTACGAATATAAAAAGTGAGAGCGAAATTTATAGTCTTCGAGAGCAACTGAAATGGAGTATAAATGAGGCTTCACGACAGGAGGAGGACAGTAGTGGAACAGGTGATGTAAGTTTGCCATATTTCGCTTAGTCTAAGAAAAGTAGTGTCATTAATTGTGAATTTTTGATTTATATGTCTTCCATGAAGGGGCTTCTCTTTCCATTTCAGCAGTTTCTGATCTGTGGTCTGATGGTGTAATTGGACATGTTATTGTGTTAGCCGCAGTGGTGTTGAGTCATCATCCAGGCACATGACTCTGTGTAGGTCAGAAAAGTTTCTGGAAATGACTACGCAAAATGGAAATTTGTCGATCTAATAGTTTGCTTAGATCTGTCAATCCTCTTCCTCCTTCATACCGTGGCAAAGTTGTACGTTCGACAGAGCTCTTTGGGTGGTGATTTTGAGCTTTTGTTAGTAAAACTCGAACTTTTTGTTGTAATTGTTCATTGTCAGTCTTGCACCAATTAACCATACCGAAAGAGTAACTGAGCACTGAACACGAATAGGTGTTAATAGCCTGAAACAGATTTTTACTCTTTAATTTAGTTTTCAAACAGTCATCTTACTCTTCTATAAAACTCTGGTGTTAGGTCCTTTTTCATAGTCATGTGATCAATCAAAACGTTGAGCCTGCTTTATTCCAAGGTATTTATAAGTATGCCCTTCCCCCAAAGATTCAATTGAGGTGCCATCTCCCATTTCGAAGTGCCCCTGCTGTATTTTACCTTTAACTATATTAATAATTCGGCATTTGTCTAAGCGAAATTTCATATGACATGTCACTAGAGAACCCTTCTACTATTTTAAGCATATCATGCAGCTGTTGTTTCGTAGCTGTCATCAACTTTAAGTCGTTCATGTATAACAAATGGTTTATCTTTAATGCTTGTACGTTGTTGTGTTTGAGACTGAACCTAAAATTAGTCGAGTTCAGTTTGTTTGAGAGAGGGTTCATGGCAAGGCAGAACCACAGCGGGCTAAGAGAGTCTTCGTGGAATATACCCCTTTTGATTGGAATGGGGTCAGTTTGTATCGAACAGTTGGCTTCATTCAGTGAGATTTTGGTTTACCAGGTGGACATGGCATATTCTAAAAAGTTAATAATACAATTATTCACTTTATAGAGTTTCAGTACCTTAATGAGCCAATCATGTGGAACTGAATCAAAGGCCTTTTTGTAGTCCACATATGCCATGTAGAGATTTCGACGTTTGGAGTGGGCTTGATTGCAGACAACGGAATCAATTATCAGTTGTTCTTTGCAGCCCATCGAATTTTTGGCGCATCCCTTTTGTTGTTGAGTAATTACGTCGTTCAGCTCACAATGTTTGAAAATGCGATGATTAATGCACGATGTTATGAGTTTGTATAAGGTTGGAAGGCAAGGACTGGTCGGTACTTTGCTGGGTCCTGTGCATTATTATTAAAATAAGGTCAATTGTCTTTGATTATTGGTTTCAATAGAAAACTATTATGTCACCCTCTGATTGAAGTACGTTTCCATTTAGAAAAAATGTCATCTATCTTAAGGCACAAAGGAAATCATAGCTTACTATTTCAAAAGAAATATTTAATTTGTATAACTTTTGTAAAATATTGCATACACATTATTTATTTTTATTCGTTGAAATGCATTATTATTAAAATCAGGTCAATTGTCTTTGATTATTGGTTTGTATAAAAAACTATTATGTCGCCCTCTGATTGAAGTATATTTCCATTTAGAAAAAATATCCTCTATCTTAAGGAGCAAAGGAAATCATAGCTTACTATTTCAAAAGGAATTCGACGACGCACTTTGACAAATACACTCGTACTATTTCCTTTTTCGAGATATAGGATTAGAAGCGTAAAAAATAATCGCTTGATATGTTTTGGCGTTTAAAAAAAAACTGTCTGATTTATGAATTTTGCGCAGAACTTTATCACAACACTGCAGATATAATTAAATGATATGAATGAAGCCAACAAATAAGAAACTCATTGAGGGTCAATTGAAGGAATATATTATCTAGTCTCGTTAGGGCTTTTGGACAGTAGTAAATGATATGCCCATGTTGAGGGGCAATGCTCTAGTACTAACATGGGGATTAAATTCAATACATGCCCATACGTTAATGATGTTTATCTCTGTAGATGGATGTGTTTATACGAGCTTGTTGAGGCTGCGTTTGGTTATTTATTCCTGAAAAAAGTAGTTCCAATAGGAAGAAGAGCAATTTAAATTGTAATCTCGGGATATGTCCTCGACTGGCGACTTCCGCAAACGACGACAACGTACACGCCCATATATCATAGCAAAGAATGAACCACGACACATAAATAAGACAGTTGCTGTAGTACCATTAAGGAAAAGCAACGGAACTAAAACAAAGTCAAGCTAACCCAACAAGACCACAGCGATTATGCAGAAGGAAAATTGCGTTAGCGTGAGGACCTGAGTTAAGTCTCAGAGAGTGGATGGCTAGGGGGCTGGAAGTGTTCATCAGTAAAATTTTCTGCAGGGCAACTCTACTTCTTGGGCTCGCGCATGGGTGTGTGGCGACTTCCGAAAGGTAGGTTGGTGCCCAAGAAAAGATTTTTTAATGGTAACGGGTTTGTTGAAATCCGCTTAACCATTTTGAAGTTATAGAAGTATATTTAGAAAATTATATGAACACACCCACCCCACCACTTTATTTTAAAGAGTTTTTTGGAACAAAAATTTCAAATTTATCTCTACCTTAAAAAGCACATTTTATCAAAATTCAGTTAAACATCACTATTTGAAATTTAAGATGACATTTTTGTTAAATACCAACCATCCTGGAAACCTGAAACTAAAGTTCCTTTAGTCAATTTAGTTACAAATGTTTTTGCTGCAAGTCTATATACACAGTAATGTCCGATTTACGCTTATTTGATCACCTTCTACAAAAGTCATGAGCACCGGTAAACACAAATGGAATAATTTGAACGAATTTTCCTTATCAGTGTTGGTTATTATTTCCAACACACCTTTAAAAAACTTACAGTGGTGTTAATTTTTACTAATATTTTTTATATTTGAAATGGACAAATTTTGTTATAATTTTGGGAAACGTATCAACCAAGTATCTTAAACATAACATTTCCTTCATAATTGGTATAGCCATCTACATAAATTTCCTTTATAAGTTTTGAAACACTTATGCCAATAAAAATTTGCTTTCCATATATTAAATGCATAGTGAATGATTAATGGTTTGAATGATATTTATTTGAATAATGAGTAATGTTAATATTTAAGTACCTAATGCTTCCTGTTAGTGTTATTAAGGAGAATATTAACACTTGCATAAACATAAGTTTTATTTGATAATCTTATTCATATATTTACATTTCTCGACTACAGTGAAATAAATAAATAAATTTAATGATCACACAGCTTATTTTGCTGGTGTCGATTATTTTACTGACTCTTAAACGTTGCAAATATAGTATATAATTTATTTTCTACATCTTTCTGGTGCTGTGTTTTTTTTTTCATCAATTAGCGTTGGCGAGTATCAAACAGATCAATTTACTCTTCATTTACTGAATTTTTTATTATTTAAATTTCTTAGATATATAAATTCTCCCCTGACTAATGGATGTCTAAGTATCAATACTTTCCAATATGAATATGTTGTTACAATTGTACTCAAAGATTTAAAAACGATTATAGTAAGTCAATGACAGTTGTTTAAAATCTTTCCCTTACATCTAAGGAACCATATAAACATTATTGAAAGGCGAGGCGGGATTTTTTTTCTTCTGAATTTTGCCTTATTTAGTTAAAAAATATATGCCTTTAAAAACTGAAATAAATATGTATTTTGTGTTAAATGCTTTTTTTCCTATCTCTGAAAATAAAGTAATAGGGGTGTTTTTCTAAGTAAACATAAGTAACTTCAAAACGGTCGAATGAATTTAAAATTGGTGCCGCTGAATAGAGCTGTTCTTGGCAACAAGACCTATCTTATCCATAGAAGCCGTTTTCCGTTATTATAATAGAATATGCATATTTTCGTAGAATAGTTAAACCTATTACTGTTACTTTTTCTCGAAGAAATAGCTAAACGAAGCCCAAAAAGTTTATGAAAACTGCACCCCGACTGCTTCAGGGAATGCTTCCATTATTTAATCTGCTTATTAACAGAGTTCAAAAAAATATGTTCTGTACTCCATTCATTATGTTTTTTTCCCGACTGCAGAAAGCGGATTTCATTTTTCGCTTCTATTTAGGTGTCGTTAGAATTGTCAGGGGAACCCAAGTGTCCTATCTATCTCTCTCTCCCTAACAGCTGGTCTCCATCCACTTCTGGACATAGATAACCCAATGAAGGTTCCACTTCTTTCGACCTTGAACTAATTGGTGCGAATGTTGTCCCACCGTTGTTTTAATATCGTCTAACTACCGTTTTGGTCGTATTTCTGTGCTTCTATGATGAGTGATGTAACAAAAAATGGGGTTTCAAAATGAAGGGATTACACGAATATATGAAGCTCTTATGATTAAGGGTTCCTAATTTGGAATGACAATTTGTCAATTAAATTTAATGGAGTAATGAAAACAAAAATTTCAACTGTATAAGTTAAAAATAGGTATGTAATTGAAAATGTATTAGAATTTTTACTACAAATATGCAATGAAAGTTTGTTTGTCTCCACCGGCAATTTTTATAATATTCTAATTAAATATTTTATATATGGTAAAGTTTATTATTTAATTAAAAGGGTATAAAAAATCATTATATGATGCATTCTTCATTCTTTCACAATCTACTTATTTAGCTTATTTATTTTTTACTATTTTGTTTATTAGAAAGAATATTGCTTGAGTTCTTTGTTTAATGATCTTGCAAAATTTGAGGCAATGGATTGGTTCTTATGCAGTATTGTGATAATAAAATCAAGAATCAATGTTTGTTATGTAATATGTTATTGTTTTTTAGCACCGCTTCTTGAAGTAGGGTTCGTTACTAGTAAAGGGGTCAGTAACTAGTGAAGATAAAACGAAAACAATTTTTATTATTGAAAAATCACTAGGAAAAACGTCACTACCTATTTTTGCTGAAGCTGTTAATCAATCAGAGTTTAACAACAAATTTTAAAACTAAATATTTAAATGAATAATTCAGTTTTATAAATCAAAAACATGTAGAACAAAGTTCTGAAATCAATTAAAAGAAAGACTTCGTTATGGTAAATGGAGGAAGGAAGTGGTTCGAGAAGGGCTGAAATAGGACCACGTAGTTTATGGACGCTTCCTTACATTAAAAATACTCAATATGAAGGTGAGAAACATATATAAGGGATTTTCTTTCAGAGTCTTCTAGTTAATATTTCTTAGTTGTGGTTTTAAAATTCACTCAGTTTGAGACTTCCGTATTTAGTTGCACTACGGTACATAACACAATAATAAATTTTTTCCCCATTTTTCTCAATACATAGATATGCTGTTTTTACTGTTCTGTTAGTAATTGATATCATAGTAGTGAGGGAATAGTAAGGTTGCCTTAAAAAAGATAGACGAAGTACTTCAGCATTGCAAAATATTTTGCAACCATTGTGAGCTATAAAAATTGGAATAATTAAATTTGACGAAATTCTGAAAACAAATACAGTAGAGTGTTATAAGGTTTTATAAACCGTTGTTTGCGTTCCGTTACTTTTTAAATGTTCTACATTATGTTTATTTAAATATCATCTAGAGTGAATAATCTTAAAACACGTCTTACCTTTTTTGAAGTTGCAGCCATACTTTTCTCTTGTATACAAATATGAAAAATATGAATACTCCATAAGCTGCGTTAACAAAATCAGTAAGATACCAAACCGCTGTTGGAAAAGGTTGGACTAACCAGTTGATCAACCATGATATAAATTCCATACTCCAGTTAACACCCATAGCCAACATTAGTTTTAAGTACAAATTAAACCTAAAAAAAGATTTTCCAAGTATTTGTTTGAACAGAATTAATTATTTAGTATAAGATACCAGTTGTAAAAAAATTGTATAAAACTTTATCTAAATTTTAAGTCGAATAGAGTTAATACTGCAATGAAAAAAGTTGGTTGCTTTAAATATATGAGGTTTATAAAGACTTGCTGTTACGTACATATTCGTTTTATAGAAGCAATTAGTACATTATTAATACTCTTAGTGAGTAGTTTCATTTTGACGAGTACAGCAACTTTTTAATTTATGAAAATTATTGTTTAATTTTTAGGGGCCGTTTTAAAGAAACGTATGTTATCCACGACATAAAAACTTCAGGAGTCTACCATTCTTTCCTGTTCGAAAAATATAGAAAGGGTAGGCGCCTGAGAATTGCTATACTATATCTTCAGTAAGTGAGTTAGAGTGGATGAGACATTAGTATTTTATGACTGCTGCAATCATTAAACTGCATTAATTCTATTATTTTTACCATGAAGCGTTGCCTATAATAAATTCTAAATTTAAATTACGGATCGCATATTCTACATATTTGATTTAAAAACAAAAAAAGTTAATCAATAAAACATACACTGTGCCATGAAATTATCTTTCATTCTGTTGAAAAATAATTATATATGACAGGTGTCTTTATTGCCAGTATTCAAACACAATATTCGGAGAAACAACATGGTAGAATTACTAAAGCGATCATACTACTAACACTTCTCAGAAATTGGGAATAATAAGCTTCTGTTAAATGTTAGACAAGTAATAATAAACAAAGAGTTTTTAATAATAGCAGGACTCCATTAATTCTTCATGTATAATTATTGTGGTAATAATAGAGTATAATAGCGGATGTTTGCAGAGCTGTTAACTTTAGAAGTGTTTTGACTGTGAATATAATGATATGGTTTGTCTAATCACGAATGGCCTAAATGAAATACGTTAAAAATAGTAAATCCATTTACGATAAACGATTCATTTTATCACAAGGAGAACATACGCACATGTTTAGAATTATACGAATTGAGAAACATATGTGTATGCCATTGTTTCAGATAAAATGTTGGGATGGGTGCAGATGGCGCGCGAGCCGGTTCGTCAAGGCACAAAAGCAGATTTTGTACCCAACAACCGTTGTATATTTTTTGGGACCCCCCTTATTAATACCCACTAAGTAAGAACCTGTGAAAATACCTTTGTAATTTAACACGTGCCAAATGTCTTCCTTGGCATAAATTGGCGATTTTTTATTGATATAATGACGGCACAAAGCAGCCCAAGGATTTGATCTGGACCGATAGGTCTTGGTTTCTACGCGCCGAGCGTATGGACCTGTCGAAATCCCTGTTATATACTATCAATCCTGTTCAAATTTCTTTCACCATCTTAAAAAGGTGACGTATGCAACCTAATGGAAATGTGCCTGAGATGGCATATATGATGGTTTGACATAAGGCGTGTTCCAACACGACGTAAAACCCATAAGCAACCGGTAATCGCATTGCGCGTAACATCATTGTAAACGGTAACTCGTCACCGGGCACAACGATTATTGGTTGTGTATCGGTAATTCGTTCTGTTGGAACGAACCTATAGTTACGGTTTCCCCCGATCAGTTTTGAATTACCTACCTGTTTATTTGTGACGTACTTTATGGCCAGGCCAATAAACGACAAACGACTCTAGGATACATAACAGTAACGTTTCAGTTATTTAGGTGAGTGAGCTTGATTAGTTAAGTTCTAAAATATTTTTGTTGCTCTGGTGGAATCATAGGAGGAATCCAAGCCTTTCAAATGTAAGTTTGCAATTATTATGCAGAGATGTTTTAGCTTGATATATTTGTTGCACCAAATTATTGATTTATTTAAAGATCGCTGTATATATGCTATATCAGCAACATACTGTTACAAATTAAAAATTTATTCATTTTCTATTTGTTAGCGATGAGTCGTCACAAGAGAATATCCAAAAGGGAAACATGGGATGAAACAAATATAAGAGAAGCAATTGAGGCAGTTAAATCCAATCGAATATGATGGCTTTTGTCGTCCAAAATATTCAATGTGCCATTTGGTACTTTGAGACGCCAGTGCCTGTAACGACCCAAATTTTGCAGGTTAAACGTAGCAAAGGTCCATTTGAAAATTTGACCCCCACCTCTGAAATTAAAAAGCTTAAAGAGAAACTAGCTCAAAATAAGGATCAAGTGTTCAGAAAACCAGCATGTATCTATATAAGTTGTTGCCGATTGTTTACATACCTCTTATGTATCTAAGTTTTAATTAAACTTCTTGAATAAAACATCAATTTAATTCTTTGGTCATACATTTGGTATTGCACATTTTTGAATACATTTAGTGGTAGATCATTTAAGACAGTAATAGGTACAGTTGTTCGTACAGCTTATACATTTTTGGAGTTTAAATTATGATGAAACAGCATAAATCACAAGTGAGTGTTCTTCAAATGATGAAAAACGTTAAAAAATTATAATCGTTGATAGTTGATGAGTATACAGTGTGGAACAGCCAGATTGAATAATATTTTAACGCGAGATAAAGGATCGCCCCATATTCCTTATGGAAAGTGGCCCGCGGTGGATTTGGCTGAAATTTTCATATTTTGTAGAGCACAACGAAATGAATAGATCTCTTCCTGGATGCAAAATCTGATGACTGATGGTTTTCAAGTTGTGGTTAATTTTATATTTATGGTCAGGGTATACCACGATGAGTTGAATCGATATGTATATGAGAAACTACTGGGGGCATTTTAGTGAAAATTTTTTAATGGGATTTTTTAAATCTACGAAGAAAATATAGCTCTATTGAAAACATCATATGTTTAAACGGTTCCAGTTGAACGTTATTTCAATTTTTTTTGAAAATTTTGACAGATGAAGCCTTTAACAAACAAAATATTTTTTTTGTAAACTAAGAGAGCCAGGTCAAAAATTACCAGAATTTGTCTGACTAAAACTTGAAGCTTCCTAAATCTTTGTAAACTATTCACAAAATTATACGAAATGCTCAGAACTTCTTCTTAAAGGGGCTTTTTCAAGGATGAGATGTGAATTCCATTTCTCGTCACCAGAATCCCCTTTCTAAGAAAGAATTGTTACCCAATAAACCAGTAGCATATTTGCTATATATCAGCAAGGTCACGGATAGGATTGGGAACCTTCTCCATAAACACGAGGTGAAAACAGTCTACAAACCACTATGCAAAATCTCACAAATGTTACCCTCTCCAAAGGATAAACAAAATCCTCTTTCATCTAAGGTTGTTTATTCCATTCCATGCTCGCGTGGGGCAGTATAAATCGGTGAAACAGGCCGATCTATAAACATTCGTCTGGGTGAGCACAAACGTTGTTTGAAAACGGGCCTGCTTTCAAACTCTGCTCTAGCTGAACATCATCTCGAAACGGGACACCAAATCCTCATCGACAGCTCCTCTGTCGTGGCCAAATCTCTGTATTATTTCACCAGAAAATTCCGTGAGGCCATTGAAATCGCCAAAAGTCCCAATAATTTCAACCGAGACAATGGTTTTGAACTTTCGCCCATCTGACAACACTGCAGCAACATTTCAACAGAAATCTCATCAAAATAAATCACTTACCTTATCCACTAATAAAATTCAAAGAACGTATATAAAAATTTCATCACAATCATAAAACAAACCAAAAAAATCTCATAAGTGCCTCCTACCTCTTTTATTTGAAAATTTCAAGGGCCAATTATTATTTCTTCGTACCTATTATGCATTTAAAATTTGTGCGTCAGTGTGACAAGTTGAATAAAAAATGAAGTTTCAGAGTGTGCTTATGAGAAAAAGACTAAATGAATGGAGTCGCCGCAAGGTAAGTAACATTTGTTTTGTTTTTCTCATCCTTGAAAAAGCCTTATAAGTGTGGGCGAAACGTCGGAAAACTTTGTTTATATGCCGATTTAGGTATATAAATAAATTAATTCGAAAAAATCGAAAGTAAAGATAATTATTTACTTACTTTAGACTTGACTTGGAATCAGCTGTGGTATCAACAAGACGGAGTCGCACCTTTTAATGTTGTACCAGTTAATCACTTTTTAAACAATCATTTTCAACCTTATCGATGGCTCCCTCGTTCTCCCGATATCACTCCATTAGACTTTTTTGTTTGGAGTCGAATAAAAAATATTGTCTATGCTGCACCGTTAACAACAAAAGTACATTGACAGGAAAAGGTTAGGAATATATTTCGATCTCTTTCCCCACAAGAAATTCAGGATGCCACACATGCAGGATTTTTAAGAAGAATTCATAAATGTTTGAAAGTTGGAGAGAACCAGTACCTATATTTTGTTCAATTTCTTGTTTGTTCCTATGTGTGTTTTATAATTTTGTTCTGCTTTTTAACAAAATGCTTGTGTATTTTATAGTTGGGAATGATCTGAGTCATGGTGTCATGAGTATGCTTTGGTCTATCCGGATATCATGGAGGAAACGTTTCACAGACTCACCAGATTAATAAATTAAAGTCATGTTAATTTGTTTCTAGTTGATTAGTTCAAATAAGCCTACATGTAATTCAGATATCTCTAATAACCATACGGAAATTTTAATTTTTCCAAATGTATACAAAAACCGTGTAATTTAGCATAGAATCCACAGATGTTGAGAAATAGGGGTTACCATTTGAGTTACACTCCGTACAATTTTTTAAAACAATTTCCAAAGATTTAAGAAGCTTGAAGTTTTATTATAAAAATAGGGTGTTGCAATTTAAATAACAAAGTTGGGTCCACTTCCGGTAGGACTGGAAGTTGTAGGCAACTGAAACTGTTTTAAATAAAATCAGCCCCTAGAAAACCCCCAATGTACCAATTTTCATAGCAATACCCAGTACTTTTCCATATACATATCGATTCAGCTCATCGTGGTATACCCTGACTATAAATATGAAATTAACTTGAAAACCATCCGTCATTGGACTTTGCGGTCATGGAGACATTTGTTCATTTCGTGAAGATCTACAAAATATGAAAATTTCAGCCAAATTCACGGTGGTCCACTTTCCATAAGGAATGTGCGGTGTCCATTTCGACATACAAGTGTTTCAAATGTCGAAATTCATCTCGAGTTAAATTCAGTTACATATATGAAATACATAATTAACACAGTTACACAAAAAAAATCGATCGCATAGAAAAGACCCCGCAGTCTATATGTCTTTTGTTTTGGATCGCTGAATTTAGTTAGGGTTTTTGACTACTCCAAAAAGTACCCCAAGAATATACGAACTTAATGGCTTTTGCGATTTAACAGAAAACCTGACGTGGTGAGTGTAAACTAAACCCGGAGATAGATTGAGCGACCCACACAAAAATGTTGTTTTCAAATTTATTATTAAAATGAACATAAAAAGATAAAATCATCTGATTGTCAAAATTCGCTACAATACAACCAACAACTAATAAGAAATACTGTTGGAGATATAAGACTATAATCTACTTCAACCAACACCGTATCATATTCGCTACAATTCAACCAACAACTAATAAGAAATACTGTTGGAGATATAAGACTATAATCTACTTCAACCAACACCATATCATATTCGCTACAACCTGTTAGTGGATCTAGATATAAATTTACTAAAGTTGGCACGACATAAAATTTGGAGTAGTGCTAAATTGCCATTCAGATGTCCCTTAATTGAAGAAGAAACCAATGATATGGTTTCCAACAATCCCTGTCCAAATATTACCATTTTCAAATTGCCTATGTTCTTCTGAATATTTCTATCATTTGTTTATTCTTTTAATATTTGAAGAGTCAATATCTTGCTAAGAGCGAATGATGAGACTCTTGGCGACTCAATATATGTGCTTTTTTGATATTGTGTTGATAGCTGCTTTTTTCTCGCGAAACTGCTATTTACTTATTACTTCTTATTGTCCTTTGGATGACAGGCGGAAAATTATTCATGAAACAGGCGAATAACTTGTATTTGCTAATTTTGACAAGCAGATGATTTATTTCTTACATAATAAATTTGAAAAAATGACATTTAGATTAAAGAGACCTTTTAGACGATATATCAGAAATTTTATAAAAGTAGTTGTTGCCACTGACACTCGATTTAATGTAGGGATAGAATGTGTTGCTTCCTGTCAAATCATAATCTTCAAATATGTAAAATAACTGAAAGAATTTATTCCATTTGGTTGTTTGAAACTTTACAAATACAATTGTTGTGACGGTGCGGAAAACTTTGTTGGATCAATACAAAGTAACACCTAAAAGACATTGGAAAATTCTTTGCAAAATGGAGTAGTGTTTTTTATTTTTGCCAGTTTCCCAGAATCGACGTAATGCCGAATGGAAACATGTATGTGGATGAGTTCTAAACTTAGATCATGTACCTCCTAGATGTAACCTGTCATGAACAAAATCGTGACAATGCTAGAAAGAGAGGGCAATAGTGACAGTAACAGGCTCTTGCCCTCACTATTGCCCTCTCGCTCTTTAGTCTTACCACGACATTTGTGCATGACAGGCTATATCTAGAAAGTACATGATCTAAGGTTCTAAAGTAGCCAAAGACGAGAATTTCTGTGTTCTGAGATTGTTTTACACGCTTCAAGTGTTTCCTAAGCCTACTTACTACTAGCTTACTTGTTTAAACGAGTCAAAAACAGTAGGTCTAAATTATTAAAAATTCTTTTTTTTTTTCTAGATTGACAGAAACTACAAGAAATGCCTACTGACAACAATATATATTGAAAGGTAATTTGCATGTGTATTTAAATGGCGCAAATATATATATATATATATATATATATATATATATATATATATCGTATTCGAGTAACTAGAAGCGAAAGCAGAAGGCTACGAGAATTATGCGAACCGACCTGAAGAGGGCAGATGTGACTCTGCCGAAACGTCGTCATTTTACCATCGATCCCGGCAGGGATCAGTTATCAACTACGCGGATGAATTCCCGGAAACCACCTAAAACATATATATATATATATATATATATATATATATATATATATATATATATATATCGTTCTATTAACTAAGTCAAATTACACATAATTGAAGTAGTTCAAAATTGACAGTGCAACATTAATGTTTAATATAGGGTACAGTTAAGGAAGACCAGCCTTTTTATGAAGTTTTATGATTTTGAGTTTTTTTTTTTACTTTAAATTACTTATTAGTATTATTAACACTATACAAGAGGGAAGGAGAAAATGGTACAGGCCAAAAACATAGTGAAAACCAGCCTTTTTGATATTTATTAGTGATTTTTAGAGATGTTTGTTGTTCTTTTGATGCGCTATATTTTGGTATGTATGTACAGGGTCAAAATAAGAGCGTGGTTAGACAGGCTCTACAAAATGGAGCAGGGTTGTTACAGTAGAAAACAAAAGAAAAAGTTATAGTCCACCACCTGAATAGTTTTCTTTGATTCATTTCATTTATACAAATGGGTTTATACAATTCCGCGAGTAAAGTAACAATCATCTTGTCCATTTGTGATTTTCAAAATTTTCCCCATTTTCCACCCTCAAAAACAGTGTTTATCATTTCAAATTTTCAAGATTTTTGGATATACATTTCTACAAGCAAAACGAAGTTATTACCAAAGTTTAATCAGTAAATAAATATTGTCATTTTCCCTTCGTGTCCTGTATTAATAACGGAAATAGATAAATATTTAAAAAACTCCAAAGTTTACTATACCTCGTGGTAACGTTTATTTATTACTTTCATATTGTACAGTAACTACTTACCTTTGCTTATCATTTTCATAGGCGTGCCTTTTGCTATCGTTTTTCTTCAGCATTGCAGTTTCCTTCTTAATTTGCTGTATCTTTACTGAGGTTAAAATAAAGAGTACCACGTTGACAGAAATCAGTATTGCCATTGGCAAGTAAAAGTAAAAGAGATTTGGGTAGCCATCTGGAACAATAGTAATATATTAATAGGGGCATTTTGAACAATGCGACATTTTATACCGTCCAAAAAACATCTCCCGTAACCTAGTTTTGGATGGAAAACAGATTTCATGTTTGATCCGGAATTCATTAGGCCTACTATAGCTATAAGTAAGAGGGGTATTCCAGTAGCATAAGCAGTATAATACACAAATCGTTTTATATCAGCTGATTGACTGCCGACAAATCTCGTCAAACCACTGAAAAAACAAGATATAGGTTTGTTAATTTATTTGTAGGAACTCAATGGGTAATATAAATATAATTTAGGAATTTATTAATGTAAGCTTTATCATTTTATAGTTAAAAATTTGTATATATCTGCCATTGTATAACTCGGGGAAATCAGTACAAATTTTGTAACATCCCCGGCCGCAGAATTGTTTAAAGAAATTTCGCATCAGTGCTGAGATAAGATAAAAAGTTAGTAGGCTTATTTATTTTTATTTCCTAATTATAATATAGTAATTACAGTTAATCATTGGTATTGAATCAAAAGTAATATCGATGCCTGTTCAGGTTCCAGTCTGTTTTGCAAAAGCTTCACTGATGAACTATTGAACGCTAGTAATAGGGGCTGATAGTGTTTATAAAATTCTTCGTGTTGTTACTGATAATAATTACAATTCTTCTGGATGAACGCTCTACCATTTAGTTGGATTTACATTTATACTGACCTTGCGGTAAGAAAGCAGTTCTTTCTGAGTTCAACGACTGGTGTTTTTTGACTTTGACCTTCTCAGGACGAATCCAGCTTATGCTGGGGAGGATCCAGAACAAGCTACAGCAGGAGTTCTCTTTCGAAATTTACCTCAGTAAAGGGCAAACTTTTCTATAGCTTTGAAAACACGGCACTTTCTTCTCTCGATTTAGTGTCAAACTCAGTTATCTTGAGGCTCTCGGAGGGAGCTATAGATTTTTTTAAAATGACTTTCTGATCGTACTCGAACGTCTGTGGCTGTTGAATAACCAAGGGATTTATGAATTTATTCCGATTTTAGTCCCTTCGTAATAAAGAGAATCTGAAATGTCATCGTCAATGTTTTTCATCTTCAAAATTTGTTCTTTAATCGCTTCCTCTGTCACCGGTGTGAAAAACCTGTGTTTATAGTAACACTGTTGCTATAAACACCGGAAGGAATATAATAATATTCTCTTCTAACAAAAAAAAATTTACTGGAGTTTTTTCCCAGCAATTGAAAATTGAGATTACAGATGAAATAAGGGTATGAGAGTTGTTTAGTTCCGCAAAGCTTCTTGAAAAAAAAAACTTAAAATATTTAAACCATAATTTGCCTTTAAAGACGCTCAGACATGTACAATATACTGTAGTATTGTGTTATACAATCTTGGAACTTGTAACTTTAACGTGCTGTCGTTTCAGTTAAAATGAGTCGAAATTTCTTTGTTTTAGGTAACTGTTTCTCCTAAGAACAGTTTTTATAATTGGTTTTTCTTACTGAATTTGGTGACATCAGTATTTGTTCTATTATATAGTGATTTAATAACACCTTCTTTCTGTTTATGTGAGTTTTCTGTAAACCTCCGCTTCGAATGAAGAATTCTTATGTATTAAGATGTCTAGGAACTGCAGTTGTTGGAATGTTCAATTTCTAATATACATAGTATAGTTTGTTCTTTGTTGTGTATGTCATTTATAAAATCATCTAACTCCTCAAGGTGGTCAAGGTAAGACCACCAAAGTGTCTTGAAAAAATTATTTGTTCTTCAAGTTTTGAAAGAAATTAGAAGATGCCACGATTAATTAAGATAACATTGAGTTACAAATCTGGTGTTTAAATTAAAACGAAACAAATTTAAATTTAGGATCTAATACATCAAATCACTAAGCAACAAATAATTGTATTTTAATGGGAGGAATTAACCCCATTTTTAGTTTTAAAAAATCCCAAGGTTAGTAATATCTAGTTTGTATTTTGTTAGATAATTGGTAACCGTACTCAAACTTCCCTCAATTTTACAAAAACCGGCATAAGTATCTAAACTGTATCTCAAGTTTTCGTTAGTGCTTATTCCAATCAGTTCCTCTTGTAATATGACATAATTGTCTTAAAAATCTCCATTATGGCCATAATCAAAACAAGATCGAACATAATTTCAAAATCTGAATATAGGGCGTTCAAATAGTTACAGGTTCTATAAGATATACTAATTCGCTACTAATATTATAAAATTGCAAAACTAAATTTATTTAAATCACTCTTGCAAGTCACGTTGATCCCTGAGTGTCAATGTTGTACACTAATATAGTTTTAAATATGTATTTTTAGTAATTAAAACATTTGCCACCATCATATCTTCTTAAATACTATTTACACTATTCTAGTCTTCTGTATCGTTTAACGCGTCTTGCGGTCCAATATTCGACGTATGGATTTTTAGTTCATGATTCTTCCTTTTCCTTTTTTAAACTGGCACAAATGGGCACAGTTGCACAAAACAAAAACATATTCTTCTTCTATATGAATAAATAGAAAATGCGATGAAATATTTTATGTAGTGTAATGTCATTTAATTTTATTCTTAATTTAATCTCAAAGATGATCTACAATGTTAGCTTTTTACATTCTTCTGTCCAAAGTTCAGTTTTCGCGGGTACTGAATGTGTTAGGTGATTTCCGAGGATTTATCCGCATAGTTGATAACTGATCCCTGCCGGTATCGATGGTAAAATGACGACGTTTCGGCAGAATCACATCTGCCTTCTTTAGGTGGGTTCGCATAATTCTCGTAGCCTTCTGCTTATGCTTCTAGTTACCCGAATACTAATCTCTTTGTGTGATCTGTGAATAAGATGTTCAGAAGCGCGGCACGCTGTTACATAGTCGCGGTTCGACGCTTATCGGTTGGTACCGTGAACGCATGGGTGTAATTGGCCCTTGGCACTCAGTGGCCACGCTTCCCGCTTGCTAATTGGTTATTCCGATTGTTTAATAGAATTTTTCAAGAATTCGATAAGTTCTGGATTTCATTGCGTGCGGTCAGACTGTGAGGCCACTTCTCTCTTACGAGTCACGATTTTTGGTATTCCAAAGTCTATTCGCTGTGACGGCGTGGTGGCGTGTTTCGCAATGTATGTTGTTTTTTCTTGTTTTTGTATGGCGTTCTGGTGTTCATCACGTCTAGCTCGAATTCTTCTATTAGTTTGCGACACATAGGTTTTATGATAGTTTGCACATGGAATTTCGTATACTTCCTGTTGTTCTAAAGGGATTCTCGTCTTCGGATTCCTTAACACCGTGCTTATTTTTCTGTAGGTATTAAAAATAGTATCGATATTGTGTCTGGGTATAATTCTCGCAATACTATCCGTGGTATCCTTGACAAACGATACGTAAGCCTTGTTTATTGGTGTCTCATGCTCCTCGTCTGTTTGTCTCGGTTTTTGACTTTAGAGCTTTTTACCACCATGAAAAAACAACAGAATATAATTGAAGAGTTATTTATTTATTTTCCAAATTACTAGGTGATCTCAAAGTATAAGACGAAAAAAGGCAAAATAATTTCAAAATGCAAAAAGGAACAATTAATAGAATCAGTAATACAAATCAACAAGTAGTTAATCAGAAAATATAGCTTATAGCATCTGAAAGAAAGGAAATAAATGATGAATGTGAGATCCTAAAAAATTCAATGGATAATCTCGAAAATAAGGTCAAATATGTCATCAATTTAATTCATAACAAAGTACAATGTCAAGACATCCAACAAGAATTGCAAAAATGTATACCGTATAAAACACCACCCATATTTAATTATAGTTCCTCTTAAGGTGAAGAGTAACTGTGTACAGAGGTCAATTTGAAACAGTGGCTGCAATTAAAGGTTGGGATAGCCAAGAAAAGTCCACTTTTCTTGTAATTTCTTTAAGAAACCCAAAATTAAAATTTCTACAGTGCATTCCAGTAGATGAACAAGGTAACTTCGACAAGATCATTGTAGTCCTAAGTAAAAGGTATGACAGCAAATCATTGAATCAAGTATATCAGTCATTCAGTCAGGCAAACCAGAAGTAATCCTTTGCCAGCCCTAGGACAGTACCTATCCGAGATTCGTGTACAGGTAAATGAGGACTGGACAACAGATCAATGATTACAGGACCAAATGACCGACACATTTGTTGAACAAATCCTTGCACTCAAGGAGAGGGAGACACCCAGGCCACGATGGAACGATGTACTTGCTTGTCCTGAAGCCATTTTTGATTATCGAAGAGGGAAAAATAGGAACTTGAGGAGGATTTGGGAAAAGCAATTATGACAGAGAAACTAAGTCCTAACTGGTAGTCCGAATGAAAAAGGTACCCGCTATCCTGACAGAAGTACATAATGGGATTATCGGAGGTCATCTGGGTATGAATAAGACTTTACTGGGTAAATTACTTCGAAGACGTCTTCCTGACATCTGTGTATTCAGTAAGGACCCGAACACCCGGACCAAGGACATAATGCAATACTACAATGTAGACGCCCCAATTGAAAGAACTGTTATTGAGTTTGACTGGCCATGCCCTGAATCCGGGAGAGGTAACAAATACATTCTAGTCAGAATAGGCTATTTTAGTAAATGGCCCGAGGTTTATGTCATACCCAATCAGGAGGTAACCACGGTGGCGACGGTTCTGGTTGAGTAAGTCGAATCTAATATATTCCAGACGATCTGTACGGTGTTAGGCATCAAGAAGACGAGACAACTCTCTTGTATCCACAATCGGTCGATACATGACCTTGAATGAGCATATTCCTCTTTTCTTGTTGGCCAACCGCTCAGCTGATCACAATAGCAAAGGATTGACCCCGGCCATCGTATTATTCGAAAAGAATTAATTGGCATTTGGATGACCAGAAGAACCGCCCAACAAAGTTGCTGATCAATATAGTCAAAGTATTGGAAGATGAGAGATGGTCTTTGTGATTCTGGTAGATATCTAAAGTGAAGTCAATAAAATGTGGACAAAAAAGATCAGCTACAGATGTTACGAATTTCGTTAAGGTTCAAATCACGCACTGCGAATGCATTACCTCAACAAACCTAAAGCTGTAAATGCTACAGTGATGTATAAGCAAAAGCGTCCAGGTTTGGAGAAGTGTTTGCAATCAGTACAAGTTGTGTTGGCACTCACAAATTTGAAGAATTTATATTTGATTTAAGCTTTTTTTCAATAACTTGCACAAGGTCAACGTTTCTCTGGAATCTTAATTTCCAATCTAGTTGATCACGTAAAAAAATCATAGTAAATAAAACGTTTTTTAATTTATCATATATATACATATATATTGTATACAAAATTGAAATGGGAAATAAAATGTGGATGTTAGTACTATTAAGTTTATTAGTTTTTAATGGATATAAACACATAATGCATATATTGGTTGGGAGTTTAATACATTTGTAGAAATCTTTGATGATTCTACTAAATACACAATGAACAAAGAAGTAATTATCATACTTGGATTTTTATATATCCCATAAAGGCAAATAACTAACTCTACTCCCATCCTTACTAACGCCATTATATAAGGATATTATTTAATAAACATACTGCACGAGACAATAAAAATAAATATACTCGTATCAATCCTGTTATTCATCATCATCAATTCATATATGGGGTAACCCTGTAAAAAATCTCCTAAATATATTGAAATAGCAGATATTAGAAAAAAAATATATTCATTTTTAAGCACTTTTATATGTTTCTGTGTATATTAGTGTGTATATAAGTATTGAAAATAATATAACTTTACATAAACATAAATTTCAGTGCAAAACTCCGTCGAAGTTCGGGGGTCATATAAACTGTCACAAACATCCTCCAAAGTTCATGTATCTATTTAGAGTAAGTAGGGAACTTATTAATTTAATACTATTTAAAAAAAAATCCACAGGTGTTTGAATGATTTTTCTTGAAGAAACGACACCGCATAACAGAAAAAAACTTGAATACTCTCTTCTAGGTGTCACGTCAAAAAAAGTTTTGTTAACACATTTTTACTTCTTAAGCCTAGTTCTGACTGTGCTAATAATTTAGTCAAGTGGCGAGTAATTTAGTATCTATACGTGTCTGAACAACGAAAATTTAGTCGAGTAGTTTAGCAAGCAATTTAGTCCAGCCGATCCATTTTGTTCTATTTTTCGGTCGAGTAGCGTCCCCCTCCACGTGTCACTGCTCACTGGTTCATCGGCTAAACAAGTCCAAACGTTTCATTAAGTCAAGTTCAACTACTGTTTGAGCTGTGGAGTTATTAGCTACCATTTTGTTGGTTAGGTATTACAAAAATGTCGTTTCTTTGGAATGAAGAAACAACTTCAAAATTTGTTTTCAAATATCTAGAATATGAGTGCGTATGGAATATTAAGTTGCAGGTTGTTCAACTGGCAAAATACACTAAACTTGTGTACTGCACTCGACCGCAGTACAAACGTTTTTGGGGCAGTAATGATTGGAATAAATCGCCACTCGACTAAACTACTAGCGTAGTCTGAATTAGCCTTTAGTTATTTATACGAGTTGTTAGCTATAACCTAAAAAAAATTAAAACCATGAAACTTGGCAAAAACTTTCACTTGTTTAATCAAAATAACTGTTCAAAATTTCAACTTCAAGGCGTTGAAGGTTTTCTCACAAATGTACTTTTTTACAGCTCTTTATTTTTGGTGATGTTTACAATGGTCCCATTCTGCACCAAATTACTTTTTTATAAATCTGAATAGAACATGGTAATTTTCAAATCTTTGGGCACAACTCGTCATATATTAACATTCTTTCGGGTTTGTTCTATTTTATGCAAATTTAATTTGAAATTCTACATTTTGGTATTTGACAACGCATAAATATTAGTGGAAGGGGGACATCATTTTCCTTCACGGTAGAATACCAATAGCAGGTCATCGAATTGACATGGCGTTCAAAATGCTTTTCCCAATAGAATTACATTATATACGAGGGTCAATCAAATATAAACGGTAGTTTTGCTGTTTTGCTTAGATTGCAGTTTCGAGCTAGATGATATTGTGTGGCGTAGATATTTAGTTTATGAGGAGTGAGGAAACGCTCCGGGTTCGCGCGTATACTTCCTCTGTCGTCAGTACCTATTGTATGATCAGTTGTCAGTCCAGAGTACAGCCATGACCGAGCAAGAGGTAAATTCATCTGTTGTGCAACAGTTTTACATAAAGTTTTTAACCAGTTTAGGCGTTAAACCCTCACAAATTTTAACTCGTCTAAAGACACCTATTACACCTGACAATAACAGTAGCGTTCGGGAGCTGCTTCAACGTGACCGCCAATTAACCTCTGAATTGTGTGTCAGCTATGGAAGTGAAATTATCTCTGATCAACTTAGTTCTAGATAGGTTCCGAAGTTGTTGACTGGTGAGATCCGAAATCGCTGAAAGGCTTCTGAATCGATTTCAGCGAGAAGGGATGAACTTTTTCATCGTTTAAAATGACCAGTAAGTCGAAAGAATAAAAGCCGTCTCTTATCTGGAAAAGTACTTGCAACGAATTTTTTGAGTCTAAGGATTACTACTGCCAGATGTTACGGTTGGCACAATCCGCGTATTATATAATAAAAAAACAAGGAATACACTGCAAGAAATGGGCTGGGACACCTACGAGCACCCTGCTATTTTCTGTTCGTGCCTCTGAAGGAATCACCTGGAGAAATACTATTTGGAAGAAATGAAGAAGCCGAGGAGCACATGCGTAGTTGCCTTGCAACAGAGACATTCGCAAATCGGTGGCAAAAGTGTGTAGATCACGCATGAGGGTATATTGAAAAATGTTAAAACAATGACTTCTGTGTAATATTATTAAATAAATGTATGAAAAAAATAACCGTTCGATTTACCCTCTTAATTGTTTTGCTGACTTTAATCGTTAGAGTTTGGAAAGTAATAAAGTCGATCGTAATATGACATTTATTCTATTCGACGAGTTTAAAAAGAAAAAACTTATCTTTTGTTCTGTACAATACCACCATCAATCTCATAATATAATGGCTGGCCTTTAGTTTTAATTTTTGCACTTTTACTCTATTATGTTTTTATATGAATAATTAATTTAGGACTGGGCCATTAGACCTGAAAATACTTTAATTTGATTGAATGAGGACATACCCTAATCGAAAATTTTCAAAATTTTCTGCCTTTTCTGTCTCCAAAATAGTGTTGAACCCCTTTAAATCTTGATGATTTCATGGATCTTTGTCTTACAGCCAAAACGATGATATGAACAAAGTTTAATGAGTACATAAATCTTATATTGTACTAAATTATAATTATATACAAATATAGTAATAGTAAAAGTACAAACACAAAAAAAAGAGATCTGCTCATGAGCTTCGAACTTGGGTCAACATCATAAACAAATTATGCTAGCCACCATTTCTAGTCTCTGGACTATCAGCAGATTATATTTAGGAAAGAATCAAAGCATGTATAAATTTCAGCATTTATTATTATCAATCCCAATTTCTGATTACAAACTTTTATTTAAAAATAACGTATACATAAAAAAATCTAAAAAACAACTAATATATTTTTAAGCTATGCTGCAATAGTAAATTCAGAGAAAGATACTCCCCACCAGTAAATTTTATTTCATTCCGAATACCAAATGCAGTTTTCAAACTGAATTTACATACAACAAAACAAAACGAAAAGTAAATTAGTTTATGAGGGATTGTACTAAAAGTTTTGATAATTAATATGTTTCTTTCAGATGGTTAAAAAATTAATTTAGCGCAAAATGGGCACTTTCTAAACTTCACGAAAAATCAAAAGCCCTGGAAAAAAATCAGATTTGCGAGAAAACCTTCTAAGCCTTCTTACCAGTAATTTACCTCGTAAAAATGAAACTATGAACGACTGAATACGTATTTTTACAGTTTTTTCCAAATAACTCAATAACTAATTATCCAATCGGCTAGAGGTTAGATGATCCTATAATCTAGTAGATATTGAAAATATGTGTAAAATAAATTTACTTTTGACACTAGAACTATTCATCAGTTGGTGAAAAGTTACGAAAACTGCCAAAAATTGCGATTTGTGCAACTTTAAACACCCTGTATAATTAATTTAGGAATAAAAATTTATTAACAACAGTTATTATGTGTTATCCTATATACATTCTTCAAGAAAAGCTAATCAGACAGCTGTGGATTTTTTTTTGCAATTGAAAATAATAACTTCCCTAGAGGAATTCATTACGTTCATTTGGAACTGAGACTGCAGTAAACATATTTTCAAAGAGTATATAGCTCTTGGCTTTGCATCTTGCTTGAGAAAGTGCCCCAGGTGGTCTGATTTTAAATTTGCTCTGATTATCTGTTCCGAAGAAAATAATAGATAATTCGGTCTTATCCCGATAATTGTCATGTGTCACTAAAATGCTATTTGAAAACAACAGTGCGTGCATGTTTCGACTCGGGGCCTCAATCTGCCTACTCCCCAAGAGTCACTAGGTAACTGAACTGAATGTAAAACTGCTCTGTTTCTTTTATTTATAGTTATCGGCGGGTTAGAAGGGGATGTCATATGATGAAGGGGCTGGGTTGTGATTGGTTGGGTGTTGGTGGGCCTGTCTGCTTTGTTTAATCTGGCAATTACGGAGGTCCATACTGTAAGAAGGCAGGATGGGCAATATGGAGAACAAATTTTTGTGAAACATACGGAACCAAAGGTTGGTCACAAAAAAGAAAGATTATTACTAGAGGTAAATAGAAATATTGACACACACACATTTATTCATCTTATTGTTATGGGTCCCATACCGGGGCACCGGTATGGGAGAAATCGCTCGAGCTACCATCGTACCGCCGGAAAATGAAATCAGTCCTGCGGCTCTCAGCGATTCGAGTGGCATCATCCTACCGCACTGTGTCTTACGAGGCGGTGATTGTGATTGCCTCTACCCTGCCAATCGACATCCTGGCTGCAGAAAGGGGACGGCTTTATCGCAGAAAGTTAGAAAAAGACCAGCCGACAGGAAACAGCGATGAAAGAGCCATGAGTCTAGGGCAATGGCAGGAGAGGTGGGACAGCTCTACTAAAGGCCGGTGGACATATCGATTGATACCTAACATCAGTCGTTGGGTCAACCGCCAGCATGGGGAGGTTGGGTTTTACATCACTCAACTACTGACTGGACATGGATGCTTTCGAGCATACTTGCACAGGTTCAGGAGGGCAAACTCCCCAAACTGCCCACACTGTACGGACGTGGTAGAGGACGCGGAACACGTGTTCTTCTCCTGCCCCCGGTTTCAGGATCAACGTGCTGAAGTGGAGAGGATTCTGGAGACTAATATCGTCCCAGAACAATTAGTAGAAGCCATGCTGAAGGGCCCCCAAGCCTGGAACTTGGTATCAAATTACGCGGAGACTATCCTCAAAGAACTCCGCGATACGTTCGAGGAGTAGGCTTTAGAGGCTCCCAATGTAAGAGCAGTAAACATCTGCAATAAACCACCCTTGCGAAGTAGTATTGAGTAAGAGTGCCGCAAGGGACCATGGTTGTAGGAGAAAGAGGTTAGGGTTTTAGCGGGTATACGGTATACTGGTTTCAATGCAACGACTTACTCTTGCTTTGAAGTCATTGCACCGGGAGTCCCGCACGACGGCTAGCACGTGCTAGTTAAGTACGCAATGTATTTCCCCCCTCTTCGGATAAAAAAAAAATTGTTATGGGTCTACCAGATTATATAATTTACAAAACGGATAAGGAATCAATCACATCGACTGCAAGTCTTTTCAATGAAATTGGTAAACATGAACAAATAGTCAATAAAAATAATTATAATAAATTCAAGACAAGTACATTTAGTAGGTAAGTAAAAGTTGATAAAATCAAACCTTGTAAAATATGAGAAAAATTAAATAAAGCTAACCGTTTCCACCCTGAAGAAAAATGCTGGTTTAAACAAACTGGTAACAATGAGAACAAGAGAAACTACAATAAGAATGTAAACAATACTGTATTAGATGTTGTCTTGAGTGACAATGAGTAAAAAAAAAAACGAATAATTACATCATTAATTAAAGTAAAGCTAACAGTGGAAGGAAAATTAGACATATTTGGTATTTATGATTTACCAGTTGCGCTTCCCATAATGTCCTGTCGAACATTTTTTTATGTATTTGATACATATCGTTAAAGTTGCAGACGCTAGTTTCCCCGAAACTCCTAGATGTCGGTCTTTACATCTCGCGTCTTCAATTCGGTAATATATATTCTTTGTCCGTTTCTCGGTTTGTGCTCTGAAAAGAACATTTTACCTGACGTTTCACCAAAATCTTATTTGGCATTTTCAAAAGTTGAAATCTGAAAACAGAATGACGAAATTTAGAGACTAGCTTTCTATTTATACCTTAGTTCGAGATCGTAAACTGTATGGTGACTGTTCAGATGCGGTGCCGTTAGTGGTCTTTATTGCTTTACCTGTTAAACCTCTTGGGTTGGGACCACACGTCGCGCTGTCTATTGTCCCTGGTGATTGTTTTTCATTAGGATTAGATTTATTACTAAGACTAATGTGTGATCTTATTTTTCAGAAGAAGTGCGGAGACTCGAAAGTGCTACCGGGTTTTACCAAATTCAATTACCACACCAAAACTAGGAAAACGAACGATATCCTTCAAAGAGCAAGCAGAGCCTGACTTATCGAACAGATACACCGTACCAGAAAACAATTGGCCAACGTTGAGAAAGAACTCCTACACCTTCATCTGGATTTAAGCAACCGATTACATCCAGACATATGGAATCTAGTCGAGAAGTTGGCTTTCTGGCGAACGGAATCAGACAGAAAACTCAAAATGGAGAAGCTTTCCAAGAAATACATGAAGCTATCACAAAAATCGATAAACGAACAAAATCCAAGTATTGATACAGACAGAGTACTATATAATTTCTCAGACTACAATCTCAACAAAACAGAAAAAATTGTTCTAAGCAAAGGTTTCAACTTCGCCATGGCTTCCCACCGAAGAAATTATTACAGCAGTTGAAGCTTCGCTACATTCGACGACGGAAGAAAATGCTGAAACTGTTCGATACGTAGATGATATTTTTATCATCTGGCCACATGGAGAAGCCGAATTGGAAAATTTTCTGACATATATCAACGCCTTAAATCCTAAAATACAGTACACCTTAGAATTAGAACAAGATAACCGACTCCCATGTCTAGATGTTCTCGTTACCAAAACACCAAACAGACAGTTTCAAGTTACAGTTTACAGAAAACCAACACACACCAATAGATACCTGAACGCCACGTCACACCATCACCCAGCGCAGATCCAAGCTGTCGCCAACACCCCTATTTCCAGATTAACAGACCCTAACACCAAAAACGAAGAAATTCAAATTATAACAGAAGAACTAAAGAAAAACGGATACAAAAATCATAAAATAAAACAAGCAATTAACCGCAAGACACGAGAAGAAAACCACAAAGACATAGAGGAATACAAACATACAGCTATCCTACCTTATATTAGAGCTACTACTGACAGGATAGGACGGGTACTGAGAAAATACAACATAAAGCCAATCTTCAAGCCACACATGAACATAGACAGATGTTCTCGGTAACCCAAAAGATAAAATCGAGTTAGAGAACCACGGACTCTATAGTATATCTTGCGGAGACTGTTAAAAGTCATACATGGGAAGTAGTAACCGACGCATTTCCGTAAGAGCAGAGGAGCTCATACCAAGCATCAGGAATAAGCAGAAGACATCGGCCTTATTCCAACACGAACCCCAGACAGGACACAAAATAGACTTCGAAACGTACAAGGAAATGGAGAACATAGAAAATCACCGAAATAGGCAAATACGGGAAGCAATCGAAATTCAAAAAATGGGAGAATTAAATAAACGAGATGACACTCTAAACTTGCCAAAAACGTGGAAGGCACTTCTACAAAAATCCCATCATAAAAGTCTTAATAATAAATCTAATCCTAATGAAAAACAATCACAAGGGACAATAAACGGCGCGACGGGTGGTCACAACCAAGAGGATTGATAGGTAGAGTAATAAAGACCACTAACGACACCGCATCTGAACAGTCATCATACAGTTTACGATCTGGAACAAAGGTATAAATAGAAAGCCAGTCTCTAAATTTCTTCATTCTGTTTTCAGATTTCACCTTTGGAAAAGCCAAATAAGATTTTGGCGAAACGTCAGGTAAAATGTTCTTTTCAGTGCACAAACCGAGAAATGGATATACACCGGATTCAACAAAGAAAATCACATTGTTTCATTCGTGAAGGACTACGATCTAATATATATATATATATATATATATATATATATATATATATATATATATGGCTTTTATAATAGGGATAATAATTTTCTTGATCAAGCTGAAGTTGTAATTATCAATATTGACTTACCTGAAAGCTAACCACATATCAATACTCATGACGTTCAGCCAACAAAATGAAACAATGAAGAAAAAAATGATGGAGTAGCCTGAAAAAATATACAAATTTATGCTTATTTATAAATAAGGTACAAACGAATTGGCAAAAACAACACCAATATTGAGGTATTTTACAAATAGTCAAAAATTGTTTACTGCAGAGATCAAAAGCATAGAAAATATTTCGAACTACCCCCACCGTATGCAAGGTACTATGAAAATCGTGGAGTTGTTTAAAATTGCCTACGAAGTATTTTGATTTTCACAAAAAACTTAAACCATAATCATATTAAAACTAAATATTCATTTCTTGAGTAGATACAGTATATTGGAATCATTTCTTGAGTAGATACACAGTATTTTGAAATTAATTTATGATAAAGAATATAAGCTATAATTTAAAATGTTTTAGCAGCTTTACGGTGACGTTGACATTTTTAGTTATTTCTGTTAGTTTTGACATTGTTGACGTTTTATGCATTTTACATTTTTTTGAACATTTGCATTTTAGGTTTCTGACATAATTATTTTGACACTTCTGTGTTTTTTATACTTTTAACTTTCGCAAAATGATGAATTATGTATTAATTCGCTCAAAAAAGGAACCAAACTATTAATTCTCACTGTTTTATTACTTGAGGTTTCCGAAAAATAAATTATTATGAGATAATTTATCATTTGACAGATTAGACTTCCAGATTAGTCTCATATTTTTTCATTTTTTTTCAAATGCATGGAATGGTACATGTTGCAAAAAATCCGAAAAATCTTGTTAATGTAGGAATCATATGGCGAATGCGGCAGTATTAAATAATCGCATATTAAGAGTTCCGTACCACCTTTAAGATTCTAATATTCCAGTTTCAGACAAGCAGGGAATGAGAGCGTTTTCTTATATTTACACTAATATCTTTTAAAGGAAGCGTTTTAAATTTATAAAAAATTAACATTAGAGTTTTATTTTACTAATAAACTTTCAGAGAAGTCTTTTATAATCTACTGTCTGAATTTTAGGCTCTGTAGATTGAAAGATAAAGGGGAAAGTAGGTCAACTTTTAAATAATAAATTATTACATTTTTAGATAAATAATTTAAAAATACAAATAAAATATATTTTTCAAACTTCTAGATAGTGTAGGTTCTAAAGTGGGGATTAAGTCGATGTTTAATATTTTTGTTAATATCTATTAAACAAAAGCCTTTTATTCGATATATTACATGATGCGTTTGAAAATTTAATTTTTATTTTCCATTTAATTCTATGATTTTTCCCCAAAATTAATATTGAGGTTTTCTAGTAATTTTTTTATGCATTTTAAGTGAAATGAGATTTTTTTATATTTTTTTGTTAATATCTTGTAAAGAATTAATTTTATAAATATGAAAAATATATATTTTTATTCCTCATAATGAGCCCTTTCATTTGATGTATTGCATGATGCGTTAAAAAAATATTTTTTTTTTCGTTTAATTCCATGATTTAGCCCCCAAAATTAATATTAAGGATTTTTTCGTATTTTTCCTGTAAACAAAAAACTTTAGGTCTTATAGTTTGGGGAATAAAGGGAGAATATATTTGTATTCTTCATAATGAGCCCTTTTATTTGATATATTACTTGATCCGTTAGAAACAACTTTAATTTTTTATTTTTCATTTAATTCTATAATTTGCCCCCCAAATCAATATAGGGGTTTCTCCTTATTTTTCCAGTTTAGATCAGGTGAGGCACTATACCTCTATTTTTTTCAAAATGTTGCAGCTTATTTTTGTTAATATCTTTTAAATAATTTATTTTAAAAATTTGAAATGAAATATATTTGTTTTCGTTTTCATTTGATATATAACATGATCCATTAGAAACAATTTTAATTTTATATTTTCCATTTAATTCTGTAATTAAAAGTAGAGATTCATCCTTATTTTTCCAGTAAACTTCAGGTCAGACCCTATACATCTAATTTTTTTCAAATCTTTACGTTTTATAGTTTTGGAGATAAGTGGGGGGGGGAATGGGTAAATTTTGGTATATTTTCGTTATTATTTTTTTATTATTTTTTTAAATATGAAAAAAATATATTTGTGTTTCTCAGAATGGGACCTTTTAATTGATGTTTGAAAATTTTTTTATTTTTAAATTTTCATTTAATTCTATAATTTGCCCCCCAAAATTTATATTCATGATTTCTCCTTATTTTTCCTGTAAAGTTCGGGCAATGTTCTATATTTCCTATTTTTTTCAAAATTTTAGGCTCACTAGTTTCGGAGATCAGAGGGGGGGGACGGTCGATTTTTTAGTCTTTCCCCCGAGAAGGACCCCTAAAATCAAAATTTCTTCTTTTACGATATGTACTGCTGATCGGGTCACCAACCTATACATTGATACCAAATTTCAACCTCTTCCGTCCAGTAGTTTAGGAGAAAATTGCTGTGATGTGACAGAGGTAGAAATCCGGAGTGATATTATGAGGGTATCCGTATATTGTATATACGGAACCCTAAAAATGAAAATAAATAGGCTTATTGCAACTTTAGGATGAAATTAATTGAAAATAGATTGGAGATAATCCTAATATATGTTAATTAACAGCTTTCCAGATCAATGTTTTCAATTTATCTGCATATATATAGTGTGCACTTAAGTTCGAATCATATGGAAAACTTTCTTATCAATAATATTTAGAAAATAAGTTATTCTTCAGAAAAAATCTACAAATTCTGAAACCTAAATAGCAATTATTTCCTTTTGGCAACATCGAAACTGGTTATGAATTAAAGTTAAAGGTTTCAAAGAAAAAATGGCACCTTGGCGATTTTTAGATGGATAAAATCTTATGAGTTCGCATTTTAATTTGAGGCACACATTGGATGTGAGTTCTGTGTGTCATTTTGTGCCAATATTGTAGTTATCGTTAAACAGGATGGTTCAAAAAATGTTATACGTAGCTAATAGTCAGTTACGTATAAATATATAAATTGGTTGAACTATAGAATTGTAGAATTACAATTATATAGTATCGGTTCACAATATGGTAGATACTCTATATTTAGGGGGATTAAAATATAGGGTGAAGTGGAGAGAAGTTATAAGGTTATACAGAATGACTAGAAAAAATAATTATATCGGGTAACCGCAGTTAAATACATATGGTAGTTTAATGGTAGGGCGGACTAGAAAAAATGTTACACAGGGTGGTTTAAAATACGTTAAAAGAATGTTATACCTGTAGGATAGCCCCTTATTAGTTACATTTACAGGATGGCTGGAATATAGGGTAGAGTGGAATTATAGTCTTCTAAATGTTATTTGTGGCATATTCTTGATTATTTTTTGGTTTTCTTGGGCATAACACCACAATTGAAATAAAAAGCTGTATATTGAACGAATTCTGACTTCGTAGTCAATGGCTTTATATGTAAATTGCAAAATGAAAGTTTCATAAAAATAATAAGTGAAATTATAGTTAAACAGGGTTACATTGGGTGGCCATTGGTACATGCATATACAGGTTGGTTGACATATATGCTGGAGTAGAATTATAGCTATACAGCGTGCAGGCGAGTTTCCACCAATTCAAAGTATTGCGACAACCAAGTTAATAGCTTTGTGGTCGCAATAATGAATATACTAAGTCGCTACTAATACAAAATTGCGAAAACAAATTATTTACAAATACAATACTCGTAGTAGGTACTTGTAGTAATTGAATGGTTTGATAACAACGAAGCAACAAACCACCTGTGTATGTGGATTACTCCATTCAGGAAATGCCAACATTAAAGTCTGGCCTTCCTTAAATGACATCCAGTATTATAGTAGAACTCCGTTTACGTCGTCGCCAATCCCTGGAAAGATAAGAACACTTCGCCATCCAAACTCGATGGTGAGCATGACGTCACGCGTACTACAATCCATCCTGGTAACATTATTACAATGGTGTAATAAACGTATTTCTTTAATATATGAAGTCCCTATATAATATCTGAGGAATATTTGTTATAACATTATGTACTTTTAGTATTTACAAAGTCTTGATATTCTATAGTTTTTAGTGACCATTTTCAGAAACATAGCCAAAATTTGCACTCACATTAAATAAAAATGTGCTATGGACAATAGATATTCAATAACATCAATTTGTCACTTTTAATCAATTAAAAATGTAGAAAATCATCTTTTAAAATTATATGAAAAATAAAACAATAATTACAATTTTTTTATTACAAACTCCCTAGTCAGCCTTTTTTTGCAGTCTATAGTTTTTGCTGAGGAGATATTTGCAATTTATCTTTCAAACAATAATGTTTTTCTATAAATAACTTGAACATATTCTTGCTGTCTTTAAACTGGATTTATGTTTTTGATCACATTTGAGAATCCAATGTTGGTTTTACCATTGTTTCTTTAACAACCGACATTACACAATACATCATAGTAAAGTAAATAATCAAATCCCATTTCAATAGGCATTTGCAAATTCGAAAATTTTTAGTGTGCGTGCGTCAACTTCTCCCATTTTTTCGGACAAAAAAAACAATGTATTTACATGCCAATGGTGTGAACACTGTCCGAAAAAAATGACAGAAATTACCTTCAGAAATCTGTACAGTCTTGAAGAGCTAATAACATAATTGCTTTGAGATTTTCAGCTCATCTTCGACATTGTATGGCGAAATTTATAATTTAGAAATAACAGGGTAATAGCGTTATTGCAGTGTATAATATTCGGTTTGGGAGTAATGGAATGAAGGTTCCCAACTTGGAACCACATATCTTGCGTTCAAACACCTGTGAAGGTTCGAAGGATTATTTACATCCTTGTGTGTGTCATAGTGTCTATTTATATAGGGTCAAGTCGTTCCAGTATTTTCGTCGAAATCTTTCTGGACACATCTCGAACATCGACTCGAATTTTCTAGAAAAATGACAAAGATGCTTAGTAGCATTCATAACATTATGTGAGAATATTTTAATTTCTTAAACTGTGCATAAAATAGGCATTTCAATTTTTTTGTTAGCCAACAAAATTCCGCGGTTGACATACGATTGCCTAAATAATTTTCAAATTTTTCTTCCTACCATATTAGGCATTATTTTTTTCCTCCAAGATATAATCGAGAGTCATTCTTATTAGCCCATATTATTATAATACCGAAAATGAGACAGCACATTTCTAAGAGTGACCTTTACTATTTTCATTGTAGTTATTTGCCGGAGTTAGCCATTACTGATAGAATGTAGATGGGCAGCAGGTAGATATAACCATAAGAAATTATTGTATATTACAAGTATTATGAATCTCTCTTAGAAACAGCTATAGCAATTCGTGCGTTCTATTTATGATTTACTAAGTCCTTAATCCGGGTTTGTACAACAACAGATATTGCATCAGAAATCCAATATTTCCTTTTTTATTTTTATTTTGAATAATACGCTTTTACTCTTTCATATTACAACGATTAAAAATACAAATCTGAACTTAATTTCCTATTCGAGTAAAACCTACGTTCCTGACTTGGGAGTTTGAACATAGACAATAACACTGAAATCACCTGTAAGAGCAACAAGAACAGGATAGGACTTTAAAGTAATTTTAGTAAATAAAGCATGCATACTTTTACATATAAAAAAATACTTAATTCAAAATATTTTTTAACACAACGAAGTATATAAAGGTTATTTAAGGCATCGTCTGTTTCATTTTTATGGCTTATTGGGAAAATAACACCACACTTCGAGAACAAATACTGTATATTTAGATATTTAGAATTCAAACGTTACAAGGTTTAAATCAGATGTTATCTACGGAATTGTAATAAAATATATATTATATATAAATAATATGGAGAACAAAGTGTAGTAAGGCAATTTCGCAAAAATTGACCGGGCTACTGGCTGTCTGTACAGAGATTCTTCCTCCCAGTTATTCTGAGAGAAAGAGATATCTACAAAATGATCAACCATTATTCCTGTAATGTATTGTATATTGTGTTATACTTATCTTTCTTTGGACACGTTTTAACTCCTAGTCTGGAGTGACTGTCAATCGCATAGTGTTGTATTTCGGGGTTTTTCTTAAAAATTTCGCTTTGATGTTAATTTTGTTGTTTGTCAAAAAATTTGAGTGACAATTTGTCGTTTGGCAATCACTTGATACTGAGGGTACCTGTTCTGCTCTGCTCTGTTAGCAGGCTTCTTTACGTTTCCTATTTATTAAACTTTCCTCTTTCAACAAAATCTTTGTTTTATCCCAGTCTATCCTATGGGTGCCCGTTCTGGTTAATACATGATTGGCCAAATTTGATTGGTCCACATGTCTTCTTGATGGTCTTTTTTCCTTACTGTTGAAGGTCTTGAAGTTTCACCGGTATAAGAATGGCCACATTCACATAAAACACTGTACACACAATTTATGGAATTCCGAGTTGCGTTAAATGGTTTGGTATGTGTGAGGACAGAGCGCAATGTATTATTTGTTTTAAAAACAGTTTTAACACCGTATTTATTTCCTAACCGCTTAATTTTTTCCGATACACCTGGGACATATGGAATTATGTTCATAATTTGGTTGTCCATTTGTGATTGGGTGGTATTAGTGGTAGTTGGTGTGCTGGTTAGCTGTTGAGATTTTCTTTCCAACTAATTTATAGTTTTATTTATAAAGTCTTAGGGATATTAATTTTGATAATATTGAATTTGTTGTTAAATATTTGGGTGAATGAAGATATGTTATTTGCTCTATCATATAAGCACTTTACATTCAAGCGACAACCAACATTGGATTCTCAAATGTGATCAAAAACATCCAGTTTAAAGACAGCAAGAATATGTTCAAGTTTTTTGTAGAAAAACATTCTTAGGTTTTCGATAAGTGCTTGTACTTATTGTGTTGTTTGTTCTATCGATAAGTACTTCAAGTAAAGCAAGTTTATGCAAATTTTCCATCTTCATTGAAAAAGATTTCTATAAACAAGAATTTGGTATGGCCATGGGTTCTTCTTTGTCTCCTGTAATCAGCAATATATTCATGAGATATTTTGAAGAAAGATTCATAGGTAGTTATAAGAATAAACCAAAAGTGTGGTGGAGATACGTTGATAACATTATTGTGGTTTGGGAGTATGGTGCTAAAGAACTGCACTCATTCCTAGATTACATCAATAGTCAACAACCCACAATAAAATTTACATTATTGCTAACAGAACAGAAAATCGGTGCCCTCACTAACAAGTTATCTCCAAACGACAAATTGTCCAATTCTATTGGTTCTACGGCATGCACCAAATATTAGATGGTTGCATTAGTTTTTTATTCAAAATTCGGAATGTGCAAATCTAACATGTTTCGATTTAACAAAAATCAACTCATATAATAAGCGTAATTTTACGGGGTGTTTTGTATATAGGAAACTTAGAGCGGAGTAGAATTACATGGATTTAAAAAATCTAAAAAGAGTTAGATTTGGTGTCCTATAAGCAGCTGGATATATACACTGTGGTGGGGGAGTGGAATTAGTTATACGGGGTGGTCCAAAAAAGTTATATTGAGTGGGCCATAAACAGTTCCATATACCAAGTGGTTGAAAAAGGGTAGAATATTTATACAGTGAATAAAAAATCTTAAAAAAGGTAAGCAGTTAGGATCTTCGGATTATGTTCATAAGATACTATAGTTCTGTGGCTTGGTACAAGAAGTGCATATGTCAGTTTATGTGGAATTGAGATATTTGCTTTTAAAGTTTTTGTTTAAAAACTTTATTGAATAACTTTTATCACAAACGTTTCAGCTGTTTCAAATTCGAGATATAAGACAATAATTGCAAGTTATTTTATAATCTTTTGTCATTTTTCTGAAAACACGTTGGACATCAAAAAAAACACGGCATGGCTCTTCTTAAAATAAATTTTCTGCCAAAATTATTGACATAAGCAATGTAATATATCGTAATTATTTAATTTTATTTCAGAAAATAACAAGAATCTTAAATATACAGAAAACCGTTAAAATTACTTATGTAATTTATGGATGTTCCCTGAACTTACTACTCAAAAAAAATATATTTTTATTCTTACAGTCTGTAAACTGGCCGGAGCTGAGAAAACGGTAAATTAAACACGACAGCTAAAAAAATGAACCAGTTCTAGTGATTGGTTTTCTATATTGCAGTAGCGGTTCATTATAAAGTCATCAAGTCAAAATTTGTTCTTAAAGTAACATAGCACTAACCACTTTACTGCTTGTATTAATTAATCACAAGTTTATATAAGCCATTCCATGTCCACTATTACCTATGTAGGTACCAGGAATATATATATATATATATATATATATATATATGGTTGATGATTTATTCCGGTGTACATCCGTTCGTCTGTATTCGTTTGAAAAATCACTTGACGTTTCGCCAAAATCATATTTGGCTTTCTCAAAAGATACTAAGTAACTGAAGAATTTCTTGTTCTTGATCTCAATTTATACCTGCCCTGTGAGCCCTCATTAGTACTTAATCTCTCAGGTACTTTATCTTGTTTATTAGGTTGGGTTAACTGATGGTCAATTAAAGTGCAATTACGGTGTTTATGGCTTTTGTCGGTAATTTGGGTAATCCGATTATTTGGGTTTATTGCTGGTTTTGTTGTACTGTTATTTTGATATGGGATTACTGCTTTCCAAAATGGTGATAATTTTAAAGCTTCGTCTCTCTTGTTTATGGTATCTCGGGTTTCAATTTCAATCGCTTCTCGTATTGTTCTGATTTTGTAGTTTTCGACATTTGCGATTTCTTTACAAGTATTAAACTCTATTTTATGCCCCGTTTCTTGTTCGTGTCTGAATAAAGTAGAGGTGGTCTGTTTGTTCTTTATGTATAGTTTGTGTTCGTCTCGACGGGCGGATATTCGCCTGTTTGTTTGGCCGACGTATAACTTGGAACAGTCTCCACATGAAATGCTGTAAACTCCATGGTTCTCTAAAGGCATTTTATCCTTTGGGTTCCCTAGCAATTTTCCGATTGTTGTTTGGAGTTTGTATGTAGTTCGAATTTTGTGTTTACTCAGAAACCTCCCTATTCTGTCCGTTGTACCTCTAATGTAGGGTAAACTTACGTGGGCTACGTAGTCTTGGTCATCATTTTGTTTCTTTTTCTCATCCTGTTGTTTGTTTATTGCTTTTCTGATGGTGTGGTTATTGTAGCCATTTTTTCTGAGGATAGTTTTCATGAAAGCTAGTTCTTCTTTTCTAGTTTGCTGGTCTGTGAGACGTACCGATCGTGCTATAAGGGTGTTTGCTACTCCTTGGATCTGTGCTGGATGATGGTGTGAATTGCCGTGTAAATATCTATTGGTGTGTGTTGCTTTTCTGAAGACGGTGTGCTGGAAACTTAGGTTGTTTCTTGTTAGGAGGACATCTAGTTATTCTGAGAGAAAGAGATATCTACAAAATGATCAACCATTATTCCTGTAATGTATTGTATATTGTGTTATACTTATCTTTCTTTGGACACGTTTTAACTCCTAGTCTGGAGTGACTGTCAATCGCATAGTGTTGTATTTCGGGGTTTTTCTTAAAAATTTCGCTTTGATGTTAATTTTGTTGTTTGTCAAAAAATTTGAGTGACAATTTGTCGTTTGGCAATCACTTGATACTGAGGGTACCTGTTCTGCTCTGCTCTGTTAGCAGGCTTCTTTACGTTTCCTATTTATTAAACTTTCCTCTTTCAACAAAATCTTTGTTTTATCCCAGTCTATCCTATGGGTGCCCGTTCTGGTTAATACATGATTGGCCAAATTTGATTGGTCCACATGTCTTCTTGATGGTCTTTTTTCCTTACTGTTGAAGGTCTTGAAGTTTCACCGGTATAAGAATGGCCACATTCACATAAAACACTGTACACACAATTTATGGAATTCCGAGTTGCGTTAAATGGTTTGGTATGTGTGAGGACAGAGCGCAATGTATTATTTGTTTTAAAAACAGTTTTAACACCGTATTTATTTCCTAACCGCTTAATTTTTTCCGATACACCTGGGACATATGGAATTATGTTCATAATTTGGTTGTCCATTTGTGATTGGGTGGTATTAGTGGTAGTTGGTGTGCTGGTTAGCTGTTGAGATTTCTTTCCAACTAATTTATAGTTTTATTTATAAAGTCTTAGGGATATTAATTTTGATAATATTGAATTTGTTGTTAAATATTTGGGTGAATGAAGATATGTTATTTGCTCTATCATATAAGCACTTTACATTCAAGCGACAACCAACATTGGATTCTCAAATGTGATCAAAAACATCCAGTTTAAAGACAGCAAGAATATGTTCAAGTTTTTTGTAGAAAAACATTCTTAGGTTTTCGATAAGTGCTTGTACTTATTGTGTTGTTTGTTCTATCGATAAGTACTTCAAGTAAAGCAAGTTTATGCAAATTTTCCATCTTCATTGAAAAAGATTTCTATAAACAAGAATTTGGTATGGCCATGGGTTCTTCTTTGTCTCCTGTAATCAGCATATATTCATGAGATATTTTGAAGAAAGATTCATAGGTAGTTATAATAATAAACCAAAAGTGTGGTGGAGATACGTTGATAACTTATTGTGTGTTGGGAGTATGGTGCTAAAGAACTGCACTCATTCCTAGATTACATCAATAGTCAACCACCCACAATAAAATTTACATTATTGCTAACAGAAACAGAAAATCCGGTGCCCTCACTAACAAGTTATCTCCAAACGACAAATTGTCCAATTCTATTGGTTCTACGGCATGCACCAAATATTAGATGGTTGCATTTTTTTTTATTCAAAATTCGGAATGTGCAAATCTAACATGTTTCGATTTAACAAAAATCAACTCATATAATAAGCGTAATTTTACGGGGTGTTTTGTATATAGGAAACTTAGAGCGGAGTAGAATTACATGGATTTAAAAAATCTAAAAAGAGTTAGATTTGGTGTCCTATAAGCAGCTGGATCTATACACTGTGGTGGGGGAGTGGAATTAGTTATACGGGGTGGTCCAAAAAAGTTATATTGAGTGGGCCATAAACAGTTCCATATACCAAGTGGTTGAAAAAGGGTAGAATATTTATACAGTGAATAAAAAATCTTAAAAAAGGTAAGCAGTTAGGATCTTCGGATTATGTTCATAAGATACTATAGTTCTGTGGCTTGGTACAAGAAGTGCATATGTCAGTTTATGTGGAATTGAGATATTTGCTTTTAAAGTTTTTGTTTAAAAACTTATTGAATAACTTTTATCACAAACGTTTCAGCTGTTTCAAATTCGAGATATAAGGCAATAATTGCAAGTTATTTTATAATCTTTTGTCATTTTTCTGAAAACACGTTGGACATCAAAAAAAACACGGCATGGCTCTTCTTAAAATAAATTTCTGCCAAAATTATTGACATAAGCAATGTATATATCGTAATTATTTAATTTTATTTCAGAAAATAACAAGAATCTTAAATATACAGAAAACCGTTAAAATTACTTATGTAATTTATGGATGTTCCCTGAACTTACTACTCAAAAAAAATATATTTTTATTCTTACAGTCTGTAAACTGGCCGGAGCTGAGAAAAGGGTAAATAAACACGACAGCTAAAAAAATGAACCAGTTCTAGTGATTGTTTTTCTATATTGCAGTAGCGGTTCATTATAAAGTCATCAAGTCAAAATTTGGTCTTAAAGTACATAGCACTAACCACTTTACTGCTTGTATTAATTATCACAAGTTTATATAAGCCATTCCATTCCACTATTACCTATGTAGGTACCAGGAATTATTATATATATATATATATATATATATATATATATATATATATATATATGGTTGATGATTTATTCCGGTGTACATCCGTTCGTCTGTATTCGTTTGAAAAATCACTTGACGTTTCGCCAAAATCATATTTGGCTTTCTCAAAAGATACTAAGTAACTGAAGAATTTCTTGTTCTTGATCTCAATTTATACCTGCCCTGTGAGCCTCATTAGTACTTAATCTCTCAGGTACTTATCTTGTTTATTAGGTTGGGTTACTGATGGTCAATTAAAGTGCAATTACGGTGTTTATGGCTTTTGTCGGTAATTTGGGTAATCCGATTATTTGGGTTTATTGCTGGTTTTGTTGTACTGTTATTTTGATATGGGATTACTGCTTTCCAAAATGGTGATAATTTTAAAGCTTCGTCTCTCTTGTTTATGGTATCTCGGGGTTTCAATTTCAATCGCTTCTCGTATTGTTCTGATTTTGTAGTTTTCGACATTTGCGATTTCTTACAAGTATTAAACTCTATTTTATGCCCCGTTTCTTGTTCGTGTCTGAATAAGTAGAGGTGGTCTGTTTGTTCTTTATGTATAGTTTGTGTTCGTCTCGACGGGCGGATATTCGCCTGTTTGTTTGGCCGACGTATAACTTGGAACAGTCTCCACATGAAATGCTGTAAACTCCATGGTTCTCTAAAGGCATTTTATCCTTTGGGTTCCCTAGCAATTTTCCGATTGTTGTTTGGAGTTTGTATGTAGTTCGAATTTTGTGTTTACTCAGAAACCTCCTATTCTGTCCGTTGTACCTCTAATGTAGGGTAAACTTACGTGGGCTACGTAGTCTTGGCCATCATTTTTGTTTCTTTTTCTCATCCTGTTTTTGTTTATTGCTTTTCTGATGGTGTGGTTATTGTAGCCATTTTTTCTGAGGATAGTTTTCATGAAAGCTAGTTTCTTCTTTCTAGTTTGCTGGTCTGTGAGACTACCGATCGTGCTATAAGGGTGTTTGCTACTCCTTGGATCTGTGCTGATGATGGTGTGAATTGCCGTGTAAATATCTATTGGTGTGTGTTGCTTTTCTGAAGACGTGTGTGCTGGAAACTTAGGTTGTTCTTGTTAGGAGGACATCTAGGAGAAGTTTTTGGTTGTGTTCTGTTTCTAGGGTAATTGTATTTGTTATGAACGCAGTTCTAGTGATTGGTTTTCTATTTGCAGTAGCGGTTCATTATAAAGTCTCAAGTCAAAATTTGTTCTTAAAGTATATATATATATATATATATATATATTATATAATATATATATTATATATATATATAATATATAATATATATATATTATATATTATATATATATTAACATATATATATATATTATATATATAATATATATATAGATATATATATATGGTTGATGATTTATTCCGTGTACATCCGTTCGTCTGTATTCGTTTGAAAATCACTTGCGTTTCGCCAAAATCATATTTGGCTTTCTCAAAAGATACTAAGTACTGAAGAATTTCTTGTTCTTGATCTCAATTTATACCTGCCCTGTGAGCCCTCATTAGTACTTAATCTCTCAGGTACTTTTATCTTGTTTATTAGTTGGGTTAACTGATGGTCAATTAAAGTGCAATTACGGTGTTTATGGCTTTTGTCGGTTAATTTGGGTAATCCGATTATTTGGTTTATTGCTGGTTTTGTTGTACTGTTATTTTGATATGGGATTACTGCTTTCCAAATGGTGATAATTTTAAAGCTTCGTCTCTCTTGTTTATGTATCTCGGGTTTCAATTTCAATCGCTTCTCGTATTGTTCTGATTTTGTAGTTTTCGACATTTGCGATTTCTTTACAAGTATTAAACTCTATTTTATGCCCGTTTCTTGTTCGTGTCTGAATAAGTAGAGGTGGTCTGTTTGTTCTTTATGTATAGTTTGTGTTCGTCTCGACGGCGGATATTCGCCTGTTTGTTTGGCCGACGTATAACTTGGAACAGTCTCCACATGAAATGCTGTAAACTCCATGTTCTCTAAAGGCATTTTATCCTTTGGGTTCCCTAGCAATTTTCCGATTGTTGTTTGGAGTTTGTATGTAGTTCGAATTTTGTGTTTACTCAGAAACCTCCCTATTCTGTCCGTTGTACCTCTAATGTAGGGTAAACTTACGTGGGCTACGTAGTCTTGGTCATCATTTTGTTTCTTTTTCTCATCCTGTTGTTTGTTTATTGCTTTCTGATGGTGTGGTTATTGTAGCCATTTTTTCTGAGGATAGTTTTCATGAAAGCTAGTTCTTCTTTTCTAGTTTGCTGGTCTGTGAGACGTACCGATCGTGCTATAAGGGTGTTTGCTACTCCTTGGATTCTGTGCTGGATGATGGTGTGAATTGCCGTGTAAATATTATTGGTGTGTGTTGCTTTTCTGAACACGGTGTGCTGGAAACTTAGGTTGTTTCTTGTTAGAGGACATCTAGGAAAGGAAGTTGTTGGTTGTGTTCTGTTTCTAGGGTAAATTGTATCTTGTTATGAACCAGTTCTAGTGATTGGTTTTCTATATTGCAGTAGCGGTTCATTATAAAGTCATCAAGTCAAAATTAGTTCTTAAAGTAACATAGCACTAACCACTTTACTGCTTGTATTAATTAATCACAAGTTTTATATAAGCATTCCATGTCCACTATTACCTATGTAGGTACCAGGAATATATATATATATATTATATATATATATATATATATATATATATGGTTGATGATTTATTCCGGTGTACATCCGTTCGTCTGTATTCGTTTGAAAAATCACTTGACGTTTCGCCAAAATCATATTTTGGCTTTCTCAAAAGATACTAAGTAACTGAAGAATTTCTTGTTCTTGATCTCCAATTTATACCTGCCCTGTGAGCCTCATTAGTACTTAATCTCTCAGGTACTTTATCTTGTTTATTAGGTTGGGTAAATGATGGTCAATTAAAGTGCAATTAGTGTTTATGGCTTTTGTCGGTAATTTGGGTAAATCCGATTAATTTTGGGTTTATTGCTGGTTTTGTTGTAATGTTATTTTGATATGGGATTACGCTTTCCAAAATGGTGATAAGTTTAAAGCTTCGTCTCTCTTGTTATGGTATCTCGGGTTTCAATTTCAATCGCTTCTTATGTCTTCTGATTTTGTATGTTTCGAC
This sequence comes from Octodonta nipae, assembly GCA_034190945.1. Taxonomy (NCBI): domain Eukaryota; kingdom Metazoa; phylum Arthropoda; class Insecta; order Coleoptera; family Chrysomelidae; genus Octodonta; species Octodonta nipae. The sequence continues at coordinate 39,118,883 of CM067219.1, forward strand.
ATTTTTTCGATTTCTTTACAAGTATTAAACTCTATTTTTATGCCCGTTTCTTGTTCGTGTCTGAATAAAGTAGAGGTGGTCTGTTTGTTCTTTATGTATAGTTTGTGTTCGTCTCGACGGCGGATATTCGCCTGTTTGTTTGGCCGACGTATAACTTGGAACAGTCTCCACATGAAATGCTGTAAAATCCATGGTTCTCTAAAGGCATTTTATCCTTTGGGTTCCCTAGCAATTTCGATTGTTGTTTGGAGTTTGTATGTAGTTCGAATTTTGTGTTTACTCAGAAACCTCCCTATTCTGTCCGTTGTACCTCTAATGTAGGGTAAACTTACGTGGGCTACGTAGTCTTGGTCATCATTTTGTTTCTTTTTCTCATCTGTTGTTTGTTATTGCTTTTCTGATGGTGTGGTTATTGTAGCCATTTTTTCTGAGGATAGTTTTCATGAAAGCTAGTTCTTCTTTTCTAGTTTGCTGGTCTGTGAGACGTACCGATCGTGCTATAAGGGTGTTTGCTACTCCTTGGATCTGTGCTGGATGATGGTGTGAATTGCCGTGTAAATATCTATTGGTGTGTGTTGCTTTTCTGAAGACGGTGTGCTGGAAACTTAGGTTGTTTCTTGTTAGGAGGACATCTAGTTATTCTGAGAGAAAGAGATATCTACAAAATGATCAACCATTATTCCTGTAATGTATTGTATATTGTGTTATACTTATCTTTCTTTGGACACGTTTTAACTCCTAGTCTGGAGTGACTGTCAATCGCATAGTGTTGTATTTCGGGGTTTTTCTTAAAAATTTCGCTTTGATGTTAATTTTGTTGTTTGTCAAAAAATTTGAGTGACAATTTGTCGTTTGGCAATCACTTGATACTGAGGGTACTGTTCTGCTCTGCTCTGTTAGCAGGCTTCTTTACGTTTCCTATTTATTAAACTTTCCTCTTTCAACAAATCTTTGTTTTATCCCAGTCTATCCTATGGGTGCCCGTTCTGGTTAATACATGATTGGCCAAATTTGATTGGTCCACATGTCTTCTTGATGGTCTTTTTTCCTTACTGTTGAAGGTCTTGAAGTTTCACCGGTATAGAATGGCCACATTCACATAAAACACTGTACACACAATTTATGGAATTCCGAGTTGCGTTAAATGGTTTGGTATGTGTGAGGACAGAGCGCAATGTATTATTTGTTTTAAAAACAGTTTTAACACCGTATTTATTTCCTAACCGCTTAATTTTTTCCGATACACCTGGGACATATGGAATTATGTTCATAATTTGGTTGTCCATTTGTGATTGGGTGGTATTAGTGGTAGTTGGTGTGCTGGTTAGCTGTTGAGATTTTCTTTCCAACTAATTTATAGTTTTATTTATAAAGTCTTAGGGATATTAATTTTGATAATATTGAATTTGTTGTTAAATATTTGGGTGAATGAAGATATGTTATTTGCTCTATCATATAAGCACTTTACATTCAAGCGACAACCAACATTGGATTCTCAAATGTGATCAAAAACATCCAGTTTAAAGACAGCAAGAATATGTTCAAGTTTTTTGTAGAAAAACATTCTTAGGTTTTCGATAAGTGCTTGTACTTATTGTGTTGTTTGTTCTATCGATAAGTACTTCAAGTAAAGCAAGTTTATGCAAATTTTCCATCTTCATTGAAAAAGATTTCTATAAACAAGAATTTGGTATGGCCATGGGTTCTTCTTTGTCTCCTGTAATCAGCAATATATTCATGAGATATTTTGAAGAAAGATTCATAGGTAGTTATAAGAATAAACCAAAAGTGTGGTGGAGATACGTTGATAACATTATTGTGGTTTGGGAGTATGGTGCTAAAGAACTGCACTCATTCCTAGATTACATCAATAGTCAACAACCCACAATAAAATTTACATTATTGCTAACAGAACAGAAAATCGGTGCCCTCACTAACAAGTTATCTCCAAACGACAAATTGTCCAATTCTATTGGTTCTACGGCATGCACCAAATATTAGATGGTTGCATTAGTTTTTTATTCAAAATTCGGAATGTGCAAATCTAACATGTTTCGATTTAACAAAATCAACTCATATAATAAGCGTAATTTTACGGGGTGTTTTGTATATAGGAAACTTAGAGCGGAGTAGAATTACATGGATTTAAAAAATCTAAAAAGAGTTAGATTTGGTGTCCTATAAGCAGCTGGATATATACACTGTGGTGGGGGAGTGGAATTAGTTATACGGGGTGGTCCAAAAAAGTTATATTGAGTGGGCCATAAACAGTTCCATATACCAAGTGGTTGAAAAAGGGTAGAATATTTATACAGTGAATAAAAAATCTTAAAAAAGGTAAGCAGTTAGGATCTTCGGATTATGTTCATAAGATACTATAGTTCTGTGGCTTGGTACAAGAAGTGCATATGTCAGTTTATGTGGAATTGAGATATTTGCTTTTAAAGTTTTTGTTTAAAAACTTTATTGAATAACTTTTATCACAAACGTTTTCAGCTGTTTCAAATTCGAGATATAAGGCAATAATTGCAAGTTATTTTATAATCTTTTGTCATTTTTCTGAAAACACGTTGGACATCAAAAAAAACACGGCATGGCTCTTCTTAAAATAAATTTTCTGCCAAAATTATTGACATAAGCAATGTAATATATCGTAATTATTTAATTTTATTTCAGAAAATAACAAGAATCTTAAATATACAGAAAACCGTTAAATTACTTATGTAATTTATGGATGTTCCCTGAACTTACTACTCAAAAAAAATATATTTTTATTCTTACAGTCTGTAAACTGGCCGGAGCTGAGAAAACGGTAAATTAAACACGACAGCTAAAAAAATGAACCAGTTCTAGTGATTGGTTTTCTATATTGCAGTAGCGGTTCATTATAAAGTCATCAAGTCAAAATTTGTTCTTAAAGTAACATAGCACTAACCACTTTACTGCTTGTATTAATTAATCACAAGTTTATATAAGCCATTCCATGTCCACTATTACCTATGTAGGTACCAGAATATATATATATATATATATATATATATATATATATATATATATATATGGTTGATGATTTATTCCGGTGTACATCCGTTCGTCTGTATTCGTTTGAAAAATCACTTGACGTTTCGCCAAAATCATATTGGCTTTCTCAAAGATACTAAGTAACTGAAGAATTTCTTGTTCTTGATCTCAATTTATACCTGCCCTGTGAGCCCTCATTAGTACTTAATCTCTCAGGTACTTTATCTTGTTTATTAGGTTGGGTTAACTGATGGTCAATTAAAGTGCAATTACGGTGTTTATGGCTTTTGTCGGTAATTTGGGTAATCCGATTATTTGGGTTTATTGCTGGTTTTGTTGTACTGTTATTTTGATATGGGATTACTGCTTTCCAAAATGGTGATAATTTTAAAGCTTCGTCTCTCTTGTTTATGGTATCTCGGGTTTCAATTTCAATCGCTTCTCGTATTGTTCTGATTTTGTAGTTTTCGACATTTGCGATTTCTTTACAAGTATTAAACTCTATTTTATGCCCCGTTTCTTGTTCGTGTCTGAATAAAGTAGAGGTGGTCTGTTTGTTCTTTATGTATAGTTTGTGTTCGTCTCGACGGGCGGATATTCGCCTGTTTGTTTGGCCGACGTATAACTTGGAACAGTCTCCACATGAAATGCTGTAAACTCCATGGTTCTCTAAAGGCATTTTATCCTTTGGGTTCCCTAGCAATTTTCCGATTGTTGTTTGGAGTTTGTATGTAGTTCGAATTTTGTGTTTACTCAGAAACCTCCCTATTCTGTCCGTTGTACCTCTAATGTATGGTAAACTTACGTGGGCTACGTAGTCTTGGTCATCATTTTGTTTCTTTTTCTCATACTGTTGTTTGTTTATTGCTTTTCTGATGGTGTGGTTATTGTAGCCATTTTTTCTGAGGATAGTTTTCATGAAAGCTAGTTCTTCTTTTCTAGTTTGCTGGTCTGTGAGACGTACCGATCGTGCTATAAGGGTGTTTGCTACTCCTTGGATCTGTGCTGGATGATGGTGTGAATTGCCGTGTAAATATCTATTGGTGTGTGTTGCTTTTCTGAAGACGGTGTGCTGGAAACTTAGGTTGTTTCTTGTTAGGAGGACATCTAGGAAAGGAAGTTGTTGGTTGTGTTCTGTTTCTAGGGTAAATTGTATCTTGTTATGAATGGAATTCATATATATCTATATATATATATATATATATATATATATATATATATATATATATATCTGGAAGAAAAGGCCATAGCTAACGCAGCATTAAAACCAAAACTGTGGGTTCGCTACGTTGATGACATCTTCATTATATGGCCTCACGGGAAATTAGAACTCAATAATTTTCTTGCATATATGAATTCCATTCATAACAAGATACAATTTACCCTAGAAACAGAACACAACCACAACTTCCTTTCCTAGATGTCCTCCTAACAAGAAACAACCTAAGTTTCCAGCACACCGTCTTCAGAAAAGCAACACACACCAATAGATATTTACACGGCAATTCACACCATCATCCAGCACAGATCCAAGGAGTAGCAAACACCCTTATAGCACGATCGGTACGTCTCACAGACCAGCAAACTAGAAAGAAGAACTAGCTTTCATGAAAACTATCCTCAGAAAAAATGGCTACAATAACCACACCATCAGAAAAGCAATAAACAAACAACAGGATGAGAAAAAGAAACAAAATGATGACCAAGACTACGTAGCCCACGTAAGTTTACCATACATTAGAGGTACAACGGACAGAATAGGGAGGTTTCTGAGTAAACACAAAATTCGAACTACATACAAACCCCAAACAACAATCGGAAAATTGCTAGGGAACCCAAAGGATAAAATGCCTTTAGAGAACCATGGAGTTTACAGCATTTCATGTGGAGACTGTTCCAAGTTATACGTCGGCCAAACAAACAGGCGAATATCCGCCCGTCGAGACGAACACAAACTATACATAAAGAACAAACAGACCACCTCTACTTTATTCAGACACGAACAAGAAACGGGGCATAAAATAGAGTTTAATACTTGTAAAGAAATCGCAAATGTCGAAAACTACAAAATCAGAACAATATGAGAAGCGATTGAAATTTAAACCCGAGATACCATAAACAAGAGAGACGAAGCTTTAAAATTATCACCATTTTGGAAAGCAGTAATCCCATATCAAAATAACAATACAACAAAACCAGCAATAAACCCAAATAATCGGATTACCCAAATTACCGACAAAAGCCATAAACACCGTAATTGCACTTTAATTGACCATCAGTTAACCCAACCTAATAAACAAGATAAAGTACCTGAGAGATTAAGTACTAATGAGGGCTCACAGGGCAGGTATAAATTGAGATCAAGAACAAGAAATTCTTCAGTTACTTAGTATCTTTTGAGAAAGCCAAATATGATTTTGGCGAAACGTCAAGTGATTTTTCAAACGAATACAGACAAACGGATGTACACCGGAATAAATCATCAACCACATATTTCCATCCGTGAAACAGTATACACAAACATATATATATATATATATATATATATATATATATATATATATATATATATATATATGAACAAGGCTAGATTCCGGGTGAGAACCGCGTCTGAATTTATTATATACTCGACGTTTCGACTCCTGCTTTGGAGCCATTACCATATATATATATATATATATATATATATATATATATATATATATATATATATGTATATGTATATATCTATATTTGTTTTTGAGTTTTCGGGGGCACTAAATGTGTTCTGTGGTTTCCAGGAATTCAACCGCGTAGTTGATAACTCATTCCTTCAGGGATCGATGGTCTAGTTATTGGAGTAACTAGAGGCGAAAGCAGAAGGCTACGAGAATTATGCGAACCGACCTGAAGAGGGCAGATGTGACTCTGCTGAAACGTCGTTATTTTATCATCGATCCCGGCAGGGATCAGTTATCAACTACGCGGTGGAACTCCCGCAAACCACCGAACATATATGTATATTTTTATATTTTATAAGTGCTTACCTAGAAATTGACAGGGTACGTCTGGTATAGGTTCAGAATCAATTTTATGTAGTTGAACCGTTACTAGGCAAATGTAGGCTAAAAGCAAGGAAAGTACGTAGGCTGCTTGTGCTCGTTTATGTATACTGGAATCTGGTAGAATCATATACACCAAAAAGGTCAACGCCAGAAATGGCATGGATATCAGCATTCCTGAAATAAAAAATATATGTTAGGCATCAAGTTAGTAGTTAGTAGCAAGGACCATTTTCAATATCTTGAATGAACTGAAGAATATTTTAAAAACTGAATCATTTTAAACACAGTCAGTGAAATTGATCTGCTCAATTATTGAGTTTTAATTTGAAAACTGAAGAACTAAACTTCGGCTAGCTGAAGAATCTCAGGGGAGCAAAAAGAAATTATATTTTACAGTAGTAGTGTTTACGAAATGTATTAAGGCACAAAGTTGCAAAATGTCATTTTGGAGTATATTTTTATTAAATATCAGAAGACCCAGTTGGATTTATATGGTCTTACAATTCTCCAATACAAAATTTTGTTAAAAAAATATATGTAATAATAAAAAAACTTAAATAAAAGTTAATATATTACATATTTTCCTTTAAAAAATGAAGTTAGTACCGATTGAAGCAATTTACTTGTTTATGCCATAAAATGTGTCCAAACTGCGTTCATTAATTCTTAAGTAATTCCAAATCATTATTATGTCTTTATTTCACGTTTTTCTGGAAACAGACATTAATAGTAGCACCATACACAAAATTAGTAAAATTGTTCATTAAAGAGGAGGAGTAACAAGACATATTTTAAAAATACCGTGATGTATAGTTTACTTTACAAATAATTTAAGTACTGGTTTGGAAGTGGCTGGTTTGAATTTAAACTTCGTAAGAAAGAGACCATTCAAAGCAGATTTTTTAGATAGAACACTTGACAAATGCTTTAACAACAATGTTGTCATATTCTGGAGGGCCAATTAGTTTTAGCTAGGTAAGTGTTAAAATGTTTAGGGTGAATGTATAAGACATTTTGTTGTACGTTCAATACATAAGATTAACAATAATTAAATCTTCAAAGTTTCTGTTTGATTAATTACTTTCTTCAACTATTCTTCCGTATTGGTGGATATCTAGAACTTCTAAAACGGTTTAGTGGGCAAATGTTACTTAAATTAGTACTTATGCGAACCATCCTCTCAATAGATTCTGTATGTATTAATATCTAATACCAGTTGTTATTTTTACGTTAAAATTAGCAAACAGATATTTTATTGTTATTTCATCATGAATGTGGTTCTCTTATACAGCGTGCGACAGAAAAACCGTGAGTTAGAAGAATTTCGAGAACTAGAAGGAAACTCTATGTAACGAAACTATTAGCGTCATTGTATCAATTCCAGTTGTATCGAAAGTTGTAATTAATTTCGCTTTTAAAGTGGGACACCCTGTATATTTTCAATTTCATGCATACCTCCGTCCTTGTGATCAATTTTTGTTAATGTATAATATTTTCCTACGCCTATCTTTTTGAGTTATATTTTTTTATGGAAACTACGCTTTGTGATTTTGTAGAAAAAAATGTAATATAATGTAAATTGCTTACACTTTTTGAAAGTATACACTTATAAGAATAAGCGGAAAAAAAGTTTTGGGATTATTTCTATTGTTTGTAAAACTACAAAACAGTATAATGGTTTGGTCTATGTTTTAGCAAAAACACGGCAGGTTCTGCCTACTATTCAGTAAGATCCACCATAAATTATGATTGTCTAAAAAAAATACAAACTGTGATTAACTGCCATGCAGCTATGTTCTCTTAGGCTATTTACTGTTCAAACCACATTTAGTGTCAAAAAAAAGATAAAACTGAATTTACCGGAAATCTACGATATAGGTATAGGGAACCTTAGTACAGGAAAGTAGATAATATTTATTCCTAGAATAATCAATCATATAAAGAGTGTCCCATTTGAAAAAGAAATAGTTATGTGAAAATTTGTGATGATTTTATTCGAATTTCTACAGGGTGTGTTATAAAAATAAAATTTCAAAATTATAAACTATACAATGTTATGTTGTGCACACTTTATGAAAATTTTAACCTATTATCGAAGTTACATTAAAAGATATTAAATTTTTTCTACATGGGGACAAAGTAAAAAATGTATATAACTTAAAACGAATTAAAGATAGACTTAAGAAAATATTAACACATTTTGTTAAGAACAAGGTAATAAAAATATGCAGGGTGCACTATAAATAAAACGAATGTGTAATCAACAACCGACAGTGATATAAGGATGCCAATAATTTCATACATTTCTCCCTTCAAACACGACTCACGCAAATTTTCAGTTTTTGTTTATGTGTGGTTCTCGGGATCAGTCCAACTGAGGATTTATCTGCCATACCCTGTATAATGTAGTCTGTCTACAACGTGTAGATTTAAAAGCAAAGGGAAGTAAGAATTGAAAAGGTAAATACTAATATATACATCCTTATTGAAACATTAAACTCCGTACTTTCCCGTTGTCATAATTTATTTTGATAAATTAATCTGCATGTAAAGCTTAATTTTCTGGGAAATCCTTCAAGATGAATTTACTAATTAGGTAAACAAACATATGCTGTTATTAATTGATGAATAGGTGATTTCACAGCTATTAATAATCTTATATAACATCGGTGGCATTGTATGTCAATTAATTAGACTCTTAGGGCCAATGAAAAAGTAATTCAATTATCTTCGCCAGTCAAACTACATCAATATCGTCGGCATTGTGATTGCACCTAGTCGGAAGACAATAGCAAAATTTAATGCCAAGTGAGGATTACACCCGTTTTTTGTGGAAATGGGTTACAGATAATATGCCTAAAAAGTGTATCCATGTACGTCTTGTCAGACATTAGTAGAAAATTATTTATAAACAAATACAAGATTAAAGATAAACATTTTTAGTTTTTTCCCCACAACTTTGATGCTATGGAACAGGAATGCAGAACTTTTTTAAATCCGCGTGCCAAATATTTCACTTATTTCTTTGTACAAGCGTTAGCGTGTAGGAAAATTCAAAGGAGGAAATTTGCTTAAAAAATATATTAAACTACGTTTAAAAGTTGGTTTAAAAATTAATATCGGATTCGTAAATCATTATTTTAAGCCAGCAGTGCTCAAAGTGTGCTCCGTGGCATCCTAGGATTCCGTGAAGTCTCTGTGGGGCCATAAAGAAAAACATAAACTAAAGATGTAGTATAAGGTTGAAAAGTAAAGCAAAATCTACGTAAATATTCGAATATAAAGTAAAATAATCTAACTATAGTTTATTAGGTGCATGATAGCAAAGTTTTTTCATGTAAAAATTCTTTCGAAGAAGACATGCTTAGGTATGTGTACATTGCTGCATACTAGTAAAACATTTTCTGTAGAGAACCGTCTCGATTGGAATTATTGTATTAATATTAACATTTGTACAGATGGCCAATGCCACAGGAGTTAAAACAGTAGTAGTGATATAAGGAATAAATAATTTGGTCAAGTGTGAGTTTGACCGGCATACTAAGGGTTGCGTACGGACAACTTCAAGATTTGATACAATGTAGATGAAGTATATAGCAGGGAATGAATCTTTTAAAGGAAGCATTTGGAATTTACAAAAAATATACACTTTCATTTTCCACGCATAGATTTTTTATTTTATCTGCTACATGAATCGCTGGATTTTTATAAGAATATGTATTTAATTTTCTGATTTGGCCCCCAAAATTAACATTAGTTTTATTTTACTAATAAACTTTCAGGGAAGCCTTTTATAATCTACTGTCTGAATTTTATTAAATAAATTAAATCTTTTAGACAAATTATTTAAAAATACAAATAAAATGTACCTATTTTTCCAAATTTTAGGTAATGTAGTTTCTAAAGGTGGAAGTCGATGTTTAATATTTTTGTTAACATCTTTTACAGAAATGATTAAAAAATATGAAAAAAATATATTTGTAATTCTCATAATGAGTCTTTTATTTCATATATTACATGATGCGTTTGAAATTTTATTTTTATTTTCCAATTAATTCTATAATTTGTCCCCAAATTTAATATTGGGGTGAGTACCAGTACCCCTAATTATTTTCAAAATTTTAGGTAGTATGGTTTCGGAAATAAATCGAGAAATGAGAATTTTTTATATTTTATGTTAATATCTTGTAAACAAATAATTTTAAAAATATGAAAAATATATATTTGTATTCCTCATAATGAGCCCCTCCATTTGATGATTTGATGTATTGCATGATGCGTTTAATTTTTTTTTTGTTTTTCGTTTAATTCTATAATTTTCGCCCCAAAATTAATATTTGGGGTATCACCTTATTTTTCCTGTAAAGTTCTAGTAAGGCCATATAAGCCTAATATTTTTCTTATAGATCGGAAATAAAACAGGAGAATGAGTAATTTTCTTACATTTTTGTTAATATCCGGTCGATTTCCCCCCAGAAGTACCCCTAAACTCAAAATTTCTTCATTTACATATCTTCTCCTGATCGGGTTACCAAACTATACACTCGTACCAAATTTGAACCTTTTTTGTCCAGTAGTTTAGGAGAAAATTGCTGTGATGTGAAAGAAGGAGTGATATTATAAGAGTATCCGTATATTGTAGAACCCTAAAAAAGTATCTTTCTTTTTTCTTGACGAACGACTAAAAACTAATTAATTTAGTCAACTCGTCGACTACTAACCCAATTGTTTTCAATATTGTGTAAAGACTGTAACAGCAAACATAAAGTACTACTGCTGTATACAGAAATAAGATGGTTATGTTGGCGTAAACTTTAACTATTTGAAGTTAGATTGGAGTTGCAAACTTTTTTACAGACAGTTACTTTAATTAGAAAAACCATTTGTGTAATGGAACATTATTGGTCGGACTAGCTTTTATGGTAAATACGTTTTAAAACCTGAACAAACTAACATTGCCCTTACAAGATAAAAAACAACAGGGTACAACACTAAACCATATTAAAATTAAATGGGATTTTTGGATTATTTGTTTTGGTAAGAGAGTAATCAAAAGAAATATTTCAAAATTATATGTGTAAAGAATTGAACATTTTAGCTGGATACGATACTGCGCAATACCAAGAACATATTTATATTTGGACTCTTTTTCATTGAGAGCAAATTGAATTGGGACAATTATTTAGAACTACTTCAAAATAATGTCGTGCCAACTTTGCAAATTTATATCCTGATCTAGCGAATATCACATGGTTCCACGAAGATTGAGCAACCCCGCATTACTAATTTAATGCCAGGCAGTAACTTGACCAATTTCCAAATCGGTGAATAAGTAGGCAAGGGCTGAAAGAATGGCCAGCACGATCACACGATCTTACTTCTTTTTAGGGTGACACGTGAAATGTATTGTATTTAAAGCTAAACTCCTTCATTTAGTTGAGTTAAGAAGAACAATAACGCTAACGACAAAATCGGTCATGTCAGAGAAACTGAATAATGTTCGACGAAGTTGTTATTTAAAACGCGGATGTTGCCTAGACGTTTGCGGTGAGTATTTTGAATATTTCCTTCATTGACATAAATGTTTTTCTTAAATTTTATCAATAACTAAACAGATTTCTAATTAGATTTTTGAGTTGTTGCAGCGAATTTGGTCAATTATTTGGATAAACCTTACACATTTGTAATAGTCAAAGGGTATTACCGGCCGTACAAACATCATCCAGCACGGAATAGATACTGGAAACGCTCAACACATAAGAATACCACCTAGGCGACTACCATTGGGGCAACAACAGGCAGTCGAGGAAAATATCGAGTCCATGTTACAAGATGGATGAGCCATTCATCAGCCATTTTAGTGAAAAATAATGATGGAAACAACAGATTTTGCATGGATTATATGAAATTAAAGGACGAAACAAAGAAAGACAGCTATCTACTCCTCGAACTGATGAAACTTTCACCACACCGTTTGTTCTCCACACTAGAACTAAAGAGGCAGGTTGTACTTCACGAAAGCGAAAGATCAAATACATCGTTTTTTACAAGTAAAGGGCTGTTTCAAATCACGGTCATACGATGGAGAGGTTAATGGTTAATGCATTGAGCGACTTGACATGGACGATATGCTTAGTATACCTCGACGACATTTTGGTCACCGGAAGGACAACAGCCAGATGGATGGATAAATAACAGCAATACGATTTCAAGGTTAAACACCGTTTCCTCCGTTTGAATAATAATGCCGTCGTTTTGACAAGAGGTCACTATAGAGCAGATTGCCGACAGATTCGTGTGCAGGTGAATGAAGACTGGACCACGGATAATGTATCCAGGATCAAATGGCCGATCCAAACAATGAGACAATCCTATCACTCAAGATGTGGTCACAATTTGACCCTCATTGAGGGTCCAATGGGACTCTCTACGAGTATAGAATGGAATGTTGAAGAGAGTTTGGGAAAGCAATGATGGCAGAGAAATCAAGTCCCAAGTGGTACTTCCGAAAAACAAGGTACCAGCAATCCTGACCGAAGTACATAATGGAATTATTGGAGGTCGCCATCTATATTACTGGGTAAAATTTGGTAAAATATTTGGCAATATTTGGGTTTTGAAGCTCTTTAGTCATATTGTTACCAGTTAGCAACAAGAATTTAGTAACCAAAATGCGCACTATTCTGAACTGTGAACTCAACTGGAAGCTTTAAAACTAGTTTTGAAAGGAAATGAGTATGGTCAAACTATCTAATATTATTATGCAAATAAACCTTATATGTAGCTGATCGTTATCAAATATTTAGTGGTGGAAAATCCAGTCATCAAATTTCGAAACAACAATTAACGGCAAGTGGCCTTTGTTTCTACAGAATGGTCCTTGAACTCCAAGTTTCTTATTATGAGGATTTCATTTTACAGCTGTTAAACCAAGATCACCATTTCGAGATTAACACATATTAAGTAGAACTGAACGACATTCAGAAAAAGTTCTACAAGAAATTTCCTCTTTACAATTTGAAACGCCATGTTGTGATTGAAAGAATACATATATAATATAATAATAATACTGTACTGAGTATTCGAGTAACTAGAAGCGAAAGCAGAAGGCTATGAGAATTATGCGAACCGACCTGAAGAGGGCAGATGTGATTCTGCCAAAACGTCGTCATTTTACCATCGATCCCGGAAGGGATCAGTTATCAACTACGCGGATGAATTCCCGGAAACCACCTAACATATATATATATATATATATATATATATGATTTTCAAATAATTTTTTCTAAGGTATTGAGGAAAATATACAAAAATCGGCCCCATTCTTTTTTTATCTCCTAACTGCTGAGCATAATTTAACAAATGGAGAATATACGACCTTACGCAAAGTTTACAGTAAAAGTAAAGTGGACATCCTCATTTTAGTTAAGGGTTTCAAATTTGAACAATAAATATAAAAAATATTTTTTAAGCGCATTTATGTAATACATCAAATTAAAAAGAATTGTACCTTTAAAATAATTTGGTTACAATATATTAAGGAAAATATATAAAACTCAATTCATGCCGCCCTTTTCCCTCCTAAAGTACTTAGTCTAAATTTTTGGAAAACATAAAATAGTCAACCCAGTCCTCCCTTTTCTATATTACCAGAGATCAAATTATTATTTCATAAAATTAAAAAAGATGATATTTTATTAAAAATTCGTAAGGAGTACCTAACTAGAAAATGATTTAGCAAAAAATGATTCATTACAATTCGTATGAAACATGTAGCTTACCAGTATACGTGGATTTCACTTTTTTAACGGGTTCCTCGGGCAAACACAAAAACAAACTTAACCCCCCATATTCATCTAAACAGTATCTATCCGGATTATAAAAGGTCTCGTAATGTGGCACCCAAACACTGTAATTAGTTTGCACGTAAAATTTCTTCGTAGTGTTGAACCGGAAAACATTACGACAGTTAGGCAATCCTACCAGAAATTCTTCCAAATTCGAGATTTGCTTAATGAAATTGGTTTTATGTGTGTAGAACGTCACATTAAAAATATCACTAGAATTACTGTGGCATTGGCGTCTACTGTATACATATCCCGGTTTGCAGCATCTTCTTAAACATGTTTCGCAACCGCATTTCTCTGTTGGTAGATTTTTAGCAAAATATGAGATTTCGGAGGTACTGTCCGATGAACATAAATCTAATGTTGACATAGTCATTATTTGACTAGAAAATACCATCGTTGTCATTAATAATGCGATACTTATAAACATTTTCGCTAGACTATTGATGCTTGAAACTACACGCGTTTTCAGCAACCGTCATACATCGTATGAAACATCAGAAACACGATTTTTTGTAGTTGATGTCGGGCAACAACTGCGCGATTGTTGTATTACCGAACAATATATACGTCGGTTATAATATCAAATGTGGCCATTATTTATTTTTTTACATAAGATGTTTATTGGGAATTAATGATTTCTGAAGAGAATTTAGATAAGAAATATTTATGTTATTGATCTAGTAAATGATAAGATAAAAAGTAAGTCATCGTATTTCAATTTTTTCAAAATATTTAAGGTTTCGGAAGCCAGATCCTGCCGATTTAGCGAAAAAATAAAATGCCATACAGAAATTATGTCATTCCGGACGAGTGAAAATTATAATGAACATTTTAAATTCTGAATAGATTGCCAACTATTGTTAGAAATTTCTTCAAAACACCCATCTACAAGTCAGAAACCTAAGAAAAAGAGGTCTAGTTCACACGTTCAAATTTATGTTTATTCTTGTATCTGCTAGTAAAACTATGAGTTACGATTCATCAGAAGCTCAGTGGAGTCTCGTAGAACATCTAAAAGACTCTAACCTGTTCACAAACAATTGCAAAAGCTAGGACCAAATTATCTCAAAAAAGAGTTTAATTTTTTTGATATGACATTTGAAAACTAGTAATATTAAAAAAATTAAAAAAAACTTAAATAGAAAGAATTTTTTAATAAAGTCAGGAACCAGACTCTGTCATTATCAATTTTATATTAATGTATTAAATAGAAGATTTTGATATATTACTGAACATTAACTTAAACATTTTAAATAATTATGGTGTTATCTAGATGGATACAGTGGCGGATCCAGCCAGCCCCCCCCCCTGAAATGTTATAAAAATGGAAAAAATATTAATAGTAGTACACACTAGACTGTGGATTAATTAGCTGAATGAATTAAGTTGCATGATCGTAAACAGTAGCAAGAAAACAATAACTTGTTAAACTGAAGGAGTATAGGTCCCTTAGTAACACTTCTTAATATCACAATTTTCATTTTGCGCTCCTCCATCAGGACAATTCTATATCCGCCCCTGGATGGATAAAGGAATAATATCCCACCCAAAAAGAAACTCTTCACTTATTGAAGTTAACAACTACAAACTTAAAAGTTGAAGCTGTGTTGATATTACTGTTTTAATATAGGAAACACTAATTATTATATGGTAAATAGTAATTATAAAAGCTATATTAATATTATTTATTATTACTGTTTTACACTAGCTTCAAATTTTTAGTAGTTAAAGCAAAATTTGTTGGAATTTGTGATCTTTTGAAGAAAAATTCTTAGAAAAGCATGCCATTGTCTATAATCATTTTTGAAGCACAAGATTCTTATTGGAAATCCACACTTACACATACGGAAATAGATCAGAATGGAAGTGAAGTGCAAAAATTAGATTTTGTTCCGAGGAGCCGTTTCGACACTTCTTTGACCTTCAAATACCCACACACCTTAGTTTTTTAAGTAAAAAGCAGAAACGAGTTTATATATGAAGGTTCTATTCGTTTATAGTAAATAAACAAACATAACATCGAATTAATAGACAATACCTGGACAAAATTTGATTTTCATTCTAATAAAAATTCGATATCTCTGTTCGCGATTATTTTAAATTACATACTTGATGTAAGGATATTGTGGCATTTGTACTTTGCATGTCTGGCTTTTACACCATACTTGTAGAAATTTCTGTATATTTCAAAGGTGCTAAACGTTTCAGGGTCCAGGTCAGATTAATGTCAGAAAATGTAAAATTTGAAACAAAAATCATACATAATAGTCAGCACTCTCCTAGGATCTTTATAATAAATCAAAACATAAAACTATTAAATGGCTCTTGATTACTAATTCATACTGCTAATAAAATACAAAAAAATAACTTTCTTGTATACATTGGATCATTTCAAAAATTAAATATCATTACCTATTATATTTGTATCTAAGTGTTCTTCTTCTTCTTCTTCTTCTATAGTTTCACAAACTATTGCAAATGTTTCATTTCTCTTTAAATCAACCGTTAGACAAATATTTTTCCAAGAATACTCTCCCGACTCGTTTAATAGTCTGCTTTCTATCAATGAAAAGTTGGCCTTTATTGCATATTTGGTCTTGTCACATATTTTATTTTCGGGTACATGGATTACTGGATAGCAATCCTTAATCTCTGGAACTATCACTTCGTGAGCAGATGAAATGCATTTTCTGTTATGTCTAATTTCCCGTTCTAAACAACATTGTCTTATGTAAGAGTCACACTTGAGAGCGTGCGCGATTTCAAAAACAACAATAAAAACATTCAGTACACCCCACAAGAAATTCATTATAAAATAAGGACTAAACCTACATTACAGAAATTATTATTTACAAATACATACGCCCATTTAGATAAATTTACTTTAGATAAGATTTTGCACTGCAATATTTAAGAAATCCATGAGTATTTTCGATAAAGCATATATATCGTGATTGTATATATATATATATATATATATATATATATATATATATATATATATATATGTATTAGATGGTTTCCGGGAATTCATCCGCGTAGTTGATAACTGATGCTTGCCGGGATCGATCGTAAAATGACGACGTTTCGGCAGAGTCACATCTGCCCTCTTCAGGTCGGTTCGCATAATTCTCGTAGCCTTCTGCTTTCGTTTCTAGTTACTCGAATACTGACTAACTAGAAACGAAAGCAGAAGGCTACGAGAATTATGCGAACCGACCTGAAGAGGGCAGATGTGACTCTGCCGAAACGTCGTCATTTTACGATCGATCCCGGCAAGGATCAGTTATCAACTACGCGGATGAATTCCCGGAAAACATCCACTGTTCAAAAGTATAACCTGCTTTGAAATTTTATATATTTTTTATTTTTTCTATCTTTGTCTTATTATACAAATTTCAAATAGATTTGCTCGTTGGTTATGTCATAATTTCGCTCTAAACTCCGCTGTCATGTCAAATTTAAATTTTGTTATTTTTGTATGGAAATAATGTTCTAATAAGATCCTAAATATGTGATTTATTGCCCCTATTGTGCCGAGAATATGAAGTTGGAAATCTGGACTAACGAAATTTTGAAATGTCACTTCCCAAGTTTGTGTATTGAAATCAAGGTACAAAATTTAATTTTTCTATTGCTTAAATGTTTTTAATGTGATATGTCAAATTAATAGAATATTCCTATATGCTTGTTTGTGCTTGTTTGAAGTACTCGCTTTTTAAGAAATTTTGCTTAAACTGTCATATTTGTTAGATTCCAAAAGATATGTTTTACGATTTATGTTTATTGAATTTTCCATTAGAAGTTACCAGTTCACGATCTGGCTTTATTATTTGACGATTTCTATATTATTACTGCATTTTATCCCCATTTGATGTTTTCATTGTGCCTTTTATATTTAAGAACCACCGTAACAAATTGTCTACTGTTTATTTATATTGGTGTCTTTATACTATACTGAACTTTATTAATTTTGACTACTACATGTGTTTATTCCCATTTCATGATATATATATATATATATATATATATATATATATATATATTATATATTTCCAGATTTACACATATATTATTGAATTCTCGGTTAAACAATGGTAACCCCCATTTCCCGCATTTAAAGTTTCAATTTTCGAAAAACAATAAAACACGCTTCTATGTATTTTAGAAGACTGTATTTATCAAGATTTGCATCCATATTACTTTCTATTTCGAAAATATTCTGTTCTCCGTAAAAGAATAGTGACCCCCGTTTCCTAGCATTTAATATTTCAATTTTTGTCAAAATGACGAATCTCGTACTACTTCACTTAAAGAACGCTGTTAATTGACATGACTTTATTATTTTAGGTTCCCGAAAAATAAGTATTTAAAAAAAATTCTCCACCTGTCCCGCATGAAATAATTGAATTTTTGCAAAATGACTAAACTCGGTTTTATTTATATTTGGGGAGAAGAGTATATACACCAATATTAACGCCTGTAGCACATTTTGTTTTTAAAATATTAAATTTCAGTGAAAACAACGAACACTCCACTGTCCCCCGTCGCATAATTTAACATTTTCTCATAATAAAATGTAGCCTATGTTACTCGTAGATATTGTTGCTTTCTATTAGTGAAAGAATTTTTAAAATCGGTTTTTAGAGTCTAGAGATTACCTACCCCCTTCCGCGGTTATAATTGAGGGGTATAAGAGCCAAACCTCCATTTTGTCCAATTTTTCAGTAGACGCAGTTTTCTAGGGTGCACGTAATAATTATTCGCTTGTGATTTATTTTTTGTTTGAAGTAATCTCCCTCTCTCTCTCTTTCTGCATCCACATCTGAATATAGCCCTCCCCATGAATTTTCCACTTCCTTTGATCTTGGGCTAACTGGTGCCAATTTTGTCCCACTGTTGTTTTAATATCGACTAACCAGCGGCAGCGTTTTGGTGTTTTTTCTGTACTTAGCTTATATTCTCTTAATTTCCATTGCACAATTTTGTTAGTTTTTCTGCCGAGCGACATGCCCCATCCAGCTCCACTTCATTTCTGTAATTTTACCTATTATATCTTCTACTTTTGTTCTGCATCTCATTTCTTCATTTCAAATACGGTCTCTTAGAGAGATTCCTAACATAGGCCTTTCTATAGCCTTTTGAGTTGTACTGAATGTATTTGCCGAATTAATAGTGAGTATCATGGCTTCCATGCCGTAAGAGAGAACTGGGAGAATACAAGTTTTGAATGTTTTACTTTTTAGGTCTATAGGCGTTTCTGGATTACTCAGAACGTGTTGAATTTTGCCTCTGCCGTCCAGATCATATAAATGCTTCTTATGATCTCTGCAGTTTGGTTTTGCTTGCCTAGTGTTATATTTATCCTAGATATACGTAAATACTTGTGGACTCTGGATTTAGTTCCCATCTATTTCGATCTTAACATTTTGTTCCGGCATCCCCTTGGTTTGATTTAAAGTTATTTTTAAGCCAACCATCTCTGATCCAACCTTCAGTTATTCTAACATTTTTCGAAGTTGTCCCACTGTATTGCATATGAGTGGAATGTCGTCAGCGAAGGTAGGTCAAAAACTCTCCGTCCACTCCTATGGCCCATATCTCCCAGTTCAATTTTTTGAACACATTTTACAGTGCAAGCGTAAACAATTTTCGGGAGATAGTGTCCCCGTGCTTGACTCCTCTTTTTTAGGTTTATATTTTCTACTGTGTTTATTTCGATGGTATTCATCCCCTGAAAGATTGCTCATAATTTTACGTCTACATTTTCTAGTAGCTGTGCTGTAGCCCTTACGAAAGTCTGCCTGTTTTGATGACAGATAATCATCTAATTTATTTGCTGCCTGTAAGTGATTATTTTTGTTAGAAAGTTATAAGGGTGAGGTAGAAGGCAAATTGGACGTTAGTTATTTATGTTTATCTTCTTTTTTAGGGTTCCGTATAAACAATATATGGATACCTTCATATTATCACACCTGATTTTTCCGTCTTTCACATCACCGAAAGTTTCGCCGAAACTACTGGACACTTCAGGGCGAAAAAAATAGAGAATATAGAACGTTGCCCAAAGTTTACAGAAAAATTAAGAAGAAACTCATAATATTTTTTTCATATGTTTAAATAATTAGTTTAAAAGGTATATACAAAATTTTACCCTTTCCTCCTTATCTCTTATAATTTAAGACGTAAAATTTGGAAAATAATTAGAGGTGTCAGCCTCACATGAACTTTGCATGAAAAATAAGGAGAAACCCATAATATTAATATTGGGGGCAAAAAATAGAATTAAACAGAAAATAAAAAAATAAATATTTTTGAACACATCATGCAATATATCAAATGAGAGGGTTTATGATGAGGAATACAAATATATTTTTATATATATTTTAAAAATAAATCTTTTAAAATATATTCACAAAAATATAAAAAATACCCTTTGCCCCTTTTATTTCCGAAACTATACCACCAACAATTTTGAAAACAATTGTGGGTATAGGGTCTCACTTCAACTTTATAGGAGAAATAAGTAGAAAAATTCAATATTAATTTTGGGGGGCAAATTATAGATTTAAATGGAAAAAATATATATTTTTTAATGCATCATGTAATATATCAAATGAAAGGCCTTATTATAAGACATTCATACACATAACAGACAAACATATAATTTTTTTTCATATTTTTAAAATCATTTGTTTAAAAGATATTAACAAAAATATAAATCACCCATTTATTCCCCCCTTTATCTCCGAAACTATACGGGCTAAAATTAAAAAATAAATAGAAATATAAAATCTCAGTTGAACTTTACAGGAAAAATATGGAGACAACTCTGATATTAATTGTAATGGCCAAATTACAGAATTAATGTAAAATATAGTTTTTTCAAACGCATAAAGTAATATATCAGGTGAAAATAATTTGTAAAAAAGTTATTACAAAAAATTTACAAAATTCGACCCATTAAGAAAAGTTAAGCACAAATTATAACAGTAATTTTAAAATTAAATGGAAAATAAAATTTTGTTTTTTAAATTGAACCCGTAATCCCGTATCAAATGAAATGAATCATTATTAAAATACAAATATACAAATATATTTTATTTTGTATTTTTGAAATATATATTTTTAAATATTTAATAATTAATTTATTTAAAATTTGGCCCATTCTCCCCTTTGTGTGCAGAGGAGCGGTTGAATTGCAGTCAGAGTAAGAGGCAGTGTGCAGAAAGAGCCAGCTAGTACTGATAGATTAGAGCAAGAGGACACAGAAGAGGACAAACTGGTTGATATTTTAAAACGAACTTAAAGTCACAAGTAGTACAATTTGCAGTAAAGTGGTTAAAATTTCAAGACGCGCTCAAATTTAATTAATTTCTTTTTAATACATCGGGAAATATTCATTTTTTCTACCGGATTTTACAAATTAAAATTGACAAATTTGCATTTGAAATTGCATTGTGATTAAAATAGTACTTGTGATAGAAAATAACCATTCAAACAAACAATTTTTTTAGATTAATTCAGTTTGTTGACTTCAAGTTTTAGATAATATTCATGGCATTTAATTTTTGATTATTGATTTGAGGTTTGAATTTTCATTTTACATTGTTGTTTCAGTTGATATATAAAACCTCATAACACACAATATATTTGAAAGTTCAGTTTATTTGACTAATGATAGTCGATTACATAAATAATAGTTTACTTTTTCAGATAAGAGCTCAAATAGCCGAAGCAAAATGGAAGTTGTGATAGAATTTTCTTTTATATATTTTCAAAAGAATTTGAATATTAAAAAATAATTTAATTTTTATTTTCTTTAAAAATATACAAGATCTATAATTTATTTGTTTTTTAATATACAAATTCTTTTGAAAAAGTAAAAAAAAAAAATCCAGCACATTTTGCTCCGGTTAATTGAGACTCTTTTATTTATGTAATCTGCTATAATATGTCAATAAAACTGAACTTTCAAATATATTTTGTGTTATAAGGTTTTATATATCAGTTGAAACAGCAATGTAAAATGAAAATTCAAACCTCCAATCACCAATCAATAATCAAACATTAAATACCAAAAACACTACCTAAACCTTGAAATCTACAAATTGAATTACTCTAAAAAGATGTGTTGTTCGAATGGTTCTTTTCTATCACAAGTACTATTTTAAACACAATGCAATTTCATATACAAGTGTATCAATTTTAATTTGTAAAACCCGATAGAAGAAAAAATATTTCCCGATGAATTAAAAAGAAATATTGAACGTATTGAAATTTGAACCACTTTACTGCAAATTGTACTACTTTGTTACTTTAAGTTCGTATTAAAATATCAACCACTTTGTCCTCTTCTGTGTCCTCTTGCTCTAATCTATCTGTACTGGCTGGCTCTTTCTGCAAACTGTCTCTTACTCTGACTGGAATTCAACCGCTTCTCTGCACAAAAAGGGGAGAATGGGTCACATTTTAAACAAGAAATTATTAAATATTCTAAAAAATATATTTAAAAAATACAAATAAAATACATTTGTATTTTTCTGATGATTGACTTCATTTGATACATTTCGTAACGGGTTCACTTTAAAAAAATAAATTTTATTTTCCATTTAAGTTTATAAATTATTGTTAAAATTTGTGGTTAACTTTTCTTAATGGGTCCAATTTTGTATATTTTTTGTAATAACTTTTTAACAAATTATTTTCACCTGATATATTACTTGATGCGTTTGAAAAAACTATATTTGACATTTAATTCTGTAATTTGGCCACCACAATTAATATCAGAGTTGTCTTCTTATTTTTACTGTAAAGTTCACGTGAGACCTTATATTTATATATATTTTTAAATTTTATATTGTATAGTTTCCGAGATAAAAGGGAGAATAAGTCGGTGTTTTACATTTTTGTTAATACCTTTTTATGATAATTTTAATAATAAAAAAATATATATGTATGTTATATATATAGGCGTAGAGGTTCACGAATGGAAAAATATGAAGAAATGTTCATTCGGGAGTACATTCGTTCGTTAGTTTGATTATCTCATCTATACCAAACATGAATCAAACTAACGAACGGATGTACTCCCGGATGAACACTTCTTCCTATATATATATATATATATATATATATATATATATATATATATATATATATATATATATATATATAGCAAAATAGTATCTGGGCCAGAATACTTAATGACCAACATATCTGGTTATAATAAATTTATGTTGCTGAACATTAATAAAAAGTAGTGAATAGAAAATGAATCTTCCTGAAATTCTGTGAAAAAATAATATTTTTGCTTGTACCTATATATGTTAGGCGCATAAGTAAACGCAACGTCTACCGCCAACCTATAGATAGAGTGGATATTAACAATTGAGCGTTCTTGAAATTCTCTCTCGAATATAGCTTAGTATAGTAATGTTCAACGATGTCTCTAATTTTGTTATTTTCATATTTGATAATTCACTCTAAGTCTTTCATTTGATGACGGGAATTCCTCCGATAATTCGTAGCAGCGGCATTCTTCCGATAATTTGTAGCAACGGCATTCCTCCGATATTTCTGGGAATCCGAAACATTGTTCAGCTGGCGCATCGAGGTTGGCGGCTTGCTTTGATGTAGTTCTCGAAGAATCTAGTATAGACTCTGGTAGAATTGAGGACTGTGATGCTGGAGAAGAACTTGATGAAATTGACGGTCCCAAAGATAGCCTGCGGATTGGATGGACTGAACTGGAGGGTAGGGAGAAGTATGCTTGAAACTATCTTTCGATTCAGTGGCATCGACATCCTTATATGCTGTTCAATATTTGCAGCCCAGATTCGAAGACCGTTGACTGTTACTTCCACCAAACATCCAGTTGTCGAAATGGAGAGTCTTGCAAATATCGTCATCCCAGGAGGGATTCTGGTACATTCCGGGTCGAAATGGTCTTAAGGAGGGGGCAATGTTACGAGAATTCATCCGAAGGTTCGTGGAAGCGACATTCCTCCGATATTTCGGGGTATTCGGGATATGGTTCTGCTGGCGCATCGAAGTCGGCGGCTTAGCTTTGATGTATTTCTCGAAGAATCTAGCCTGGTCTCAGCAGCTCTTTGACGTTCTGGAGAATTCCGAGAAGAAATATATAAATATGGAGAGCTGAGAAAGCATTCATTCAGTATTCGACTGCCATATAGTTAAAGAGAGATAAATTGTATATAGTTCTGTAAATATAAATTGTGTTAAAGTAGTGGAAATAAATAAATAAATGGGACTGTGTTTTTAAATAAATCCAAGAACTGCACTGAACCCGAAGTGTAAATAAAAACATTACAGTATTCTAGATTCTAGTTCTATCTTTGCCCTTACCAGTCTATGGTCACTTACCATGTTTTAAGTCATTAGTTACGAGTGTTTTATTGTTAGATATTACAATGTCAAACTCGTTTTTGATCTTCCGTTCCTGTTTATCTATATCCATCCTCTGTTAATTGATTTTTTGAAGAAATTATTCATGCATTATAAATGTTCTTCTTGTATGTAGTTAATCAATCTATCTCATCTATCGTTTGCATTTCCCAAACCGAATCTTTCTCTGTTGGTTTAAAGTAATAATAAATATAAAACTGCTTTTGTTGGACCTTGCACTAGTGCAGTCATTGAAGCATTATGATTTCTAAATTTTTTACTAGTAATCGATTTACATGAAACTTTGGAATTAGTCTCATCTAACCTCTAACTTCAAAAGTGATATTGACCCGAACTCCGCTTTCACCCTTCTCGGTGGTGTAATTTTTTTGCAAAATAATATCGGATATCGATAGAAGACCTAGTTTTAAACAAAAAATGTTCTATAAAGTTTTTACAAAAACCCAATACTTTTCAAGTTATTGGCAATAGAAAATTACGTTTTTCATTGTTATTTTGCAAATATCTCCAACAATATGCATTTTAACGAAAATTTTATGTTGAACAAAATTGTAGCAGATAAAAAAACTGAACACATGGGTTTTTTATAAAGTGTTCTAAGTGCAATATTAAGCGAGATTTTAAAGATCAAAGCCGTTTTTTGTTTTGTCTGAAATTTAATCGCTGTATTCAATGCCATCTAGCGGCGAGCGGATACATTTTATGCATTCTAATGAAAAAGGATTTTATAAGGCTTGAAATAAGCTTTAAAGTGAGCACTATTAAAAGTATTTTGCACGTAAAATGAGTGAGATGTAATGCAAATAAGAGGAACATCTAATGTTTTTTTTTTAAATCAATGGTGCCATTTCCACCAAAATTAAAATTTATCGAATTCCGTCTAGAATTAACTGTAATATAAAGAGTTTGGTGGATTCTAGCAGTTTGGCTGCTTTAGGAAACATGTTTTTCAAAAAAATCACGATTTTAAGAAAAAAAAATTCGAATTAAAAAAAAACCGCCTTCTTTTCATAATATCTGAAAAATAATGAAAGATACGTAAAAAAGTATAATGATGAAAAATGTAGGTCTTTTTTTGATAAAAATTTTGGTTTGTTTTATTTTTCTGTCACATAAAAATTGACAGAGATATGATTGTTTAAAGAGCGAACGGGAGCGCCATCACAGTCTCCCTTTGACCCTTTACAGTTTGAAAATAAAAGGTTTTTCACTATATATTGTAATGAATTGTAATTGTAATGAATAATCTTTTAATTACCTTTAAAATAGTTTTTTATAAGTTGCAGCTCTAGCTTCAAGATTAAAGGAGTTATGGTCCAAAAACTAATCGGATTTTTTTCTACTTAGTAAACTGAAAATTTCGGAGCGTGAATATTTGGAGCAAAGTTAAAGTACACAGTAATATAGACCCAAAACTATTGTCTCATGTATATATATATTCATATATGGCATATATATTTTAGAAAGATAGGGATGAATACATTCCAACATTTATATATGTATGTATGTATTGCACATTTGAATGAATGTAAGTATGTGTATTGCTCGATCGGTCGACCACGAATAGGCCAGCTGATCTGCTGTGCGTGCTCCGTTTTATTAAAGCAACAACGAAAAACAGTGCCGCAAAATTATCAGCCTTAGTTCCAAAAGTTGGTGTCATAGATGAGCTTACTAAGAGGGCTTATCTACAAACACAATGACTTGAAAACAACATTCATCACGTAGCAGATGAAATAAAAACTCACTGTGTGAGAAATAAAAGTGTACGTTTTTTATAGATGTAAAACGCTTAGTTTAAAAGATATTAAGGTAATTTAAGAAAATACACTCATTCATTTGTCAAATCTTAAAAGTGGTACGGAACCTTTAGTATGCGATTTCAACTCGCACTTGACCAAATTATTTTTCTTTACTCACCCATTTGAAAAAGGAGGGATATTGTTTGGTTTTAGTATACACAGAAAGATTTCTGGAGATCCAACCACCGCCCCCCCCCCAAATTACAATGCCATCCAATAAATAGAAATTACGGTCCGGTAAAAGTAGATAATATCATCAAAACTATCAAAGGAAAGAAAAATGATACATGCATGAGCCCAGGTAAATATTTTTTTTTCATTAAATAAATAGTCACGGTTTTTGTCATCTTGTGAAAATGTAGTTATTGAATAAGGGTAATGGTAGAACTTTTATTTAGGAAAATTAATTTACACTGGTATATTTAAGTTACTTAGTAGCTTTTTGCAAAATGTTCAAATTGTTTTCTTTAAAAAGTCAGAAAAAATCAGAATGGTCTACTACTCAAATAAAACAAAACGACTGATTATCAAAATGTGGTCAAATCAAATATTAACATACAAAATTATTTATAAAATAAAATATATTTCATTTTATTAAGACTTCAATTAGTCAAAATTTATATTCGTATACAGTTATAGGCATCAGGTAATTGGCATTAAGTAATTTCTTTTTATTCCGATATCATACAAATCAAAATGAAAAAAGTTACAAAAACCTGTATGATCAATAATTATTTTCTGCTATATTTTGACATTGAAATCTAGAGATTTGGATAGAAAGTTTATGTAACATTTTTGGATGTTTATTGTTTTTGAATAAATTTAATCGAACTGTCAGAAAACTAGGTAGCATTTTCTTTATATCTACCCTAAAAAATATAATTTATGAGAAGTTTCACAATAAATTCCTTGAAATGCAGTCTTGTACTAACGGTTTCTTTTAATTTTTTGAAAAAGAAAAATCTCTTGTTATAGAAAATTCAATAGTCCCACTTCGTAATATACTTTATTATGCTTAGAGAAATCGTAAAGCATACTTTTAAAAAATATTCCCCCTTTTTTTTGAAGTGGATTTAAAAAATCTATCCACTCTTCGACCTCAACCAAACTAAATAATTCAACAAACTTTTGACTGTATGAGCTGCTTAATTTTTCGAAAATCAACGAATAAACAAAACAAGGTATAAAAATAAAATAAACAAAACGAGGTATTGTCTGTTTGTATAAGTTTGAAAATACGTGAAACCCTTCTATAGAAATTTTAAACATCCAATAGCTAATTCATTTTTTAAAAATACCCATGAATATTTTGAAGTTTGCAATAATGTCTAAATATTTGTAGTACCTAATATATTTCTACAGACAGGAAGTGAACATGTAACTACATTAATATTAATATTAAAATATTAATTTTCATTAATTACCATCAAATACATAAATATCAATTAAAGCGGGTTTAGAGACGACGACGAACGTCTAAAGAAATATGTCAAGAAATTTTAAATATATATAATTTGCAAAAGCCTAAGTATTTTTACGCGAATCTGAAAAACCAACAGGTGAAAACAGGGTTAAAATTATTGTACTATACTTTTTAAATTGGGGCTAACTTCGATATAAGAATTAATTTAAATTTAGACATGTTTAGACGTTTTTCTGCTACTCAAAGTCTACCTGGAAGAGGGAATACCATATATAGAGACAGAAATTATAGTAATATCCTTCATAATCGTTGATATATTACCTAATCAATTTTAACTTAGTGATATTTGTATTAATATTAGGCGAATCTTACCAATAGGTACTCCGACATATTTGTTAAAGTGAATAGTTCGCTCACATACCACCATCGACGTTTGAT
Organism: Octodonta nipae; assembly: GCA_034190945.1. NCBI lineage: Eukaryota > Metazoa > Arthropoda > Insecta > Coleoptera > Chrysomelidae > Octodonta > Octodonta nipae. The sequence goes on from CM067219.1 coordinate 39,146,889, forward strand.
TAACTGTGTTTACCCAGCAGTACTGATTGATCCAATATTTCTTGTCGTTCCAAACCAAGAAACCATTTTGAACAGTATAATTTTCACCAATTACAAATTTACGGTAATGATTCTCACATATTTCACTTTCCGGCACATACTTGACGTGTACATTCAATTCGTCTACCGCGGTTTCCTTTCCCGTAAAAGAAACACACTTTATTGAAGGAATGTTTATAATGTGTTCCTCATCGCAACACCTACGAATGCATGGCCTTACATTTTTGGTACATTTCTCGGTAGTTTCACTGTATACAGATTTGAAAATATATAGATGATATATGTAAATGACAGTTAGCCAAATATTAGCCATAGCCAAACTAGATTATCCAATACTAATTAATGGCAATAAATTTTTAAGCCACAGATGATGAATTATCTTATCTATAAGTGAGATGCTCCTTAAACCAAACGATTTGTTGATATGACTCCTTTTTTTGTTCAGCAGAATTTTGTCTGTTATACGTGCAAATACATTTTCGGACTTCAAAAATTATCTTGTTATATTTGAAGCATTTGAAGATCAATATTTCTCATTACTAACTAGCGCATTCAGGTGTACCTATATTAGCATAATTGGCGAAGGTGGTAGAGAATGTAACTCGAGATTCCGGGTTTCCTGAGATTTCCATCGTCTTGAATTTACTCAAAACCATTCAAGAGCTTTGAGCCTGCTCAGTTTAATGACTAGGAATTCAGAAGCTTCGTTGTATTGATACCCGAAATACATATGTTACTGACTAAGTTCACTGGGTCACATAATCCGTTACATGAACCAATTTGTTGATGCCTAGCGATAACAGCTAAGTTGTGAGCTATGAATCCCGTCTCTATAAACTTTCTATTTAGCAGTGTTTCTTTTTTGTTGATTGTGGGTTATCTTGGCCTGGTCCCAGTTAACGTAGTACTGTTTAATCTGTTAATGGGAAATATTTCCCCAGTTGCGATTCCCAGGAAAGAATGATGTGTCGAAAAACGTCTCTTTCTGAGGAAATGTGTAGAATTTTAGGGAATATTAGGGTTGTTTCAGAAAGATCCCCACAGGAGTAGATTATCGAAAAATTGAGTTTAAGCAGTCATTCCTCAAGTTTACACCGCAAGATAATATTTCCGCTGTTTCGATTTTGGGGTCAAAATTTGCTTTCTTGTTCAATCGGTTATAATTTTGTCACAAACTTAATTTACCCGTTCCTTGGTAAAGAGTAATTAAGATTGAACAAAATAGGCCTCACCATGATTCTAGCCAACAAGAAAATCAACCTAACAACTTAATATGGCATCGTTTACTAGTTTACTATCGTCACTTTACCATGGCTAAAATAACGAAATATATACGTAGGATCAATAAGTAGTCGACTGAATTAATCTACATTTTTTTTATTGAACTAATCGGAAAAAATCTTTAGTAGTGCTCAAAATAGCACCACGATGGTCAATAAAGCAGGTGAGCATGGATTTTATCCTTACGTTGCTATTCTGGCTTTCTTCGGACGCGGGAACCTGCTGGTATGCCACCCGCACTATGGCGTTCGGTCGTACTCAAGACACCACGTTTCATGCAAATTGATAGTATAACAAGGGAAAGAATGTATTTTATACTAAAAAGTTTTTTTTATTAAATCACAATAATGAGAACAAAGAATTTCGGATGTTGCCTTTAATTTTTATAACTTCCTAAAAAATGTTGTAGGTAATGTTTTTGCACAAAATTAGAACATTTTTGGGCACACTAGAACTTTTGTCAAGTTTATAATGTAATTTTGCTTAACAAATATGATTGAACTACTTTGTTATGTACCTCAAGTGTCATTCGGACTGACCATCAGTTCTTCTTATAGAGCGATATGATAAAGTATTAATTCCCTAACATGTGATGTAATATTTAATTAAACTATAGCTTTATACATACCTTGGAATATTAAATTATGGACGCTTTCTATACATGGAGAAACTGCACCTCACCCACCCTCCATGGTGTTCCTTACCTCTACTCTCGTGGAAGCGTCTGTGTACCGTGTCGAAGTCATTTAGCGAAAATTTCTTTTAATGTATAAGTGAGGCATTCAATTTGTTTCATTTGAAGGATAGAAATATATTATTTTGAGTCACTTTCAATATTAATGTAAACCTAACAATTTAATAAATCAATGTTGAAATTAAAATAAACATGTGTGTTTTGTTTACTCTACATTATCGGTGTAAATGTGATCGGTAGTTGAAAGAAAGATCTAATAATTGTTTCTAATCTCATAAAGAAAACAGTTTTTAACTAAAAATAAATATAGTTATGCAAGGGCGTCGCCAGAAATGCTAGGTTTTGGCTTTTAAGAGTCGCTGGTCGGCAGATTTTTGCTCTAGAGTGGGGACTATTAATATATATATATATATATATATATATAAATATATATATAAGTATTCGAGTAACTAGAAGCGAAAGCAGAAGGCTACGAGAATTATGCGAACCGACCTGAAAAGGGCAGATGTGACTCTGCCGAAACGTCGTCATTTTATCATCGATCCCGGCAGGGATCAGTTATCAACTACGCGGATGAATTCCCGGAAACCACCTAATATATATATAAATTTCCTTAAGCCGACCCTGGTTTCATTCCAGCACCACACCGATCGCTTGGAGGGAAAAAAATGTTCTCGAAATGGCTCGGCAGCTGTAAGATTGATGATTGATTTTACGAGAATTTTCGATGCTGGTTTTAAAAAGGAAGCAGCCCACCATCGCGAGTCAGTTAGTACAGTGAAGAGCTTATATGTAGAAATGTTATTGTGAATCAGCTGTTCTGTATAATTTGATGTAAATAAAAGTTCTAGAAAAGTGAAAGTGAATATTAGGTGTATAATTTTAAATTGAAGTTTATAACAATTTAGTGATCAGAAGTGCAGGATTAAGTACAGTTAGAATCGTACTTTGATTTATGGAAACCCGTAGCATGAAAAAATGGACGAAACTACCAAAAAAATAGTCAAGCTGTTACGGAGGGAGTAGACGAAAAAATAGCACAGATTCGGAAAAAAGGTGACAAGAAGGAGAAACAACATTAGGAAGAAATTCAACAAAGGTTAGTGAAATCTTTTGATGAAAAACGTAAAATAGAATTAGAAAATCTTGTCAGTGCCATGGAAGAAAAACAACAAAATCTTGTTTCTACAATGAAAACCGAACAACAAAATCTTGTCACTGCCATGGAAGAAAAAGAACAAAATTTAATGGAAGGATTATTCTCGAAATTTGTAGAAAAATAAGGCCAAACTGAAGAAAAAAGGCAACTATAATTTGAGCAATTAATACAAATAATACCGCAAGTTAATGAAACAGTTAATGAAAGAATGCAAATAGTTGAGTCAGACATAAAAGAACAAAATGATGACATTAAGATCTAAAAAAATACCGTGGATACTCTTGAAACAAAAAAGATGATCTCGAGTCCATCCAAAGTCAGGTAAAATTTGAAATCAATTCAAGACACAGTTCAAGATCAAAGCAGTTCCATCAAGCAAACAGTATACAGTGAACTACAAGATACAATCAGTGGCATCCAAAATAAACTAGAAACAGAAATTTAAAAAAATGCAACAGGACTTACAGAGAGGAAAATACCAGAACACAGTGAGTACCAAAGGTTCTGTTAGTAAACCACCCACATTTGATGGCAGTTCATCTTGGCCCATGTATAAACGTCAATTTGAAGCAATGGCTACAGCTAATGGATGGGATAACCAAGAAAAATATACTTCTCTAATAATTTCGTTAAGAGGTCCGGCCCTAGAACTCCTCCAAAGCATTCCAGTCGATTAACTAGGCAATTTCGACAAGATCATCGCCATCCTAGACAGACGCTACGACAATCAATCCTTGAGCCAGGTATACCAAGTCCAACTGAGTGGAAAAACACAAAAATCCGGTAAAAGCCTCCAAGAATTCGAAGAAGAGATTAGACGGTTAGTTCACTTATCCTACCCAGACCTGTCAGACGAAACGAAAGACCAGTTGGCCAAACAGAGTTTCATAAACGGCATCAGAGATGTGGAAGTACAAAGAAATTTAAGACTGAGTGGCGTCAAGAAAAGTAATGAAGCCTTACTTCGGGCCTTGGAAGTAGAGGCAGTCATGAACATGTCCAAACCGAGGGTGCGAGCCGTTTCCTTCAACCAGGAAGATCCAGAGTCACCATTTCAAGCGCTGTTGACTGGTATGAATAAACTACTAGAACAGTCACAACGAACTGGCACCAGAGCGGCATTTTATCGCTGTGGATGGACAGGGCACTTTCAACGCGACTGCAGAGTCAGGCTACCTGAACGATCACCGAACAGGGGTAACCAACAGAACAGCCACATGTCCAGGGACCGTCAACCAGTCAGCATAAGAGGGCGAATGCTGACTAACCCTCCACCAGCCCACAAAACGTTATCCATCCGGGGATTTTGCCGAGATAGCAGTAGCCTAGTCGTCAGGGGCACCATGAATGACCGAGTAATTACCATCACCATCGACACCGGCGCCACATCCAGGGTTTTGAGGTCATCAGAAATCCGGCCAGTTAACAGTAATATTCAGCTCAAAACAGTCACCGGCGAGTCCATGTCAATACAGGGTGAGGCAGATGTCGTGCTACAGATAGGGGACAACATGATCCGGCATAGGGTCCTGGTAGCGAATATTGAGGATGATTTTATACTGGGTATGGACCTAATCAGCCAGCATGGCTCGACCCGAGGTATGATGTTCTTCGATTCCTAAATGAGGAATTTGTATTGACACGGTCCGTTAACAGCTGGAGATTTTGCTCCATAAAAATTGTAGCAAAATCTCCAGCCAGAATTCCTTGTCGAACGGAACAGATTATTCATGGGCAGCTAGACAGCAACCCTGGGAGCTGCGTTGAAATGGTGGAGCCCGTACACTCAGCTCATGACTATTTAGTTGGACGGGCTATAGTCAAAACCGGACGAGACATACCAATTAGAATCATGAATTTGTCCAACCACGACATCAGAATTGCCACTGGTCAAGAGCTTGTTTTGAACCAGTAGAGACCATCGTCAATTGCGAAGAAGAGTACCCAGGCGTCGGTGAAGGAGACAGGGCCCAGTAAAGAGTTCCTACAATAGTTTGCTGACCAATTGACACGCCTGACACCAGAGAACCAGAAGAAAGCCAAGCAATTTATCACAAAGCACTGGCAAATTTTTAACAGTCAAGATGGAACCACCGGTCGCACCAACATCATCCAGCATCGAATAGATACCGAAAAGACTCAACCCATTAGAATACCACCTAGACGACTACCATTGGGGCAACAACAGGCAGTCGAGGAAAACATCGAGTCTATGTTACAAAATGGAGTTATTGAGCCATCCATCAGCCCATGGTCTGCTCCCGTCGTGCTAGTTAAAAAGACGGATGGAACCACCCGATTTTGCGTGGATTACAGAAAGCTGAATGCCGTCACGAAGAAAGACAGCTATCCATTACCCCGAGTCGATGACACTCTGACCACACTAGCAGGCTCCCGTTGGTTCTCCACACTAGACCTAAAAAGTGGATATTGGCAGGTTGGTCTACACGCAAACGACAGAGAGAAGACAGCGTTCTCCACCAGAAAAGGGCTGTTTCAGTTCACGGTCATGCCCTTTGGGTTATGTAATGCTCCCGCAACATTCGAGAGGCTAATGGAGTATGTCCTGGGCGGATTAACATAGAGGACGTGCTTAGTATACCTCGACGACATTCTAGTCATGGGTCAGACATTGGACGACCATCTGAAGAACCTGGGCGAAGTATTCTCCAGAATTAATAACGCCAACCTGAGACTCAACCCGAAGAAGTGTTCCTTGTTCCAAAAAGAAGTAGAGTTTTTGGGCCACGTCGTGTCCGAGTCAGGAATCATCACCAACGAGGACAACATAGAATCCATCCGTGACTGGCCAGTCCCAAGAGACAAGCATGATCTCCGAAGCTTCTTGGGCCTCTGTTCCTACTACAGGCGATTTGTTGAGAGATTTGCCACCATTGCCGCGCCTCTACATCGGTAGACCACTGAGAAAGAGACCTTCCGTTGGAATCAGGATTGCGAAACATCATTCAGGCGACTGAAAGCAGCACTATGTTCCAGCCCAATCCTAGCCTTTCCTACACAGTCCGACAAGTTCATCTTAGACACTGACACCAGCAACACAGGTTTGGGGGCCGTCCTATCTCAAGTGCAAGATGGTGAAGAAAGCGTGATCTAGTACTACAGCTGTGGATTCTCGAAACCGGAAAGAAATTATTGAGTCACCAGAAAAGAATTTCTGGCAGTAATAAGGGCTGTAGACCATTTCCACAAATACCTTTATGGTCGTCAGTTCTTAATCCAGAGAGATCATGCCGCCCTCAAATGGCTGCTGGACATGAAAACACCGGAAGGACGACTGGCCAGGTGGATGGAGAAACTACAGCAATACGATTTCAAGGTGGAACACCGTGCCGGCCGTTTGCACAATAATGCCGATGCCCTGTCCAGAAGACCCTTTAGAGCAGAATGCGGACATTGTCTGAAGACGGAACAGCGAGAGGGTATCTCTATCAGACAGATCCGAGTGCAAGCCAATCAAGACTGGGCAACGGAACAGTGCATCCAGGACCAAATGACTGATCCAGACATCTAACCAATCTTGTCACTCAAAACGAGAGAGGCATCCAGGCCAGGATGGGACGAGGTAGCTAGATACTCGGGCGTGCTGAAATCGTTATGGGCCCAATAGGACTCTCTAAGAGTAGAGAATGGAATGCTCAAACGAGTGTGGGAAAGCACTGATGGCCGAGAAACCAAGTCCCAGCTGGTAGTTCCTAAGAAAAAGGTAGCAGCCATCCTGACAGAAGTAGATGATGGGATTACCGGGGGCCATCTGGGCATGAACAACACCTATCCAAGGTCGTCAGCAATAACCAGCATGATTGGGATGAGCATATTCGCCTATTCCTGTTGGCATATCGCTCTGCCGTACATAATAATACTGGCCTGACTCCAGTCAGGGTCGTATTCGGAAAGGAGCTGCAATTACCCTGCGATTTGGCTTTTGATTCCCCCGAAGAACCTTCCCAAGACATCGACGATTATGCCGACCAGCTCCAACATAACATGCTGGCAATACACGAATTAGCCTGAACGCAGATGTTGGCCACCCGTGACCGGATGAAGACGTGATACGACCTCAAGGCCGATTCAGTCGGGTTCCAAGAGAGGGACAAAGTCTGACTGTACAACCCCCAACGTAGCAAGGGTAAATCCCCAAAGCTTACACCCGCCTAGGATGGTCCATACGAGGTGGTCAAGAGGCTTAATGACGTCGTCTACCGGATCTGTCGACTCGCTCCTACCATGGAGAGGATGTTTCTGACCGGGGCGGTGTAACGAAATTTCCTTAAGCCGGCCCTGGTTTCATTCCAGCACTACACGGATCGCTTGGAGGGAAAAAAATTGTTCTTGAAATGGCCCGGCAGCCGTAGGATTGATGATTGATTTTATGAGAATTTTCGATGCTGGTTTTAAAAAGGAAGCAGCCCACCATCGCCAGTCAGTTAGTAAAGCGAAGAGCTTATATGGAGAAATGTTATTGTGAATCAGCTGTTCTGTATAATTTGATGTAAATAGAAGTTCTAGAAAAGTGAAAGTGAATATTAGGTGTATAATTTTAAATTGAACCCACGAAGTTTATATATATATATATATATATATATATATATATATATATATATATATATATATATATGTTCTGAGAGGCTTCCGCGGTCATTATTATGAACTAAGCTAGGTTCCGGGTGAGAACCGCGTCTGAATTTATTGAATACTCGACGTTTCGACTCCTGCTTCGGAGCCATTATCAAGAGACAAAAGTGAAAAAGAGTTTCAGAGTCTAGATCGAACTCGGGGCCTCAATCTGCCTACTCCCCAAGAGTCACTAGGTAACTGAACTGAATTTGAGTCTGCTCTGCTTCTTTTATTTATAGGTAGCGCTGGGTTAGAAGAAGATGTCACGTGATGAGGCTGTGTTGTGATTGGTTGGGTATTGGTGGGCGTGTCTGCTTTGTTTAATCTGGCAATTACGGAGGTCCAAGCTGTGGGAAGGCGAGTACTGTCATCGCGTCTATTTAGACAGAGAGGTCTTTTTTCTATTTCGATAGCTTCGCGAATAGTGGATGCCCTAAGAGAATTGAGAGATATGATTGTCCTACTGTCCCCGAAGTTGATAGAGTGCCCTGTTTGGATATGGTGATGCGCGAGAGCTGAAGTCGGATCTTTTTTACGAACTGACAGAGAGTGTTCATATACTCGATGGTTAACGCGCCTGTTGGTACGACCGATGTAGCTTTGTGGGCAATCGCGACATGAGATTTCGTAAACTCCTCGATCCTCGTTAGGTACTTTGTCTTTGGGGTTACCGGTTAAGTTGCCTATAGTTTGAGTGGTGTTGAAGATAGTCTTTATTTGATGTCTTTGTAAAATCCGTGCAATTTTGTCAGTGACTCCTCGAATGTATGGAAGTACGGCTTTTTGATGTTGTTGTTCTGTTTCTGACGGGGTTGGTGTGATTGGGGGTTGTTGAGATTGATGAATTATACGCGCAATGTGGTCCGGATGATAACCGTTTTGTCGAAGGATTTGTTGAAGATTATTAAGTTCGTTTTGTCTATTGTCAATATCTGTTAAACGAATAGATCTGAGAGTCAAAGATTTCATTACAGAACTCAATTGGGCAGGGTGGTGGTGTGATTGGGCATTTAAGTATCGATTGGTATGGGTTGGTTTTCTATAGACGGTATGTGAGAATCTGTCATTGTTGGTTTTTGTTATGAGGATATCAAGAAACGGGAGAGAAGAATCGGACTCGATTTCCATTGTAAATTGTTATTAGAATGTATACCATTGAGGTGTTGTAGGAAGAAGTCTAATGAATCTCTGCCATGAGGCCAAATGACAAAAGTATCATCTACATATCTAAGCCAACAGGAAGGTTTTAAATTAGACGAGTTTAGGGCCTTGGTTTCGATTTGTTCCATGAAAATGTTAGCAAGCACTGGAGAAAGAGGTGAACCCATGGGGGCCCCACGGACTTGTTTGAACAGAGTGTTTTGAAATGAAAAATAAGTGTTATAGGAACAGTGTTGTACAAGTTTGATAATGTCAGAAGAGATATTGTATTTTGTTTTTAGAATATCTAACGTTTCTGAAATGGGGACATTGGTGAAAAGAGATACAACATCGAAGCTAACTAGGATGTCATTTTCTGAAATTCTGTAACCACTTAGGATATCTAGGAAGGAAGAAGAGTTCTTTACGTACGAGGATGCTTGCTCGGCTAGAGGTTGAAGGGTTTTGGCTAAGTACCGGGCTAATTCTTGGGTCGGGGATTGTACCGAACTGACAATGGGTCTAAGAGGAATGTCCGGCTTATGAATTTTGGGTAGTCCGTAAATTTTCGGAATTTTAGAAGACTTTTCACGAGGAATGATGATCTTTTTAATGTCAAGAGGAAGTTGTGTCCTGTTGATGATTTCCTTAGTCTTTTTCTCTAAGTAAGTAGTAGGATTATTGTTTATTATTTCGTAGTCTGCAGTGTGGAGTAGGGAATTCATCTTGTGAACATAGTCCTTAGTATTGAGAAGAACAGTCGCGTTACCTTTGTCGGCAGGAAGAATAGTTATGTCATCGTTGTTACGTAGTTGTTTTAGTGCATGTCTTTCGTTAGAAGTTAGGTTTGATTTTGGTGGCTTTGATGTGCGGAGTACTCTAGCAATGTCTTGACATTCTAATATACAATTTACAATGGAAATCGAGTCCGATTCTTCTCTCCCGTTTCTTGATGTCCTCATAACAAAAACCAACAATGACAGATTCTCACATACCGTCTATAGAAAACCAACCCATACCAATCGATACTTAAATGCCCAATCACACCACCACCCCGCCCAATTGAGTTCTGTAATGAAATCTTTGACTCTCAGATCTATTCGTTTAACAGATATTGACAATAGACAAAACGAACTTAATAATCTTCAACAAATCCTTCGACAAAACGGTTATCATCCGGACCACATTGCGCGTATAATTCATCAATCTCAACAACCCCCAATCACACCAACCCCGTCAGAAACAGAACAACAACATCAAAAAGCCGTACTTCCATACATTCGAGGAGTCACTGACAAAATTGCACGGATTTTACAACCCCAAAGACAAAGTACCTAACGAGGATCGAGGAGTTTACGAAATCTCATGTCGCGATTGCCCACAAAGCTACATCGGTCGTACCAACAGGCGCGTTAACCATCGAGTATATGAACACTCTCTGTCAGTTCGTAAAAAAGATCCGACTTCAGCTCTCGCGCATCACCATATCCAAACAGGGCACTGTATCAACTTCGAGGACAGTAGGACTATCATATCTCTCAATTCTCTTAGGGCATCCACTATTCGCGAAGCTATCGAAATAGAAAAAAGACCTCTCTGTCTAAATAGACGCGATGACAGTACTCGCCTTCCCACAGCTTGGACCTCCGTAATTGCCAGATTAAACAAAGCAGACACGCCCACCAATACCCAACCAATCACAAGACAGCCTCATCAGGTGACATCTTCTTCTAACCCAGCGCTACCTATAAATAAAAGAAGCAGAGCAGACTCAAATTCAGTTCAGTTACCTAGTGACTCTTGGGGAGTAGGCAGATTGAGGCCCCGAGTTCGATCTAGACTCTGAAACTCTTTTTCACTTTTGTCTCTTGATAATGGCTCCGAAGCAGGAGTCGAAACGTCGAGTATTCAATAAATTCAGACGCGGTTCTCACACGGAACCTAGCTTAGTTCATATATATATATATATATATATATGAAGAAATATTTATCCGGGAATACATCCGTTTGTTATATTGATTCATGTTTGAATCCTGCAGACGTTTCGCCAAGGTCTCACTTGGCATGCCGTCGCTATGTCATGCCTTCGAAGAATTCGGCCAATTCTGTCTGTTGTCCCTTTGATGTATGGTAAGACTACTTTTTTCGGTGAGGTCATCGTTTGATTTTGGTTCATGGTGTTGTTGTGTTATTGCCTTTTTGATTGTGTGGTTTGTGTATCAGTTTTGTCGTAGCGGTAGTTATCTGTTTTAATTCGTGTGTTTTGTTATTGTCGTCGGTCAGTCGTATGGATCTGGAAACTAGCGTATTGGCAACTCCCTGTATTTGAGAAGGGTGGTGATGGGATTTGTAGTTTAAGTATCTGTTTGTGTGTGTCGGCTTTCTATATATGGTGTGGTCGAAGTGTCCAACATGGGGTTTTTTTCTGACGAGGACGTCAAGGAAAGGCAGCTGGTTGTTTTCTTCAAGTTCTACTGTAAATTGAATCCTTGGGTGTATGGAGTTTAGGTGCTCCAGGAACTTAAGAAGTTCTTGTTTGCCGAAAGACCATATGACAAATACATCATCGACATATCTTAGTCATAGCTAATACGAGAAGCCATCGAAATCGAGAAAAGTGACATCTAGACAAAAGAAATGATGCCCTGCACTTATCTAACACATGGAAGACAATTATTCAATATCAAAATAAAACAGAATTCGCCACGCAAAATACATACCCGCCAACAAATGACACACCCGGCACGGCAGCGAAGGGGGTGGAGTCAAAACCGACCAATCAGGGACGATATGACCTCCGACTCAGGCAGATCACCTCTCAGTTCACCGTAACAACGCATTGATAATGCCAAGTGAGACCTTGGCGAAACGTCTGCAGGATTCAAACATGAATCAATATAACGAACGGATGTATTCCCGGATAAATATTTCTTCATATTGTTCCATCCGTGAAAGCCTACGACTAGACATATATATATATATATATATATATATATATATATATATATAGTAACTCAGATAAATAATTATAGTTTTTATTTTACATGTAACGAAGCACCCAAGGGGCAGCTGCCTGACATGGCGACGCCCTTTCTTTGAAGATATCGGGGGGTAACGTTATATCTCTAACACCTGCAAATGCAGGCCCAAATTGATGATTATAAATTTCCACTACCTGTATCAAATAAAAAATAAAGACAAAAAAATTGAGGATGAATATGTAGTGAGTGCACTTAAAGTGGCAAGTAGACTTCATAATTAAATTTGTAAACATATCCATAATACACCAGTCAATAGAGATGTTTAGATGACATAAAATTCTACAGCAATTCGCATAAAGCCATCACGTAAATAATAGTTTATAACATTTCTGAGTTTACTCGGTAAAAAATGATCCAATCTGGATTTATAAACAGTCATTAAGAAGGATTTCTTATTCTATACAACTTTCCTGTAGACGGCATTACGGTTCTTCGATTACTTTTCATTTTATAAGCAAAAAACAAAAGTTATTCATATTTTTGCAGGCGTATTATTTAAATCGTTTACTTCTCGAAGTTTGCTGTTAAAATCTTAGCAATAATTATCTAAAAACTGTTACTGACGTGATGGTATAAGCGAATTGCTGTTGAATTTTATGTCCGAAAAAGAGTTAAATTTTGCTCTATAAACTGGTGTATAAGAAATACTGCGGAAGGCAGGGGGATCAATTAATAAAAAATAGTCAACATTAATTTCATGAAGTGATTAGGCCGGATTTGACAGAAAATAGTAAATAAACTGAAAACTACAAACAGGCCTGAAGTGATAAGTATTGGGAGGTATGTGTAATTGAAAGTAAAGGAACTGAAGTAGTAAAAGACTTTCTTGGGAAAAATTGCGAAAAATACTGACAACATGGGAGACCAGCTTCATTGCTAAAATTAAGGGTAGTACAAAACGTACTTTCAACTCATTGCAAGGTTACAGAATCTTACATAAGGAAATATAATCTGAAGCTTATATAAGCACATCTAATCTGTTAATTAAACACTAACCGGGATTTGGAGAATAAAATAACATAGAAACAAATTAAAATTGGTTAAGATCAGTAACTGCAAGAAGGTTTGGTTGCAGTGTATACAGACTAAAGACGAACATTTCCAACTAGAAATTGTTGTTAGGAAATTGCCATTGAAAGATATGATTACCTCAGAGGGAAGCTGCTGTACATACAAGTTAATTGACACGGTCATCTTGACATATAGTTGTAATTGACATTTCGAGAAATTCTTAACTTTGCTAGGCTAATGACATGGAACATACGGTGTTCAAAACAACCCGTACACCCCCAATATGATGCCAACCAGCTATTTATTTGAAAAACTGACTACGTATCCATAGGTAAAATTGGTAGATGGGAGGCAAAATAAACTTAAACCGAAACTGGCTTAAACAGATAGGAAATGTATTTTTTCAAATGTAATGTAATAGGCATATTTTTTCGCGGATTCGGATTCTACGTTGAAAAATAGACATCTTTTGTTAGACATTTTTTTTGAAAAAATACATTTTTAGTCCTCCGAAGTGTCTTAGAAAAGTAGATTCGAATAAAATAGCTTTATATGCAAAACAAACAAAATACTACTTTAACCAGAAGTGGGTAATTCTAACCGGAAGTATGTTTTTCGTGAGCGAGATATGTACATCCAAAACTTAGATTCGGACTCTATGTTGAAATAAGCCTGGTAAGGCAGAATATTTTGTCTCGGGATAACGTATGTTTTTGAGTTTCAAAAAACGAACTCCCGAGACCAATTTTCCATTTCTGGTTAGTACCGGAAGTGGCCTTGCTGGCTTACTTCTACATAGAATTCGAATCCAAGTTTGGAACGTACATATCTCGCTCAAGAAAAACGTACTTCCACTTAGAATTTCCTCACGTCCGGCAAGAATCGAAAGTGATTTTTGCTTTATTTCATGTTCGGACGACGAGTTCATACCCTTGGTTAAAGTCCTGTTTATACGTTGAACAGGCTGTTTAAAAACTAGTTTAATTTTGATTCATTATAAAATAATATGTTTGATATTTTCTAAATTAAAACTATGAAACAATTATTCCTAATATTAAATATATTATCCTTAATAAGCATGACTAGATATCTACAATTCAACAATGCCATAGAATCTTGCTGTGGGATCAATGTTCCCAAATAATTACAGTTTTTTTGTTGCAAAAACAAGTAATTAGAACTATCTGGGCTCTATGATTTCGTGAAACATGTAATCTTTTAGACAATTAAAACTTGTGGGTATTTACATTTATGAGGTCGCCTGTTTTGTTTATAAGCAGAAACCCATATTTCTTGAAAATCAGAGGGCTCATTTTTATTCTACTAGGTTTAGGGATCTTCTTGTGTCCGGTCAGCATTCAACATCTTTATACAAAAAAAGTGTTATTTTCAGTGGTTGCAAAAAATATACAATCTCTTACCAATTGATATCAAGAAGCCAAAAATTGTTTCACCTTTAAAAAAACATTGAAAACATTTCTCTTGGCAAAAAATTATTTCAATGTTGCTGAATTTTTTTGTTCATAACCTATATGTTTTTGTCTTTATATATTTATATTTTTATTTATATTTGTTTGTCTTTTGTACTGTACGTGACCTTCCATTTGCAAGCAATGGTCATTTAATGTATAATGGACGCATTCAACATTCAGCAATGGATATATTTTACAATTTTTAATTTGAATGTATCTTTTGTTTGCTTGTGAATAAAGCTATTGAATTGAATTGAATTGAATAATCAATAATAGTGTTTGTCCAATGGTCGAAGCCGAAAGTCGACCGTGTTTAGTTTGAACGTTATTGAGGTTCTTTTTGCCAAAGAAAATGAAACAATGGTGTCTTCTACCGAGTATAAGTATAACCGAGGTAATTCACCTATTATTGAAAAGGAGGTGCCATTGCCGCAATGGATACAATTATCTCTCAATGTTAATTGACTAATTAATACTCTCCAATTTTTTTATTCATGACACTAACGCTCGTCAGTCGTCAATAGCTACTAAACAAAACAAAAAGAAAATCGATCGAAAATCAGAGGTTAAAAAGGTCCTAAACTGGGTGAGGCATTTATCACAAAGTGACATCTAGAGTGGGGTCCATTACTTCGAAAAAAGTTTCACATAAAAGTTGTAGAGTTTCAAGTGGGCCATCAAAGAGCACATATTACGACTTTCGGTTTGGACAATTAAAAAAAACTGTTTGTGTTTCATTTTTCCTTCAAAATCCACGATAAAAATTGGGCATTTCTATTTAAAATAATTTGATCAAGTGCGAGTTGGACTCGCACACTAAGCGTTCCGTAGCTCTTTCAAGATGCTAATATTCCAGTTTCAGACAAGCAGGGAATGAGTATATTTTCTTATATTTACCCTAATATCTTTTAAAGGAAGTGTTTTAAATTTATAAAAAATATACTATTTATTTTCCACATGTAGACTTTTTATTTTATCTGCGAAAACTTGACCTATTTTTCCCTTTATCTTCCAATCTACAGAGCCTAAAATTCAGACATTAGATTATAAAAGGCTTCCCTGAAAGTTTATTAGTAAAATAAAACTCTAATGTTAATTTTGGGGGCCAAATTAGAAATTTAAATACATATTTTTATAAAAATCAAGTAAATCATGAATTTTTATTATAATATTCATGTTGATTTTCTTTTATTTTATGCTTAATGTATGAATTTAGTATTGTAACTTGGAATAGATAAATTAGATATTCTTGTTAATTTTGAATAATAAAATTAAAAAAAAATCATTTCTAAGCTTCCAACTTCTTAATACATTTTTGATGACTATTAACCACTACTGTTAAGACTTCAGCAAAAAATTTAAAATAATATTTCGCAGACCTGTCTTATAGTTATCAGTTTCAATCCAAATATTTGAATAAACCGGTGTGATCCGTTAAGGTTGTAATATCAACCACGTGGTTGGGATTATGTATATTTACCCATTTGAAAAAACGGAAAACAAAGATGGGGAAACAATTCTATAAGTATATTAATTATTCTCACAGCATACAGAAAATTTGTGTAATATTTACCTAAAGACATAATTATGCTTTCCACTCGAGTTTCTTCATTAACAACACAGGCTATCGCATAAACAGTATTCTCTGGTGTAACAGCTAAGCAGTAGTTATTCATCGCAAACTTCATATCATCCCAGACCAGCACATCACCAATGAAAGAAAAATCTTCGCTGATCTTTATTTTAACCTCTTGGTCAGCACATATACTATTTTCAGGGACATTGATGATGTTGAAATTTATAAAGCCTGGAATAATCCCTTCATCGGTAGATGCTATACAACGCCTCGTTGTTAAGTTCATGGCTTCTCCTTTTGAGCAGCATTTCCGCACACAATTTTTCACATTACAAATACAACCTTGTATAGTATCACCCACTTCAAAGTAATTATCGGGTGTGTAAAGAACACCATCTTTAGTTATGCTCGTCCCTTCGCGAACACCGTCTGTGATATCTACGTATACGTCACATTTTGAAGTCACGGCGATTTTAATAGTAAGAAATAGAACGCATAAATTCACTAGAAAGTGCATTATACTATACGAAATTAACGAAAAATGTGTATTAAAATTGCGATGAAGTGTTGATGACTCAGATATATCTAGATAACGATAAGACGTTGTCTGACCTTAAAGTGTGTAATATTTTCAAATAAATGATTATATCCTCTAGTATACGTAATACAACAGACCTTTTTCAATTCATGAACTAAAGTGCGTGAGTGTAATTTTAAGTTTACTTTGAAAACAAATCAACTTCCGCGAAAAACCGGCATGTCCTAACAGTATGAGCGCTAAAAATATGCTAAAATAAACATTTTGATTAACAAAATTGCGTAAATAAAAGTGCAACGAAGTCGTATACTATTCATCAGATGTAATGAGTAAATATTGGTTAACGTATTCATCTTACAAATAAAACCAACAGAGTTGTTTAAAAGCTTTTTCGTGTATAAAGTTTTTACTGGTCTTCAATGAAAATCGTTTTGCATTTGTTATCATAGTTTTACATTTGAATTGGCAATTTGAGTTTGGTCTTTCCATTATTAATTCAAATGTCTTTGCCCACATATCAATAAAAGTTTAATAGGTATGTCAACATTGATTTAATTTTGATTTCAAACATTTAGAGAAATGTCATAAAATTATTTGTTCTTAACGTCTTCATTTATAAGACTAGCTGGGCATATAATTATGCATTTGGATGTGATGTGACAAAGCAGACACTGAAAAATAAACCGACATCATGGAAAGAGTTTTTAGTTTGATCACGATAAACTATGAAATATTGTTATGTTGCATATAATACAAACCTGGGGCGGCTGTTCCTTAAGTGCACTTGTGCGCTGGACCACCAAATTTAATAAGATTAAAAATCAACACAAAATATTTAATAAATATCATTTCAATAACAAAGAATTTATCAAAAAACAATTTAAGCTCTAATCCAAACTTGTATTAAGACTTATATTCGGTTAAAAGAATATTTCACCGTGCACTTCGGCTAGCGCACGGTGAAACTTATATAGCTTCTATGAGATACGATATAACACGCTTAGCGCGTGAGATGGAAGATAGCACAGATCATACAAAGAGAAGAAGATAGTTAATGCAAACTATATGGAGTAATAGGCTGATTCTCGTACGCCGCACGTAGTCTATGAAAGAATATTTCATATACAGTGTGTGCGTGCGTGTGTGTGTGTGTGTGTCTTTTTTTTTATCCGAAGAGTAAATCGTTGCATTGAAACCAGTATACCGTATACCCGCTAAAACCCTAACCTCTTTCTCCTACAACCATGGTCCCCTGCGGCACTCTTAGTCAATACTACTTCGCAAGGGTGGTTCATTGCAGATGTTTACTGCTCTTACATTGAAAGCCTCCTCGAACGTATCGCGGAGTTCTTTGAGGATAGTCTCCGCGTAATCTGATACCAAGTTCCAGGCTTGGGGGCCCTTCAGCATGGCTTCTACTAATTGTTCTGGAACGATATTAGTCTCCAGAATCCTCTCCACTTCAGCACGTCCGTACAGTGTGGGCAGTTTGGGGAGTTTGCCCTCCTGAACCTGTGCAGGTATGCTCGAAAGCATCCATGTCCAGTCAGGAGTTGAGTGATGTAGAACCCCCCAACCTCCCCATGCTGGCGGTTGACCCAACGACTGATGTTAGGTATCAATCGATATGTCCACCGGCCTTTAGTAGAGCTGTCCCACCTCTCCTGCCATTGCCCTAGACTCATGGCTCTTTCATCGCTGTTTCCTGTCGGTTGGTCTTTCTCTAACTTTCTGCGATAAAGCCGTCCCCTTTCTGCAGCCAGGATGTCGATTGGCAGGGTAGAGGCAATCACACTCGAATCGCTGAGAGCCGCTGGACTGATTTCATTTTCCGGCGGTACGATGGTAGCTCGAGCGATTTCTCCCATACCGGTGCCCCGTACAACAAAACAGAAGTAGTTACTGTTGCCAGTAGCTGTCTTCTTATCTGTCTAGGGCCTCCGACATTTGGCATTATTCTAGATAATGCCCCCTGTACCCCAGCTGCTTTCTTGCTGGCCGCGATTATGTGCTCTTTGAAGTTGAGCCGTGTATCCAGGAGCACCCCCAAATAGCTGATGAAGGGCTGCGACTGTATGTAGGTGTCGCCTATTTTGAGGGTGATGGTTTCCCTTGCCTTTCGACTGCTAACAAGAAGTGTTTCGGTCTTTTGCTCTGCTAAACTCAAGTCCGCTGAGAGCATCCAATGCTGAATTGTGGCTATAGCGAATGAGAAGGTTGTTTGTATCTCCTCTATGTGCTTGCGCACTATGATCAATGCCACATCATCGGCGAATGCCACTAGCCTGACGCCCTCAGGCAGACCGAGCTGGAGCAGGTCGTTGTACATTACGTTCCATAAGAGGGGGCCCAGAACAGAGCCCTGAGGTACACCTCCTGTGATCTTATAGTCTACTTGCCCATTTTCAGTTTGGTACAACAAGATGCGGTCCTTCAAATACCCTGAAACCATTCTGCGCAAGTACTGAGGAACCTCCATCCTGGCAATAGCCTCTAAAATGCGGTCCCAGCGGGCCGAGTTAAAGGCGTTCTTGATATCCAGGGTGGCTATTAGACAGTACTTTTTTCCACCTCTTCTCCATCTCTTACCCGAGATAGCCTCTCTGGCGATGTTGGTAACGAGTGTCACGGCATCGATGGTTGATCTCCCCTTTCTGAACCCGAATTGGTTGGTGGAAAGTTTCGGCTCAACGTAGGGCTCCAGCCTATCTGCTATTATCCTTTCAAGGAGTTTTCCCGCAGAGTCCAACATACAGAGGGGACGATATGATGACGGTTCGTCGGGAGGTTTCTTTCCCCCTTTAGGGAGGAGCTCAAGCCTCTGTTTTTTCCACTTAGTCGGGAAAACCCCCTGCTTTAGGCAGGTCTCATACATGCGTAGAAACATGTCAGGCCTATTGGCTATGGCGCATTTTAGCGCGATGTTAGGTATGCCATCTGGACCGGGAGCCTTACCGTTTTGGAGCCGGTTGCACGCGCCCATCAGCTCATTCATAGTCACTGATGGTATATCTTCGTCCCTCACCTGCCATGCAGGATAAGCGGGTAGCTCAGGTTTCGCAGGAAACAAGTGAGTGACAATGCGGTGCAATGATTCGGGGCAGTTCGTTGTTGTCATGGGGGGGGCCTTAATTTTATGCATCACGATTTTATACGGTTTTCCCCATGGATCTTGATCAACTTCGTCACACAACTCCTTCCAGTAGGATCTCTTGCTTGAGAGAATGGCTCTTCGTAGTTGTTGTCTTTTGATCTCATAGTCGAGCCTTAGTTCTTCTGTTGTGACCCTGTCGCGTCTCCGTGCTCGTTGATGCAACCTTCGTGCTTTGAGACACTCTCGTCGGTGTTGTGAGATCGTGTCTTTCCACCAGTAAACTGGTGGGCGGCTGTTGTTCTGCCATCTCCTTGGCATGGAAGCATCGCAGGACTTGACAACGCTTGTCATTATCTCTTTGGCAGTGGCTTCTGCGCTTGTTGCTATTGACAATGGTTCCTGCTCCATAATCAAGGCGAATGAATCAGCATCGAAAGCATTTTGTTCCAACCGACTGGCTGTGACCTCGCACGACTGGCACATAATCTTCTTCGTTTGGGAGTGGTGTTGATTTCCCAAATAATAGCTTGGTGGTCGCTATTAGTAAACTCTTCATCGACCCGCCACTCACAGCCCCCTTTAATTAGGTTGCTGCTAACGAATGTCACGTCGATAATGGAGCTGGCAGTGCCTTTGCGATATGTGCTTACGGTTCCTGTGTTGAGGAGTACCAGGTTGAGCGAAGACATGGTCTCAAGGAGAGCTCGTCCTCTCGCGCTCGTTTCCCGGCATCCCCAATCAATTGCCCAGGCGTTGAAATCACCTGCGATGGCGACCGATTCACGCTTCCGTACATCCTCCGCCAAGGTGTCCAAGAATAACTCGAACTCCTCCAGCTGTGCACTGGGAGGTGCATAGCAGCTATAAAAGTGAACCCCTCCCACTTTGGCTCTCACAAGCCATGGCGTGTGTGTGTGTGTGTGTTTACATAACTGTGAAAATGAATATCAACTTTAACATTGACTATATTAAAAACAATAATAAATCGTTTCAAAACAAATTAGATATAAAATTGGCTGGTCCACCTAAGCCATATCTGAATTGAAAACAAGAGTGCAAAATGAATAAAAAATTCAAAAATATATAACCAACTTCCACCGATAACTAAAAAGCTAAAAATAATTATAACAAAATACAACTCTAGCAAATAAATAACACATTCAATGTTGTTAGGTACCTATCCAGGGAGTAAAAAATGTAAGCATTAAAAGGTGCTCATTCTGTACAAATTAATTACTTATACCAATCTAGTACATTTTTGAAGTCGGTGCCAAGCAAATCTAAAATCCTTCATTGCGTACTTATCGACTACTTCATCAAACTTGATTGTTGCTTGGTACCGGTGTTATTTATTTGCTAGAGTTGTATTTTATTATAATTATTTTTAGCTTTTTAGTTATAGGTGGAAGTCGGTTATATATTTTTTAAAAATGTTTTATTTTCAACTTTTTAGTTTTTTTGAACTCAGGCAGTTTTCATTCTTTATTTTTTATTTTGTATGTATAACCTTAATAGACAGAACCAGGTAACATCGAAAGCCTCAACATTACACAATGACACATTTTCATTTAAATTGACAGGTAAATGTTTGCGAACAAAATGTACTAGTACGCGTTGACTTAATAAGCCCAAAATATATTTATGCCTTATGGACCTTATGGACCACGCCATATAACCTTTTTTTCAACTTTTTTTGACAACTCTGTATAACTATAGATAATTCCATTCCGCCCTATGTACCAACCATCCTGTACATACGACTGCCCACTGACAAGCATAAATTTGTTAGCTACCTTCTGTAAACTATAGGACAGAGTAGAATCCATCCCATATTTACGGAGTCAAATCCGTCCTATATTTCAACCATAGTATATAACTCCTTGTGGGCTACCCCATAAATTATTTCATTTTTAACATTTTATATTATCGCCCTGTGTAACATTAATTCCTCTCCACACTTTATGCAACTTCTTATGGGCTATAAAATAAATAATTTTTTAATAACACTGTATAAATATAATTCAACTCCAGCATATATTTCAACCATCCTGTATATGACTTGTTTACGTTCACATCATATAACAGTTTTTTAATCACCCTATATAATTTTAACATTTTTATACCACCAAACGTCCACTCCACCCTATATTCCAACCATCCTGTATATACGGCCTATGGACCACTATCATTCTACTCCGTCCTATATTTCAATCCTCATATAAATACATCTCCTTCTATCACTTTACTTTGTGATTTTGTTTGCTATAACTAAACACCCTGTGTATAAACTCACCAAACAGCAGTTTAGAGTTTGACATGTGTTGTTATTGAATTTTCTATTAGGCCGGGAGAATATGACAACCAAAAGCACCGCCTTCGCAAAATGGAAAAATTCACATTTAAATAGGTATTTGCCTGGTATACAAACAAAACGAGCTAGGTACTCATTGATTTAAGGATCCGAAAATACTATGCTTTACTACCTATATGCTTAAGATGTACATAGAAAAATTTCAAATTCGCAATTAAAACTTTCAGTGCCTAAAATTTTCACACTATTACGTTAGAATTAAAATATTGATGAGGAAATGTCCGTTATGTCATTTCGATGAAATTTTTGATAAGAATTTTGGAATTTTCTGCGATTTTCTGCAAAACTGCATGTTGCCCGTCGCAGAAAAGCATATGAGATCACCTAGAAATCTTACTTAATAGATTAAATGTTAAAAGACTATACACATCTATAAGGAGTTTTCGAAAAATCGAATGTCAGGGATATTGGTCGATTTCCATGAACGTATGTGTTCATTCACAAATTTCATCACTTTACGAATAGAATTCTTTTCCAAAATTTGAAGTTTCACCAATCCGGATATATACTATATTAAACAAGACCATGTTCATTCAAAACGGTGCACCACCGGAGAAGAAATCAGGTAACATACATACAAAAAAAACAAAAAATACGAGACGAGTCGGTTAAAAATAAAGTATTTACACGAAGTTTTAAAACTGAAATTTAAAATAAAAATGGTTGTGTGGATGTGATGGCATCAATACATTATTTTGTTTTCCTTGCATTATTTATGACGGGGAATCAATTTGGACGGAAACTGGAGTGAAGGATTAAAACGTTTCTTAGAAATACGATGTCTCAGGACTGGCTAAATGCTCTTTCTGTGCTTAGTATTGAAAAAAATATATTTAATCAATGCCAGATTAATAAAAACGTCATTGAACATTTCGCTTTCGAAAAAAGTCGATGAATATTTTAATTAATAAAAAATAAATGCAGTATTAGCAAAGCTATGGTTTGTTTTGTTGCATCTTTGAATCCCAATATTTGACTAGCAAAGTGCACCTACAGTTTCATAACCCACCAGCCGCCATTGATACAAACACATTATGTTTTAAACTATTTAAAGGAGAATTAGGTGCAGTATTTTAGCTTATACTATGCCCAAGCTACTTCACCAAATTAGCTGGCATGTTGCTTACTGCAGCGCATATTTTGGTCGCAACCTAACCTACAACCTTCCTTAATAAACGTGCCATCTATCGCACAAAGAATTTTTCAACGGGAACTGGCAGTTCCCGAGATTCGAGATTTTCGCCTTTAAACATTCAAACTCTTTAGTACTAATATTAGTATATATATATATATATATATATATATATATATATATATATATATATATATCTAGTGGCGACGTTTGATCTAAATTACAAGTCGACACATCAGCTTTGTTAGACCTCTTTCATTTCCCAATCTGAAAGAATTTTTTTTATTTAAATGTTCAATTAAAGACTATTGTATGATTATACATGTGTTACTACTAATCAAATCACGACAAAAATACACAAACACTAATTAAAAAAAGAGTGGCAGTCATCCAGGGGCGGATCCAGACACGTGCTTCCTGGCGGGGAGTGATTTCATGCTTGGGGGGAACCTGTACTAAATTTACCCAAATATAATTTTAAACTTTTTGCACTATTACATTAAATGTAGTAGTTCTGAGGTTTAAACCCATAGAAGTCACCTTCTTCTAGCTCTTGGAGATTACTTCGTTTTAATATTAAATTTACTAACTTTGGGGCTCTCGGAGGGGGAGATCGGTCCCAGGATGATTTACACCAAAACGAAAACCCAGGAAAATTCATAAACAAAACAATTTACTTAAATCTTGAGAAAACAAAGAAACAAACAAAATTACACAAACAACACAAAGTACGTCTAAATTAAATAACAACGCACAAACTGATATTAACTCTCTAAGTATAAATGTTATACCCTTTGTTTGCGATCTATCCGAAAACATTAAACGTTTTGGTGATAACTACCAATTAAAAACTATTACAGATAAATCAAGACTGGCAAACCATGTACTCACGAATAATGGTATACACAAAATGGACTGCAATAAGACAACGATATTACTTAAAGAACACATAAAAAAAAGAAAGAAAATTCATCATCTGGATGTTGTTAAATAAAGAAGTAATTGAAAAACCCTCTTTAGAGATAGCAGCATCATGGCAACAGCTTCAGGCAAATGAACATCAAAAAGGAAACTTCATAGACAATTGATCAATCAATTGTGCGAAAAGTCAATTGCTTCCGAAAACAGTGTTTGATGATGCCTGATATTTTGTTACGACTCAAATATTAATCCGAATGTGTAATTTAAGAAGTCTTAATTTAAACATAAATGCAAAGCAACATATGACGTGTAAGTTAATTTTTAATTAAAATATAAAATTGGGTGAATTATTTCAAATAAATATTATGGGGTGTTTTGTACTCGAATATCATATGTTATTTGACAGATGACAAGTAGGAATATTCCGGGTATTAAAAATGGAGAGATATACTATTGAGCAACGCGTATTTATTATTAAAAAATATTTAATATTTGGTGAAAGTTGTGCAGAAGTTGGAAGAAAATTTCGTACAGAATATGGAAGAGAAAATTTTCCGCAAATGTTAAGTTGGAAAAATTGTTCAAAAATTTGTGGAAACTGGTTCAGTAAAAGATGAAAAAAGTAAAACATATCGTCGTAGTGGACGTTCAGAACAAAATATTGCAGCTCTCACTGCTAGTGTTGTTGAAAAACCAGAAACATCAATTCGTCATCGTGCACAGCAACTGAACATTCCAAAAACCACTTTATTCAGAATTTTGCACAAAGGTATTCATTTAAAGGCTTACAAGATTCGGATAACGCAAGAAATCAAGCCAACAGACTTTGGTTTACGTCGTCAATTCGTTATTTGGGCTATACAACAGAAACTTAAAAATGTGAATTTTTTTAACAAAATCATCTTCAGCGATGAAGCACATTTTGAATTGGGTGGATTTGTTAACAAGCAAAATTGTCGAATCTGCATGCATGCATCCACAAAAAGTAACTCTTTGGTGTGGTTTTTGGGCTGGTGGAGTGATTGGTCCATACTTTATTGAAGATGACAATGGAAATGCTGTTACTGTGAATGGTGATCGATATCGAACGATGATTACTAACTCTTTGTGGGATGAATTGGAGCCTATTGATGTGCAGGATATGTGGTTCCAATAGGACAGTGCAACATATCATTCAGCAGCAGAAACAACCAATCTTTTGAAACAGAAATTTGGTAATCGAATAATTGCTCGAAGAGGAAACATTGATTGGGCCCCTAGATCTTGCGATCTAGCACCTCTAGATTTTTTCCTATGAAGCTATTTGAAAGAAAAGGTCTATGCCAACGATCCACAAACAATTGATGACCTAAAGGCGAACATTATTGACTGTAATTGAACCGCAGTTATGCCAGAAAGTTATCGAAAATTTTGGCAAAATATTAGAAGCTTGTCGCACAGGAGCAAGTGGTCACTTACAAGATATTGTTTTCCATTACTAAACCGAAACAGTTGTACTCTCATTTGAAATAAAATATTTGATCGTTTTCAAATAATTTGTGTATTTTGTTAAAAATATAAAAATTAACCCCAAATTGGAACATCCGTTATAACGAGGTCACTTCAATTATAACAGATTAAAGTGTGGGAACATTGTTTAAGTAGATACCTTATAATATCACAATCACATCATCTTCAAAATGTTGTAATATAGTTTAATTCAATACAATACGAAAAAAAGTGTCCTTCAAAATGTATTAAATTAGGGTGGCGCCGATGTTGGAAAAGGGTGGATGTTAAACAGAACAGCATGGCATCTCATAGATATTTAGGGATAAATATTGTTATGGAATTTTTACTTTGTGGTGTGATTATATTTTACATTTACTATTTAACTTTTAATTTTCCACTCCATAAAAATTCCACAAAATTTTCTTTTCTCCAAAACTTCTCCGGCTCTTGAGACTCTTTCTGAAAATATAATTATAAGCGCCAATTGACTTTTCGTAAATAATAAACTAACAAATTTTATTTATTTTATTTTATCAAGCTCTTTCTCTCCTTTTCAATAATAATCATATAACATCAAATAACTCAATTATAAGAAATCAATCAAAACAATCAACAATTAAAAATATATCAAATGTAACTCAAAAATATAAATATCAGAATACCTTATAATAATATTAGTAATTTTATACCGTTACTAAAATGATAATTTCCCAAATATATACTCTTTGAATTTCTAACTTTATAATGTAAATAAATATCAATTTAAATTGTTTAATTAAATTTCAAGTGTAAATACCTTATTCGCTTTAAAACTCTTTTAAAGTGTTTTCACTTTATCCTTTTGAAAAATGCTTTGCTGCTATATGCTGTCTCACCTTAATGTATCTCAGATGATACCTCACACGCTGCTATCTAATTGCAATACCTCTGCTAGCAATGTTTTTTAAACCTTTGCTGTTTGTCTGCCAAAAACCTCTGCTACCAATGTATGAAAATCTTTGATATTTACTCCTGCTACCAAATTTCAACCATTTACTTTCAGCTTCTCTTCTGAATTACTTTGATTCTGTAATTGCTGCTATACCTTTTTACTACTTTGCCCGTATTGTATTTTAGTACATTCCCTTTACCTTTGCACTGTTTAATTCAACTAGTCTTCGGATGTGATTGTTTCCATTCAATTTACAATCACTTTTTTTAAACAACGTTTACTGCTGCACTCTCAAATTTAGACTCTCCTAACAGTGATGTTTGACCTTTCTTTTATAGTTTTTAATTTTGACATAAAACTGATTATTTTTAACTTTTTAAATCCGCATTTTTCAAATACTATTTTTCTATATAACAATCATTTTTTCAATATTTTCTTACCTATCTAATCAATTGAAACATTGAGATTACCCAAGATTCGTTCCCGGAATCGGTCAAATCTCACATTCTAAACTGTCAAGAACTTGCAAAACCTTTTTTGACGTCCCTTCTATAGTATTGGCGTTAGAATTACCTTGGTCTTAAATTAGATATTTGAAATGTCCGCCATTGTTGGTAAGACAATGGTAAAGTCGCAGCTCGAATTCCCCCTGCACTTTTGAAGCGTCTCTGGTGTAATGTAAGTTCAGGAATATCGCTAGGTTGAGTTTTATACACCACAGTTTTTAGATGTCAAAAAGTCAAGGGGAACTAGATCGGGTGATCTTGTTGGCCATTTTATAGTGCCCATTCTTCAAATCCATTTATTTGGAAATGTCTCATTAAGCCAATTTCGTACAGGCAAGGAATAATGTGGAGGTGCTCCGTTCTGTTGAAAAAAATAGGTTTTCTTCATCTAGCAACAAAGTTACTTCTTGATCTATTTGGTTTTCTAAAGTCCAAATAAAATTCCCCAGTTAAATTTTCTTCCTCGAATAAAAGACCAATAATCTTATTTCCGAGAATTCCGGCCCATACGTTGATTTTATGAGGATGTTCGTTATGCTCTTCCAGAAAAACTTGTGGGTTGGTATTGTCCCAGTATCTACAATTATGTTTATTGGCAAATCTATTTTAAAAAACCTTCTTCGTTAGAAAAACACATATTTTTAATCAAATTAGGCTCTGCCTTTCATAAACTTGGTTTCGTGCCATGTCTTTTTCTGTTTTGATCCATCCTGATTCCGAGGCTTCTTAAAGCTATTTTAAGCGTTTGATATTTACCCAAGTATCAGGTTGATGGCCTGAGGCCTCCCCCAACCTGGAGGGCCCGGTTATTTTTGCTCAAGATATTTTTCCCTTAGGTTGATTGTCGTGTCCAGATTGTAGAGTCCTAACCTAACGTTTATTGGATCCACTGATCTGCTGCTCCAACCATTGGGACTTGACTGTCCTCATGTGCTTTTCGGGCTGTAGCAGTGAACCTTCTAGTTAAAAAATTAATTTCACAGAAATTTTAAAAAAATCACCTCTAAACCACCCCCAATAGATCTAGTTTGTTATGTTAAATAATAAGCTAACAGTGTACAAGTAATGATGGAGAAACTTTCGAGTCTTGCAAGATGTATACTCACAAAGAATTTGACCGTAAAACCAATTATTCATTTTCACACTCAAAGCCGTTTCAACAACTAAACTCTCAGGGAGTAAACCTTGATCAAGTAAATCATTTGTTACGCTAACTACCAATATTACGGAGTGGATTGATTTTCTCTTTTGTAGTTTAAATTGAATAGTTTTGTCCTTACCGATTGTACAGTATTTTAATGAAAGAAACAACAGAAAATAAAATTCTAGGTATAAAAATGGTCGAATGGTAGCCAAAAATGGTAGAATGGTATTTTAGTAATAAAACAGTAGATTTTCCGCACACATAAAGTAAGTGCAGGTGGCACTACAGATGAAAACCTTCATTAGCTCTTTTTGGTAATTAATTAGTAAAATGTGTGTAGAAACAGGGCATCGCAAGGATTGATTTTTTTCGAATTCTGTTAACTTAAAGTTTTATACAGAAGATTCACTGCCACTTGGGGAGGCTTAAATGTGAAAAATTGTTAGAGTGGTAGAAATGTCGGAAAAATCAATTCTAGCGATGCTAGGTATATTTTTTACCCGTAACCCACCTCCAAGATGATAACTTAAACCTTAAGCTACCAGAATTTAATAAAAATAATTTCTGGCGATGCTATATTTTTCACTATTTTATACAGCCCTAATAACTTTTTACCCCTAACGATGTCATACTTTATAACCATACGTAGAAATTTCTGAAAATGGTATATATATATATATATATATATATATATATATATATATATATATATATATAAATATAGCATCGCCAGAAATTATTTTTATTAAATTCTGGTAGCTTAAGGTTTAAGTTATCATCTTGAAGGTGGGTTACGGGTAAAAAATATACCTAGCATCGCTAGAATTGATTTTTCCGACATTTCTACCACTCTAACAATTTTTCACATTTAAGCCTCCCCAAGTGGCAGTGAATCTTCTGTATAAAACTTTAAGTTAACAGAATTCGAAAAAAATCAATCCTTGCGATGCCCTGTTTCTACACACATTTTACTAATTAATTACCAAAAAGAGCTAATGAAGGTTTTCATCTGTAGTGCCACCTGCACTTACTTTATGTGTGCGGAAAATCTACTGTTTTATTACTAAAATACCATTCTACCATTTTTGGCTACCATTCGACCATTTTTATACCTAGAATTTTATTTTCTGTTGTTTCTTTCATTAAAATACTGTACAATCGGTAAGGACAAAACTATTCAATTTAAACTACAAAAGAGAAAATCAATCCACTCCGTAATATTGGTAGTTAGCGTAACAAATGATTTACTTGATCAAGGTTTACTCCCTGAGAGTTTAGTTGTTGAAACGGCTTTGAGTGTGAAAATGAATAATTGGTTTTACGGTCAAATTCTTTGTGAGTATACATCTTGCAAGACTCGAAAGTTTCTCCATCATTACTTGTACACTGTTAGCTTATTATTTAACATAACAAACTAGATCTATTGGGGGTGGTTTAGAGGTGATTTTTTTAAAATTTCTGTGAAATTAATTTTTTAACTAGAAGGTTCACTGCTACAGCCCGAAAAGCACATGAGGACAGTCAAGTCCCAATGGTTGGAGCAGCAGATCAGTGGATCCAATAAACGTTAGGTTAGGACTCTACAATCTGGACACGACAATCAACCTAAGGGAAAAATATCTTGAGCAAAAATAACCGGGCCCTCCAGGTTGGGGGAGGCCTCAGGCCATCAACCTGATACTTGGGTAAATATCAAACGCTTAAAATAGCTTTAAGAAGCCTCGGAATCAGGATGGATCAAAACAGAAAAAGACATGGCACGAAACCAAGTTTATGAAAGGCAGAGCCTAATTTGATTAAAAATATGTGTTTTTCTAACGAAGAAGGTTTTTTAAAATAGATTTGCCAATAAACATAATTGTAGATACTGGGACAATACCAACCCACAAGTTTTTCTGGAAGAGCATAACGAACATCCTCATAAAATCAACGTATGGGCCGGAATTCTCGGAAATAAGATTATTGGTCTTTTATTCGAGGAAGAAAATTTAACTGGGGAATTTTATTTGGACTTTAGAAAACCAAATAGATCAAGAAGTAACTTTGTTGCTAGATGAAGAAAACCTATTTTTTTCAACAGAACGGAGCACCTCCACATTATTCCTTGCCTGTACGAAATTGGCTTAATGAGACATTTCCAAATAAATGGATTTGAAGAATGGGCACTATAAAATGGCCAACAAGATCACCCGATCTAGTTCCCCTTGACTTTTTGACATCTAAAAACTGTGGTGTATAAAACTCAACCTAGCGATATTCCT
The DNA here is from genome assembly GCA_034190945.1 of Octodonta nipae. Taxonomy (NCBI): domain Eukaryota; kingdom Metazoa; phylum Arthropoda; class Insecta; order Coleoptera; family Chrysomelidae; genus Octodonta; species Octodonta nipae. The sequence goes on from CM067219.1 coordinate 39,177,326, forward strand.
GAACTTACATTACACCAGAGACGCTTCAAAAGTGCAGGGGGAATTCGAGCTGCGACTTTACCATTGTCTTACCAACAATGGCGGACATTTCAAATATCTAATTTAAGACCAAGGTAATTCTAACGCCAATACTATAGAAGGGACGTCAAAAAAGGTTTTGCAAGTTCTTGACAGTTTAGAATGTGAGATTTGACCGATTCCGGGAACGAATCTTGGGTAATCTCAATGTTTCAATTGATTAGATAGGTAAGAAAATATTGAAAAAATGATTGTTATATAGAAAAATAGTATTTGAAAAATGCGGATTTAAAAAGTTAAAAATAATCAGTTTTATGTCAAAATTAAAAACTATAAAAGAAAGGTCAAACATCACTGTTAGGAGAGTCTAAATTTGAGAGTGCAGCAGTAAACGTTGTTTAAAAAAAGTGATTGTAAATTGAATGGAAACAATCACATCCGAAGACTAGTTGAATTAAACAGTGCAAAGGTAAAGGGAATGTACTAAAATACAATACGGGCAAAGTAGTAAAAAGGTATAGCAGCAATTACAGAATCAAAGTAATTCAGAAGAGAAGCTGAAAGTAAATGGTTGAAATTTGGTAGCAGGAGTAAATATCAAAGATTTTCATACATTGGTAGCAGAGGTTTTTGGCAGACAAACAGCAAAGGTTTAAAAAACATTGCTAGCAGAGGTATTGCAATTAGATAGCAGCGTGTGAGGTATCATCTGAGATACATTAAGGTGAGACAGCATATAGCAGCAAAGCATTTTTCAAAAGGATAAAGTGAAAACACTTTAAAAGAGTTTTAAAGCGAATAAGGTATTTACACTTGAAATTTAATTAAACAATTTAAATTGATATTTATTTACATTATAAAGTTAGAAATTCAAAGAGTATATATTTGGGAAATTATCATTTTAGTAACGGTATAAAATTACTAATATTATTATAAGGTATTCTGATATTTATATTTTTGAGTTACATTTGATATATTTTTAATTGTTGATTGTTTTGATTGATTTCTTATAATTGAGTTATTTGATGTTATATGATTATTATTGAAAAGGAGAGAAAGAGCTTGATAAAATAAAATAAATAAAATTTGTTAGTTTATTATTTACGAAAAGTCAATTGGCGCTTATAATTATATTTTCAGAAAGAGTCTCAAGAGCCGGAGAAGTTTTGGAGAAAAGAAAATTTTGTGGAATTTTTATGGAGTGGAAAATTAAAAGTTAAATAGTAAATGTAAAATATAATCACAACACAAAGTAAAAATTCCATAACAATATTTATCCCTAAATATCTATGAGATGCCATGCTGTTCTGTTTAACATCCACCCTTTTCCAACATCGGCGCCACCCTAATTTAATACATTTTGAAGGACACTTTTTTTCGTATTGTATTGAATTAAACTATATTACAACATTTTGAAGATGATGTGATTGTGATATTATAAGGTATCTACTTAAACAATGTTCCCACACTTTAATCTGTTATAATTGAAGTGACCTCGTTATAACGGATGTTCCAATTTGGGGTTAATTTTTATATTTTTAACAAAATACACAAATTATTTGAAAACGATCAAATATTTTATTTCAAATGAGAGTACAACTGTTTCGGTTTAGTAATGGAAAACAATATCTTGTAAGTGACCACTTGCTCCTGTGCGACAAGCTTCTAATATTTTGCCAAAATTTTCGATAACTTTCTGGCATAACTGCGGTTCAATTACAGTCAATAATGTTCGCCTTTAGGTCATCAATTGTTTGTGGATCGTTGGCATAGACCTTTTCTTTCAAATAGCTTCATAGGAAAAAATCTAGAGGTGCTAGATCGCAAGATCTAGGGGCCCAATCAATGTTTCCTCTTCGAGCAATTATTCGATTACCAAATTTCTGTTTCAAAAGATTGGTTGTTTCTGCTGCTGAATGATATGTTGCACTGTCCTATTGGAACCACATATCCTGCACATCAATAGGCTCCAATTCATCCCACAAAGAGTTAGTAATCATCGTTCGATATCGATCACCATTCACAGTAACAGCATTTCCATTGTCAGCCCTAATAACTTTTTACCCCTAACGATGTCATACTTTATAACCATACGTAGAAATGTCTGAAAATGGTATATATTGTTATATACTTCGTGGGTTCAATTTAAAAATTATAACAACTATATTTACTTTCACTTTTCTAGAACTTTATTTACATTTAAAACAGCTGATTCACAATACATTTTCATATAAGCTAGTCGTCACGGTATATCTGCCTGGCGATCGTGGCGTTCTTCTTTTATATCACCAGCGTAGAATTCTCCAGTAGAAATCAACATCGTTCCTTCCGCTGCCGAGCCTTTTCGAGAATCGTATTTTTTTTATCTTGAAGCGTTTGTTGTCGTGCTGAAATGACACAGGGTCGGCTTTGGGTAAATTTCGTAACACTCCCCCCCCCTTTAGTTCTGATCGTCCCGATAAGAAACATCCCCTCCATGGTAGGGAGCGAGTCGATCTAAGTGAACCACCTTCAATTTAGCCTTGTGGTTTCGACGGATCCGGTAGACGACATCATTCAGCCTCTTGACCACTTCGTATGGACCATCCCAGGCGGGTGTAAGCTTTGGGGATTTACCCTTGCTCCGTTGGGGGTTGTACAGCCAGACTTTGTCCCTCTCCTGGAACCCGGCTGAATTGGCCTTGAGGTCGTATCGCGTCTTCATCCGGTCACTGGTGGCCAACATCTGCGTTCGGGCTAAGTCGTGTATTGCCAGCATGTTATGTCGGAGCTGGTAGGCATAATCGTCGATGTCTTGGGGAGGTTCTTCGGGGGAGCCAAATGCCAAGTCGCATGGTAGTCGCAGCTCCTTTCCGAATAAGACCCTGGCTGGGGTCAGGCCTGTACTATTATGTACAGCAGAGCGATATGACAACAGGAATAGGGGAATATGCTCATCCCAATCACGCTGGTTATTGCTGACGACCTTGGATAGGTGTTGTTCCAAGGTCCTGTTGAATCTTTCCACCATTCCGTCTGACTGTGGGTGTAATGGTGTTGTTCTCGTTTTCCTGATCCCCAACATCGTGCAGACCTTCTGGAATACATTCGATTCGAAGTTACGCCCCTGGTCTGAATGTAATTCCATCGGGACGCCAAACCGGCTGAAAAGTTGTTCTACTAGCACCGTCGCTACCGTGGTTGCCTCTTGGTTGGGTATCGCATATGCCTCAGGCCATTTGCTGAAGTAATCCATTGCGACCAGAATGTATTTGTTCCCCCTCTCAGACTCGGGAAACGGACCGGCGACATCGATGGCAATTCTCTCAAATGGGACGCCCACATTGTACTGCTGCATTCTGCCCTTGGTTCGGGTTTTCGGGCCCTTACTGGCGGCACATATGGCACATTTGCGGCACCAAGCTCTGACGTCTTCGAAGTAATTCACCCAGTAGTACCGCTGGCGAACTTTGTCTAGGGTTTTATTCATGCCCAGGTGGCCTCCGGTAATTCCATCATGTACTTCGGTCAGGATGGCTGGTACCTTTTTCTTCGGAACTACCAGTTGGGACTTGGTTTCTCGTCCATCAGCGCTTTCCCAAACTCGCTTGAGCATTCCATTGTATACTCTTAGAGAGTCCCACTGAGCCCATAACGATTTCAGCACGCCGGAGTATCTAGCTACCTCGTCCCATCGTGGCCTGGGTGCCCCTCTCATTTTGAGTGACAAGATTGGTTCGATGTCTGGATCAGCCATTTGGTCCTGGATGCACTGTTCCGTTGTCCAGTCTTCATTGGCCTGCACTCGGATCTGCCTGATGGAGATACCCTCTCGCTGTTCCGTCTTCAGACAATGCTTGCATTCCGCTCTACAGGGTCTTCTGGATAGGGCATCGGCATTATTGTGCAACCGACCGGCACGGTGTTCCACCTTGAAGTCGTATTGCTGTAATTTCTCCATCCATCTGGCCAGTTGTCCTTCCGGTGTCTTCATGTCCAGCAGCCATTTGAGTGCGGCATGATCTGTTCGGATTAAGAAATGGCGACCATACAGGTATTTATGGAAATGGTCCACAGCCTTTATTATTGCAAGAAGTTCTTTTCTGGTGACACAATAATTTCTTTCTGGCTTCGAGAATCCACGGCTGTAGTACTCGATCACCCTCTCTTCACCATCTTGCACCTGGGATAGGACGGCCCCCAAACCTGTGTTGCTGGCGTCGGTGTCTAAGATGAACTTGCCGGACTGTGTAGGAAAGGCTAGGATTGGGCTGGAACATAGTGCTGCCTTCAGTCGCCTGAATGATGTTTCGCAATCCTGATTCCAAGGGAAGGTCTCTTTATCGGTGGTCTGCCGATGTAGAGGGGCGGCGATGGTGGCAAATCCCTCAACAAAACGCCGGTAGTATGAACATAGGCCCAAGAAGCTTCGGAGTTCATGTTTGTCTCTTGGAACTGGCCAATCGCGGATGGCTTCTATCTTGTCTTCGTTGGTGCGGATTCCTGACTCGGACACTACGTGGCCCAAAAACTCTACTTCTTTTTGAAACAAGGAACACTTCTTCGGATTGAGTCTCAGGTTGGCATTATTAATTCTGGAGAATACTTCGCCCAGGTTCTTCAGATGGTCGTCGAATGTCTGGCCCATGACTAGAATGTCGTCGAGGTATACTAAGCATGTCCTCCATGTTAGCCCGCTCAGTACATACTCCATTAGTCTCTCAAATGTAGCGGGTGCATTACATAACCCAAAGGGCATGACCGTGAACTGAAACAGCCCTTTACTGGTGGAGAATGCTGTCTTTTCTCTGTCGTTTGCGTGTAGACCAACCTGCCAATATCCACTTTTTAGGTCTAGTGTGGAGAACCAACGGGAGCCTGCTAGTGTGGTCAAAGTGTCATCGATTCGGGGTAGTGGATAGCTGTCTTTCTTCGTGACATCATTCAGCTTTCTGTAATCCACGCAAAATCGGGTGGTTCCATCCTTCTTTTTAACTAACACGACGGGAGCAGACCATGGACTGATGGATGGCTCAATAACTCCATTTTGTAACATGGACTCGATGTTTTCCTCCACTGCCTGTTGTTGCCCCAATGGTAGTCGTCTAGGTGGTATTCTGATGGGTTGAGCCTTTCCGCTATCTATTCGATGCTGGATGATGTTGGTGCGACCGGTGGTTCCATTTTTACTGTTAAAAATTTGCCAGTGTTTTGTGATAAATTGCTTGGCTTTCTTCTGGTTCTCTGGTGTCAAGTGTGTCAAATGGTCAGCAAACTGTTGTAGGAACTCTTTATCGGGCCCTGGCTCCTTCACCGACGTCTGGTACTCTTCTTCGCAATTGATGATGGTCTCTACTGGCTCGAAACAAGCTATCTCTTGACCATTGGTAATTCGGATGTCGTTGTTGGACAGATTCAGGACTCTGATTGGTATATCTCGTCCGGTTTTAACTATAGCCCGTCCAACCAAGTAGTCATGAACTGAGTGTACGGGCTCCACCATTCCAACGCAGCTCCCAGGATTGCTGTCTAGCTGCCCATGAATAATCTGTTCCGTTCGACCGGGAATTCTAGCTGAAGACTTTGCCACAATTTTTATGGGCGTGACTGATGTGTTGACGGGCCGTGTCAATACAAATTCCTCATTCAGGAACCGAAGAACATCATATCTCGGGTCGAACATAAATCCATGCTGGCTAATTAGGTCCATTCCCAGTAAAAAATCGTCCTCAATATTCGCTACCAGGACCTTATGCCGGATCATGTTGTCCCCTATCTGTAGCACGACATCTGCCTCACCCTGTATTGACATGGACTCGGCGGTGACTGTTCTGAGCTGGATGTTATTGGTAACTGGCCGAATTTCTGATGCTCTCGAAACCCTGGACTTGGCAATGGACACAGCGGCGCCGGTATCGATGGTGATGGTAACTGCTCGCCCGTTGATGGTGCCTCTGATGACTAGGCTGCCGCTATCTCGGCAAAATCCCCGGATGGATAACGTTTTGGGGGCTGGTGGAGGGACAGTCAGCATTCTCCCCTATATGCTGACTGACTGACGGTCCCTGGACATCTGGCTGTTCTGTTGGTTACCCCTGGTCGGTGATTGTTCAGGTGGCCTCACTCGACAATTACGTTGGAAGTGCCCTGTCCGTCCGCAGCGGTAACATGCCCCTCTGGTGCCATTTCTTTGTGACCGGTCTAATATTTTGTTCAGACCAGCCAGCAGCGCTTGAACTTGTGACTCTGAATCTTCCTGGTTGAAGGAAACTGCTCGGACCCTCGGCTTGGACATGTTCATGACAGCCTCTACTTCCAAAGCCCGAAGTAGAGCTTCATTACTCTTCTTGACGCCACTTAGTCTTAGATTTCGTTGAACTTCCACGTCTCTGATGCCGTTTATGAAACTCTGTGTGGCCAACTGGTCTTTCGTTTCCTCTGGCAGGTCTGGATAGGACAAGTGAACTAACCGCCTAATCTCTGCTTCGAATTCTTGAAGACTTTCACCGGATTTTTGCGTTTTTCCACTCAGTTGGACTTGGTATACCTGGCTCAAGGATTGATTGTCGTATCGTTTGTCTAGGATGGCGATGATCTTGTCGAAATTGCCTTGTTCATCGACTGGAATGCTTTGGAGGAGTTCTAGGGCCGGACCTCTTAATGAAATTACCAGAGAAGTAGATTTTTCTTGATTATCCCATCCATTAGCTGTAGCCACGGCCTCAAATTGCCTTTTATACATGGGCCAAGATGAACTGCCGTCGAATGTGGGTGGTTTACTAAAGGAACCTTTGGTACTCACGGTGTTCTGGTATTTTCCTCGCTGTAAGTCCTGTTGCATTTTTTGATTTCTGTTTCTACCTTGTTTTGAATAGCACTGATTTCAGATTTTACCTGGCTTTGGATGGAATCGAGATCATCTACTTTTGTTTCAAGAGTATCCACGGTATTTTTTATGGTCTTAATGTCATCATTTATCTCTTTTATATCTGACTCAACTATTTGCATTCTTTCATTAACTGTTTCATTAACTTGTCCTACTATTTGCATTAATTGTTCGAATTGCAGTTGTCTTTTCTGTTCAGTTTGATCTTGTTTTTCTACAAATTTCGAGAATAATCCCTCAATCAGATTTTGTTGTTCACTTTTCATCGTGGAAACAAGATTTTCTAATTCTATTTTACGTTTTTCATCGATATTAGTGACAAGATTTCCTAACTCAATTTTAAGTTTGTCATCAAAAGATTTCACTAACCTTTGTTGAATTTCTTCTTGATGTTGTTTCTCCTTCTTGTCACGTTTTTCTAGAATCTGTGCAATTTTTTCGTCTATCTTTTCCATACTACGAGTTTCCATAAATCAATTTAGGATGTTAACTGCACTAATCCCACTTCTGACACCAATGTTATATACTTCGTGGGTTCAATTTAAAAATTATAACAACTATATTTACTTTCACTTTTCTAGAACTCTATTTACATTTAAAACAGCTGATTCACAATACATTTTCATATAAGCTAGTCGTCGCGGTATATCTGCCTGGCGATCGTGGCGTTCTTCTTTTATATCACCAGCGTAGAATTCTCCAGTAGAAATCAACATCGTTCCTTCCGCTGCCGAGCCTTTTCGAGAATCGTATTTTTTTATCTTGAAGCGTTTGTTGTCGTGCTGAAATGACACAGGGTCGGCTTTGGGTAAATTTCGTAACACTATATATATATATATATATATATATATATATATATATATTATTCCGTAGTGTTCATGTGAAACGTGTATTACATAATATGAACTTGGCAAGCACACAAATGTAATGGCAACGTGGTAACTGGCAAACTCAACTGGTAACGTCTTTCTATTTTCGTGACTTCTGACGTACGTCAAATCCATAATTTAAAATATCACAAACAGATATTTAGAATGTTTATTAGAACGCAAAACCAATTTGGTGTTGGTATTGTATATTTATTAGATGTTATACTTGTTTATTTACTACAATTTATTATTTTTTATGAAAGAAGAGATTATTAATATATAACCTGTCTCAAACAGAAAACTAAGTTGGTACTTCAAGGTCTGAACGAAATTTCGGAGCAAAGTCTAACTTTCCTTCTCATTTGAACTCGGCTAAAAATAATAGAATGAAATCTATATTGTTAACAGATATACTTATTGAAAAATAGACCTTGTCATGTGGAGGAAAGCTCTACCGTCCATATTTTTCATAGTTGAAAATATTTTGTGTACATGCGTCAACTTCCGCCATTTTTTTCCGGCACTTTGCGGGTGTTTGACCTGCAAATCTCATAATTACAACGTACTTTTTAATTTACTATTAGTAATGCAATTTTAATAGTTATAAACTTCAAGTAAAATAATAGTACAACGTTTTTAAATAATATTGGTATAATTTTTATTTTACCCTGCCAAAATAGGAACGCTTCAAGAAATTAATCATCTTCACTAAAAAACAATCTTGCGCGTAAATAAACTGTAAAGTCCGTTCAAATAAACAATGGTGACTAAATGCGGTATTTCCCTAAAGTACGATTGATGATAAAAACAAATGTGAATAATTTCAACTCCGTTCCATAATTAGAAATTATTCAAGCTAGCGTACCAGAAGCAGAACATCAAGAACAACTCTGGCGAAGTGATGGTCGATTTCGAGTGATTGAATATGTAAATAAAGATATTTAAGTGAGCGTGTTTTCGAAGCAATTAACTTGTTCAAAGTTAAAACATTATACAAAAGCAGTGTTGTTGTTTTCAAAATCAGTTGAAAACAATTTACACATGACCATACATATGGAGGCAAAATTGAGTAGGTATAATAAAGTATTTATATACTCACTGAAAAATAAATCGCAACACTCAGAAGGAGATGTTTAAATTTAATATTGTTTTGGTAAAATGAAGATGCTATAGTAAGTAGTAAATGATTTTTAATAAAAAATACCAAGAAGTTTAATTTTTTTTTATTAAATTTGTTAATAATGTGTTTGTACACGGCGGTTATCTATAAACTCCCCAACACGTCTTGGCATTGATTCAATAAGGTGGTCTATTTCTTCTTGAGGAATACTATCCCAAGTCTTCTACCCGTCATATCCCAAACACGTTCTCTGTGCGAAATATCGGGGGATCTGGGCGGCCATGACAACAAATTCAGATAGCTTTCTTCAAAAAAGTTTCAACTAACTCGAGCAACATGAGGCCTAGCATTATCTTGTTGAAATATAGGATCCATTATGAGCCTATTAAGCTAAGGGAGTACATATGGCTCCACTACTTCCTAAAAATAACGTTGTGCTGTCATGAAGCCTCGAACAAAGACAAGTATACTATTAATGCGAAAATTGTCTGATTTATTTGGAGCTGGTATATTTGGTAACTGCTTTAGTTCCTTCACTGACTGCGTGCTTGGCGAGTTCACCGGGCAATAGTAGACGAACAGCAGTTTGAATTTCCCTGCTTGTAATAGTGGAACGTTTATTGTAGTGTGCCAGTCTGGAAGCTTCAGCAGCAATACGTTCGAAAATGTCGTTGACGAAACTGTTCATGATACTCATGGCCTTGCTGGAAAAACCGGTATCGGGATGTACTTGTTTCAATACTTTGTAAATGTAAATGGCATAGCTTTCCTTCCTCCTGCGCTTCTTCTTTTTGTCAGCCTTTGAAATGTTCTTTTGAGCTTTTCCGGCTTTCTTTGCAGCTTTACCGCTTGTCTTGGGTGGCATGTTTACGATACGAGACTCGAAACGAAAGTTTCATTCATGCACCAAAGCGAGGTGGAGGCCTTGGTGTTTTTCCATTTCTGTTCAAAATACCATGCATTCTTGTTAAGAGATTGAAAAATATCGACGTTCATCTTCCCGAACAAACCAAACTAATCACACATCAGCACATCGACAGGCTCTCCTCATTTAATGTATTTCCCTCTACCAGTAATGTTAATAGCTATCTAACATCAAATCTCGACACGTCCTGGTCCGGAAACGGACTCAAACAATGTGCCTCAACCTCCATCTGTAGCAACTGGCTATCCGACCCTCCTCCGTCCTGGACGGCGAAGACCTATATCAGAGCAGTGCAGTTACGTGCAAACCTTTTACCCTCCTGTGACCTTCCTTTCAATGACCCAGCTACAAGGAAATGCCGTGGAGGATGTAACAAAAATGAATCAAACTGCCACATACTTCAAAATTGTTACATAACGCATGAAAAGCGAATTGACCGCCATAATAACTTGTACAAAATAATTCAGAGAGAAGCAACAAAAAAAGGTTGGCAAGTTGAGGTTGAACCGCACATCAGAAGCCCGAACGGGATTCTTAAAGTTCCCGATCTTGTCCTTACTAAGGGAATAAAATCTATCATTGCAGACGTAGGCGTTCACTGGGAGGGTCCCCGTTCCTTATATGACGGCTTCAGGAGGAAAAAAGAATATTATGAGGACCCCCAATTTCTTAATACAGTTTTAACTACCAGGAAGACCACAGAAGTTAAGGTCCTTCCTTTAATTGTCGGTGCTCGAGGTGTTTGGTGTTCTAATAATGACGCGCTTTTAGACTCTCTTAATATTAACACCGTCACTCTAAGAAGACAATTAATTAACAGCACCATAATAGGATCCATTGCTTGTCACAACTTTTTTAGTAGGGCGGTATGGAGGTAATTAATTCCTGCCCTTTGTGTTAGATTGGATTTGAGTATCCCCTTTGCTTATTTATTACGATTCTAATTTATACTCGTTTTAACTTTTATTATTGCTATTTTAATTGTTATAACCTTATCATTCAGTATATTCTTCTTTTATACAATAGCATTAACAAATAATGTTTCACTAACATCCATTTCGCTTATTGAACCGTTAACCGTCCCTTCTTTGCATGTCTGATATTCCTATAAGATAATCGACTGAGTTGCTCTCGCTCACGACGTCGATTTGCGGCCGATCTCTAATGGGGCGATGGATTTTGACATTTTTGACCTATTATTTTTTTTTTATTTCTCTACGAATTAGGTCAATCTCAATTATCTGCGACAAATTACATGTTAAAAAAAAACATTTTTGTTATTTACGATAATTCAATTGTCTTCTACTTTACATTGTGTTAATGATAGGTTTAGTTGTTTACTGTACTGTTTATGAACTGGTTATTCAATGATTTTGTTTGTTTTATACTAGTGTTTTGTTTGTATTTAATGTTTCGAAATTATATGTCCGTAACTTTATATTTTATTTACAGTTGACACTTAAAATATTTAGTATATAGGTTAGTTAAGGTACCCCTTTTCCCAGCTTGCTGGTGAAACATTGTAATGCCACACAGCCAGGCAATAACATGGTTGAAATATCTTTTATTTACTTTGTCAATTGTAAACTTTTGACTGAATAAAGAATGTGTATGACTTACTTCCAAGTGCAATAGCACCCCATATTGGCCCATATCATAACGCTGACTGTTCGAGTTCGCTCAACATCAAATTGAGGTTGAGGTCTTTCTTTTTGAATTCGTCTAACTCTTCTTCAGCCATCATGTCCACCCAAGCAGATTTGAGATCCATCAGAAAAGACGACCTGATGCCATTCCACATTCCAATGTTGTCGTTTTCTGCACCACTGAATAGTTGCCGTTGATGTTCAGCGGTTTAGACACCTTTACAAGTCTTAGATGTCGATCTTGAACTTCATTTATGGTCCTTCGGTGTCCATTGCCTATTCTTCTCCGATTTGAGTGTTATCAAACCACGCTTGGTAATTTCTCAATACAGTAGTCGGATTTCTGTTCATGCGCTTAGCGATTTCTCGAAATTTTAAACACGCCTCCCGTAAACCAACAATTCGACCTCTTTCAAATTCACTTAGCTGGCGATACATTCGGCGTAAACGCACTCATAGAATTTTAACAAGACTAGAAAGAGAGGGCAATTGAGAGGGTAACAGGCTATTCCACTTGGTGGATGGAAGCAGCCAATGAACTACATGCCTGACATATTTAATTTTAAGCAGCTCCCAAACAAGTGAAACTACATGCTGGACGTATTTCATTGGAAGCATCTCCCAAACAAGTGAAATAGTCTCTTGCCCTTTCTTTTTAGTCTTTTGCACGCTATTTGTGCATGGTAGGCCACCTCCAGAAGTATAGCTCTAAAATTGATTAATAGGCCTTTTCATATTCGAAAAAAAAATTATGCGCATGCGTCAACGCCTGTCAATTTTTTCGTGCATTTATATTTGTTTATAATGTGAATACAATATTAGATCAACGAAAAGAATAAACAGTTCAAAGTATTGTTGTATTATATGAATTATTATTGCAATGATGGTTGATTTTATTAACGAAAATCATAGAGTAATGTAAATATTATAGTATATTTTAGTGTATGTCAGAAATAATTGACATTTTATCATATATAGCTCATTTTGCTATAACATTATTTTAAAGTATATGGTAGTTGGCTCATATTGACATTCAAACAATATATATAATGAGATTTTTGTATAATTTTAGAAAATATTAAATTTAAGTGAAAACTATAATACATTATTGGAACAAATAAAACAATTTATTATAATTAGTCATCTTATTAGCTCAACATGAATATCTGGAATTCTTGAATTATGCGGAATGTCTGTACAAACTATGATTTTTTTGGGACAAATGGTAATAATGAAAGTAAATTATGAAATTTCTTATCGGAAATAAGAAGCTTATTAAAGTATTTCTGTTGTAGTATAATATTTTCTCGTTTACTTGGCCTACGAACTATATTTAATATATGAGAATTGGCGCCTGTTATTGATTTTGATAACTCGATATACATAAACTTCATCAGATCCTTCAGATAAACCTTAAATTTAGAAAAATCGGAAAATTTCATCTCTGTTTCCAAAATAGTTTTCCCTTTTCCAGATGGAATTATTCTAACCAGTCTCTTGGTGTAAAAATACACATTTCCTTAGGTTTACTTCTTTAAATTTTTGCATGATCGCTATCACATTCCAAATGTGGGTGACCTGTTATATGTTCAATTGTCTACAAGTTATGTTTTTGGCCTGCACAATTGTCTGAATATATAACTAAATCTTTACACATATCGGATACTATACTCATTATGTCCTTGTACAAAACCGATGCGACTTGGTCGGAACCACGACCTCCGTCTAGTTCACACCACATTTAACATGTAACGTGGTTATTAGATAAATCGTGTACCGTTAAATTGTATGTACACAATGATCTTCTATATGACTTTCCTGTGGTCAAAAAAGGCGTTTCAAGGACTTTTTGTAAATCTACGGCTTTCACGCAAATTTCACAATTTTGGCGCTCTGTTTCTTTGTCCCTTCTTTTTTCTTGATACGCTTTAGTGCATTTTTTGCACGATTTTTTAAATGATTTTCTAGTTCTTCTTTATCTGTTTGGTTTATGTTTTTGTTTCTACTTAGGAGTATTTCAGTTTTTTAAATACCTTGCGATATGTTTGGTAACATTTGGGTTGCCGATTTTGTTCTGTACATAAGTTAATGTACTGTTTGTATATTATGCTGATATTGAAATTGGGATGTAAATATTATTTTGGGGATTTACTTCTGGAATAATCGCTTTCAAATGAAGGATGTGAATTAATGTGGTTTATTATAAACAGCATATCAGAAGGTGATGTCTTGTTTATAGGTTCATGGTTACCTCGAAAATTATTGTATTTTACAATCTTCGCAATCGTTCTCTTTTTTATAGCAATTTGTACTCTTCTTTGACTTATTGACAAAACCATTTCTACACAAACCTTTGTTTTATTAGTATTAAGTTTTAAATAGGAAATATTTGACTCATTCTTGATATCTTTATATTTTCTATATTTTTCGCATGGAAGAGTTGCAACAAGAGATAAAATATATATTGTTTGTACATCATGACGCCCAATATTCCAGAAATTTCTAAAAATGCCTTTTCTCTTCATTAGAAAATTTCATACGAAAATATAGTGAATCATAAGTAATATAATGTGTTCTTAAGACAAAAATAATGCATATTTTTTTAGAATAAGTAATATAAGTCAACTGCATTATTAATAAATTATTGTAATGGCAAATGGTGCTATTTGCATGTAGCCCATTTTGCCATATAGAGAATTATACTTATATGGCAAATAACCCATATTGGCATTCCAAAATATTTTTTTATTATTTTTCTCCCTCTAGAATACCAAATTTTACCTTATTTGAAACCATTTAATGCAATTAAATGCAATTAAAATAGCAGCCATTTCACTACTGATATATGTATATGAGTTTTTAAGTCAATAACTTGCTAAAAGATATAACATTAAATACTTTTACTGTTTACTTTTTCAAATTCAGTTGTATATAATGTACGGTGAGCAGACATAAGGATGCAAATTGAGTTTAAATAAATTTTTGTATACTGAATTTTATATTTTATTTGTACCAACTGTACAGCCTTCAGTAATATTACATACAATTTTTGTACAGATTTCCTGAAAATCTTATAATTTAACTTTCATTTATATATTTGTCAGTCGAAAGATGAATAGCCAACATAATGTAGATCACAAATTGTAGTAGACAATGACTGATAAAACCATTGTAATAATAGATTAATTAAATTTGTATTTTGTATTACTAATATTTATTTTATTAATTATCAATACATTAATTACTTTAAATCTAATATGAGTATCATTATTGTCCTAACATGTCAAATATATCAATCAGCCTTATTTTCGCCTTGTGAACGAAAATATCACTTAAAGCACCATTATAATTTAATGCAGTTGTTTGCTTTAATTGAAAGATGTACAAACAAAGCTGCACTAATTAATATTTCAGTTAACTTCATTGATAATATAAGGGTATTAATACTAGTCCCCTGTTCATATTTGTGAAAAGTGCACGAAACTTTCATATTCCCGCCTTTTTGACATACCAAACGTGCCTGCGCATTACAAAGGGTAAAAAAATCTATTGATTAAGGCGAACGTGCTTGCGCGTTACAAGTCTTAAAAAGGTCTTTTTTTTATAATACACTCTATGTATTCAAGACAAAAAATTGGACGCTAACGAAGAAGAAGAATCAATAACAAATGCATAACCAAACTTTTAAAACGCGTGTATAACGTTAACGAGAATACAAGTACCATTATTTTAAATTTAAATAGTCCTCAGTGAAGCGAACATTCGCAGAGAGGCTTTTTAAGTTCTAACAATAGTTTCGAAACTTCTTCAATTTTGTAATTATTTGGATTTACCATGGTAAGTTGAGGGTATAGAAGTAATATGAGTTTTTGAAACAAAGCATGTTACAGGCAGAAGAAGTCAATCCAAAAGCATATCCCTTAGCGGATGCAATTTTAACCACAAAGATTCTTAATCTGGTTCAGCAAGCCATGAATTACAAGCAATTACGAAAAGGTGCAAATGAAGTGACCAAAACACTCAACAGAGGCATTGCAGAATTCATTGTGATGGCGGCAGATGCAGAACCATTGGAGATTTTACTGCATTTACCACTATTGTGTGAAGATAAGAATGTTCCATATGTATTTGTTCGTTCCAAGCAAGCACTAGGGAGGGCATGTGGAGTATCAAGATCTGTTATTGCTTGCAGTGTAACAGTGAATGAAGGATCACAATTGAAACCACAAATCCAAACTATTCAGCAGGAAATTGAAAGACTTTTGGTTTAGGTGTAAATTAATACATTTTGTAACATTTATATTATAAGAATATAATTTTAGTAGTACAACTAATTATTTTGTATTGGGAATCACTGCTTAATGTATCACAAAATAGGTTTCATTAGATAAATACTGGTTTAGCTATTTTATTCCAGTTTTCTTGCCATCTGTCACTTTGGAATTTTTCCAGTGCATTCTTGAACAGCTTTTCAGTTTCTTTTTGATGGTTATTGTTTGGAAAATGTTCAAACCAGTCTAGAACTTGTTTTGAGAGTTCTTCAGCTGAAGAAAATTGATATCCATTTTGTTTGTGCTGAACTAATTCATCTAAGCTGAAAAATAACCAATAATAAAATGTGTATAATCAAAGAAAAGAATAAATTAAGATGGAATTTCAATTTAATTTAGTTTTACATTAGTAAAACTGTTAAAAGGGTATATAATTGTGAATTTTTAATGAATTTATGAAGACAATATTTGTCACAATAAAGAGTATGCAAAATTTTTAATGCTTAAATAAATTTAAATTGGATATGACATGTTTGCAAAAAGATGAGGTGGTAATTGACTGAATTCAACTATACATTACTACATCTAAAAATGTGAAATTTAGCATTCTCAATTGTTTCACATTGTTTAACAATGCCAGTTTACTTCACAGTTATTACTATTCAATTTTATAGAATACATTGTAAGTGAAAATGTCAATTTGGTGAGTAATACAAAAATGAAATTTATAAACAAACCAATATAGTCTTACTCTCTAATTAGATGTAAGGTATATTAAATGGTACAATGTCAGTATGGGGCAATATATTAAGGTGTTTAAGCAATAATTAGTAGGTATATGTAACAATATTTGGTCCAAATGTTAACCTCTCCTGGTAGTGGTACACCTTGCTAGGTAACTAACAAGACTTTGAGGACTAAGTATTTGTTGGAATTGGACCTTCTCCTTTCAGTCATTAGCCCCCTTGGAGGGTGGAAGGACAAAATCAGGACACTCTCTTATTCTTTGAATAACAAATTATTATTAAAATCAGACGATCCAGAAAATAATTATCTTGGGGATGCAAAAAGCAATGGGAAACCACTGTTTTGAATTAGTGATATACTTCATACAATTATGACAAGCACACAAAATGCAACTGTCCTGTCCTCACAGATCTTAAATTGAAGTTTATAAACCTAAATTGCGGCAGGGAATTTTAGAACTCTACAGCAAGCTGGTCAATTTCTTAATTGGTACTTGGATATAAAAAGACTCAAAATAATGTTAAACTGTTACAAACTTGGTCCCACTATGCATAAACAGAAGACTAAAAGCTGAGGAATTGTATGTAAAATTATATTGGCTTAAATGTGTAATGTCAAGACAATCATTATAATAAGAAATTTCAGTAGCAAGATTGGAAACAGAATATGTAAAACTTAGGACAAACTTGGAGAGCATAATAAAGCAAGTAGGGAGATTAGTCCAATTTATTCAAGTGAGAAAGAAATGGAGCTCCAAAGCAGGAGTCGAAACGTTGAGTATTTAACAAATTTACAAGCAGTTTTCACCCTGAACCTAGCCCAGCTAATAATTATTAATTATAACCATAAGAGCCTCTCAGAACCAATAAAGCATGCCACAAAATGACACTCAACTTCGTGATATTTAGCAATGCAGCGTGACGTGACACAGTCGCATATATTTACGTCTCATTTTGCCACTGGCCTAAAAATTCAAGAAGATAAAACCAAAATAAATATATATATATATCTGGATATTATGCAACACTTATTGTCTTTCCCTTGAAAAACAATGCAACATCTGTATTTTTTCCTTTTCAAATTATTAACAGGCAAATTTGACTGTCCTGTTTTATTATTACCAACTGAAATCCAATTCTTCAATTAATATGTGTGCAAATATAATATTAATAAGTCATCAAATGTTTATGATTTTTCTGCTGTAGTGTAACCCAAGCAAAAATTAAATGTTCATTTATTTATAATTTCATGTTACTTTTTTTACTGTACTGTAGAGGACAAATATAAAAAAGAAATTAAACCATTAATTTCAAAAGTAAAAAAAGGTAAAATTAACAAAAGGGAAGGATTATATTTAGGAGCTATCTGTGGTAAAACAATTTGAATAGAAAGAAATGAAACAGGAAACTGAACACTGGAGAGCACCTTGATCAGACATACTGTCTAACAAATTTCCACTTTGATATACCCAAAAAATAAGCCAAAACATGTAGTAAACAATAAACTTACTGAGTAACAGTCTCAAATATGTCAATACAGAAACATCAAAATAGATGAAATTAGATGTCAGGTTAAAAATCATATTTTATCATAAGAGATCATTATCATTACTTAAAATAGAATGTTTAGAAGGTATATCCAACATATTCATATTTTCTCTCTAAAAAGCCAAATACCAACACAATGAATTAAAGACAAGCAACTTGTTTATAGCTTATTTTGTCTATTCATGGGTTTTCTCTCCTCCAAATTTTTTCCTGTAACAGATAAGTATTTAAAAAATTGTATATGTAGAACAAAGTGTAGTAAGGCAATTTCGTAAAATTGCCCGGATTACTGGTTGTCTGTACAGAGATTCTTCCTCACAGTTTTTCTGAGAGAAAGAGATGTCTATAAAATGATCAACCAGTATTCCTGTATATAAGTAATGTATTGTATATTGTGTAATACTTATCTGTGTATGGAGACGTTTCAACTCCGAGTCTGGAGTCGTTGTCAATCGTTTAGTGTTGTTTTCGAGGCTTTTTTCTAAAAAATTTTCGCTTTGATTTTGAATTTATTGTTTGTCAAAAAATTTGACACTGACCTCGTTTAGTGTTGTTGAAATAAATTACAACAAGATATTACCTTACACAACAAAACAAAACTAAACATTGACACAATTATGGAACTAACCGAACTTTGCTTAAACACTACATATTTTCAATTTGAAGGAGATTTCTATAAACAAGAATTTGGTATGGCCATGGGTTCTTCTTTATCTCCTATAATCAGTAATATATTCATGACATATTTTGAAGAAAGATTCATAGGCAAATATAAAAATAAACCAAAAGTGTGGTGGAGATACGTTGATGACATTTTTGTGGTTTGGGAGTATGGTGCTGAAGAACTGCACTCATTCCTAGATTACATCAATAGTCAAGAACCCACAATAAAATTTACAATGGAGATGGAAAATTTGCATAAACTTGCTTATCTTGATGTACTTATAGATAGAACAAACAACACAATAAGTACAAGTACTTATCGAAAACCTACAAATACTAATAGATATTTGAATTTTCACTCCAACCATCCTTTAAATGTAAAGAAAGGTGTTGTAAAGTGCTTATATGATAGAGCAAAAAACATATCTTCATCCAGCCAAATCTTTAACAAAGAAGTCAATATTATCAAAGAACATCTACTTCAAAACGAATATCCCCAAGACTTTATAAATAAAACTATAAATCAGTTAGAAAGAAAATCGCAACAACAAACCAGCACAAATAACCATCACACTAATACCAACCAAACACAAACAGACAACCAAATTATGAACATAATTCCATATATCCCAGGTGTATCGGAAAAAATTAAGCGGTTAGGAAATAAATACAGCGTTAAAACTGTTTTTAAAACAAATAATACCTTGCGCTCTATCCTCACACATACCAAACCGTTTAACGCAACCCAGAGTTCTAAAAATTGTGTGTACAGTGTTTTGTGTGACTGTGGCCATTCTTATACCGGTGAAACTTCAAGACCTTTAGAAGTAAGGAAAAAAGAACATCAATATAACATTTCCAGAAGACACGTGGACAAATCAAATTTGGCCAATCATGTATTAACGAGCACCGGCAGCCATAGGATAGACTGGGATAAAACAAAGATCTTGTTGAAAGAAGAAAACTTAAAAAAGAGAAAACTTAAAGAAGCCAGCTGTATGATGATAAACAACACTGAAATCGGAGCACCTTCAGCCGACCTTCATTTGGACTGGAAGAATTTACTGCTAACAGAACAAAAAAACGGTAACCTCAGCGTCAAGTGATCGCCAAACGACAAATTGTCAGTGTCAAATTTTTTGACAAACAATAAATTCAAAATCAAAGCGAAAATTTTTTAGAAAAAAGCCTCGAAAACAACACTAAACGAGGAAAAAAATTTGGAGGAGAGAAAACCCATGAATAGACAAAATAATTCAAGACCTCCTCAACAATCTTTTCGAAATTGTTTATAGCTGTAATATCTAGGAATCACAATTGACTAAAAATGATTTTTCAAGGGAATTAAGACCAAGAATTGACAACTGGTGTATAAATATAAAGCTTACAATAAGAATGGTAAAATGTTATAAATTTTCTAGTATATGGCATACAAACAGCCCAGTGAATAAAATCATCAATGAAAAAATTATTTTTTAAAAGTGGCTAAACACAAAATTACTCACCAATAAAAATATACTTAAATGACTTGCAAAACAGACAGAATTAAAGAAAAATATGATAATAGCAGCATCTGGGTCTTATTTGTGAGATCTTACAGGTTGTTATGAAAGGCTAGATTTTCAGAAAGATTAGCATCAATCGGCGTTAGACAGAATGAATTTTCAACAAAGGAACACTTTTAACTTTTTTTATTATTGTTAAAAAATTGTATGAGTGCTTTGCAGGTTGAGCCATAAGTCATTATCAAGAAAACAATATCAAAACGTTGCTTTGGTAGCATTTTGGTGGTTTATAGTATAGACAAATGCAAAATCACTTATCTATCTCAGAAGAAATTATTCCAATAACATAACATAAATTATAATGGTGTTTATTGAAAAACTGCTTTTTGTATGTAGGCAATTGGCTGTTATGAAGGATGGCAAGCACTTATTTGAAGCACTTTGGGCACATTGTAATTGAAATCCACTGAAAATATGAGAGTTGAATGATTATTTATGTTGTATTACAACATTGAAGGATACTTTAATTTCCACTGTGAATTATGAGAATTTTTGTTTTCATTAATAAAAAACAATTTTTAAAATGGTATTACTATTTTTACAGAACATTTTTGGTAAGCAAATCACATTAACCCCTTGAGACCTGATTTTTTTTAAGGGAAGAAAAAAATATTTATTGATATATTTTATACAAGAATGACCATATTATCAATATTAGTATGTTACATAGGGTTCATTTTGTTGTTTTTTTTATAAAAAAAATTGTGTGCATAATTATGCACAATATGTATCAATGGTAAATTTTTACAAAAAAATAATATAATTACAAAACAACCACAACCAAGTATCGTCTATGATACATGAGAAATAGAGTTGCCACCTGTACTATACATATAGTCTCTTACTACATTTTACTCAATTATACTATATTATTCAGAAAAATAATATAGAACAAAATGTACTATATTTTCATTGCTAATAGCTAATTCAAATATCGCGTTTTTTAATGATAACTGTAAGTTGGAACCCATCCACTACGCGGCGTGGAAAATTTTAGAACGAAATTAACAACAATAATCTCTTTTGTTTTACGCTTGACACACAAATAATTCACTCTTTGTGAAGATGTATTTACAGTGAATTCACTATGCTTTGGGGTTTGCCAGTTGTCAACTTGTCATAGCATTTAAACGTCAACTGCCCGTCGTGATTTGTTGGTGCTTGATTTTCGAGGTTTTGTCAGATTGATCTTAAAATAAATAATATATGAAAAAATTATGAGAAATAAGTGTGTACTATTTTTTTCCTAAATTTCCCAAAAGTACCATATTTTTGTAACTTAAAAATGTATAATCTATATTTTCTTTTATTTAATACACATACAAAATTGTAGGAGCATCGAAGCATCAACCTCATTTTCAGGGTCGTATTTACGTAAAATAAAATAAAAACTATTTTTGAGACTCAATGTGCATAATTATGAACATTATCGAAAAAGCGGTCATCCGCCATTGATCAGTTAAAATTTTTGCAAAAATACTAATTTAAATCATTGTTTGGATCTTTCACCTAAACTATAATCAAAAAAATATATTTATATTTCAAAGTAACTAAGTGATTATTATAGATTTGTATTGACTTACGTCTCATGTGTGTCATCGCTATAGCAGGTAACCATTGATAGGGCCGTATTTCCCCCATTTCCGCTAGGATGGCAGCACTTGTATAATTAACTGATGTAAAATATATTCATTATTATGCCCATTCAGTCCGAACGTTGTCAGATTAAACTTCTTTACAAAAATTGAGTTTGATGAAACTGTACATAATTATGCCCCCAGGGTCTCAAGGGGTTAAATCATAGCCACAAATTTTACCTTCTACCCAAAAGATTAAACTATAGAGAAGAAAGGGGAATGAAGGTTTGAGGATTTTAGGTAAAATGTCCTCTCATATGTGAAATATCATTGTACCAAAGATACATTACTCATTTATCATCAATAACTAGGTATTAAAAAAAATAGATGATTAGCACTTCTGCTGAGAAAACATAGCCCTCACCATTTAAATTTATATGCACAAACTGGAAGTCCACATCCAAACATGTCAACCACTTTCATAGGCAAATCCAAACCACTTGAGCTAGTATGAAGGCACACTCCCAAATCTGCAGATGCCAACATTACTGGATAATCTAATGGTTCGAGCCAAGGAGTTATAACAAAAATATGTTTCCAGTTTTGTTCAGTTATCTTTTTACAGTAATATTCCTTTAAATGACCTTTTCCTGTGATGAAACAAAATAAGTTGGGAAGCTTTTTGGAATTTCCAGCAGTTATGTGGTTCTCATAGTCTACAAAAAAGGGTGTCATTATATATATATATATATATATATATATATATATATATATATTTGTTTTTAAGTTTTCGCGGGCACAAAATGTGTTAAATGGTTTCCAGGAACAACATTATATTTATATAATCATAATGTGACTCTTTTTTTAAATATAGTTGTAGGAGTGTTATACCACTGATTTGTTTGAAATTATTAATTATTCTTCTATTAAGAAAACATTCATAATTTAATTCAAAATTTCTGTGGAACAATATTAATTACTATTTAAAATTAATAAAGTATTATATTTGTACAATCCCTTATAAGCTGAATATTGTAAATTGTTCTTTCTTGTCTGTTTGGTTAAATTCTAGGTAAACATTAAAGGATTATGTGCACTGACATTCATTAGAATGCAAAAATGCTTTTTAATGGCTTTAACTTAGTTTGGATTAAACAATACCTTTGAGTTATTTGAAGGTATCTCATAGGTGTTAAAGCTATTGCTTATTTTACTAGGTTCTAATTTGTTTTTAACTAGATAATGATATAAGTTCATTATTTATTTGTATTTTTATCTATCCAGAACTGGTAAGACCATTCTTTCCAATCCATTAAGTTGAGAAGTAATAGTAACCATTTTAGAATTGTTGACACCATGTGATATCACAGAAGAAAAATTATATCAAAGCAATAATTTATGGATAAACATCCACAGCTAAAACACACAGTAATTGATAATGTATCACACAGTATACAAAACATTACATACAGGAATACTGTTTGATATTGTAGATATCTTTCTCTCAAAATAATAGTGATGAAGAATTTCTGTACAATCAGTAATCCAGACAACTACATTTTGTTCCTCATTTATAAATTTCCAATACTAATCTGTTGGAGGAAAAGATGAGGAGAGAAAACTTTAATATTTAGGCAAAACAAGTCTTTTGTATTATTTAATTTCATCTATTCACTATTTAGAACTGTCTAATATTAAAATTAATTAAAAGTGTGAATTAAGTTAACTGTATTTGTGAACAATGGGAGACTTCGATGGAACATTGGAATTGGAGATCTCATTGATTAGCTTTACCTTGAAGTGTTTGAAATAATATGGAAAAATCCTCATCTTCAGTCCAACTTGTACTTGAAACTATAATTCCTGGTCTAGAAGATTTTAATGTCACCTCACCATTTATTGCCTCTGTAAATAGAGTAGAACCATTCTCACAAAGAATTGTTTGGTATGTTTTTCCTAGTTTACATAGTAAGTCATGTTTCTCTTGCAATGTAACTGCTCTAAATATAGTTGGAGGTTTATCATATAAAGTTGTTGCTCTAAAAAATACTATATGAATGAATGTCCATTTATTAGAAATTTTATACATACTCAATATTCCAGTTCTTATTGAGATCTTTTTTCATTGCATTTGTAACACAGAAATTAGTGTCTGCTCTTTGGCCAATAAATGTTTCAACCTGTTTTGTAATTTTTACTAAAATATGGTTTTTTGATAAATTCAAAGCCATAATGGTATGTGCATAATTATGCCAGTCAATTACAAGTTTTGCACCAATTATTTGGCAAAATAACCAGCAAATTATAAGTACTGGTATTGCTGGAGGATTCTGAACCATTAAAATGTGGGGTTTTCTAGATATTGTTAACAAAAATAGTAAATTCAATGTTTGGCAAATAGTTTTAAAAATGTAATTCAAATATTTTTGTGGAATGTTTGGACATGGAAATAAATAATGGTAATATATATGCGGGGCATTTTTAATGGCATCCAAGGGCTCAGTTTCCCCATACCCTATCAGGTCTACTTTATGTCCCATTTCAGCTAAAGATAAGGAATGATATTCCATTCTCGGGCTACGCCCAATATCACCCAAAACTACAACGCAGACATTTTTACTTTCGTTTTCTTTTTTTAAAGTCATATTTAGTCTCCAATATTGATACAACCTTAATTAAAAGTAATACTGTTAAAACGGTTTTTTCTCAAAATACAATTAAAATAACCTTAAACCATTAAACGTCAAATTATCACTTATCTTCTTCTTCACAGATCATACTCTTCTTGTCTTTGTGGATCCTACTGCTGAGCACACTGCTGAGTACTGCTTCTTCACTTTAATGTACATGTTGTTACATAGAATATGATACCCAGTTTGTAAATTTTCCCTAACTTAGAGCATACACTTCTGGACGTAGTCTGCAATTCACAAATATCGTTCAAAGGAAAGTAAGAAAGGGCAATAGAGAGATCAAGAGGCTATTTCACTCAATAGGTAGGTGCAGCCAATGAACTACATACATACCTACTTATTGCACATAACTCATTGGATGCAGCTCCCAATCGAGTGAAATAGCCTCTTGCCCTCTCTTTCTAGCCTTGACACGATATTTGTGCATTGCCTGGCTATCTCCAGAAGTACAAGCTCTATTTTTGCTAAATGCTTAACTGCTTGAATATTTCTGTCATGTCCTAATCTCAGAGCATATATTTCTGGAAGTCGCCTGCAATGCACAAATATCATTCCAAGACTAAAAGGAGAGGGCAATATAGAGAGCAAGACGTTGTTTCACTCGATTCGGGGCTGTTTCGGATTATATTCGTCCAGCATGTGGTTCATTGGATGTTTCCACCCACCAAGTGAAATACTCTCTTATTTTCTCTACAGCCCTTTTTTAGGGTTCCGTATATACAGTATACGGATACCCTTATAATATCACTCAGGATTTCTGCCTCTGTCACATCACAGCAATTTTCTGCTAAACTACTGGACGGAAGAGGTTGAAATTTGGTATGAAGGTATAGTTTGGTGACTTGATCAGGAGCACATATCGCAAAAGACGAAATTTTGATTTAAGGGGTACTTCTGGGGGGAAAAACTAAAAAAATCGACCGTTCCCCCCCTGATCTCCGAAAGTACTGAACCTAAAATTTTGAAAAAAATAGAAAATATAGAACGTTGCCCGAACTTTACAGGAAAAATAAGGAGAAACCATTAATATTAATTTTGGGGGGCAAATTATAGAATTAAATAAAAATTTAAAAATAAAAAAAAAAATCAAACTCATCATTTAATATATCAAATGAAAGGTCTCATTCTGATGAACACAAATATATTTTTTTCATATTTAAAAAAAAATTAACTAAAAAGATATTAAAGAAAATATACCAAAATGTACCCATTCCCCCCCCTTATCTCCGAAACTATAAAACGTAAAGTTTTGAAAAAAAATACTTTCATAGGTTCTGACCTGAAGTTTACTGGAAAAATAAGGAGAAACATCTAGTTTTCATTTTGGGGGGCAAATTACAGAATTAAATGGAAAATATAAAATTAAAATTGTTTCTAACCCATCATGTTATATATCAGATGAAAGGGCTCATTACGACGAAAATAAACATATTTTTTTCATATTTTTAAAATAAATAAATTAAAAGATATTAACAAAAATATA
This sequence comes from Octodonta nipae, assembly GCA_034190945.1. Classification (NCBI taxonomy): domain Eukaryota; kingdom Metazoa; phylum Arthropoda; class Insecta; order Coleoptera; family Chrysomelidae; genus Octodonta; species Octodonta nipae. The sequence goes on from CM067219.1 coordinate 39,203,315, forward strand.
AAAAAATTTACCCATCCCCCCCCTTTATCTCCGAAACCATAAGCTGGAAAATTTAAAAAAAAAATGAGTTATAGCTCCTCACCTGAACTTTACTGGAAAATTAAGGAGAAACCCCTAATATTTATTTTGGGGGGCAAATTAAATAATTAAATGGAAAATATAAAATTAAAATTATTTCTAACCCATCATGTTATATATCAAATAAAAGGGCTCATTATGACGAAAACAAATATATTTTTTTCATATTTTTAAAATAAATTAATTAAAAGTTATTAACAAAAATATAAAAAAATTTACCCATTCCCCCCCCTTATCTCCGAAACCACAAGCTGTAAAATTTTTAAAAAATAAATAGGTATAGCGCCTCACCTGAACTTTACTGGAAAAATAAGGAGAAACCCCTAATATTCATTTTAAGGGACAAATTAAAGAATTAAATGGAAAATAAAAAATTAAACTTGTTTCTAACGTATCATGTAATATATAAATTCACAGGGCTCATTATGACTAATACAAATATATTTTTATTTTTTTTTAAATAAATATTTTAAAATATATTTAAAAAAAATATTTAAAAAAATACCCATTCCCCCCTTTATTCCCCAAACTATAAGACCTAATTTTTTTTATTTACAGGAAAAATACGAAGAAATCTTTAATATTAATAATGGGGGGCAATTTATAGAAATAAACGGAAAATAAAAAATATTTTTTTAACGTGTCATGCAATATATCAAATGAAGGGGCTCGTTATGAGAAATACAAATATATATTTTTAAAATTAATTGTTTACAAGATATTAACATAAAGATATAAAAAATTCTCATTTCTCGCTTTATTTCCGAAACCATACTACCTAAAATTTTGAAAATAATTAGGGGTACTGGGGCTCACTTGAAATTTATAAGAAAAATTATTAGAAAACCTCCATGGTAATTTTAGGGACAAATTATACAATTAAATGGAAAATAAAAATTCAATTTTCAAACGAATCATGTAATATATCAAATAAAAGACTCATTATGTGAATTACAAATATATCATATTTTTAAATCATTTGTTTAGCAAAGATATTAAACATCGACTTAATTCTCATTTTAGAAACTATACTATTTATATTTTGAAAAATATATTTTATTTGTATTTTTAAATAATTTGAATAACAGATTTAATAATTTATAATTTAAAACTTGACCTATTGTGCCCTTTATCTTCCAATCTATAGAGCCTCAAAATTCAGACAATAGATTATAAAAGGCTTCCCTGAAAGTTTATTAGTAAAATAAAACTCTAATGTTAATTTTTGGGGGGCAAATTAGAAAACTAAATACAGCGAATCTTGAAGGTGATACGGAACCCTTACAATGCGAGTCCAACTCGCACTTGACCAAATTATTTCTAGTCTTAGCACGATTTTTGTGGCTTGCATGCTACTACCAGAAGTAAACACTCTCAGGTTCAAATAAACCTAAAATATATTCTTTAAAAAAATGAACGCTATTTGCAGTAATAAAATGCAGTACGCTGTATTTGCTACCCAGCAAAATCCTTTATTGGAAATGTGAAATTCTTTTTATTATTTTTCGTTCGAAATCAAGGATGTTTTCGTTGTAGATAATTTTAATTACGAAAATGTCAAAATATGCACCTTATGTTTTAAGCCAGAAGATTATATGGGCAATCTTCAATAAGAATCCGGATGATGATCTGTGCTAGGATGTTAGTCCGAAGCTGGTGGACAATGTCACTAGTTCCTCGATTAAGAACTGGGATATTCAATCAAGAGTTACCTAGTTTTTTACAAAAAATTTGGCAAAAAAATCATGTGCAAGTTGTTATTTTAGAGGTATATTTTTTTAGAATACTAAATTTAAAAAACATTAACTGATCATTTATTGAGTAGATTCAGAAATCAGAAAAAATAATTTTTCTTTGTTAATTCAGTAACACAACTTAATACACCAATGACACCACTAAATAACTGTAGGTACTATGTAAATTACATTACTGTGTTCATAAAGTCAACTAACTCATGCGGTGGACGACTGAATCATCTGTCATCTTTTTAGCCATATCTCATTAATTTATTGGAAGACTGTAGATAGTGCGTGTATTTGTTCCCATCGCCAGCTGTTTTTATCGCAAATGAGAATACTTCGATTTTAGGGGCAAAAAAACTAAAGCGTTATCACACGCTCCTCCTTTAATTCCGATCGACACGATAGGAGTCATCCTCTCCATGATAGGGAGGCAGTCGGTCTAAATGGACCACCTTCATCTTGGCCTTCGGATTCCGGCGAATGCGCTAGACAACGTTGTTGGATTCTCGTAGCAATTCCATATGGTCACCCCAACCTGGTGTGAGTTTTGAAGATTTACGTTCGCTCCTCTTGGTTCTCCTGGTGACCTAAAGGCCAAATAATAAGATAGCCTTAATCACCTCCGGAACAGTACTATGACCAGAGTCAATCATGAGCTCTTGTAGACGATTGAGTAATAGGCTAACAGTAATCCAGCCAAAACCAATATAAAAAAATGAATTCTTTAAATTTTAACTCATGAAGTTTTACAAATTATGCTTTAAAGATGTCATTTCCCAGAAGTCTTAACCAATTAATTTTTCTGACTTCTGAAGAATTTGAAAATATGAGATCATAAAGATTTCATATTTGTAACTTCTTAAGAAGACTTTTTCCTGAACTCCTGTCGGGTTTTAAGTGGTTCTCTTCGAACAGTCAGTGGATTTTTAAGTCATCGTGCCTTCTTCAGTTTTAACTTTTTCTTCTAATTTGGAAACTAAATCTTTAATGAAAGTCTCATAATTAAATTTAGACGTTATTTTATTTTTGATTCACCAAATTGCTTTACTTGGAAACAATTAATTAACTCCAAATACAAATCGTCTTTATTACTTCGGTATCACAACCCAGAATGCTTCACCACTAAATAACAACATTCCATAAATTACTCTGTTCAAGATGTCTCAATTAACTCGTGCTGTGGGTAGGCTATATTGTATGATCTGTGGTAGGCTCAAGTATATGTGGTGTTATTCACAAAGAACACCAAAAACATAAAAAGGCTCATTTTTATATTCTGTCTTTCTTCTTCTTTGTCAAGCGATCCCATAAGGGATCATTATGGTCTTGAACAGTAAGTTCTTATTGACCAGACTCCAGTTTCGATTAACTAAGAAAGTTTACTTGAACTATGTATGTTTGTTTCTTTATACATTAAACACTTTTTTTATATATTTTTTGTTTTTCCTTATGGCGGCACTTCACTTGGTGTAGCGTATTTGTATATTTGCTATATTTATACAAAAACGGCGATGTGTGGAGAGTTTATTCGCTATTTTTGCTTTATTTGAACAAATAAGTCGAATACCGCTAAGAGCAAATACGCCTTACCGTCCACTTGTCAGTTTTCAATACACATCAAAGGAGTCAAATAAGCCAAATATTTGCTTTAGCCGTCCACACTTGGTTCATACAGTCGCACGCGGCGCTTCGATCGTGATCAACTAGAGTTGTTTTTAATGGCAAAGTAGTGTTTGTGGCAAATTGGAGTGGTCGAACAATAACATGATGAAGTTTCTCTAGTTGTACCAAATGCATCCTTGCATTTGGGGCCCCAAACATACCAGCCACAAAAATAAAAATAAAATAAATGATGCATGGATAGATCTCCAAAACAATATGGGACAACAATGCACAATCGCTGATTTAAAGAAAAAGAGGGAATCTTTGATGTCTGCTTTCAGGGATCATAACACAAAAATTAAGAAATCAGAAACATCAGGAGCAGGCACGTCTAGCGTATACAAACCCACATGTTTTGCTTACAAATACATGAATAGTTGTCTGCGAGCCATCTATAAATGCAACCCATCTACGAATACTGAGGTAGGTAAAAAATAAATAAAAAAATTATTCATTAATTCTTAACTGACTTCCAAAAAGGAGGAGGTTATCAATTCGTCGCGTATTTTTTCGCTTTTTTTTTCTCCTGTAGTGCACCGTTTTGAACGAATATGGTCTTGTTTAATAGAGTATATATCCGGATTGGTGAAACTTCAAATTTTGGAAAAGAATTCTATTGGTAAAGTGATAAAATTTGTGAATGAACACATGCGTGCATGGAAATCGACCAATATCCCTGATATTTTAGTCGATTTTTCGATAACCCCTTATGAATGTGTATAGTTTTTTAACGTTTAATCTATTAAGGAAGATCCTTAGGTGATCTCATATACTTTTCTGCGACATGCAACTTGCAGTTTTGCAGAAAATCGCCGAAAATTCCAAAATTCTTATCAAAAATTTTATCGAAATGACATAATGGACATTTTCTCATAAATATTTTAATTCCAACGTAATAGTGCGGTAATTTTAGGCACTGGAAGTTTTAATTGCGAATTTGAAAATTTTCTATGTACATCTCGAACATATAGGTAGTAAAGCATAGTATTTTCGGTTCCGTAAATCAATGAGTACCAAGCTCGTTTTGTTTGTATACCAGGCAAATACCTATTTAAATGCAAAATTTTCCATTTTGCGAAGACGGTGGTTTTGGTTTACACATTCTCCCCACAATTCTCCCGGCCTAATAGAAAATTCAGTGACAACACATGTCAAACTTTAAACTGCTATTTGATACGTTTATAGACAGGGTGTTTAGTTACAGCAAACAAAATCACAAAGTAAAGTGATAGAAGGAGTTGCATTTATATGAAGATTGAAATATAGGACGAACTAGAATGATAGTGGTCCGTAGGCAGCCGTATATACAGGATGGTTGGAATATAGGGTGGACTGGACGTTTGGTGCTATAAAAATGTTGGAAAAAAAGTGAAATTAAAATTATATAGGATGATTAAAAAACTGTTATATGATGTGGACATAAGCAAATCATATACAGAATGGTTGAAATATATGCTGCAGTTGAAATATAATTTATTTATACAGTGTGATTGAAAAATTATTTCTTTTATAGCCCATAAGAAGTTGCATAAAGTGTGGAGAGGAATTAATGTTACACAGGGCGATAACATAAAATGTTAAAAAGGAAATAATTTATGGGGTAGCCCATAAGGAGTTATATACTATGGTTGAAATATACAGGGTTGTCAAAAAAAGTTGAAAAAAGATTTCATGGCGTAGTCCATAAGGCATAAATACATTTTGTTCGTAAAGATTTACCTGTCAATTTAAATGAGAAAGTATCATTGCGTATGTTGAGGCTTTCGATGTTACCTGGTTCTGTCTATTAAGGTTATACATACATAAAAAATAAAGAATGAAAACTACCTGAGTTCAAAAAAAAACTAAAAAGTTGAAAATAAAACATTAAAAAAATATATAACCGACTTCTACCTATAACTAAAAAGCTAAAAATAATTATAACAAAATATAGCTCTAGCAAATAAATAACACATTCAATGTTGTAAGGTACCTACCCAGGAAGTAAAAAATGTAAACATTAAAAGGTGCTCATTCTGTACAAATTAATTACCTACCAATCTAGTATATTTTTGAAGTCGGTGCCAAGCAAATCTAAAATCCTTCATTGCGTACTTATCTACTAATTCGTCAAACTTGATTGTTGCTTGGCACCGACTTCAAAAATATACTAGATTGGTAGGTAATTAATTTGTACAGAATGAGCACCTTTTAATGTTTACATTTTTTACTTCCTGGGTAGGTACCTTACAACATTGAATGTGTTATTTATTTGCTAGAGCTATATTTTGTTATAATTATTTTTAGCTTTTTAGTTATAGGTAGAAGTCGGTTATATATTTTTTTAAATGTTTTTGTTTATTTATCTTTACGGTGAGGCATGTGTCACATTTACTGGTATTCAAATATATTTGGCATGTTTGAGTGATTTGTGATATGTGTGGATGGCACGTTTGGAGTATTTGCGAATACATCAAATATTTGGACGATTATAGCGACACACAACAAAAATACGCTAAGGCTAGGCGCAAATTGAGACGCGTATAGCGCGTCTGACATGACACAGGACAGCGAGGACTTTTCTAACGTATAGTTTTGAATGGAACAGCGCAAATTGGCAACAGAGAGTCGCGAGGCACGAGACGCGTTTACTGTCAGTCGCGTCGCGCTGTAGTTGAGACACAGATCTCGTGTCGCGCGTGTAAACAGATTGACAAGTGTTTTGAAAAATGGAAAGATCAGACGTTAATAGAGACGGTAAGATATCAAAAAGGGTGCTATAATGCAAAATATACTAATTATATAAAGACAAAATTGAAATATAAAATTTATTCGTTCGTGAATCATATATTTTCTGATACAATTGGCTACGAACCTCGTCTCAATATGCGGATCACCACGCGACGTGTGTGGCACGTGCTGGTCGCGCCACTCGTGTCATGTCACCTCACACGCGCTATACGCGTCTCAATTTGCGCCTTGCCTAACACCAAGTGGAGTGCCGCCATTATTAGATATAGACTCCCGGCTTTTGACTATTCTAAACACTTCCAGAGCGTCTTTCACTTTATAAGCGTCTTTAGGGGTATAAAGGTAAAAACAAGGTCGGTTTATATTGGGTAGATTATTCACTAAACTAAATTTCCTAAGCTACGAAGCGCACAAACATTCGATCACCTCGCAATTTTGCCGGAAGTCCTACAAAAAAATTTCTTATATTCTTTCGATGTTTTACGAATATATTGCTGAATCATCTATCTTTAGGTGTATTTCTTGATTTCTTCAAAGGCTAGCTGTTTTCTGTTGTTTTAATATATGAATGTTTTTAATAAATTGAATACAGACTTTTGAAACATTTCGTAATAGAGACATAATAATCGGATGCTGGATATACTATCAAGAACTTAATGTACATATCCATGTCGCGTTAAAATATTCAAGCTCTAATTTTAAAATGTCAATTGTATGATGTCCTAATGTTGAATGTTCAGCTGCAAAGGTTATTTCAAACTTGAAATTCAAAGGCCAACTAAATGTTTGTAAAAATGTTTATATAAGTTATATCTACAAAACAAATAGCATACAAAAACAGTAACAATACATTGATGATTGTTTTAATTTAATGTTTCGAATTGAATATCACTGGAAAACAGTAAAGTGCATCGATAAATTGCATATATATTGATTCAATTTCTTAGGCTATATTCAAACATTTATTGACATTTTCTTAGCAGAAAATTGTAGGCTTCTGAGTGTTTCCCCAGTAAGCACTTCCTACTAAAAAGGACAAACAATCTGCTACACTTCCAATTGTAGAATTGAGGAATATTCAATTACAATATTTCTTACCAATACCAGTTTACCACTTTATCGACATCTCACCGATGACGCGAAGAATTGGTATGAAACTTAAAAATATTTGAAACAAATTGTAAAATATGGAAATCATGACATTTTTGTTGGGTTTAAGGATGCTTTTAAATAATAGAGTAAATTAACAACCACTGATAGATTCCAAACAATTCTGTTACCTTTAATATAGACATACACTGCACTTGATAAAAAATATATTTGGAAAAAATAAGATTAATTTAGATGTGAACATGAAGAAAGGTGAGAAAGTAGGTTTTCGCGGCCAGAGTCTTAGCTGATTGTTTTCAATTTGTGCGTCAGTGAGACAAGTTTAATAAAAGTGAAGTTTCAAAGTGTGTTTGTGAGAAAAAGTCTAAATGAATAGAGTCGCCGCTAGCAAAGTAACATTTGTTTTGCTTTTTCTTATCCTTGAAAAAGCCCCTTATAAGTGGGGGCGAAACGTCGGAAAACTTTGTTTATATGCCATTTTAGGTATATAAATAAATTAATTCGAAAAAATGACGCGGTCCAAATCCGGAAAAAGCAGAATCAGCTATGAATAAAGGTGTTTTGTAAAGCCCTAAGTGAGAACACTTTTTTAAATTACAAAAATTTCAACAAATTTATTGCTGCAAATGGTTGGAATACTTTTCACTTAAATACATTGGTATGAATTTTTTAAATCCGAAAAAATAGATGAGTTGATTGAAAGTATATTCTCATTTTATAAAAAGATAAGTTGCCACTTATCTTGGAAGACCTATTTTCTCCATTCAGTGGGGGTCTGGTTATCGTTGGAACCTTGTCAGACATTCAACAGTCACTTTACAACAGAACAGTGGAATAATGGCTGTTGTTAAATATAGATTATTTTAGTGAGATTTCGGAAAATGAAACGAATAAATTTATTTAAAGGCAGCCAATTTTGAATGAATTTGTATTAACCTGACTGAAACAAATGAAGTAATAAAAATTTATGAGTACAAGCAAATCTGTTGTCCAGTGACATATTTCGTAAGTATAGTATTTTTAAAAATACTTTAATTCATACTTGCAGACTTTCTTCTAACTTTAATATTTTATCACATACACAATTTGTACAAATTTTATTCATCGCATTCCAAATCGGCAGACCAATTGCAAATTCCTCCAATGGGATCGAAGCTCAAATCTTTGGGACAAGTGTATTCCCATCCGTATATTCTACCTCTTTCCATTTTGGCACATGAAATAAACTTTTTACAAGATACAGGATGCGGGAAATTTCCTTGATCTAGACATTCGATGTCTCCATTTGTGTGAATAAGCACTTTGCTTTGTGCTGGTAACCTGCTGAGAATGCTAGTTTCAAAAGTGTCGTAGTAGTCGTATTTATCTTGCGATTGAAACGTGTTTGGTCTGGTAGTTTTCAACACTGATTTACGGGTTGTTCGTACTTTCGTGGTAGTTGAAAATGGAGACGGTGTTGAGAGGTAACCTATGAAGTTTGGCGCAGTACCTAAAAAAATAAAGTAGAATATATCCTAATGCAATTTGAAAAAAGAGCAAAATATTGTAAAAAAGTAATCTTGAAAATAAAACACTAAAACTATGAAAAACATTTTTTCCATGTAACTCCTTTGTGGATGATTATAGTTCAACAATATTCATAATTCATATATAGTAAGAAATTAGTAAGACCATATGGAAACAATTTAATACGATCGGAGAAAGATACAAGAACTAAACAACAAATTATAAAAGAGAACATAAAGACGAAATGTTTGAGATCAAAACTAGGAAAATATGAAATTATCGAATTTTCGTAATTAAAGTCCAAAACCACGTAGAATTGCATAATAACAGAACCAACACACATGGATCTATAATAATAGAAAACTAAACATAACTTCCCCCAGATATAAAGAAACTACTACAAATTAAAAACGTCAACGCAGATCTACAAAATGGGAAAATGGTATCTAAATAATTTCGGACAGGGTTGTGAATAACGTGGCGGTGTACCGTTCTGCTGAGACCATAGACATCATCAGGCATGTTGAGATGTTCTGCATTTGAAAAGACTCCTGCGATTATGTTTTGCTGTAGTAGTTCCAAATAATTCGCACTATTTAGTTCACCTTCAATAAAAAACGGACCAATGACTGCAGTCCCGATAATCCTTGCCATAAGTTGACGTTCTGTCGGAGTTGTGTATGTGCTTCCATCATTCAGTGTGAGTTTTCAGGTGCGCAATATCTACAGTTCTGCCTATTGACAGAATCATTTAAACCAAAAGTTGCTTCCTTTGAGAAAATTTTACGACTTGGAAATTGCAGATCGTTATGGCATACCCCATCATTGTCAAAAATCATCTTCATTAAGTTCTTGTACTGAATGAACTTTGAGTGGATGCCATTTGTTCTGCTTTAGGGATTTTAATTGCTCTCTGAGGACTTGATAAGAAAGAATTTTCTTCAATTCTTAATAAAACATCCAATTGTTTTTCTTCTGATATTGCTGGACTACCTAATTTAGACTGATCTCTTAGATACTTCTGATTGATTTTGTAATAGGTCGATCAATGTTCTTATTATTAAATAATTGCTAAACTTGTTATTGTGTGCGAGTCCTAACTCCATAACCGGCCATAATTAAAATTTCAATACGTTGGGTTTCGTTTAACCTCACGATTTTTTACTGTTTAATACAATCAAAATTACAATTAAATTTGACACTTATTATAAAAGGAACCCGAATTCATCTTGTTTATTCATTGTTCGAGAAAAAAAAAACGAGCAAAACAATGATCTTTAACAAAACATGTGAGGTACAACAACTTTTTTTCACAAAAAAAAACTGCAGTGTCTACCCAGGGATAATTTTCAATTATCTTTGGTGTCTACCAACGTATTTGAAAATCGCATTGCTCATTGTCAGCTAGTAAATGAAAAGTAAATGAATTTGAACACTTGCTTTGATTTTTCTTATACTATTGTTACATTTTTGCCTTTCAGTTGATTTTTTTGGTTTAAGTGAATAAAAAAGAAAACATTTTGCTCGAAAAACTTGTTATACAACCGACTTCAAATTTAAACGTCCTGTATGTATAATTACTAGATCTTTCAAATCGATATATCTAATATTGGTGTTGCCATTTAAAAAATTTGTGTATGGCGTCATGCAGACCATATTAGTGCCATCATGTGAAATATATGTTCAAATATACGTATTATGACATGACCGAGGGTTTTTTCTTCGTCTTTTATCTGGGTATATTATATTTGTTATGTGCCATACTTTACAAGCAAACTATATAGTGGAGTACCAAAAGAAACACGAAAATACATAATAAAATAAAAAAAACACAATGCCAACTGGCAAACAATAAATGAACGAATATTGACTTTAAACATGACACTTGGTGGACATCGAATTTCAATTATAGGAATATATGTCCAAAATCAAGGCGAACCATGTATCTCGATTTTACCCTAACAAAATGGCGAAGAAAATGTAGTAAAATGGGGATCACAGCTGAAGATATATCATAACTTACACTTCATGTTTACATTGCCATTTTTACTGTGAATTGCATAAGATATCTCCATGTAACTAAAAATGTTTCCTAGCATTATGCTACATTAATTCTTTTGTTTTGAATATGATGCAAATATAAAAATTAACAAAATAGTTATTGTCACCAAAAATAACAAAGATTATCTTACTTATACTACTGATCCTTTGATTTTTTGATGTTGTACCCGGTGTTCTAGTTAGTGTTGTAAATGTGGGTCTCCTACTTGTTGTTCTGGCACTGTTGAGAGTTATAACTTCCGTGATGCTGTGTGGTTTACTGTAAGCTAATGATGACAAACCTCCTGTTGTCGTTTCTGGCAGAATAATGACAGTTGTCTTTTGAGATCCATCTGATATTGATGTTTTCTCATCTGCTTCAATATACTTTTCATTCTCACTTGAAGAAACGGCATTTGTTGGTTGCAACACTTGATCGGATATATCCTCTTGAATAACTTTCTGGGTTGTAGAAGGAGGAAATGATGGACGCCTTGAAGGGAACTTAAATCGTACTTCAGTGTATGGTTTGGTAGAAGACTCTGTAAAAGATAAAATAGATTTTACTAATTATTTGGTCCATAGGACTTCTAAAAAATGTATTGTTTCATAATGGAAATATATTATTTTATGGCACGAAAGTACTTAAAAAAATAGAGCTTAGTATTTTTTAGCCTCAATAGAAAATAGAAAATAGTCGATGTAAGTCCTAGAAATTTTCCTCTTACGATATGAACTTATTTTTTAGCAGCGATTATTGTATGAAGACGCGAGATGTAAAGAACGACATCTAGGATTTTCGGGGAACTAGCACATAGAGCTTCCGAATCTGGAGCCGTTCCATGGAATTGCTGTTACCCGTAATCCCTAGGTTAGAATGTCACGATGAAATTTTCACTTGTCGCGACCTGGTCCTTTGTGAATCTCAAAGACGGTTACTAAAATACTATTATTTTTAGGACATTGTTGATCATTTAAAATTTTAGTCATTCATTATGATTAGTACTTAATGTAATGAACACAAATATTTTCATATTTAACAACAGAAAATTTTGATTTAGGCCACCTAAGCCCAAAGCTGGTGATTTACGGCCCCTCCTTTAGGCTACTTTTGAAATATATAATAACTGAATTGCAAAATATATAACTAAGGCATTTCAACTCAAAAGTGATCTGTAATTGTTATTGGATATTTCTTTTTCGTAAAAATCTATCTATTTATATGTGCATTTTATGCACTAAGTATACTGTTACGAGAATTCATCCGACAGCTGGTGCAATCGGCCATCAACCAATTCGTGGAAGGGACGTTAATCCGGCACTTCTGGGAATGCGAAATGTTTCGTCTCTCAACAAGCCGACCGCTGCCGTTACTGGGAATTCCCTTAAAGCTTCCAGAAAATGAAAGAGTTTCCCGATGGTTCGTGGACTTGCCAGATAATTCGAAGATAAATATATAAATATGAACAGCTGGCGATAGGAGTTTTTCAGTTTTCGACGGTAGTATTGTACAGTTAAGATCAAATGTAAATAGTAGTTTCTGTGAATATAAATTGTGTTGAAGTAGTGGAAATAAAAATGGGAGTGAGTTAGATTCTGAACAGAACCCGAGTGTGAAAATAAAAACATTACAGTGGTGACAGGTGTAGGTTTATTTGTGGAACTTTGGAAGTAAAAAACAAATAGACTGACAATGTTTAAGAACGTGAGTTTGGACCTATTGAAAGCGACTGACTTAAAAAAAGAACTTGAAGAAAGGGATTTAGAAATTAGTGGGAAGAAAAGTGAATTAATACAACGGCTACGAGATGCCCTAATAAATGAACGTAACGATCCCGATACTTATTTGTTTGAAGTTTCTGGTAATGGGGACATGCTATTGAAAAAAATTGAGGAAAGTTTAAAAGAAACGTTACAAGATAAATTGCTAGAAAATTCTAAAAACCTGAAAGAGTCATTAGAAGATAAATTAGTGGAAAATTCTAAGACTTTAGAAGATAAATTAGTAGACAAATTACAAGAAAATTCTAAAGTCTTTGAAGACTTACTGCTAGAAAATTCTAAAACCCTAGAATATAAATTAGTAGTCAAATTACTAGAAAATTCGAAGTCTCTGGAAGATAAGCTGCAGAAATTACACGAAAATGCTCAATCCTTAGAAGAAAATTTGAAAAGCATGGTTCAGGAAAATTCAGAAATGCTAGAAGAGAAAATAGTTCAGAATGAAGCTTGGATGGAAGATCTAAAGCTGACAATGGTCGAAGAGCTCAACCAGATGACTCTCGAAAACGAAACGCGGATAGATGAGCTAAAACAGATAATGGAGGGTGAGATCAGCAAAATAAAAGATCAAGTAGTCTCGATACAAAGGGGAGAAACTCAATCAAAAACCGTAAGCAGAAACACTCCAGAAGTAGTGGATTCAAAAATTGGCCTCGAAGGAGCAAGACACAAAATGAAACCTCCACAATTTGATGGGAAATCGTCATGGACTAATTATAGGTGCCAATTCGAGGCTGCAGCAAAGTTAAACGGATGCTCGGCAGAGAAGAAGGCAATAGCATTAACCCTAGCCTTAAGAGCAGATGCTACAGATATCTTACAAACGTTGAATACCTCGGAGTAAGAAGACTACGAACTACTGGTCAAACATTTAGAACTGAGGTATGGGCAAACCCATTTGGAGCACGTTTATCACTCCCAACTGAAAAATCGCCACCAGAAATCTAATGAATCCCTACAAGAGTTTGAAGCCGATATTGCCCGTCTGGTTCGCCTTGCCTATCCAGCCACACCGGAAAATGTGATAGAAAGGTTAGCAGTACAAGCGTTTTTGGATGGACTGCGGGACAACGAAGCCAGACAAGCTTTAACATTAGCTCGACCGACTCAATTAGTGGATGCACTTGCTCGAGCGCTAGAATTCGAGGCTGCGAAAAATACTTGCAGAGGTCAAGCAGAAGATGGTGGAAACGATGAAGCCTCTGTAAGAAAGAAAATAGAGACAGTTCTTACCGAGAAAAGACAACTGAGATGTTGGAAGTGTGGTAAGGTAGGACACATAAGGAGTCGTTGCAAGGAGAGCAACGGAAGCCCAACTTCCTCGTCGGAAAACTAAAGAGGGTCGATGGGAAGGGGCCATCGTCGACCTATAGCCAACAAGCCCCAACTATCAACGCATATGTCGCTTCACTACGCAACCATGTTAACAGTGTCTTTGTACATGACTTTATTAATAAGAAGCAATGTGCAATGCTGCTGGATACAGGTGCGACAAAAACAGTTATAAGGCCCAACATCGTTTTAGAGACGATGATAAAACCAACCAAATGGCAACTACGAACAGCAACAGGAGAAGCAGCGATACGCCGTCCATGGTGAAATAACGTTGAAATGACCTTGGGGAACACAATCTTCCTACATCAGGCATTAGTGACAGACATCGAAGACGAAGTAATCATTGGAATGGATGTCATGAGCTCCAAGGGATTCCAGTTAAACTGCAAAGATGGAATTCTGCGAGTGAATGACGAAGAAGTGGTGCTTCATGGAAAAGATGACATAATGCTTCGAGCCATCTTAGCAGAGGATGTCAATGTTCCGGAAAGAGCTGAAATCATTATAGATGCTTGCTTAGATGGGATAGCTAAAGTTGGAACAGTAATGATGTTTGATCCTGTACTAAACGACGGAAATGTAGGCAGAGGAGTCGCACTGGGGAAGACTCTGTTTCGTGCCAGGGAAATTGTGCCAGTAAGAGTAATGAACCTGAATCATTACTCGGTTGTGCTAAACAAAGGAACAACTTTGGGCCATTGTTCAACAGTTTCCTCTATAGTCAAAAGCATACAGCATGCAGAAAAAACACCAGATAAACTATCTGAGGAACTGGAAAAACTCATCACCAATTCATCTAAGAATTTGAAACCAAACCAGAAAGCAAAATGGAGGGACATCGTTAGAAACTACCAGGGTATCTTCGATGTAGGAAACGGAAAAAGAGGATGAACTGATCTGGTGAAACATAAAATTAATACTGGGGACGCTCAACCTATTCGACAGTCGGCGAGAAGACTACCCCTAGCTAAAATAGAAGAAGCCGACAGGATAGTCCGCGAGATGGAGGAAAAAGGTGTTATTGAACCATCCAATAGCCCTTGGGCCTCTCCAGTTGTCTTAGTTAAAAAGAAAGATGGTTCGACCCGATTTGCGTGGACTATCGGCAATTAAACCACGCTACAAAGAAAGACAGCTATCCTTTTCCAAGAATAGGCGATACCCTAGATATGTTGGCTGGATCGAAGATGTTTTCCACCCTGGACTTGAAGAGCGGTTATTGGTAGGTGGAACTTGCTAAAGAAGACCGGGAAAAGACTGCCTTTACCATCGGCTCAGGACTTTACCAATTCACGGTGATGCCGTTTGGGTTGTGTAATGCTCCAGCGACGTTTGAAAGATTGATGGAAACAATGTTAAAGGGCTTTCATGGAAAACATGCTTGGTGTATCTTGACGACATTATCGTGGTTGGAAGATCATTTGAAGACCACGTCAAGAACTTGGAGGAGGTGGTTCGGCGACTTCGAAGTTCCGGACTAAAGTAAAGTCCGAAGAAGGGTCAGCTGTTCTAAGAAGAGGTGCAATATCTTGGACATGTGGTTTCCGCAGAGGAGTAGCTGTTGATAAACAGAAAGTCAGAGCTGTCCAGGAATGGCTGATACCTAAAGATATCTCCCTTTTCCAAGACTTCTGCAAGCTCTTGAAGATCAATAAAACACGGACGACAGCATTACCCCCTCAATCCGATGGAATGGTAGAACGGATGAATAGCACCATTAACCGCATTTTGTCAAAGGTAGTCTCTGACCACAAAAGAGACTGGGACCAGTATCTGCACTTGTTTCTAATGGCTTATCGTTCGTCTGTGCACGAGTCCACGGGTCAGACCCCGGCCAGTATTATCATGGGACGAGAATTAAGACTACCATGCGATTTGAAGTTTGGATGTCCATCAGGAGAAGAGACCGCAGGTGAAGACTATGTCAGCGAGCTACGTCAAAAGATGAACGACATCCATGAACGAGTCCGGTTATACATCGAGAATGCCAGTGCCCGAATGAAGGAAACCTACGTTTGGTTGTATAACCCGCAACGTTGTCGTGGATATTCGCCCAAATTACAGAGATCTTGGGAGGGGCCGTACCAAATTGTGAAAAAAATCAACGATGTTGTCTACAGAATAAAGAAGCTACCTCGGTGAAAACCAAAGGTGGTACATTTCAACAGGTTAGCACCTTATGCCGGAAGTCATGACAGCGAAGTTGACCAAGCTCAAGTCCGCAGCATCCAACCACCCGATGACGAGATGACCTTCGAGCAGTTTATGGCACTGTTCTCTGATGGGCAGAAAGTGCAGCACGACGTAACGAGAGAGGAACCCCGAGACCTGTTTGAGGTGCCCATAGAATATGTCCTGGCTCATTGTGTGGCTCGAGATCTCCGGATGTCCAGAGGAATAGCCAGGGTGTTTGCCTAAAGGTACGGCCAGTTCCAGAAGCTACGGGAGCAAGATCCAGCGGTAGGGAAGGTCCTTCATCTCGAAGATAAACAACCAATGGGTACCAGAGACATCTTTTATTTGATAACGAAAACATTCTCGCAGGACAAGCCAACATACAGCGATCTTTGGAAGACCCTGGTGGAATTGAGGAATGTGATGAAATTGGCCATCCCAAAGATAGCCTGCGGGTTGGATGGACTGAATTGGAGGGTGGTGAGAAGTATTCACACCAGGAAGGATTCTAGGACATTCCAGGACGAAATGGTCTTAAGGAGGGGGCAATGTTACGATAATTCATCCGACAGCTGGTGCAATCGACCATCAACCAATTCGTGGAAGTGACGTTATTCCGGCACTTCTGGGAATGCGAAATGTTTCGTCTCTCAACAAGCCGGCCGCTGCCGTTACTGGGAATTCCCTTAAAGCTTCCTGAACATGAAAGAGTTTCCCAATGGTTCGGGGACTTACCAGACAATTCGAAGAGAAACATATAAATATGAACAGCTGGCGATAGGAGTTTTTCAGTTTTCGACGGTCGTATTGTACAGTTAAGATAAAATGTAAATAGCAGTTTCTGTGAATATAAATTTTGTTAAAGTAGTGGAAATAAATTAGAGTGAGTTGGACTGTGTTTTTAAATAAATCCAAGAACTGAACAGAACCCGAGTGTGAAAATAAAAACATTACAATACTTACTGTGCCATTATACTTGCTCTTGGATCGTTGATCTTATAAATAAACATTAAATAATTTTAACAACGCGGGTCATATTTAAATCTGGCTATGGGAAAACCATGAAAGATTGAGAAAAGAAATTAGTTAGCAAGGCTTTGACCGCAAACTATAATGTATGAGTTTCTTTGGATGACCACTTGTTTAAAAATGCTGACAGCTGCGTTATCTCCTCACTATCACTATTGCCTGTCAGTGAAGGTCGATCCCGAAAACATATGACATTTGTACCACTTCTAGTTGAATGAATGTGCTGATTGCGACCATATTATTAATTTTTATCTGTCCTTTGCTGTATGTATAAGATTTATAAGTTGTAGCCTAGTCAACTACGGCGTTTCCTTCTGTCCTATGCCTTTTCACCCTTCAATCTTGTTAGGTTTTAAAAACTTGCTTTTTCTGTTTCGCATGAAACGGTCTTGTTCTCTTGAAGACCATTCGATCTTTATTATGTTGTCTGAGGACTTCTTCATCAGTTTCTTTTGCCGTCCATGGCCTTAACCGCAGTGTACTGTGGTAAACGCACATCTCCAGGGCTTCCAAGTTGTACATTCTGGCCACCTTCAGAGTTCAACTCTCCAAGTAGTACAAAATTATCAAAGTCGAACTGCAATATCTATAATATTTGCCGAGTCACCCTTTTCTACGTTTGGTATTTCTGCTGTTATTGGCAGGTGGAACAAGACCGAGAAAAAACTGCTTTTACCAACGGGTCATGACTTTACCAATTCACGGTGACGCCGTTTGGGTTGTGTAATGCTCCAGCGACTTTGGAAAAATTGATGGAAACAAATGTTAAAAAGGCTTTCATGGAAAACATGCCTGGTGTATCTTGACGACATTATCGTGGTTGGAAGATCTTTTAAAGACTACGTGAAAAACCTGGGGGAGGTATTTTGGCGACTTCGAACTCCACGTGAGGAACCTGGAGAAGGTATTTCGGGGACTTCGAAGTTCCGGACTAAAGTTAAGCCCGAAGAAGTGTCAGCTGTTCCAAGAAGAGGTGTAATATCTTGGAGATGTGGTTTTCGTACAGGGAGTAGCTGTGGACAAACAGAACATCAAAGCCGTCCAAGAATGGCCGATACCTAAAGATATCCACCAGCTAAGAAGTTCCTTGAGTTATGCACTTACTATGGTCGGTATGTAGCAGGATTTGCCAATATTGCCAAGCCACTCACTAGACTCACAGAGGGGTAGGTGCGGTACCAGTGGGACGAGGAATTCCAGTTTTAAGTTATCCGTTACCAGATGGGAACTTCATCTTGGATTCAGACACAAGCAATGTTGAAATTGGTGCTGTGTTTTCGCAGATCCAAGAAGGCCAGGAGAAAGTCATCGGTCTTCTATAGATAGGTTTCTTTTGGGTGGTTTAGACTTTTTTAGAACGAATTATTTCTGGGATGTTCTCAACTAATTTTGGAATTGCTGTTTCCACGCAACATATTATGCTCCTTGTTGGTATGTGAGAGGGCGCAATAACGTAATTGAATCCCTTAGCCAATACGTCAATCGAGGTAGAGTTCAATTGGACCGAAGATAAGTTATACACGGTTTTATTCGTTTCCAAGGAATCTCGTACACTGCCAGTTGTTCTAAAGGGATCCTCGTCTTCGGATTTCTCCACACCGTTCTTATTTTTATGTTGGCATTGAAAATAATAGCGATATTGTGTCTCGCAATACTGTCCGTGGTACTCTTGACATACGGTAAATAAGCTTTGTTTATTGGTGTCTTATGCTCTTCGTCTGTTTGTTTCGGTTTTGACATTAGGTACTGGCTGATCCAGGGGGTGGGCTAAGGGGCTGAAGCCCCTCAAATCATATGTGTGGTCTGCTTTTTTTAGTGTTTATTGGGCTAAAATCAACATTCAGTGACCACAAGCCCCCCCCCCCCTCAAACGAGATCAAGCCCCCCCAAATGGCAATCCTGGATTCGCGCCTGACTTTAGGGCTCTTTGTATATTTCGTTCTGTAAATCCGTTTTGGCTCAGAGTTTTTTTTTTAACTGTTCATTTCCTGTTTGATGTTATCCTGGTCAGCTAGTCTTTGTGATCTGGTTACTAAGTCTGGATGACGGCTTGTAGTTGGGCTGGATGAGAAAGAAATTTTTCCCGGAAATAACGTTCACAGTGTAACCTCACAGCAATTGGAAACGAATAAATCCACCCAAAAGGAACCGACTGTTCTATAGATGAAAATGAGGCCTAGAATAAACTTCGACTCAACAAGGACATTATCATCTGCTGATAACGGAAATGCAACTGTAATTTTATATACAGGGGATTACTCAAACAAAATACAAACATTGCAACAAGATCTAGCATACAAACAAATTACTACTGACCCAACAACTTATCTGAAGAAAATAACTAAGGCCAAAATCCAAGCAAGTAGAATCGACAAAAATGTCCAACTACAACTCATTCCAAGTGAAAATTCATCGAAATGTCCAAAATTTTATGGTTTGCCAAAAGTACATAAAGAAGGTGCACCTTTCAGGGCAATAGTAATTTGGATCCCCAACACAACAGCTAGCCAAATAAAAAAATTCGACAAATTCCATCGAAATACTTAGGAAAACGGTCTTACAACCAGATTGTCTTCTTGTAAGCTTTGCTGTAGGGTCCCTTTCTACCAACATCCCTATCGACGAAGCCTTGGATATCTTAATAGAAAAATACAAACCACCTCAACACCTTGTAGACTTAACAAAGCAGTGTCTGAAGAACACTTATTTTGTTTACGAGAACCAACGATACAAACAAGTGGAAGGGGCTCCAATGGGATCACCACTCTCACCAGTAATAGCAAACCTTTTTATGGAGAACCTTGAGGAGTTGGCACTAAGAACAGCAAGTCTTAAACCCATTGTATGGTTACGATATGTGGATGATACCTTTGTGATTTGACATCATGGGAGGGAAGACCTCAACACATTTTTAGATCACCTTAATGACATTCATCACAAAATAAAATTTACCTCGGCGGTTGAAGCTAATAATCAATCAGATTCCTTGATGTTCTGATAATTAGAAAGGAAGATGAAACCTTGGCCATACAGTGTATAGGAAAGCAACTCACACCAACAAAAACCTTCACGTTAATTCTCATCACCACCCAGCCCAACTATAAGCCGTCGTCAGGACTTTAGTAACAAGATCACAAAGACTAACTGACCAGGATAACATCAAACAGAAAACGGACAGTTTAAAAACAGCTCTGGGACAAAACGGATTTACAGAACGAAATATACAAACGCCCTAAAGCCAAAACCGAAACAAACAGACGAGGAGCATGAGACACCAATAAACAAGGCTTATTTACCGTATGTGAAGGGTACCATGGACAGTCTTGCGAGAATTCTACGGAGACACAATATATATACTATTTTCAATACCGTCAGAAATATAAGCACGGTGTTGAAGAATCCGAAGACGAGGATCCCTTTAGAACAACAGGGAGTGTACGAGATTCCATGTGCAGACTGCCATTGAATCTATGTGGGGCAAACTAGCACAATAATTCAAGCTAAAGATTACAAACGCTATAAGAAAGCAAAAAGAAACAACATCCATTGACGAACACGCCCACACGATGAATAGATTTTGAGAATACTAGAGTACTGACAAATATAGAATACCCGAAATCGAGACACGTAAGAGAGGCAATTGAAATCGGGAAGAGGCCTCACACACACTAAACGCACGCAGATCTATGGAAAAATACATGATTGGAATAACGAGAAGAGATCGGAAAAGAATAGAGTGGATAAGGAACAAAACCCAGGTAATAGATATTATCCACAGACTAAAATCCTGAATTAGTAGTGGCTGGACATTTCGCAAGAAGACAAGATAATAAGTGGTCAACAAAAATCACGCAATTGTATCCTAGGGGTTTTAAAAGACCAAGGAAACGCCCCAATGTAAGATGGGACTATGACATCAAGAAAATAGTAGGCATAACCTGGTCCCAAAAAGCGTACAAGAGAACAATATGGAGAGAATTGCGAAACGAATATGTAAGAGAGGCTATACCAGAAAATAACATACCACGATGATGATGACGATATATAGTCGAATATGTAATCCCAATCATTTTCTATAAAAATTGCTATAATTACGGGATTGCCACAAAATAACAAAATAATGTGTAATAAATACTTTTGCTGATTGCTTAAAATTACAATAAATGTATACCAAAGTCTAATAATAACATTTATTATGGCTTTTTAAATGTTACTAAATCCTTGCAGTTATCGGGTCAATTTTAACCAAATTATTTCAACATTATTATTGTCTCTGACATAAGATTAATTAAACCTTATGTAACAATAGATTGAAACTAAATGCGAAGAAATATCACTCAGTTGTATAAACTAGTTTATTTTAAATTTATTGGTTAGCCAAATATGTTTTAAGAATATATTTCCGGATAAGACTATCTTCGTTTGATTAACGTTAGACTCGTGATGCTATAGCAGCTTCAAGTCCTGTTATTTGTTCTCCATTGTTTCCCACTTTATCTAATTATTGTCAATTGACGTGGGTCTTTTTCTTCCTATTATTTTGTCTGCTAAATTACTTTCCATTTTTTAAATTTGATTTGTAATTCTATAAATTATTCCCAACCTTAGTCTTTGGAATTAAGCAATTCTTGTTAAATGTGGTTGCTTAAAATTTTTATTTATATCTGGCCTCTAATTATTCACTTGCTATTTTTTTTTCTTATTACTGTTTTCCTGCATCAACAGCATTATCTCTTTTGTTGATGTTAAAGTCAGTTTCAAACTATCAGTTACATTTACGACTGTTATCCAAAGCGTTAAATGTAGTTAGCACGATATTATTTTACCATAAAGTAAAGTTTTTATACACTTTCTTCTTCGTATATTTTCCTTCTTTTAAATATCTCATGCATCGGTTTATTTTTAGACGGTATTATTTGTGTATATCCTGTTACTTAGTCATACATAGCGTTTTGAATTACTTGTAAGGACTAAGTTTGTAAAAAATCTACGTTTACTTGTTATCGCCATGAACGGATACAGATGAAAAAATTAAGCAGTAGCTCTCCCTGATATTTCTTGGGTATCTTCAGCCCATGTTTGTTGTTTATCAAATGTTATTCTAAGATATTTAACTCTAGTGTAGAGTTGATGGGTTCTCAATCTATTTGTACCATGCTTTCCAAGTTTCTGTGTTTCCTAACTCTGAGCTGGCTAGTAGTGCCACGTAGGCCTCGGTCGTACTTTTAGGGGTCTAAGATGTTCATTTTGTTTCTGAAATTTGATTACCAATCTGTACCATGAATGTTCGGTCTATGATTTAGTTGCGTAGGTCTTTAATGACGCCCGCTTTCTAGTGCCACAATTTTTACATACGGAATTCAGGGAAAAACACGCAGAAGTTCCGAAACTGGAGCAATAACACGTCACAGAATCAGGTTTCTTTTATTTGAACCGCAACTGAAGATTTCGCAAACAGCAACTATATTAGAATTACAATACAAAAAAAGAAACCATAATAGTTATTTATTACTGTTCTATATCAGAAGCTGTGCGAAACACTGAAGCGCATTAGACACCGATTTTAGATCCAGTTGCTTATCAAGAGCGGCAACACTTTGAGGAGTATGGTAATGAAACCGAATCCGGACATCCTTGCCACAATATTACACTACAGTAAACCTTGAGAATGTTGTTGAAGCATGTACATCGGAGAGACGATCTTTAGTCACCAGGGCTATAGAGTACCGTATGGTACTCGAAGAGCGACGGTAACAAATTTCGGGTTAGCAAATCATGAATGGACCGAAAACTACAATATTAATTCGTGCCAGAACAAGGGACCATTGAGAACTGATACAGGAAAAAGTTCATTATGAGCGAAGCAAATGTTCCAATAAGAAACATGTAACCATCTCTTTTCGAATTAAATCGAATTTTACCGAAACGTTGTGAGATCAATCAACCGCGGATTACATTTTCTACCACCTTCAGACTAACTCCGCACAAAAAAAATCACATTTGCATTCAAACGAAAAGAAAAACTAAACTACTGATTGTGTGATAACTGAAATGAATGTCCAAAACTACTATCATATTGTAATGTATTTATTTTCACACTCGGATTCAGTTCAGTTCTTGGATTTATTTAAAAACACAGTCCAACCCACTCTAATTTATTTCCACTACTTTACACAATTTATATTCACAGAAAATTATTTACATTTTATCTTAACTATGCGATACGACCGACGAAAACTGAATACTTCCTATCGCCAGCTGTGCCTTTTATATATTAATCCCGGAATTGTCTGGTACGTCCACGAACCATCGGGAAATTCCATCCTGTTCTGGAAACTTTAAGGGAATTCCCAGTAACGGCAGCGGTCCCCCGGTTGAGAGACAAACATTTCGGGTTCCCAGAATTTATTGGAATAATGTCCCTTCCATGAACTGGTTGATGGCCGATTGCACCAGCTGTCGGATGAATTCTCGTAACATTGCCTCCTCCTTAAGATCATTTCTTCCCGGAATGTCCTAGAATCCTTCCTGGTGTGACGATATTTGCAGGACTCTCCATTTCGACAACGGGAAGTTTGGTGGAAGTAGCAGTCAACGACAGCATACCAGGACGTTGATGCCACTGAATCGAAAGATTGTTTCCATCATACTTCTCACCACCCTCCAATTCAGTCCATCCAACCCGCAGGCTATCTTTGGGACCGCCAATTTCGTCAGATTCTTGTCCATCATCCCATTCCTCAATTCTACCAGAGTCTTCCAAAGATCGCTATCTTGCGAGAATTTTTTCGTTACCAATTAAAAGATGTCTCTGGTACCCACTGGATGTTTATCTTCGAGATGAAGAGCCTTCCCTACCGCGGGATCTTCCTCCCGTAGCTTCTGGAACTGGCCGTACTTTTTGGCAAACACCTTGGCTATTCCTCTGGACATCCGGAGATCTCGAGCTACACAATGAGCCAGGGCATATTCTATGGGCACCTCAAACAGGTCTCGGGGTTCCTCTGTGGTCACGTCGTGCTGCACTTTCTTCCCATTATAGTACAGTGCCATAAACTGTTCGAAGGTCATTTCGTCATCGGGTGGTTGGATGCTGTGGACTTGGGCTTGGTCATCTTCGCCGTCATGACTTCCGGCATAAGGGACTAACCTATTGAAATGTACGACCTTTGGTTTTCCTCGAGGTAGCTTCTTTATTCTGTAGACAACATCGTTGATTTTCTTCACAATTTGGTACGGCCCCTCCCGAGATCTCTGTAGCTTGGGCGAATATCCACGACGACGTTGCGGGTTATACAACCAAACAAGATCAACTTGAAATTCTCCGTCCTCGGCTTTGATGTCGTAGGCTTCTTCATTCAGGCACTGGCATTCTCGATGTTTAACCGGACTCGTTCATGGATGTCGTTCATCTTTTGTCGTAGCTGGCTGACATAGTCTTCACCTGCGGTCTCTTCTCCTGGGGGGCATCCAAACTTCAAATCGCATGGTAGTCTTAATTTTCGTCCCATGATAATACTGGCCTGGGTCTGACCCGTGGACTCGTGCACAGACGAACGATATCCATTAGAAACAAGTGCAGACCTTTGACAAATGGCGGTTAATGGTTCTATTCATCCGTTCTACCATTCCATCGGATTGCGGGTGTAATGCTGTCGTCCGTGTTTTATTGATCTTCAAGAGCTTGCAGACGTCTTGGAAAAGAGTAGACTCGAAATTTCTACCTTGGTCCTTGACAAGGACGGTCAAGCTTCTTGATTCGGCAAGGCATACGCTTCGGCCCATTTATTAAAATAGTTCATCACCACCACAATGTACTTGTTTCCAGAGTCGGATTCAGGAAATGGACCGGCAACATCAATGGCTATTCTTTCGAATGGACTGCCCACGTTACATTGCTTCATTGGAGCTTTTGGTCGCTTCTAAGGCCATTACTTGCTGCACAAACCGTACATTTCCGGCACCACTCCTTAACGTCTACTTGGCAGTTTACCCAATAGTAACGTTCTCTCAACTTCCCCAGGGTTTTCGTTACTCCCAGATGTCCTCCAGTTGTACCATCATATAGTTCTCGTAAAACCTCTGGTCTCCTATTTCTGGGAACTACAATCTGTTTTCTGCCGTTTCTTCGTCTGGAGTTTCCAGGACGCGCTTGAGAAGTCCATCTTCCAGGATGAGGGAGTAGTTCCACTGAGCCAAGTACGACTTTATGGTTGGTGAGTATCGGGAAATCTCCTGCCACGTAGGTTTGCGATCTTCTTCCTGCCACCGGATAACCTCTTTCAAATCTGGATCTAATTTCTGGTCTTTTTGGATCTCCGCAGATTGCCAATGGTCATTGATGGCGGTAGTTCTGCAAAGAACACCCCCTTTTTCTTCTGCTCGCTGACAATGTTTGCAATCATCAGGGCATGGTATTCTCGATAGAGCATCAGCATTCTTATGGCTTGTTCCAGCTCGATGTTCAGTCTCGAAGTCGAATTCTTGCAACCGCTCAATCCACCTTGCCACCTGTCCTTCAGGATTTTTAAACTGCAGGAGCCACTTCAGTGCTGCATGATCAGTCCTCAGGAGGAATCTTTTACCATAGAGGTACTTGTAGAAATGTTCTACCCCCTTTACCACAGCCAGGAGTTCCCTGCGAGTAACAGTAATTCCGTTCAGGCTTGCTCAAGGTCTTGCTGAAGTATTCGATGACTCTCTCCTGGCCCTCCTGGATCTGCGAAAGCACAGCACTAGTTCCGACATTGCTTGCGTCGGTATCCATCTGACAAACGATAACTTAATATGGGAGCACTCGTCAAAGCTCTCTTCAATGTCTCGAATGATCGCTGACATTCCTCGTCCCATTGGTACTGCACCTTCCCTTCTGTCAGTCTAGTAAGTGGCTTGGCGATGTTGGCAAATCCGGCTACGTACCGACGATAGTACGTGCATAACCCCAGGAAACTACTTCTTAACTGGTGGATATTTTTAGGTATCGGCAATTCTTGGACAGCTTTGATTGTGTGTTTGTCAACAGCTACTCCCTGTGCGGAAACTACATGTCCAAGATATTGCACCTCTTCTTGGAACAGCTGACACTTCTTCGGGCTTAACTTTAGTCCGGAACTTCGGAGTCACCGAAATACCTCCTCCAGGTTCCTCACGTGGTCTTCAAAAGATTTTCCAACCACGATAATGTCGTCAAGATACACCAGGCACGTTTTCCATGAAAGCGCTTTTAACTGTTTCCATCAATCTTTCAAACGTTGCTGGAGCATTACATAGTCCAAACAACATCACCGTGAATTGATAAAGTCCTGAGCCGATGGTAAAAACAGTCTTTTCTCGGTCTTCTTTAGCAAGTTCCACCTGCCAATAACCGCTCTTAAAGTCCAGGGTGGAAAACATCTTCGATCCAGCCAACATGTCTATAGGGTATCGTCTATTCTTGGAAGGGGATAGCTGTCTTTCTTTGTAGCGTGGTTTAATAGCCGATAGTCCACGCAAAATCGGGTCGAACCATCTTTCTTTTTAACTAAGACAACTGGAGAGGCCCAAGGGCTATTGGATGGTTCAATAACACCTTCTTCCTCCATCTCGCGGACTATCCTGTCGGCTGCTTCTCTTTTAGCTAGGGGTAATCTTCTGGCCGACTGTCGAATAGGTTGAGCGTCCCCAGTATTAATTTTATGTTTCACCAGATCAGTTCGTCCTCTTTTTCCGTTTCCTACATCGAAGATATCCTGGTACTTTCTAACGATGTCCCTCAATTTTGCTTTCTGGTTGGGTTTCAAATTCTTAGATGAATCGGTGATGAGTCTTTCCAGTTCCTTAGATAGTTTACCTGGTGGCATTTCTGCAAGCTGTGTGCTTCTGACTACAGAGGAAACTGTTGAACAATGGCCCAAAGTTGTTCCTTTCTTTAGCACAACCGAGTAATGATTCAGGTTCATTACTATTACTGGAACAATCTCCCTGGCACGAAACAGAGTCTTCCCCAGTGCGACTCCTCTGCCTACATTTCCGTTGCTAAGTTCGGGATCAAAAATCATTACTGTTCCAGCTTGAGCTTTCCCATCTAAGCAAGCATCTATAATGATTTCAGCTCTTTCCAGAACATTGACATTCTCTGCTAAGATGGCTTGAAGCTTTATTTCATCTTTTCCATGAAGCACCACTTCTTCGTCATTCACACGCAGAATTCCATCTTTGAAGTTTAATTGGAATCCCTTAGAGCTTTTAACATTCATTCCAATGATTACTTCTTCTTCGATATCTGCCACTAATGCCCGATGTAGAACGGTTGTGGTTCCCAAGGTCATTTCAACCTCTATTTCACCATGGACTGTCGCTGTTCGCAGTTGCCATTTTGTTGGTTTTATCATTGTCTCTCGAACAATGTTGGGCCTTATTACTGTTTTTGTCGCACCTGTATCCAGCAGCATTGCACATTGCTTCTTATTAATAAAGCCATCTACAAAGACACTGTTAACGTGGTTGCGTAGCTCAGCGACGTATGCGTAGATAGTTGGGGCTTGTTCGCTACAGGTGGACGATGGCCCCTTCACATCGACCCTCTTTAGTTTTCCGATGAGGAAGTCGGGTTTCCGTTGCCCTCCTTGCAACGACTCCTTATGTGCCCTACCTTACTACACTTCCAACATCTCAGTTGTCTTTTCTCGGTAAGGACTTTCTCTATTATCTTTCTTACAGAGGCTTCATCCTTTCCACCATCTTCGGATTCTCCGTCAACGATTCGGACTCTGGCTTGACCTCTGCAGGTATTTTTCGCAGCCTCGAATTCTAGAGCTCGAGCCAGTGCATCCACTAATTGAGTGGGTCGAGCTAGGATCAATGCTTGTCTGGCTTTGTCGTCTCGAAGTCCATCCAAAAATGCTTGCACTGCTAACCTTTCTATTACATTTTCCGGTGTGCCTGGATAGGCAAGGCGAACCAAACGGGCAATATCGGCTTCAAATTCTTGTAGCGATTCTAACGAATCTGTACTCTGTCTGTCTCTAGGTCTGTCCATACCTCAGCTCTAAGTGCTTAACCAGTTGTTCCTAGTTTTCTTGCTCCGATGTATTCAATGTTTGCAAAATATCTGTAGCATCCCCTCTTAGGGCGAGGGTTAATGCTATTGCTTTTTCCTCTGCTGACCATCCGTTTAGCTTTGCTGCAGCCTCGAATTGGCGCCGATAGTTAGTCCATGACGATTTTCCATCAAATTGTGGAAGTTTTATTTTGTGTCTTGTTCCCTCGAGTCCAATTTTCGAATCCACTACTTCCGAGCTGTTTATGCTTTCGACCTTTGGTGGAGTTTCTTTCCTTAGTATCGAGACTACTTGTTCTTTTATTTTGCTGATCTCACCCTCCATTAACTGTTTTAGCTCCTCTATACGCGTTTCGTTTTCGAGAGTTGTCTGGTTGAGCTCTTCGACCATTGTCTGCTTTAGCTCTTCCATCCGAGCTTCATTCTGGACTATTTTGTCTTCTAGCATTTCTGAATTTTTCTGAACCATGCTTTTCAAATTTTCTTCTAAGGATTGAGCATTTTCGTGTAATTTCTGTAGCTTATCTTCCAAGGACTTCGAATTTTCTAGTAATTTGCCTTCTAGGGTTTTAGAATTTTCTAGCAGTTTCTCTTCTAGAGCTTTAGAATTTTCTAGTAATTTGTCTTCGAGTGTTTTAGAATTTTCTGCTAGCGTCTCCTTCAAGTTTTTAGAATTTTCTAGCAATTTATCCTCTAAAGACTTAGAATTGTTTTGTAAGGTTTCTTTTAAATTTTCAATTTGCTTTAATAGCATACTCATGTCACCATTGCCAGAAACTTCAAACAAACAAGTATCGGGATCGTTACCTTCATTTTTTAAAGCATCTCGTAACCGTTGTATTAATTCACTTTTCTTCCCACTAATTTCTAAATCCCTTTCGTCGAGTTCTTTTTTTAAGTCAGTCACTTTCAATTGGTCCAAATTCACTGTTTTAAACATTTTCAGTCAATTTATTTTTCACTTCTCAAGTTTCAACAAATACACCGCACACCTGTCACCACTGTAATGTTTTTATTTTCACACTCGGGTTCAGTTTAGTTTTTGGATTTATTTAAAAACACAGTCCAACTCACTCTAATTTATTTCCACTACTTTACACAATTTATATTCACAGAAACTTATTTACATTTTATCTTAACTATGCGATACGACCGACGAAAACTGAATACCTCCTATCGCCAGCTGTTCCTTTTATATATTAATCTCGGAATTGTCTGGTACGTCCACGAACCATCCGGAAATTCCATCATGTTCTGGAAGCTTTAAGGGAATTCCCAGTAACGGCAGCGGTCCGCCGGTTGAGAGACAAACATTTCGGGTTCCCAGAATTTATCGGAATAATGTCCCTTCCATGAACTGGTTGATAGCCGATTGCACCAGCTGTCGGATGAATTCTCGTAACAATATGTAGTTTGACAAAAAATCGTATTTTGTAACCTAGATATATATGATATTTACTTCTCATAGCTACATTATTTAAAGCACGAAGACTGTTTCGAACTGGGAATTCTCGTCAGGTACGCTTTCTTGGATGACATAGCTATGGACGAACATATTATACGACGAATGACAGCGAAATGAAACTCCAGACATCAATGACATCTAACGTCATGTTTTGTATGTAATAAGTATATGAATGCAATCTCATGCTATTTACATATACTAACACTCTGATTGCGGTTCCCGAGTTAACAAAACTCTAAAAGCAAATATGAAATTTACATTTAATAGCTACGTCATTCAACGCCGCCGTAGTTTTTAGCAAAATAAATACTACAGAACGTTTTATGATGGCAATTGTACGTTAGCTAAGAAGTTAATTATAATAATAATTTTCAAGTTCACTTTGAGTTTTGTCACGGAAAATTCTTCTGAAGAGTGAAGGCTAGAGACTCTTACGCGCCCCTTGGATTCGCCACTGTATACAAACCTTCATCGTTAATCAGTTTATACGAAGAGAGTGAGTTAAATTACAAAAAGTACAAATACAATACATATTTTATATGCCTATATAATTATCATAATGTTTTCTTCTGAACAAAATAGCTGTACCTAAACAATCTTTATATTTGACATCTTTTAGATTTCTCCAATGATTAATGTAAAATTATAAGCAGTTCTTCCATATCAAATCGCATAATTTCGGTTCATTAGATTCACCTTTGGTATTAGAATGGATTAAAATATTGTAATGATCTCACGGATGGGAGAAGTCGTTGACGAAATTATTCTAAGCATTAAGAATGTGGTTTCCATTTTAATGTATGCCAGATTAAACAATCAATACTGACGTAATCGACTACACTAAGAGAATATGTAAAAAGTTGTATTTGCGGTATTCACAATAATTTCCATTCAAATTGCATTTCCTAAGGCGCATGATGATTTCAAATTCTCAGGTGAATTGCGAAAAGGTTATTTCATGATATCGACGATCTACCGGTAAAGGTTGCATACATGGTAATTACATAAAAAGAGAATTCACCAAACAAGGATTATTTTGATCTTGTTTTTAATTGTTGATTGGCTACTTTCGTTTAAACTTTCATACGATGGTCTGTTGTAACATTTCATAATTATAAGGAATAGAAAAGCACTTTAATTTAGTTCCATTAAGGCAAAATGTAAAAATTTATTTTTAAATATCACATTTCAAATATCGGTTGTACTGAGACTACAAATAATTTCTGTCTTTTTGTTTGAGACTCTTGGTAATATAGAATAGCTTTAGTATAAATTTGCAAATATTAATACGAAACTAACTGCATAACTGGAGATCATTGCAAATATTTCTTACATAATAATATAATATAATAATAAATTAACAAAACCCATCAGAAAATCGGAAAAAATTTCAAATTTTTTGGAGAGAACTGTGATTGCAAAGTTTTTCTGTCTGAATTTTCAGATGCATCAAATATATTCTTACATGAATATTCACTATTGTACCGCAGAAAATTTGATTTTTTCAAATTGGAAATTTTATAGCGGGCAAATTAAGCTGTATTCATTTGTAATGTAAATATTATAATTAAAGAGATATATGGGCTAAAATGTCAAAAAATCAGGTTTTAATAAATCTGATATTTCTCGTGTGTAGCACAAGTTTTTGAAACCATAAACATACTCCCAGAGAGTACGTAACGATTATTTGCTACTTGATGATCGCAAAGCGAGTAAATTGAGTTCTAGTTATTTCAGGAGAAGAGCATTTATATCAACTTTCACGCCTGCATCTCTTGTGTTATCTAAAAATTACTGACACATCCTCCCAATTCAAAAACATAATTTTTGTAAAATGTTTCAAATCTCTATTAATTTTAGGAATTAATATTATAATTCTCATACCTGTATTACTTTTGGGTCCCGAGAAATAATGAAATTTTCTTAAAATTCCCCCTAACGGATAAATGAATGTTAGCAAATTGATAAATCCGGTTTGAATTTATTTTAGAAAAGTATGTATTTCAAGATTCACACCACTATTACTTTCTATTCCGGATATATTGAATGCTTTCTAAAACAAAACTTGCCCCCATTGTCTCCATTTATTATTTACATCTTGACAAAAAGAAAAATCACGTAAATTTTTTAAATACGTTTCCCCACCTGTCCTCCATGAGTTAAATATTTTTTGTAAAATAATATAATAATAATACTCATTATTATTTGTTTGGAGAGAGGAGTATATGCACCAACTTTCAAGACTGTCTGTTTTGTTGAATATTAAAAAAAAAATCTGGATAGGGACACTCTAATCACCTAACGTTATAAAATATACTTTACGACCTGTTCTCATGCCTATCAAATATTCATAAAAAAATTCGAGTCCTTTCGAAGGGGTTCGACTACAAACACCGTGACACGAGATTTTTATATATTAGATATATTATTTGTAACCGAGAAACCACTAGGCGACAGCGTTACATACAAAACTCCAGATTTATGGTTTCCTCTGATTCGTTTTTTTGGAACACCCAGAGAGCATGAAGAAATTCAGTTAAAGACCAAGAACAACAAAATTTATGCAAGAGTATTTCCAGGAAAAAAACAAGTTAGTAAAATAATGTAACGAAACAGATAGCAATAAATTCTTACAAAAGAAGAGAATGTTGACACTAATTTTAAGAAAAAAATGTCAAGGTTCAATATTTACAAATCTTTCTCAAGAGAAACGACCCTTCGATAGAAATTCTTCTTGATTGATGTATGTATAAGAGACATTTTGATGCTAATGGCCGCCTGAGCGCTCGCCGTCCAGAGATAGTTAGTTAATTTAATGTTAACCCTCAGAAATACTGTTCTGAGACAGAAATTCTATGAATGCAGCTACAGTTTTGTCATACAGGGTACTAGCAATGAAAATGTAAACCATCACTTTCTATGTTAATATAGAGAATATAGAGTGAAGTACAAATAGAACTGCAGTTAGGCGAAGAAAGTATCCGGATTAAGGTTCTAGTGGTAGATATTGAACATCAGTTCGTATTAGACAAGGACTTCATTACAGCGCACTGGTTCACGATTGAACCGGAATAAAAAAATTGTGTTGATAAGACCTAATAATACAAGAAGACTTTAGTAAACACATTGGCGAAATCCCCGCTAAAGGCTATCACTAAAAAAATTCGTTATTTAGAAGAGAAAGAGATAAAAAAGTGACAGATTAACAGGGAGAGACGATACCCGTATACGAGAACTAAGCATTTGTGAATAGATAGGATTCATTAAAAAAGTAAAGATGAACTTTTACAGAGGAGAAGCTATAAATGACTTACAAGATGAGGAATTAGAACCTGAAACATTTGCAAAGTACGTGGAGAAGAAGAGCCAATAGACCGGGAAAGTTTGATTTACTAGATTAAAGAAAACTGTAATGGTTTCCTTGAAGCAGGAAAACTACTTGTGAAAACAACAATTTAAGGTTTATGTTAATGTCAGATTTTTAGTAACTGCATGTTTTAAATTGGATATGATCCACTGTGATCACTTATTTGTGTGAAAAAGTAAAGGAATAAAATGTAATACACTTACTTTTTCAATCAAGATGAGTTGTGTGTGTGTTGGTTTTATTTAGTTTTAGAAATAAATCATAAAATTACTATAGTTCAAAAAAATCAATCTCTTTCATCTAGGCTAGGAATAACTATAATTATTTATTATTAAAACTATTACCTTGACTTTCTAATATCCTGCTCGTGGTTGTTTGGCTGAAGTATTTTCTGCGAGGCGGTGTGATCTTAGTCGGTCTTGAGAGCGTGAACGGTGAAGGTGTCGACGTTCTCAGTGGAGTTGTCGTTATTACAGTTCGTATCGTCGATGAAGGTGACAGAGATGAAGGTGAAAAAGTTGAAGGTTTCCTGCGGACGCCTACTCGAAAATGCGGGCGAGTTGTTTGACGAGTCTGCAACAAGGAACTTTAGTGGTTTTATTGCAATTATTAGTGGTTGAGTGACAAAAATATATTCCTTTTCGTATCCTTGGAATAAACTGTGAGACATTTACTTTCAAAATTTTATAATTAATTAAATTTTTAAATTTTTTAAATAATTTTAATATTCACAAATCAGAATATAATTGTCTTTGTTTTATGTCGCTATTAAAAAATCTAGTCACAGGACAGTTAGGGTATATGTTAACTTAAAAAATATATTTTTTTATAAATTAGATGCACCCTATTTTTAGAGTGTTTGTTCTATTTAGAAAGAAAATCAATATTTAATTATTTCTAAATTAAATCATAATGAAACTCACGGTTATCATTTTTTCTCGTTATTGGTAATTAATTGTCAATTAATTTATATTGATAAAATTATCAATATAACATCAAATGCGATGATTCTTAGTAAATGATATTAGAACAAGGTAAACAAGTTGTGCTCTTCATTTTCGAATGTATATTTAACAAATAGCTATAATTGTTCCGCTCACATTGTAGCCTTTATAATCTAATATGAATCATTCGTAGGTGCAGCTTCAGAAGCATGAACAACGAAGCATTTAGAATTAATCCATTTCCAGGGATTGGCTTTTTTATGCCAATAGATAGTTATACACTTGTTCTATAATATCTTGTAAAGCTGGATGGTTCATTAGACATCATTTTTCTAGTTTCTTAGCTTAAGCCTTGCTGTTTGTGATAAATTTATTGAATATTTCTTTTCAGTTGGAAGATAGGTCTTACAGCCTGTAGTTTTCACGTGTCATTCTTATGATTCCATACCTTTGTCAATTCTCTTTTTGACAAGCATGTCTTCAAGGGCGTACCCAGCTTTTGGTATAGGGGGGGACACAGCAAATTCATGGGAAGGTTTAATGGCTCACGGCAGGTCCAAGGGGGGCAGCTGCCTTCCCCTGTCCCCGCTCGGTACGCCCATTTTTGTGTTGATAATTTCTTTGTCTCAATGCACATTTTTAAGTATAGTATTTATCCAATTCTGTTACAATTTCCTAAAATTTCTTTACCGCATTCGGCTATTAATGTAATATATTTCCATTCGGTCTAATGCCTTTTGCTCCTCTTTTTTACTGCACTAAACTTGCATTTTAAATTTTGTGGTTGTCTTACAGATCTTTTCTCGTCATACCTCTACATTCTTTTACAATTTGTCTTCATTCCTCCTTTACACCTTTCTTTAATTATTGCCTTTTTGTTGACTTTTCTCCAGCTAGCTTCATCACGTTGGCAATTTTGTCATTCATTTCTCATGAAATCCATACTTTCTTTTTCGTGTATTTATTTCCATCATTTCTATTATTCCAATGCATCTCGTTTCAGTTTCTCTGCGTAAATGTTTTTGCCTATTAGAATTTTTGTTCTTAGTAGCCTGTGGTCACTTTGTACTGAATGAATTTATGATTGTCACTTCTTGTACTATTTGCATATATCCCCCCCTCCCCGTGTCTACGCCACTGCGCCTTATTACCGATATTCAGATAACTTTCCAATTTTGACTTTGTAAGTTCGTCTTTAAGTTTATAGAGGCGGTCTTCGTCAGCATCAAACTTCGAATTTGTACAGTTGGAAAGTTTGGATTGCCAATGTTATTTTTCCTTGTTTCTATGCTTCAACCAGGTATTCTTGGTTTTCTTTTTGTTCGCTATATTGGTACAAGTTAGAGGACTTAGGGGCTGATTATAATTGTTGTTTTCATGAAGGGTTTAAGATTTTACATCACAATACTTGCCAGGCGGGTTGGTGATTTGAGGTGAGACGTATAGGAAGGGGGTGGAAAAATGTATTTTAATTAATAACAGTAGACTGGTAACCATTAACTTAATAAATCAATGAAAAAATAGAGCAATATGCAGAGATAATGGATCGCTGAGTTGAAACCTAACATATAATAATACAATTTATCATAAGTTTCTTAAGAAAATCGTAGATCTGCCCATGTACCGCTATTGTCAGTGACTGTCTGTCGCATATTCGCATTTTTTGCTATGTTTACTATTATTTAAATCAATAAACTCCGAGATAAACAAATTGAAGTGCACTAATAAAAACTTTAAAAATATATTTAGAATATCCGAATTAGACTCGCCTGGTTAACACTTAATCATTTGATCTGTTACCGTAGGTTTAGTAACAACTGGTAACATTTGTCGAAAATCTACACATTAAATGTAACTGCCGCATATTATTAAACCTTTATTTAAAAAATACTCGGAATATTATAGGAGTATTTAGATTGGAGTTTCCAGGTTCAGATAGCTGATAAGTAGATTCCTAAATTAATTTTCTTGATAAATATTATTATTATTTATTTTCTTAACTTTCTGTATTGTGCTGAATAATATTTCTTGACTTCAATGGTTTAGCAACCTTTAAGTTTCCTAATATTTATGAATGTTTAGCCAGTCGTGCGTATCTACAGAAGAATTATGTTTACACCGCTTAATTTTAAAGGTTATCATTTTTTGCGTAAAAAAATCATAATATTCTTAGAAAGTAAGATATTCTACAACACTTCTTACATTATACACATTATCCACTACATGTAGGCGAAGGCTCTGTCAAATTCGAGTCAATAGTTTCCAACATTATTCTGGAAAAGATAGTGTGTTTAGGATTTAGTACAATACAAATAATGAT
Organism: Octodonta nipae; assembly: GCA_034190945.1. Classification (NCBI taxonomy): domain Eukaryota; kingdom Metazoa; phylum Arthropoda; class Insecta; order Coleoptera; family Chrysomelidae; genus Octodonta; species Octodonta nipae. The sequence goes on from CM067219.1 coordinate 39,239,638, forward strand.
AAAAAGTTAAACACATCCGGAAATTATAAATACCATATTTTTGTATGAACTTGTTACAATGCTTGAACTCATTTTGAAATAGAGGATTGAAAGAGCTGAAAATTATTCATAAATTATATCTACTAAGTTATTTTTATTATATTTTATTAGAACGATTACTAATGTGGACGATAATGGAACTACAGATAAAATGTTTTATTTCTTACTCAACACGGAACAAATCTCGATCCAAACCTCGACTTGAAAGTTACTAATTTGAATTTTGCAGCGTGCACTTTTATGCTTTGGAACCAAAATTATTAACCAATCTGTAAAAAAGTTGGAAAATTGCATTTTTCTGGGACTTAAATACTGCTTCTTTTTTTATTATGTCCAACAAATATATTACTATGTTCCACAATTGGTTAAGTAAGTTTTTTTGCACTTCTAGTTGACGCTATTTTTTTGATTTCTCGTTTTATTTTAATATTACCATTTCACGTAATAAAAATAAATAATATTGTGAAATTATCACAAAGAAATCACTCAATCAGCTGTTGCCAATGTATCTTAGTTTTAATATATGAAAAGCTACCTCACTACTATTTCTTCTTTTACTAAAAATAGAACAATGATCCACCAAAACTTGATTTTTTACAACTGTCCTGATATTGACTTATTTATTTTTATAGCGCTCGATAATCATATGCTTTCTAAATTATGCAGTTATTGTGAAAACTCATACGTATACGATTAATAATTTACCAGTTCAATTTTTATCTAAAAAGTAAAATCTATATAAAAATGTTTTGACATATTTCACTTTTTAACCATATTAAACAAATATTATAAACTTTCAGTTCCAATTCAACTAAGTCTATCTATATCAAATCACATTAAAGGTTTGATATTTTTTATTTTAGATAGCCTTCAATATTTATAAAAAAAGTATGTTGATTTCTCTTAAATTTCACCCATCCCAATTTATTAGGTGTGAATCAATTACTGTAAGTAGAATATTAAAAAAGTTTATTCACCTTAAGGTATTAAAGCCGTATATTTTATAACAGTAATTGTTTTTGTTAAGAAAATATATTCATATTCTGTTAGATCATTTAAGCACCTATTAAAACTGTAATGACTCAGGAAGTTAGTTTCTAATGAAAATAATTATGTATGTTTTGTTTGTGGACGGTAAACTTTCAATATTTGAATAAACAATTTGTTTCTTTGTTGTTTTATTTTCAACTGCAGGTTTCTTGTCATATATGATACATATACATTTTTCATTTGTTAATGACTAAATCATTCTATATAATTATTACCTACTTTATATTTATAAAAATAGTAAAGGGATTTCGTACATATTCAATGTAAACTCAGATAGGGTAGGCGAAATACAAATCGCATAACTGTTAAAGTATTTTAATTAAATTCTAATCTCTGCACCTTAGGTTCCAATATGTTGTAACAGTAGTTGTTTTGTTAAGAAACTATCCTATTCTATTAGATGATTTAATCGCCTATTAAAATTGCAATTATTCTGGAAGTTAGTTTCATATGGGAATTATTATATATGCTGTTATTACTAGTGGTTAAGTTTTAAATATTTGAATAAAGAATTTCTTACTTTGTTGTTTTATTTCCAAGTCCATGTTTTTTGTAATATATGGTACGGAAGCGTTTTTCATTTGTTAGTTGCAAGAGCTATTCATTTAGAATTTAATTGTTTCAGTTCAATTGTAAAATCAGACTTTTTTGCAGCTTGGGCGATAAATAACTCATAAAGTATTTTAATTCAATGGCACAAAATATAAATTAAATATAAAATTCAATGAATACCATATACTAGACTCCTCGCTGTGACATTTTCAGTAACAGGTTTTCGATGATACATTCAAAATATCACGATTGTTGTTCCGCTGTTGTCTCGCATTCGTTGCCGTAGACTAGAGGAGCCGCTACATCTGCTGAAATAACTGGCCAGGAGATATCTCCAAAACTATAAATCAGAGATCAGCAAGCATCTGTTGCAAAATATGCATACCCCTTTTTTATTGCCTCATTAATTCTGCGGCTAATATACCAGTAGTGATCACTATAGACAGTTACAGCATTGCCCAGAAAATAAAGCCAAATAATTAATTCCCCAAACATAATATAACAATGTGAAAGTAATGGAACAACATAACACATCTTTCTTGATTTTTTATATTTCCAATTTGCTCAAATAATGCCACTAACTGACGCTTGCGTTGATAGTCGTTCTAAAATAAATTAAAAAGTTGTAATCATGCTCGATTTGCTTTCACAAAACTTTTTAACAATTTGTTTACCCCTTCATTGGTCATTCAAAGTGTCAAATTTCAAGTAGCGGAAATACGTTAAAACCTTAAAAGTATTTGAATGTAATTTATCCCTTCTCAAAAACTCTAAATCTTTATTTTTTGTTTTTGTCTATTTAAAATTGCTTATTCCTGTAAATCGCTAATTCCAGTAGACGGTTTGCACTTCGTTTAAAAATGTTGCAAAGAGGTTTAATTAATATCAATTTTCCATGACATTTTGCTTTACAAATGTTGTACTATTTATAATATCATTTTACATTTTTATGCTACCTGAACTGAAATATTTCACAATGTTTACATACTTCTGTTTATTGCTTAAATGACATTTACGTTTATAGATCTTGCAGTGCCATGAAATTGTTTGCAAATTAAAACAATCGCCGCTTGTATATTCCTTAAAGAAATACAATCTAGTTAATAGTAATCTGGTATTTACATATTGTCTTCATTTTGATTTTTCTGCCAAAAAGTGACTGCTAGATTTAACGAATATGATTATTACCATTTTTGAGTAGCTACTAAGACTGACGATATGTTTTTTCCTTCTACACGATAAAACAAATCATTTACAAATATTTATGCGAAAATTAAGTGGAACAAAACCAACACCAACATGCTTTAGCGATAAAATGGATTAAAATCAACTCAACATTTTTGTTTACCGCGTTACTTAAAAACCCTAAATGTCAAAATATCGTTAAAAAATAGTTTCTTACCTTTGTTTTGTAGAAAATGTTGTAGTACATTAAAAAATCTATGAAAAGAGGTTCGATAATTTGTCGATTTAAGTTTGTAAATGGTTATAATTTGCTTATTTTTGTTTCTAAAACTTTCTTAATAACTCCTAAGGATGTATTTATACCTAGACTGTGTTATAAAAAATTGAAACCTGAACATGGGCAGTTTTTGCAAAATAATAATTAAAGCATATGATGTTCTTTTTAAATTTTAATAATTAAAGCATGTGAAATACTATTATAACTTCAAAGGAAGGGCGTACCTACCTTGAAATGTCAGTTTTTTGTGTCAGCAAATGTTAGATCGAATTTGATTCTTTTTCTGTTCGTTAGATGTGAAAATTTATCTTATATATTTCATTTAATAAACAGGCAGTTGGGAAGTTTTTTTTAAGAGAAGCATATGTCAGTTGGTCCTCCAAATGTTTTTAATATATTTCCTTACCGTGAAAATTTTGAAAAACTGAAATGAGGGGTGTTTAGGACAACTCTTTTATATCCGACACTGCTGCATCAATGGTGATGATAGAGATACGTGCAGGTAATATGGCCCGTTTAAATAAATGCCCTCATGTGATGAAATTCTTATTTTGCAAACATTAACAAAACTACAGTACCTATCTTTGAATATAAATAGACTTTAAGAAAACTACTTATTTAGGCAACATGTTATTAGATTGAACATAACAATAGCTTATTTTTTAGTTTTTGAATAGTGTTCATAGTTAACACGCTTGCATGGATAGTTTTCGTGGACATTGTAAAAAAATTAGTTATAAGCGATTTTTGGAGATTTTTGTTATTTAAAAAGCACATAGACAAAAACGTTGAATTAATCATATTTTATCCCTATAATCCCTTGGTGATGGATTTTTATTGCTTTCAATTTTGTACTCAAGTTGACTTCTTTTAGGCAACTGACCTGGAACTCTTGTGACTGTGAATCAACAAGCAATAATTTTGATTTCAGCAATGAGTGATTAACTAAAAGATGGCAGGTTATTTACTTCAAAAGTAAAAAAAATGTTAAGTATAGAAGAGTGATATTACGAATATGAGAAATATTTTGATTTTTTCGATAGAACAGCTATATTTCTTGGGTTTAGAATTTAGTTTATATTCTTAATCATTTCATTGCTACTTCTGGTCATTATGATGTGATAAATATATATTACAGATGCCTAAGGAAATTGTTAAGAAAAATTATCGTAAACAATACAAATCGAAATTTCTATCTAAATTAAATACCCGAATGTGATATCGTTAATAATCTGACAATAACCTCGGGTATCAACAAATATATTTTGAAAACTGTGGATGGCGTCTGGATGATATATGTAATTATTTGGCATTTTCTTATTTTTAAATATTCTAAATTTGCTAGTTAGGTATATGACTCTATTTAAATATCCCTATAAGTTGTTTTATTTATATGTTTAGAAGTTTTTCTAAATCGGTTAATACGTGATGAGAGACTTTAGGTTGTGTAGCGATATTGCCCGATTTATATACTTTCTTTTTACGTATATAAAAAGTAGAGTATACGTGACCCGGCGAGAAAATATCTAGGAGATTTGAAAGCAAGAATTAATCTAACATAACTAAACAACTAGAAATACGTCAGATTTCCTCTACAACAAAGTTGTTATTATATCTCATACCCAGTATATTTCAGTGTCAGGTAATAAACTTCTGAAATAAAAACAAAAATCGATAGGCTCAAGTCTTCGTGTAAATTTATCTGATACCTTACGAATAAACTGTATACAAAAATGATTTTAGCAGCTTTTTTGCGGTCACAAACATAAGGAGTATACGGACGCATACATGCATCAAGCAGCAACAGATGCCTTAGTACATAAAGAGCTTATCAGAAAAACTCGAAAGTTTTGGTGGGATAATAAACTACAAGAAATGAAGGATCAGTAAAAACATCAGCTATATCATAGTTGGTTAACTACTAAAGAGGACAATGATAATAAAGAATATGGGGAAGTTCTCACTATGCTGCAATAGTAAATGTCAGGAATTAGTTATTCAAGAAAACCATGAAGATTTATAGAAGATAAATGTGTAATTGTTTTCTGAACGATAGTTGTGGCATCTCTAGTTTCTATTTTTATGATTTCTTAGGAGTAACACCACAATTGCGGGAGAGTCTGTATATTTCAAATACTCAACTGAATACAGAAATTAAAAATTAAAAAGTTCTCAATGATAAATTTAACATTCACACTTTAACAATATGTTATATCACATGTAAGGGGTTATCTTTGATTTGTAACATATAAACTGTTCATTCATGGATCAGTTGAGTGAAAATTTAACCTATGGGGGAGGGAGTGTCAAGAAACTTTAAGAACCATATGAGGTAAATCATGGTTGCCTCGTTACTTGTTGCGGTCGATTTAAGAACAATTTTCTATCTAAGAAATTTAAATTTGTCAATAAAATATACATTTGTCTACATCTCTTTGCCAATCTAATGAGTAATGATTAATATTTTTTCGAGTATCAACATTAACACCATTCTGAACTTGTGAACTACGAAAGAGTGCTCAATTTTATATTCGACATGGTCTGTAATATAAAGTGAGTTACTAGATCCACATGTATGAAGAAAGAATGAATTTTATTGGAAACATTTTTTTTTAATAAAATTCTATTTTTGAGAGTTCTCTCTCTCTCTCTCTCTCTCTCTCTCTCTCTCTCTCTCTCTCTCTCTCTCTCTCTCTGTTAGGCATTAAATATCATCGACCCCATCAAATTATGCTGTACTTTTAAATACGCAGAAATTTATTCTAAGTAAATGGAAAGTAACGTTTACCTCAAGTCTTATAAATCAGTTTGTACAAATTGATTATTGGCACATAGATTTTGATTGCTATACTAAGCAACCGCTAATTATTTACGGAAGTGTAATATTGGGATTTCACAAGAATTTCTTGATTGCTTTGTAATTCATCTTTTCACTACGAAAAAATTTGCAAAATATGATGTTCATATATAATTTAATCGAGTTATTTGAATAAGCAGGGATTTACGTAAATTTGAATTTAAATGTGTCTAATATACCTATACAAAAATAGAAGTTTGATAAACATCTTTTTTATTCAAAGCGTAGTTTACAATTCCTATTTGACAAAAAATAATTTACTTAGATTAAATCAATGTTAGGCAAAGCAATGAAATTCGGCTTCTATATGTTTTCGTCAATATCGCCGACTTGAACATACAATATATGGCATCACACTCCCTCTAAGACACGTTATGAGTGCCTTTAGGGGAAAATTCACTAAATCCCAGATATACTGGATATCAAAACGGTTTAGCTCTGTGGGAGCCCTTGCTAGGTTTTCATTCCCGTGGTTGGAGTCCAGGCTGTTCCTAACAGGAAGGCTTTTTGCATTTGTTTGTAAAGATGTTCGTCCAGACCGAAGTATTTTAAATTGTTTAATAGATGTTTTGGGACTAGTTCTGTCGTTGACATAACAATTGGTACCGTTCGTGTGCTGCTCATGTCCCACTGAGTCAATATCTTATTATTGTGTCTTTATTTATTGATTTCAATAAATTACCTTTAGTTTTGTTGATTTTTTTAAATAAATCTTCAAAAGTACCTACTGGAAACCTAATAAATACCTTAATTTTTTACACTCTACGCAGTTTTAATAGTTTTGCTTATTATAGTATTATTGTCAATTGATATTATTATTACATATTCCAGATTTCGTTAAATCGATATAGTATTATATACTTACTAACAATGAAATCGTAACACCCAGAATGATATGTTTAAGTTTAATATTATTTTGGTAATACAGATGCTATAGTAAGGAGGAAATGATTAAAATTTGAATAAAATGACCAAGAGGTTTAATTTTATTTAAATTACGTTTGTTAATAATGTGTTTGCCCACCGCGGTTTTCTATACACAGCCCAAGGCATTGATTCAATAACGCGGTCATATTTTTTCGTGAGGAATACTATCCAAAGCTACCTGTATTTCATGTCTTAGAAGTCTGCGGGGGGAGGGGCTGGGGTAAATTCGGCGTACACCTACTCTAGGCGTTTTAGCATTACTCAACATTTATCCTGGACCCCATCAACAGTTTGTTTTTTGGTAAATTAAAAAAAAAAACGCAAAAATGGCTACAATATCAAGTGATAAACAAAAGTTTACTTGAAAAAATATTCACCAAACCTTACCAAATTTTAATCATTTACTCTTTACTATAGCATCTATGTTTTAGCAAAACCATTTTAAATTTAAACATTTCATTGTGGGGATTGCGATTTCTTTACCAGTAAAGTATATTTTAAAATACAATTATTAGGTATATATCAAATTAAAAATATGTGTTTTCTTACAATATTTAAAGAGATATAACTCTGAACGTAAAAATAATTCTAATAATATAAAATTGTAAAAAAATATAAATTTCAAGAATCTACATACGAATCCGTATGTCCGTAGTTCGCGATTTCAGCCAACTGTGCGTCTGCCCTTGCTCCTAGTGTCTTATTATGACTTAAAATTATTCGAATTCACTTACAAAGCTATAAACAATGAAAAAAATGTAGTGACCTTTAGTTCTTTAGTTATTTGCGATTATTTATATGCAAAACTTAAGTATTTATTTACTTTTTGACAAATGAAATCAGTAATGCGGCATACAATTGTTTTGTTTACCCTTTTCTTTCAAATTCCTTAACGCCTCGAATTCAATTATCTTAATTAAAAATTACGAGTATAACTAATAACCGTTAATTGTTCACGGCAAACATTGCTATTAACATGTAATGTTTACACTTTCAAATTAAGGAGAAAACTATCTCCATCAACGTTACACAATATGTAATTTCGCAATGTGTTTTAGTTTGGTAGTAACACATGTTTTTTCACTTATGTATAAGTCATGTCAGAAATATCCACCATTTGAATAAATACTTTCGTTTATTTCCAATTAGCAAAATAATCTGTGGGTGTTATATTTGATTTGCTGTGAACTAACCTAATTTTCTTTATTGTACACTGAATTTACATAGATAGCAAATAAGTAATAAAGCACGATGCAATTGAATAAGATAATTCAAGGTTAATGACAAAAAAAATTTACACAAAATAATGTCGGAAATCAACAGACGATACCATAGGCTGGTTTTTTAAGGCTGGTTTTTCGTTGGCATATACGGAGGAGGGGGGGGGTTAACTAGGAGTGTAACAAAATGGAATGTAATTAAACGCGAGAAATATTCGGTTAGTGATAACGTTCATAAAGATTACTCGATAGCGATGAGTTCACAAAATTTAATTGAAAATGAACAACGTTTTAAATATGAAAATGCACCGCCGAACCGGAGAATACAGCCCCAATATTTGACGGGTAAGACTTGACGGGTAAGCTCAAACCTTCGGCTGGTTTTTATAAGGTGCCAAATATTTTAACAATTATTATTGGCGACAATTTGATTTTTCTCAAAACCGATCAAGCATCCTTAGAATTGACTCAGGAGAGTTTCAGAATCTTCAACACATATTTGGAATATACGTATCAATATAACAATGATCCTTGATGATGGAAAACGATATCCAGATAACTTATGGGATATTTCAGTAAATGGGCAGAATGTGTCGAATCAAGAAGCCTTGACCGTTGCTGATATCCTTGTCAAGGAATGGATGAGCCGTTTTGGTGTTCCCTTGGAGTTACACTCTGACCAAGGTAGAAATTTCGAGTCTACACTTTTCCAAGACGTCTGCAAGCTGCTAAAGATCAGTAAAACACTGACGACAGCACTACACCCGTAATCCGATGGAATGGTAGAACGGCTGAATAGGACCAAGGGCGTACCCAGCTTTTGGTTTAGGAAGGGGTAAAATTAGAAAAAAAATTATCCTAGAGGGGGCAAATTGAAAGAAAATTCCAGGGGTTGTGGGAAAATTATACGAATCGTGCATTTTTCACAAAAAAATTTAATTCGCTAAGCGCTTTCGACTCCTGTGGGAGTCATCTTCAGAGTCTAGGTTAAAGCGATAGTGAGTTTACAATATAAAATGTTCAATTTTATAAGCAATGTAAAGAGTATGATCTAAGTATACAATGATTAGAATTATTCAATGTAAAATTTATTGGAAAAGAATTTCAGTAAAAGTGGGGTTAACCATGACGGAAATCTTGAACTCACTATCGCTTTAACCTAGGCTCTGAAGATGACTCTCACAGGAGTCGAAAACGCTTAGCGAATTAAAATTTTTTTTTCTGAAAAATTGCACGATTCATATAATTTTCCCACAACCCCTGGTGAATAATAACGTGCATACAGCAACCCTGAGTATTTGAAAGAAAATTGTCCTAGAGGGTCCAGGGGGGACAAGTCAGAAATTTTATGGGTAGATTTAATGACTCATGGCAGATTGGGTCCAGGGGGGGCAGATTTTGACCCTACTGCGACAATAATTTCAACAGCCTGACGGCAGTGCCAGTAGCAGTCGTTGGGGCATAATGTAAACGAGTCGAAGTGGACCTGCAAGTAGGCAGGTAAGTATGAAGAGCTGCCACTCCACCTAGCGCTTCTTATGTCCCGAAATGAGCGGGTTGTGTGCGGCAGTTCAAGGCCTGACCAGTTAAAAATTATTTTTTTGGCGGTAATTTCCAGACTGGTACGATAGTAAATTAAATGATCCAGAATATGCAACCCATAGATGAGCTATTTACAAACACGCAGTAAAATCAATTATGCAAGATTACACTTATTTTTGTTGTAAATTGAGTTATTTGCTAAAATACTGAATAATTTATCAGCAAATTGCTTAAGTTAATTTAGCAAGTAAAGAGCTATTTATTTTTAAAAAATATTAATCTCGTATAGCTTTTCCATAGAAGTAATTAATTATTGCAAAAACTGCTTTTACAATGTCAAAGCAACAAAAGAAAATGTGTCGATTTTATTCCATAGATCTTACTGTTACCTAGAATTTTTGTATTCACATGTTTCCATTACAACTTATTATTATTGATTTTTAAGATTTTTATCTATTTCTACTTATTACAAAATCAAAACCTGATTTTTTTTTCATATTTTCGGTTTTTTCATTTACATCGTTTTAAAATGATTGAGGATAACCCTTTTAAAAAATTTGTAAATAAATTAAAACTGAATTTGAAAGATTGTAGCACCCTTTTCGAAGAGTTTAACAACAATGGAAAATTAATTCCTACCAATCCATGGATGCCACGACTGTATGGACTCTTCAAAATTCATAAAAAGGAGATACCTATACGACCTGTAGTTAGTTTCATAAATACACCAGCTTCTTTTTTGGCACAGTTTTTACTAAATATCATTAAAGATTTATCCAACTTCAAAGCTAGATGTACAGTAAAAAATAATTTGGAATTAGTTGAAACGTTACCACATATCAAAATAGAAGAGGACAATCTCATGATGTCATTTGATGTTTGTAACCTTTTTACATCTATCTCTAAACAAGAAACAGTTTCTCTTGTGAAGGAAGTTTTGAAAAAGTCATCAATTAATCAGAACACAATATGTCACATCATTAGGCTGTTAGATGTTGATTATGACAAGATTTCTTTGAGTTTAATAATATTTGTTACTAACAACTGGAAGGACTAGCCATGGGGAGTTGTTTATCTCCGTTGTTAGCTGACATTTTTATGGATCATCTGGAATGCACACAGGTTATAAACTCAAAATATCATGACCCAGTTTGTTGGTGTAGATATGTTGGATGATATCCTTTGTATAATTAAAGAACATGAGAACAACGCTCTTAGTTTATTAAATTCATTCAATGTAATACATCCCAACATCACTTTAGAATTGCAGGTAGGCAATAAAATTAATTTTCTTGATCTCACAATTACAAAAAACTTACATAACAAGAAATTGGAATTTAGCATATTTAGGAAATCAACTCAGACTAATCATTTGATTAACTTTTTTTCTAATCACCCATACCAACAGAAACAAGCAGCATTCAATTCTTACATACGACGCATGCTTAAGTTACCATTGAATAAAGATGAATATGAGAAAGAATACAAAATCATTCAACAACTTGCTTTAAACAATGGCTTCAATCCTAACACAATTAAAAGGATTAAGGATAAAATCGAATCAATGGAATTAAGAAATCGCATTTATCCGAAGGAATCAATTGAAAAAACTTCTTATTTTTCTATCACATTTATTGACAATAACCTATGTCAGAAAATTTCAATCTTAAAGTCTTCAGTCAACAACATTAACATTTCATTAAAGTCCACCCACACATTTAATCAAGACCAAAGATGTCATTGATAAGCTTTATAAAAGTGGCATTTATAAACTGAATTGCAACGATTGTGGAGCTTCTTATGTGGGTAGAACATATAGGGCTCTTGAGGTCCTCATAAAAGAGCACATAAAATATTCAAACAAATCAGTATTTGGACACCATTTAGCATTTAATAAACACACTTTTAGTCCACAGTCTAATTCCATTCTTAAATACCCAGTTGTAATAATTTTTGGAAGACATTGCTATAGATATCGAAACAAAATATAATCCACTTTGTCTAAATACCAAAGCGAATTTAAATAAACCCTTTATGCCTTTACATAGAAATCTATTACCTTAAATTTGTGTAATCTTCGATGTTTGACAGATCTTCATAATTTATGTCATAAAACATAATAATTTGGCCATCACATTTCTGGCATGGTTATCCCCACTTTGAATGAAATTTTAAATTGAATAATTCTGATAAATGTGTATTCAGATCATACTCTATTTTGTTTTTAAAATTTAAACATTATATATTGTAATATATATATATATATATATATATATATATATATATATATATATATATATATGTATATATTAACATTTATATTGTAACTCACTATAGCTTCAACCTGTAAGTAGTTTTAGTTATATTAAGATGATTTTTGTATGTGACTTGATTTTTTTGTAGAGACTCTGATGATGACTGTTAATAGTCGAAAGCGCTTAGCTAATTAAAATGTTTTGAAAAATTTGTACCATTCGTATAATTTCCCACAACCCCTTGGAAAAAGAATTTTATCTACAGATTTGTTAGCATATATTAAATATTGCGAAATCAAAGCAAAAAGTAGAGTGGATACATTAAAACTCTCTCTCGCTTCCTAAATCTAAGATGGTTCCATCGCATGTAAGTTTTGTTTTAAATCTATATTACATGCGGCGTTGAAAAGTGAAAGAAAACATGAGACAAATTCAGTAAGATTATGGGGATTAGGCCAAAAAGTGTCTTATGTCAAATGTATCTTATTAGTATAAATATAATTACAAATGAGGTTCGCTGGACTGAGTGGTAGTCCCACGACCGGATAAAAGATGGTCGGCAGGTGAGGCGCCAGCCTTACGTGACATTAACGATTGCTAATAAATCGATGAGTATGATGATAAATTTATTTACGAAATCCGACACTATAACAAAAGCAAAAAACATCATGTCTTGGGACTCAAAAGACAAGGCCTTACTATTTCAATCCAAACTCAAAGGCAAAGGAACTAACAATCTATATAGACCCTTATATGTACTGTCATCCCTAAACATAAAATAGGCATATCTGCAGTAGGAGTTTTAGTGTCCAAGAACTATACTTTATAAACGAAAAATAATTACGTTAACCAGGTAGATCATCTAAGCTATAGAAAGACTACAGGAAATCAACTTCGCAAAAGGCTGAATATTACTGTTGTGCTGAGTTAATGGAATTCATAGAATGAAGAATGATAAGATCCCAATTTAAAATAATTGATTCATATATATTAACAGTTTCTAATCAATTGTGGTTCCAACCTGGGGCCTGAAGAAGATATCACGTATGCCAGGTGCTAAATATCATCCTTTTTTAAAATACTGACCTCCTTATTTTAAACTAATTAAAAATGAAAATTATTTTACTGTTATCGGTCCTAAATGTGTGTAAGTTTTTAAAATAATCAGACGTCTTAAGTTTGGTGAAAATTTTGGCGAAATATTCTGTTACATTTACAGATAAATAAGTAAGTCAACCTAATAAATGTGTGTTAAAATAGCTAATGGCACCTAAACATCAACCAGTAGTAACAATTATATACAAAAAATTGTTGCTTTGTCAAACAGAATACCTTATTATTTCATGTAGCGCCTAAGCCTTTTTTAATGAACTTCATATTAAGGGTACATTTAAACAGTGTAGTAAGTTACCATCGCATAATATTGTTTGCTTTTTGGGAAAGCTTTTTGTTTGAACAAGGCAATAGCAAGAAAAATTTTCCGGGGTGTTTTGAATTTTTTTTGTTGATAGACTGAATTTATATTTTTGTTCATCTATTTCCAGGATATATACAATTGTATAAACATCAAATTTATTCTTATGAAAAAGATGACTGGTTAAAATTGAATCTTGAAACCCAAAATGGGAATAACCTGATATTGCCTGTTACCAATTGTAACTTTTACTACAAGTAGAGATGAGAAACCAATTAAAACTAGAAAAATAAAATGCTTTGGAAAATTAGGATGTTGCTGAAGTTTAGAGAAATTACCACAAAGTAGCAAGAAGGCCAAATTGAATATCTGAGCGAAACATGCGGAATGACAAATAACAAATCCAGAAAATATTAATTTTTGTTTTGTTTATTAATACTTCCAGCAAGAAGAGTATGTTGGTTTTACTGAAGAATATAAGAAAAAGTTAGACCTAATAATCTATTTGTCTACATAATTGTGTTTTATGACAACATTAAAGAATTACATACAGCTAATGTGTTTTTATTATACTAGTGGACTATATGTGCCGTTATTGTCAATATATGTCCAGCAGTTAAGCTTTTCTCAATAAGGCTACTGTCAACTACATGTTGGTCCTATTAATAAGTATATTTAATTTCTTTATTGAAGATGAAAGATCCAAGCCAAATAAGTTAAAAAACGCTAACTGTGCCAATCATAAATGTTCTGAAAAACAAATCACATTAAATCTTTGTCTTACAGCAACCAAGGGCGTTTTTAGAGAAGAGTGTCGGGGCGAGCGATGCTGTGTATCACGGAGAGCGATATCGTATGAAATTTACCTACAGTATTTCCTAGGATATGTCATTAAAAATAGTTAATTTTCTTTTTAAACTCAAAATATACTTTATTATAATCCTCCCCTGCCTCGTTTGGATCCGCCCCTGACTGAAACTATTATGAATAAAACTGAGAATTCACTGAAAATGTGTGTTTGGATTTGTTAGAAAAGTAATAATTCTTAATTAGGTATTTATTGAAATTTTAAATAAATTCAAAACTTACAATTTTGAAGTGTCTAGTTTAATATTAACCCATGTAGATGAATGAATAAAATGGGGTTTTCGATACTAAATAATCAATTTTTTTTCGATCATAGAAACTCAAAATTTTGAAACATGGCAAACCTTACACTTTTTCCAGTTTGTACATATTTTTATAGCTATAAATTAAGAGTTCCCACTAAGCAATTATTTAAGGCGTTCAAAAATTAATTGTTAATTATTATTCATTCTGTCAGTTTTGAAATATTATAGAGCATTTTATTGAAGTATTCTGAACTTAACGTCATGTCGCAGTTTCGTTGTTACTTAATATGTTACTGTATTCTTCAATTACCTTTACGACCCTTTCTCCTTCAGCTTTAACAATTTTTAAGTTTTTGACTAACTCCCAACTACTATTATAATTTCTGACAATGTGAATTTCTTTGTGAGGGACGCAATTAAAAAATCAGTGTTTAATTTGAATCGTTAGAAAAACTCGTTAGATTGAGAAGACATTGGAGAAATATATTTATAAATCATTGTCTAGATCACATAAAGTATTCATATATTTTATACATTTCAGATAATCTTACACATCTATTCTATTTAATAAAAGAACCATTTCTCTTTTTACTACATCCAAACACGACATGCAATGCAAATTTCAGATATTTCAACATCTATTGATTTGTAATCACAAACTTCAACTCCATGTTTTGTCATGGTTAGACGTAGACTAATAAAATAACAATTTTGATAACTTATTTTTAAAAACGAACCTATACAGCAGTCAATAACGATTTTTAGGTGACATAAAATTCAACAGCAAACCGCATAAGTCATCACATTAATTATTTATAACTGACATAAGACATAATTTTATCAGCAAACTCGTAGAAGTAAATTATTTGAGCCTTAAAAACCTCAAAAAATTTGGGGTATTTTCGTTTTTTGCTTATAGTGTAAAAAGTAGTGATAGTGTTTGTAATACCACCGTTGAAAGAAAAAATGTAGAGAATCAGAAAATCTTCAAAATGAATGTTTATAAAATTTTATAGCAGCATTTTTCATAAAGAAAAGCTGGAAAAACCGATGTAATGTGAGTGATTAAAAAAAATTCATAACTGTAATACCAGTTGGAACCTTCTAGTGATAGCTTATAACGTTGAGAATAATGACGTTGAAGATCGGTATTGTAAGTTAAGTAGATCACACAGAATTGCAATTTAAATAGTTTGTAGAAATATTTTCCAGGACGTATCGTATTAACCACTATAGTTCTATAGCGGTATGCAAAATATAATTTAAAAGCTTATAAAATGCATTTGACTTTGTATATCTTGGATTTTTGTCATAGTGCCATAAAATGTATTAATACTGCTTTTGAAATTTGGCTTAAACGATCACAGTGGCGGACCCAGTCAGTGGAAAAAAGTCATTTAATTAATATCAGTAAGCTGTATACAGGTAAGCATTAGCTTAATAAACCAATGAAAAAATAGATCAATATGAGCAGGCAATAATTATGTAGATGAAAACGTAACAAACTGCTGAGAATAAACATATAATAATACAATTTATCATAAGAAAATTCTAGATCCGTCTATGTGCCTTGACAGCTATTGTCAGCGTACCTCTGGCTGGCTGTCGCATATTCATGCATTTAATACAATGGTTACTATTATTTTAAACCAACTTCTTGGCATTATAGCAAAAAAACAAGATATACAAATTGAAGTGGAAATTTAGAACTTTCAAAATATCTTTAGTATACCCCGGTCGGACTAATCTTGTTAATACAGTGGGAGGTGTAAAATAGCTATTTAAATTATTTAAATTCCAATTGTTGAAAAACTAATTATTCAATAGTATCGATGGTGAGCCCATATAAACTTAATATCATAAACTATCGTTTTGACGATGACTAATATTTCAGTATTTTTTTCCAGAATGTTATAAATGTTTGAAAAAAAATTTTCTGAGTTTACTCGGTAAAAATGATCCAATAAGGATGCATAAACACTCATTACAAGGATTTATTACTCTTCAGTACTTTCCTGTAGACGGCATTACGATTCGTCCGTTACTTTTCGTTATATAAGCAAAAAACAAAATAAATTTGTATTTTTGCCGGATTTTATTATTTAAATCGTTTACTTCTTCGAGTTTGCTGTTAAAATCTTATCAAAAATTATCTATAAAATGTTGCTGACGTGTTGAATTGTTGTTGAATTTTATGTCCGAAAATAACTTTCTGACAATTTATTGACATTTAAATAAAACATATTTTATTCTTATCAATTTTTTCATTTAGCCCATATTTTGGCCATAAAATGGGCAAAAAAGTTGGCGTATCATTTACCTTGAGACAACAACTAACTCGGTTGATTATTTTGTCTATTCATTGGGTTTTCTCTCCTCCAATTTTTTTTCCTGTAATAGATAAGTATTTAAAAATTGTATATGTAGAACAAAGTGTAGTAAGGCAATTTCGTAAAATTGCCCGGATTACTGGCTGTCTGTACAGAGATTCTTCCTCACAGTTTTTCTGAGAGAAAGAGATGTCTATAAAATGATCAACCAGTATTCCTGTATATAAGTAATGTATTGTATATTGTGTAATACTTATCTGTGTATGGAGACGTTTCAACTCCGAGTCTGGAGTCGTTGTCAATCGTTTAGTGTTGTTTTCGAGGTTTTTTTCTAAAAAATTTTCGCTTTGATTTTGAATTTGTTGTTTGTCAAAAAATTTGACACTGACAATTTGTCGTTTGGCGATCACTTGACTTTGAGGTTACCGTTTTTTTGTTCTGTTAGCAGTAAATTCTTCCAGTCCAAATGAAGGTCGGCTGAAGGTGCTCCGCTTTCAGTGTTGTTTATCATCATACAGCTGGCTTCTTTAAGTTTTCTCTTTTTTAAATTTTCTTCTTTCAACAAAATCTTTGTTTTATCCCAGTCTATCCTATGGCTGCCGGTGCTCTTTAATACATGATTGGCCAAATTTGATTTGTCCACATGTCTTCTGGAAATGTTATATTGATGTTCTTTTTTCCTTACTTCTAAAGGTTGAAGTTTCACCGGTATAAGAAATAAATACAGCGTTAAAACTGTTTTTAAAACAAATAATACCTTGCGCTCTATCCTCACACATACCAAACCGTTTAACGCAACCCAGAGTTCTAAAAATTGTGTGTACAGTGTTTTGTGTGACTGTGGCCATTCTTATACCGGTGAAACTTCAAGACCTTTAGAAGTAAGGAAAAAAGAACGTCAATATAACATTTCCAGAAGACACGTGGAGAAATCAAATTTGGCCAATCATGTATTAATGAGCACCGGCAGCCATAGGATAGACTGGGATAAAACAAAGATTTTGTTGAAAGAAGAAAATTTAAAAAAGAGAAAACTTAAAGAAGCCAGCTGTATGATGATAAACAACACTGAAATCGGAGCACCTTCAGCCGACCTTCATTTGGACTGGAAGAATTTACTGCTAACAGAACAAAAAAACGGTAACCTCAAAGTCAAGTGATCGCCAAACGACAAATTGTCAGTGTCAAATTTTTTGACAAACAACAAATTCAAAATCAAAGCGAAAATTTTTTAGAAAAAAACCTCGAAAACAACACTAAACGATTGACAACGACTCCAGACTCGGAGTTGA
This sequence comes from Octodonta nipae, assembly GCA_034190945.1. Taxonomy (NCBI): domain Eukaryota; kingdom Metazoa; phylum Arthropoda; class Insecta; order Coleoptera; family Chrysomelidae; genus Octodonta; species Octodonta nipae. Next base: position 39,257,690 of record CM067219.1, read on the forward strand.
AACGTCTCCATACACAGATAAGTATTAGACAATATACAATACATTACTTATATACAGGAATACTGGTTGATCATTTTATAGACATCTCTTTCTCTCAGAAAAACTGTGAGGAAGAATCTCTGTACAGACAGCCAGTAATCCGGGCAATTTTACGAAATTGCCTTACTACACTTTGTTCTACATATACAATTTTTAAATACTTAACTGTTACAGGAAAAAAAATTGGAGGAGAGAAAACCCAATGAATAGACAAAATAATTCAAGACCTCCTCAACAATCTTTTCGAAATTACTTAACTCGGTTGAATTCGAATATATCAAAAAAGTTTCAGACAAAAGTTATAGAGTACTGAGAGAGCCGATGTATCGTCCATATTAAGACTTCCTGCCCGGACCGGATGTTCGGTTTTTTGACTAGAAGTTGTTTTCTTTTAACACCCATTTTTTACCGTTGGTATCGATGGAAAATAACTAATATCACATTTTTTCGAAACATGTTGTTAACAAAAGTTCTAGGGTAAGAAGAAGAAATATTAATTTCTAATCTAAACCGAGGGGTTCGGCATAACAGGACCATGAGGTTGAGGAAAAGGTAGTTCATAGTTATGGGGCTTTATTAACATAGCAGCTATTAAACAACTATTATTTACTCGATAACAATAACAACTGTTATTGTCCACTAACAATAACAGATAACATATATACGTTTATTACTGCTTAGTGCTTATCGAACAATAACGTAAAGAGCCCTAACTTCAACTGCCTTTTCAAATAGCAATAACAGATCGGCCGACAGTTATTCTGTTTCGACGGATAAAGCACATATGTTTTCATACTCATCGTTTCTGTTCGTAGTTGTTGAAAATAAAACGTAGGTTAAATACCAAAAGCTGTGAACTGATTGTTACTGTTCGCGCTGAACGGCCAAGCAGAAAAGCATTATTGAAAAATTTAACAGGAGTTTGTTTGATCTTGCAAATGTAATAATAGCGTTCTTCGTTGTCATTGTTGAAATCTTGACAAAGTAATTATAAATGAGAGAATTGGAAATATATTATGATTGATATGTATTAGAAACTATATTATGGGTCTATATTTTATTATTATTATAATGGTTTATGTTCTTGAAAAAAAAATGTTTCTACAACATTGACATATAGTGAATTAGTTCTTTACATTAATCCTTAATATTTATTAGTAATGCATAAATCATTATTCATAATAATATTGAATTGGAAAATATATTAACAGAACACGAATATTAACATAAGCCATAAATAAGACTATTCTTTATATTGACCAGGCCATGAAAATAAAAGACGTATCAATCATTAATTAAAAAATAGTGGTAAGTAAGAAGTAAGTAATTACAAATGTTTGAAAATCATATTTCTTTGTTGATTGTTTCAGTCTTCACTTGATGAAAATTCATTGTTAAGATTACTTAAAAACAACAAACGCTTGCTAAATTTTCTTTTTTATTATTTATTTTTAATTTGAGATAGGTTTCGCCAAGTCTGGCTTCATGAGAAATTCGAAATACAATGAATTAGAAATTTATATTTCTTACAAAGGAAGTACAGATAGGGTAATAAAATAATTAAAGGTCGTCTTAATTCGGGGGATTTCCAAGGGAGTACGGGGGGTGTAGCACAGGTAGATTATAGATTTGTCAAACATTGTTTACAACAGATGTGGATAATATAACATAATATTATTTAAAATTGGTTCTTCGGATTAAATAAGGAAGGTAAATTGTTATCAATTTGATCATTCAAGGATTCCGAGAATATTTATTTTTGTTGTTTTCAGGGGATTCATGAAGATATAATTTTTTACTTTTGTTTTGTAAATGTAAACTTTGGGATGTATTTTGAGATATTTTCTGTTAATAAGTATTCAGCAAATGTAGATTTATTGTGTTGTTTCTTTTCAAAAGCTTTAGAGTGTTCACGCCATCTGGAATTGAAAGATCTTCCAGTGTGACCAATATAGAAGTCGGGACAACGCCCACAGTTCAACCTGAAGGGTCACATTGAATGTGAGAGTATGGTATAATTTAGGTATGGGATTGGGGTCAACACTACCAAGTATTGCGAATAAAAAATAAAATGTCAGAAGATTGTTTAGTGTATTTCAATTTTTGGTTCTGATTTTGCAGTTTAATATTAATCGCAAAAATACAAAATTACAGGAATAAAGAGTCTTACAAATATATTCTATATGGTACTAAATACGAAGATCTTTATCATATTAGTAGCCAACAGAGATGAATTTTGCATATTTCAGTTTCTTTCCAAGAGATGGCGACAGCAATTTTCAGCGTAAAAACTGTTATCTGTTATTTTCAGTTGTTATTTGCAAATAGCAATAACAATAGCAACTGTTATTTAAATATAGCAGTTTTGCCCATCTTTAGTAGTTTATTTGCTGTGCCGGTGTCCCGACTGGGCGGAGCTTCGGCAGAAGTTGTGGGGCAGCCTTCTTGTGGAGTCTGAGTCGTCGTCCGAGGCTGAAAGGCGAAAACAAGCACCCCTACGCGCGAGGTGAGAGGCGAAAAAGTTTTAAATCGGTAAAAAATGGGTGTCCGCGAAAAGACAACTTATGAAACCGTACATCCGGTCAGGAACGGCAGTCGTAATATGGATGATATAATGGCCTCCTCTGTGCTTTATAACTTTTTTCTGAGACTTTTGTTCAGATAATCGAATCTAAACGAGGTAGTTGTTGTGTCAAGGTAATGGCCCCACCAATTTTATGTCCGTTTAATGGACTAAAAGAAAAAATTGATAAGAACAAATAGTGATTATTTTCCTATCCATCGATATCTATGGTAAAAAAATGTGTTTCCATTAAAAGAAAACCACTTCCCGTTAAAAAACCGTTCTTTCGGTCAGGACCGAAAGTCGTAATATCGACCATACAACGGCCCCCTCGGTGCCCTACAACTTTTATCTGAAACTTTTTTGGATATAATGGAATCCACCAGAGATAGATTTTTTCACAAGATAAATGCCCTTGTATATATATTTATTGGATGAAATTGACAGTAAGTGAAATTCTTTGATATCTTTGGTCAACGTTATCACGTTGATAAAGCATTATCGTGATTTCTCTCTGTATAATCTGTGAACATGATTTGACATTATTATTTTTATTCTCTTTTATTCTCTTTATAACGATTTAAGAAAGGTCGTGAAGGTCGTTGTGTTTCATAAATTTTAAAAATGTATTGAAAAATTTTATTTATTGCTCAGTAAATTAATATAGAAGTAATTTTTAGGTAATCACAATTACATCTCAAATATAATCAATAATAAAAATATATATACCTACCTTGTACAATATTGAATTTGTCCTCTGCAGAATTGGATATTGTATCCCAAATTAATTAAATACGTTTTGATTAATTTCACTTATTAGCAACTATACCGTATCTTCACTAAATATTATTTATTATTTTCAAATTAATTGATTTAAGATTAATAACATTCACTAAGCTCTTGTTATTACTTTTGATGTCCCTATTCATGATAAATAATTTTAAAATAATAACTAATAGTCCTACAAGATGTGGCTAAGAAAGAAAATACTTCCATCGTGTATCACAAAATATATTTACCTATATTATACATGTCAATTTTATCTCACTGGTCACACAAAATAATAACAATTTTAACATAAAACTTTCAATCACCATTGTTATGGCACACACATGAAATTAGTACAGAAAATAGATGTACGAATAGGTGCTGATATATTACAAAAGTGCTTATAATCTATTTACATCTTCTCACACGATTAACATTCCAACAATGACTTATATACGTACTCACACAACTCTCACAACAATATTTTTATCTAAGTTATTGGACTATTTACGTCGGAGGAATATTTTGTTTTTCTTCCTTATATATTGGCAAGTTGTTGGACACTGTTTTGAACATTTCTATTTTTATGGGTGAAATTTTAATCATGTCACTACTGCGTACAGGTTTTACTTCAACCACTTTCGCCCTCATAGTTACTTCATCATCATCTTGCTTCAGTAATTTTATTGGAATGACCTTAGAATTATCTCGTATACCTTTTTCTAGTCTAATGCTTTCGTCGGGATGCAAAACCCTTACGTTAACAAACCTGGAGTGTTCAGTTTCCAAAATTTCATCCTTTAGAGACTGAATCTCCTTGTCCAAACTCCCTGAAGATTGCTTGGTTTGGAAAAGACCTTCTAACGAAATCGTGGAAGCCTCTGTGTGATACAATGGCCTAGGTGTAATAATGTTAATATGTGAAATGCCATCAATTATTTCCGCTTTACCATAATATGGTTGTTTATTGTTAATGTTGAAATTGCTAATTTTGCTTCCTCCGAAAATTTCAAATTTTCGCTCTTCCCTTGGCGGTTTCTCTGTTGTAGGGTGATTATTTATTTCAATAAGGACTTGGGTCAGATTTACTTTTTCGTTAATAACCTTTGCTGGAATTTCCTGAACTTTTGCTATTTCGATGATTGCATCAACTGATGATTTTATTGGTTGATGAGGATGAGTTGTTGTTTCACTTATATAAACTGGCGATTGTGGTATTGTTTGGTTAAGCTCATTTTCAGAAATATCAGTATTATTGACCAATTTTCCGTTGGTGTCAACTACTTTAATAACTGTCACTCGATTAACTTCACCTATTTTATCCAGCGTTGGATCTACTTCATTGACTTTTTGTTTTGAACGGATATGGTTTTTAATAACGTCTTCCTTTGTTTTAACTTTTACTATACGATTTACTTCAACCAATCTTTCAATTTTATTAGTCGTTGTATCAATAAAATTGTTCGATCCCTCAGTAGTTGTTTTCATGTTTTCTTCAAAGTCTGCAAATATATGATGCAAAGTTGTTGGATATTCAGTTGTTACTGATTGTTCATCATTAACTTGAGTTGAAAATTCCTCTGATGGCGTAACAGTTTCTTGATCCTTTATTGATATTGTCGTACTTTCTAAATCAAGAAAACCTTCTTGAGTTGTACTTGGAACATGAGGCACAAATGGTGTGTTCATTTTCCTGTTTTTGGTAAACAAATTCTTATTTCTAAGTTTTATTGCAGTTGTATCGATGTCCTCTAACTCTTTATTTACTTCAGGTGTTTCCGTAGTCTTTGAAACAAATGGTGTATTCACTACTTTAGGTAGTGATTTTTTAGCAAATACTGGTCTATTCACCTTTTTAAGACTCACGGCTTCTTGCTTTTCAGTTTGTTGAATAGCGGAATTAATTTTAGATATCGAACTATCATCTTCATCGTTCACATCTTCTTCGTTGTCTTCTTGGTCATATTCTTCTTCATCTTCAGCCAGTGATTCCTCATATTCTTCGTCATCATTAGCATTATATTTTCTAGTCGTAGAATATTTGAACAACTTGTTGAGTGGTATAGGGGTGGATGAACTCAATGTTGCTTGATTGGGTTTTCTAGTAAATGTTTTTTTGAATTTTGATTGACTATAAATATTCTTCTGAGTTGTACTGGTTCTACCAGAAAATTTATTGAAACGCCTATAACTTGGAGTTGAAACATCTTTTTCTGTGTTAGATTTTTCAGTAGTTAATTGATTGAGAGTTGGTTTGGATTTTGCTCTATAAGTCGACAATCTGGACTTTGACGGTATGAATGGTGGCCGAGAAATTGGGGGTGGCAGCGTAGATTTTTCTCGTTGGTTTGTTGTTGGTAGGTTTGTTATAGGACTGGTACTGGTAGTACTAACAATGTCGGTAGTAGTTTCCTCTGATGGTATAATGACTTCCGTTGTACTTTGATTTTCAGAATTTATTTCATTTGTTGTTTCATTTTCTTCTGTGTATATTTTGGAAGTTTGCACTGGTGTCTCTGTAGTTCTAACGGTTACGAGGGTCGATGTTGGTTCCCCAATGATGCCTTCAGATGAAAACATAGTTGTAAATACAGTAGTATCTTCTGTTATATGTGTTCCCGTTTCATCTGAAGTATTAATTTCATTTGTTATTGTCGTTTCAATATTCTTCAGGGTTGTATATTCATTACTAAACAGGGTTGTATCTTGAGTGGAATAACTGTCATCAATGACAGTATTTGAGATAATCGACTCAGTGGTTATGTTAACCTGTTCCATTTCATTCGTTTCATTTTTAATGTTACGTATGATTTCAGATTCTCGAATTTGATTTTCATTTAGATTCTCATTAGCGTTAAGTTCACGATTCTCGTTATTGTCATGATCATTAGTTTCATCGTATAGCCTTGGTGATGATGTTCTGAATCTGAATGAATTAAATCTTGATTTGTTGATTTTTGGAGTGCTTGGAAGAGGTTTGTTGTCGTTATTTACACTAGACTCCGTAGCTTCTGAAGAAATAGGTCTTCTTGAAAACGACTTATATCTAGGCAGTTTTCTTACTTCTGTTGTTTCTGTACTTGTAGATATTTGGGCTCTATTAAATTTAGGCTTGTATTCTTGACGTTTGGCACCGAATCGTTTCACTAATGATTCAGTGCTAGGTGTAGGAATTGATGTGGTACTTGGTTCATGTCTTTGCTCTGTAGTTTCAGGGACATCCGTGATATATTCTGTTGTAGTGGGTTCTTCATTACCCTCGGTGAATTTTCCTTCGTTATCATTTATATAATTGTCGGTTACGGACAGATTCTCTTCCAGTTGCCCTTTCAGAATAATAATTTCATTAACAGATTCTGTTTGACTGTCTTTTAAGTTCTCAGCAAACATATCTGTTTCCTGAATAGTGACTAAATGAGGCTTATTAAGATACACTGAATCACGTTCAGTATCATTATCTTCTTCAAAATTACTTTCAGGCCTTTCTGTTGAAATATTTATTATGTTCTGTTCAGTTACCTGACTAGTTCTAGTTCTAAAAATATATTTGTTTCTCTTGTTTCCGCTATCATCAGTTAGAAGGTCTTCGGTCGTATTATTGGGTTTAATTCTTCTCAATCTTGTACTAACGACTTCTTCGCCTGCTTTGGCAATGTTTCGCTCTGTAACTGCTTTTTGCCTAAATATCCGTTTTGGTACAAGTCGTCCCCTGCTTAGCTGTTCATCAGTAGAGGTAATATTAACAACGTTATCAGCGGGTTCATCATGAGTGGTTTTATTTTCAGCAGACTTCCTAAATCCTGCTGAAAACGACCCACGTAAGTTTTTGTTAGGAATTTCTTTCACGTCTGTTACATTGTCTCTCTCGTTATTTATCTGATTAAATCTTGGTCTGAATTTACGAATAATCTTCCGTTTTCTTCCTATACTGACGTCATGTTCAGTTACCGGATCAGTTGGACGTGCAGCCTCTGTAGGAACGATTTTTCGTATGATTTTTCTAGTACGTACCACAATATGTGGTTCAGTAGTAGAGTCACCTGTATCCTCAACAATTGAGCGACTATTTGCAGTTACTTTTGTGCCAAATTCTGGGATTCTCTTTTGTTCATGAAAAGTGAGTCCTCTGTAGATATTGTTAGTTTTCTGTCCAGAAAATTTGTGTTTTTGATCTGAACCAAACGTATTCAGGTCGCTATTTTCTCTAATATTTGATTCAGAAAGTTTAATGTTTTCCTCTTCTTCATTAACATTATCTTCAAAACTATCATCAGTATCATCTTCTTTATTTTCTTGCAACGGGAATAGTTGAGGTTGTTTTTGTTTAAATAATATTTTTTTCGTTTCGGTTATGTTCTGAGAAAATGAATCTTCCAAAATTTTTGTATCTTTCGACTCTTGATCTAGTTGAGTTAAAGGTGAGGATGTAGTAGTTCTAAATCTTCTTATTATTCTTCGAGTTCTTGGAGTCGAGAAACTTGTTGAGCTAACAGTTCCCGTAGATTCTGTAGTTGTTGACTTCGTTCTAACAATATTTGAATAATTTATTTCAGAATTGGTGTGATTTTTAGTATCGACAATTCTTCTACTTTTTCCGAAAGAAGATGAACTAATTAGTTTTCTTGCTAATGGTAAAGTTCGTGAACTTGTTTTCAAGGACTCCTCAGATTTTTCAGTCGTGGTGGAAGTTGTAGTCGTTGAAACTCTTACTGGTCTTCTTCTGTGTCTTTTTTCAATATTGTTGAATTCTTTTAACTTTTCGAAGTCCACAGCTGTAAGCGATGAGAGATCAGCTAATTCTGAAGGTCTATAAAATCTATTTTCTTCAAATATACGTTCAGTTGTTGACACTATTCTTCTTTTAGGTTGAATAGATATAACTGGCTGCTCTTCATTTTGCGCTACTTGAGAATCGGAAGTTTGAGATCTAAATCTAGAGGAACCTCTTCTACCAGAAGAGATGATCTTTTCAGTGGTACTTAATTCATTCGCATCGGTAGTTTGCAAATCTGCTCTCGAGCGTGGACGGAATTTGATATTGGATTGACTCACCTTTATTGTTTGAGTTGTAGACTCTGTAGGGGTTTTTAATGTAGAACTTCGAATGTGGAATAACGAAGGTCTGGAAGAGGTTGACGTCTGTTGTGAAATGCTACCAGTCTTTATATCTGTGTTTTCATATATTGATTCTACTTTATTGTAAGTAGAGTTTGTATTTGATGATTCTGATGTACTAGATGACAGCACCCCGACTGTGTCCTTGGTAACAGACGAAATGGTCGTCTCAGGAACGGAAGTACTGAACATAAACATATATTTATTATAATATTTTTTTAAATTAATTTGTTATAAACCTACCCGGCTTCTGTGTTGGGACTGACAAATGTGGCGGTTATGCCACCCTTTTCTGCTATTAATCCGATCAGCCTAAAAAGAACATAATCTAAAATTCCTATTCGATACAGCGCATTTTATTAGCTTACGTTTGATCTTCAGTTGTGGGGTTATTCGTCGTACTTCCTCGTCGTATATTGACATACCTGTAATTTTAGTTATTAGTTCAACAATTTTGTTGTAATTATTACGTATTTACTTTGAAGTTGAGTCTTCTGTAGAATGTTCTGGACTCTGGGTACTTCGCCTTCTTTGGTTGCTGCAAAATGTTGGTATTAGTACTTATGCTGTGTTATTTAGAATTACATTTACTTACTCATTTACAACTTCTACATTTTCTTCGTCCTCTGGTGCAGATGTTGTTCCACGTCTAATTGTTTGATATCTGAAATGATATAAAAATCAGAAAATTTCTTAAATTATTAGTACGTTCAAAATTACTTAGGGTATGATTCATCAGTGTCAGTTTCATTTTGATGTGTTTCGGTAGTAGTTCGTCTAATTTCAACATATTTAGAAGTTGATGGACCTTCCGTTGTTGAAGGGCGCTGTCTACGGATATTGACATATTGTGGTGTGAATGATTTTTTTGGCCCTTCATTTTGGTCGTCGCTGTTTTCATCGTCGTCTTGTTCATTATCCTCCTCAATGGATTCCTCTCCTAATATTTTGTTTCTGTTTATTACACTGAAATACAACAAATATTAATAATAAGAATTAATTATAAAAATATTTATAAATAAAATAATTTCTCCTTGGCTTATATCAAATTACAGATTTTTTCTGAATGCTCACTATATAAACTCTTCAGTTATGTTTAAATGTATAAAATTTTAAGCCTCTAGCTTCTCGAAAAAATATTTTAAAATCGACTGAATTGACTGAAAACAAACAAACTGGCATATGAGAAAGGGATTTAATAAAACAGGCATAGTTAATATAGAAATTCTATTAGATTACTGGTTAAAGGATTTCAAACAGTTAGAACCTACCTGTTTTCTTCTGGTGCTTCTGTTGAGGTGCTAACTCGGCCTCTTCGTATATTCACATATTGTAGTTCGTTAGTTTTCTTAAAATTTCTTGCTAGTTTCGATGTATCAGATATGTCTTTCTTAGAAGAATCATCAGTTTCATCTTCATTTTTAGTATTTTCTGTAGTTGTGGGTCTACAAAAACAACATTCATTTTCAGTTGAGGTTACAGTACCACTTTTATGAAAATATTAGCGAAACTACTTAACATATATATTTCGTATATTAGTGTTTTACCAACAGTTCGTGATGAGTTATGTCTATGGAGTTATAAATAACAAAATACTTATAATATATACATCTAAATATTGTGTGATATAAATATTCATTGAATATTGGTAATGCCCGAAAAGTGTATCTTATTTTCCTCTTGAATACGATCTAAATTCTGCTAGTCTATATAATGATACTTAAAATACAGTGTATTAATATACTCGCACTTGTGCTGTTTTAATTACTACTTTTATGCTCTTGATTATGCATTTGATACTCCTTTTGTTGTGTTTAATTTTATAAACACCCGACTTGTTTATTGGACTGATTGGTTTAGTATTTATTGTTACCCAACAAGTTGACTAGATTATTTCTATTATTACCTAGTATCTTACAGAATAAATTCGTTCATCGGTAAATCCAGTCCATATGTTTCTGATTGTATAACTAAAAAACTACTGAAGCTATTTATGCACGTTTTTTTGCAGAATGAACCGTGTTCTTTGAATTGAACAATTATTATTTTCGTTGGCACCTTCACCAAAATCTAGTAGACTACCCTGTAAAATAATAATGTTTTGTTCCCCTTCCCTTCAAACCCATCCTCCATTACTCGAAATCTCACAATCTATAAGTCGAAATAATTAGTGAGTTCCTACAAGCTATTTCGGTATATATTTTCCCACTCCAATAAATAAATTTGGACAGGTCTGTCAAGCTGGAATATCCATTTCGTATGGCCGAAATCTAACCTGTACCATAATTTATTGCAATTTTTTTGCTAATTTATTACGTTACTAGAAAATTAATTGCTTCCCCTCCCCTTGCGATAAAAGGTGGCTATTCCAGCTTGTCCGTCAAGGTAACATAGCCAGCCCGATATCTCTGAAACCAAGGGGGCTACAGGGGTGCTCCTTGCGTGCCTTGCTAGTTAATTGCTGAAACCTAGGCTATGAGAGATTACCCCGCCATCCTCCCCCTCGCCCCCCCCCTTCACCAACCCCTATATCGAATTAATCCTAATTCCGTTAATAACCATATACGAGACAAATCAGGCATGGTGGATTTAATTGCTGGTATTTGGGGCAAAATACGATTTTATTGCTTCCTATCCCTCCGAGAAAAGGTGGCTATTCCAGCTTGACCGACAACCATATACGAGAAAAAGCGAAATTGTATTCTAAATTATCTTTAAATGAGAAAACCATCTATATTAGCATTCGGTAGCAATTAAAGGAAGAAGGTAGTTAAAGCAAATCGAAAACTTTGCAATTCAAATATTGAAGAGTTTTATTATTTTTTGTTTATTTTAAATATTTTGATCCCAAATTATTTGTACATTAAATTTATACAAAAACAAACCATAATGGAAATAAATCAATATTTGCATATTTTGCACTAATTTATACAGTACCAGTAAAAAAATTAAATTACAATAACCCTTAAGAACCTGGTTTTCCCGGAAGGCCAGAACCGTAATAGGGTGAATGAACGATTTCTGTTTGTTTACTCAATGATGGTGAATGGATTTACTAAATATTCCAAATTCCCAGGATACTCATTTCCAGGTTTTTTAAGCAAATTCATGGACTGCTTCATAATTTTTTGTGTCAAAAGTGTTCTTTCCCAAAATTTCATAAATTTAAACATAATATGCTTTACAATTCTTAGAAAAATGTGTATTGAGTAGATATTATATATTTTGTAGATTGAAGTACGTCGTTACGTTTGAGGGCAAGGCAGGTAAAAATGGATTATTATAATTTGCATTTCTTCCCATTAATCACAGGTAAAATTTTTCCGAAAATTTAGGGGTAAAACCCACAGTTTATTTTTTCCCTTAATCTGCTATACGTAATGCACTGGATTTCGCATTTGCTACCTCCAACATCTAGAAACCAACATAACAAAATACTAATTTTCTACCTTCTTAAAGTTACAATTTCCGGAAGGAAAGAATGCAAAATACGGAGTAGTTTTCTGTATTTACACCTTACAAAAAATTTCTGAGTTAGATAGATTTAGCTTAAATATAAAAATAATGTAATAGGGTAACAAGTTCTCTAAAATGTAATAGATGTATTACGATTGTAATAGCTGTCCCAACCCTGAGAGGGAGTTTACTTACATCGGTTCTTTTGCATACATTCAACCCTACCTCACACGTAGGTACCAGTAACGTGACGTTGCGAAAGGAGCAAATGGATTCAATATTCTACCATTATAAGTGCTGCTCTATATAATGATGATGGTGGGGTAGTCTCTCATAGCCTAGGTTTCAGCAATTAATTTTGGCGCAAGAAGCACTCCTGTAACCCCCTTGGTTTCCGAGAATCGGACTGGTATACTAGCTTGACAGTCAAGCTGGAATAGCCACCTACTTTCGGAAGGGGGGGAGGAGCAATTAATTTTCTAGTAGTGTAATAAATTAGCAAAAAATAGCAATAAATTATGGTACAGGTTAGATTAAGGCCATACGAAATGGATATTCCAGCTTGACAGACCTTTGGACCTCTGTATCTCGAACATATCAGTGCTTGAAGTTACAAGCTTTTAGTCCTCTTTACCTCAAACTTAAGATTTTGATCTTAAGATTTTGACGCGACGTAAGTAAAAAAATATGATTAAAAATGATAACTATTATTATTTTTCTATTTCGATATTAATATTTGTTATTTTCTTGTCCCCGACTTGCCCATACAATGTATGGCAACACACTCCCCCTAAGGCACGCATAGCGTGCTTTTAGGGGAAAATTCACTAAACTCCAGATATCCTAGATATCAAAAGGGTTTAGCTCTGTGGGAGCCTTTGCCAGGTTTTCAAGCCCGTGGTTGGAGTCGTGGCGGCAGTTTCCCATGAATTTCCTGACCGTCCGGGCTGTTCCTAACAGGACGACTTTTTGCATTTGTTTGTAAAGATGTTCGTCCAGACCGAGGTATTTTAGATTGTTTAATAGATTGTTTGGGACTACTCCTGTCGTTAAGATAACAATTAGTATAATTCGTGTGTTGTTCATGTCCCACTGAGTCTTTATTTGAAATTCCAAAACCCTATATTTGGTTATTTTCTCAGCCTGCTTGATATTTATATTATTGTTGTTAGGAATTGCTATGTCAATTAAAGTCTTTTTCCGAGAGGCTTTATCTATCAAAACTATATCTAGTCTATTGTGAGCAACATTCCTACCAGTTAGTATCGTGAGGTCCCAGTACAGCTTGTAGTTGTTATTTTCTAAAACAGATTCTGGTTTGTATTTATAGTATGGTAATCTCACTGACTGTGATAGTTCAAGTTTCAGTGCTAGTTCCTGGTGCATTATTTTTGCCACAACATCGTGTCGTTCCTCGTATTCAGTTGCAGCGAACGCTTGAAAACCTCCTGTGATATGCTGGATAGATTCAGATATTTCGCAACCGTACCTTCATCTGTCGTCGTTAATAGAAGGGTCTTTAACAATGTACCTACTTATTATTATTAATTTTTTGTACATATACCAGACCAGTGTACATGTTTTTTACCTTCAAGTGGATGCAGCTGTGGCTGTATTAATTTAATACATTATTATGTAACTATGTATCTGGCTATCAATAAACAATAGACAATTATATGAAATGATACATAATGGAATTAATGGTTGACGTTAATATATGCTTGTTTATAGTATCAGATGTTTCATTTTGGTTAATTATTATTGTTAGATTTCATTTAAACTTTAGGGAAGCAAATCTTTTGTTGTCGATTGTAAAATTATCAGATGCAGTTTGGTACTATTGCAGATCACAATAATTTTTAAAATATTATATATACGAAAAAAATTGTACTCCATGAGTCAGAGGTTCTACTGTATAACCGATAAATATTTTTGTATAGGTTTGTAGGGGTAAACGTTGGAATTACTTCTAAGACTATTTTGATAAAACATTTAATTATTGGATGGGGGTTTCTGTTATTTTTAGCTTACACATTTTGTTTAGGACAGGTGGGGAGTTATTAAAAAAAACACTATTTGTCGGAAACCAAAAGTAATGCAGAGATGAGAATTGTAAATTCAATTTATGAAAAAGTTTGATTCACCATTTTGCGAAAGAGATTTTTGAATAGGAGAAATGGGGGTCCATATTGTTTTATATGGAAATTAAATATTAAAATGATAGAGGTGTGAATATTGGCACAAATATTTTGACATTTTGAGAAAATTCAAGTATTTGATTGGGCACGTGGAATATTTGTTAGGGACGCTCATAATTTTAAAGTAATACGGGCATTATTGTTGTTAGACTAATGCTATAAATTAAGAGAAGTAATTTTGAGAAAAATAAAACTTTTTCAATAGGATGTTGGCAAAGGGGTTTCAATGGTTTTTAGTGAAAAATCTCGGAGACATATATACAAAGTATAAAGTATTTTATGTACCCTTACTTCAAATGATGAGTTTACTTATTTTCTGAAAATTCAGTTATCCCAAAGGCAGGTAGGGTATTTTTCCTTTATTTAAATGCATATAGAGAGTGATATGATATATATGACAGGGAATGAGGGGCGCTATCAAACGTTTTAAGAAAAATTGGTATAATATTTGCATTTCAAAATGTCCAAAAGAACCCAAATATCAAAAATATGAAACATATTAAAACTGTCGAAAAATTCTAAAATAGAAAAATGTGAAATCCCAAAAACGTCAGTAATGTCAAAATGACTATAACTTAAATAACTCAATACTGTATTTTACGAAATCTTCAGGAGCCGTAGACACAATATATAAATTATGTTCATGAAAGAAGATCTTCAAACTGTTTTCACTAAGATTTTTTAACAATATAGGAGATGTGAAAACCATCAGATTACACAATGTTAAAGATAAAAAATATCTAATCGCTATCCCAAAATGTAAAAATATTTCAAAAAGCTAAAATGTCACAAAATGTTAAAGATGCTAAAAGTAAAAAATCTCTAAATTTATATATTACTTGAACTTCAAAAACATAAAAAATGTCAAAAAAACGTTAAAATTCGAAAATAACAAAACACCTACAAATTAAACTTTTAGCAAAGTAGGTATGTTTGCTCTACCGGCAAGATACTAGCGAGAATATAAATAGATGGATTCAAAGTTTTTTTCGTTAGTTTTGGACTCAAAATCTGCCATTAGTTTCAGGATCACTTAATTCAGTTCATTTGGTTTCATTATAAATTCTGACAAGTTTCCTTTTAGTGGGGTAAAAAAAATGAAAGCAATTGACACAATTTACCTGCATAGAAATACCTACAATGTGTAGTATTTTGTATAATATATCAATTTACAAGCGAAACATAATGTTGAAAACTATAATCTTTTAGAAAATTATTTTATTTTTTAGAAAGTCTATATTAAATATAAACTTTTATTCTGTAATTAATTTACCTTGTTCTAGATATTGAACTATATTGAAGATTTCCTTTATTAACCTTTCCTCTTAAAGACACTTTTTTATCGTCTTCATCTCGACTCTCCGTCTGCGGGCCGCTGCTATTCCTTGGGCCGGTGTACCTACAAATTGATGGATTTCACAATTGAATACATTTTAATTATGTAATATCTGAGATTTAACTATTGATTTAACTATAGAATTCCTCTACCCAAAATGTAAAAACGAAAATGGTGAGTATCTGTTTTGGTAATTGATTTAGTTGTTGATAAGAAAATGAAGAGGATATTGAAATAGTGTTGGCAAAATTGAGCACTATCTAAAAACTATTTAAGAAATTTATTCATGGAAGAAAACTAAAATAAGCACAGATGTTATGCTAAAACATTTTGTACAAATTCGAAGATTTAGAAATGGAAATCATTGTATTGCTAACCATAAATGATTTATATTAGAATTATTTATAATGGAATTAAAATGGAAAATTCTCTTTAAATGGAATCGACTTTGCTTTTTTTCTATTGTGAATAAAATGATCACTTTTGAAGACTTAATTTCAAACTTACGTTGCTTTCTTTGAATTCAACGTGTTTTTTAAGGCTTTGCTTAAAACTCTTTCATACAGTGACTTTCCAATGGTAGGTTCTGTTGTTTTGTCGCCGGAACTGGAAGAGTTCTTTTCATTCAGTTTGAGCTGTCTTTCTAATTGTTCTATTCCCCCTAAAAAAAAAAAATAGATGTTCATATATGTTATATCACACTTCCAAAATTTCACTTTTTAAAAAAGACTTTATTTATACTTGCACAATTAATAAAACTTTTAATATAACCTTGAATATAATGAAAATAATAATAAAACTTTATAACAATAAAAAAGGAAAAAAAATGAGTGTTAAACTAACTAGACAAATCTGTAAGTAACAATGAATACAGACATAAGGCAATTGAACAATTTATTACATTAGAATGCTGACTAAGCTGTCGCAGCGTTTGCTGTTCTCACGGATGTACGTCGTCGATGGTAACCTGAGACGACACGTGGATGCTGACTCAGCTTGGGAACTGTTGCTAGATGGTTTCACATAAGTCGATGGAATAACTTATATAACAACTCCCATCCATATAAAAAAGTTGATGCTACAGCATCGACTTTTAAGGGAGGTTGTGCAATTCCATATCCTCGACAGGACTAAGGAGGCTATGGAGTTTTACCCTGGGCTTGATGGTTGATGGACCTGGTGGTGGTGCTGGATCGGCAGGAGGGCTGATCGTTGGACGCTTCTGGAATTTCTTCCTGATGATGTTCATGGAAAGGAGGGCAACCACAATTGCGGTTGTTGCCATTGTGATGATCGTAAACCAGGAGGTGTGTTTCTCCAAGAATGGTTGGTCTAGGAGCTTTTCCAATTCCCTGGAGTATTGTCTAAGCTTATGGTTAGCGATATTCAGGTCTCTGGCATCCAATTCTTGTAGTCTCATGGGTTTCAACTTTGGAAGCTGACTGATGGTTGGCAGGTTGTCGCAACAGTTGTAGGGGATGTTGACTGGGTGACTCTTAAGTGTGATGTTGTCAACGTTGTTGGTGGTCCTTCTGGCATGGACCCTGGTGTTTCCGATGAAGGCATTGCAACTGGGTTGGATGGTCAGTAGAGAATTTGTCGATATGGATTGGGTAACGACATCTTTTCCCTTGCACTTGATGTTGGTGGGCAACTGTCCGGAAATCGAGATTAACCAAAGGTTCAGGTCAATCTCTTGGATATTATACTCTTCGGCATATAATATTAAAGGCTTGCAAGTTGGAGGAAGGGCTGCTGGCTGTCTAAGAAGCTGTGCTTCGCAGAGGGCTTCTTTGTCTATGGTGTGTGGAATAACTTTGGAACAGATCTTATGTTCTTTAGATAATGGCTTACAGTCACTCAAGTCTTCGAAAGATGCGTACAATAGCGAATCGTCATCTCTCGCGATATATTTTAATTTTGTTGGAAGAATATGGTGAAATCCTGTTCGATAATCCAAAACTGGGATAGGATACAAGCGGTATAGTGTATAAGTTTCAGGATTGACTAAGGGGATTTTTAGTACAAAAACAATTTTAGTATTGATTTGAAAAGCTTCCAATTCTATTAGATCGATGTATCTAGCAACATTTGAACTATAGGTTGGAAGTGGTAAGTTATTTTCATGAAGTGACTGTGATATTTTCTGAAGGGAGTCGACCAAATCTACTGGGTTTATAATTGAGCTATGTAAGATTTTTAGACGGGCGAAAGAGACTGCAGTTAATACATCGTTGAGGGTATCTTCAATGTATACGTAACTTTCCATTAAGCTTTCACACAAATCCAAGACATTGGCTTGAAGTTCATAAAAAGCAAGATCGTCTGTAATGAACACAATTGACTTCCTAATTGCTTCGATATTTTCCGAAAATATTCTCTCTTCGGACTGAAATTTTTGTATTGTGGTGTTAAGGTTCTTAATCACTGAAGTTGTTACTGATAATTGTCGTTTCATTAAGTTTTCAATTTGATGTTGGTCTTTAGTAATTTTGTTTATAGAGTCACTAAAGTATTCTCCGTCTGTTGCATCTAAGTTACCGGAAATAGATTTCCAAATCGATCCCAGTCCATTAATTAGTCCGCGTTTCTTTCTGTTGGTACTGTAAGTCTCAGTGTCAGCGAAAATTTCTGTATATTTGATGTTAACAGATTTTGAGATTTGTTTCAGGAGGCTTACGTGAGTCTGTACTTTTGATTTGAAGATTTTAACGTTAGTTTTGTTGTGGTTAATAGTATCTAAAAGTCTGTTCAGTATATTGTCGTTGTTAGAAATAGCGTCTTGAAAGGGGTTTAGATCTTTCTAAACAAGGAGTGTCCATTTGTCATTAGAAATTTTAAGGGTTCCTTCTTCATGGAAGAAAACTCCTATAGTATTGTTAACAGGCGTAATGGAGTACTGTTGAAGGTTCACGACTGAAAACAGTCCACAGAATCTGAAAAAAGGGATTTATTCAAAATAGGGTTTTAGTCTGTCAAAGTTAACTTTAGTTATTTGGTTTGTTTGTAAATTTATGACGGTGGCAGAGTTTTTTCGTATTGCGGTAATTTCGAAGGGGCCGTTGAATTTGTTTTCAGCTTTATTTTTAATTTGGGACTCTTTTACGTAGACTTTGTCGCCTACTTTGTAATCGGGTTGTTTAGTAGAAACGTGTTGGTCAAATCGCACTTTAGATTTTTCTTTCTGTCTTTCGGTTTTAGCACGGGCGAGTCTGTAATAATAGTCCATTCTGTTATTTAGGTCTCTTACGTATTTCGAAATAAGTTTTTCCTGGTTGTAAAGGGTTTCTGGAGGCCTACTTGAAGTGTGCCCAAATATGAGTTCATAGGGCGTGAAACCGGTGGTTTTATTTTTCGTGTTATTATAACAGATGATGGCATAAGGGAGGACGTTAAATGGATGTTCGTTTGGATGTTCCGCTGTATTTGCCCTTATCATTTCTGCTAAGGTCGCGTGAAATCTTTCAATAGAACCGTTTGACTCGGGATGTTGAACGCTGGAGAATGTCAGTTTTATGTCGTATAGTTGGCATAGATCCCGCATTAAAGTGTTGTCAAATTCACGTCCATAGTCACAATGGATGCGAAGCGGAGTTCCGTAATGTTGAAAGAAAATCAGAAGGGTGTTTACGACAGTTGAAGCTGTTTTGTCGTTAATGGGGTAGGCTTGCGTAAATTTCGTGAGTTCGTCCCTAATAGTGAGTTCATGATTTCTAGATGGGTATTCAAAGATGTCAATGTTAATACGTTCGAAAGGAGTCTTGGGTGTTTCCGTAATAACAAAAGGTGCACTTAAGTTTTTCCTACAGAACTTTACCTTTTGGCAAGTTTCACAGGATTTGATAAATTGTTCTACAGTTTTAATTAAGCCGGTCCAATTGTATTTTTCCCTAATACGTCTGATGGTTTCGTTAATGCCACGATGGAGGTTGTTTTTACCAGAGTGGTATTGTTGTATTATTATAGGAATTTCGTCTTCGGTAGGAGTTGTAACAATGTTTTGGCAGATTTTTAGTTTGATTTCTTTGTCGGAGAGAATGAAAGATAGAATTTCAAGAATGGGAAGTTCTATGTTATTTTCTATGCAGTATGTTTCGGAGTCGTTGAATTGATCTTGGTTGTTATAAATAATTTTGAAAAGATGCGAGACGACAGTTTCAGGGTCATAGGGCAAAGGTACAACTAAGTACTTTCTATGCCTGACTGTTTTACTGGCCATGATGTTAAGAGTGTCATTCCTGAAATTAGGTTCTTCTTCGAAAAAGTCATCAATAATTTTGTCGTGTAAGTCGTTAGTTTTGTTTTGCCAAAAGAATGTAACTATGCGTTTGTGGGACTTGTCTAAAAGTTGAGAATTGGATATTTCAATTTTAGAGTAATCGATTATTGACTCAGTTTTGTAGAGTTGAACAAATCGATTAAACTCAGCGATAAT
This sequence comes from Octodonta nipae, assembly GCA_034190945.1. Lineage (NCBI taxonomy): Eukaryota > Metazoa > Arthropoda > Insecta > Coleoptera > Chrysomelidae > Octodonta > Octodonta nipae. The sequence continues at coordinate 39,277,600 of CM067219.1, forward strand.
TCTTTCGTCATGTTCGTCGTCATTGTCAGAGTTTTCAGGTTGTTCGGAGTCAGTTTCGTTGTTAGCGAAAATTTTGATTTTGGAAAGGAAATCAGCACATTGCTTGAAATGGTTGATTTTGATGCGAGAAAGAGCATCTGCGTTTTGGTTTACCTTGCCGGGCTTGTACTCAATCTTATAATTGTATTCCTCTAGCTTAAGGCGCCATCTGGCTAGACGACTGCCAGGATCTTTGATGGAAAAGAGCCAAGTAAGCGGACGGTGGTCACACAGGAGTGTAAACCTTCTCCCAAAAAGATACGGTCTGTAGTGCTTAACAGCCCAAACTATGGCCAATAATTCTCGTTCGATGGTGGAATATCGTGTCTCTGCAGCACAGAGGGTGCGAGAAGCGTATGCAACAGGGAGATCTTTTCCCACAGGGCCTTGAGAAAGAACCGCTCCAATAGCAAAAGCACTAGCATCAGTAGTGAGCAGGAAGGGTTCTTCAAAGTTTGGATATATCAGGATTGGGTCAGATATAAGGGCTTGCTTCAGTTCATTGAAGGAAGACTTGCAATCTGCGTCAAAGATGAACTTGACGTCTTTTTGGAGTAGTTTTGTCAGAGGTTTAGAGATCTTCGCAAAATTTGGTATGAAGCGTCTGTAATACCCAGCGAGACCAAGGAAAGATTTAATGTCTTTCGGAGTTTGGGGTTGCGGAAAGTTCTGAATACATTCAACCTTTGAAGGGTTTGGTTTTACACCTTCTTGTGTGATAAGATGGCCAAGATAAGCCACTTCTTTACGAAGAAATTCGCACTTATCAGGTTGAATTTTGAGGTTAGACTTCCGAAGTCGTTTAAAAACTTCTGTTAACCGGGAAATATGTTCATGGATGGTCGGAGAGTAGACGATGATATCATCCATATAGACGAGACAACGTTCATTCTGTATACCGAGAAGAATATTGTCCATGACCCTCTGAAAAGTAGAAGGTGCATTTTTTAAACCAAATGGCATACGAACAAATTCGTAATGACCATTTTCGACAGAAAAGCCAGTCTTAGGAATATCTTCCTCTTGGATTTCCAACTGGTGGAACCCGGAAGCGAGATCTAGTGTCGAAAAATATTGACACTTTCCAAGTTGGTCGAGAAGATCAGAGATATTTGGCAGAGGATATTTATCGTCTACAGTCAATTCATTTAATTTCCTGTAATCGATAACAACTCGCCACTTTTGTTTACCAGAAGTATCGAGCTTCTTGGGGACGACCCATACAGGGGAGGACCAAGGAGATGAGGAGTGCCTAATGATACCTTGTTCAAGCATTTTTCCAATTTGGGTTTTCACTTCCTCTTTATGAACTTGAGGATATCTATATGATTTAGTGAAAACGGGCTTTGCATTATTCGTATCAATCGAATGTTTAACCTCGTTAGTGAAAGTCAAGACGTCACCTTCAAGATAGAAAATGTCTTGAAATTCCAAACAAAGATTAGTGATTTGTTCGCGTTCTTCGTCATTTAGATGTTCAGTTCTAATTTGTTGTCTAATAGTTGAGTTTCTGTCTATGTATTGGGAATCATGATAATCGTCTGTATTGAAATTCAGAAGAGGGTGAGTTTTGTCAAGTGGTTCCAGTTTTAAATCAGAAAAAGTTACTGTTTTGGGCATCGCGTTAGCGTTGATGATGGAAGTCAGAAATTCATCTTTTGAGTTAATGTGTACGAGTGCGTTTGGAAGTCGTACTCTGTCAATTTCTTGAGTTGGTAAGATGGCGTCGATGTTAGAAAGATCGCATTTAAGTTTAAAGATCTTTTCCGTTCGTGCCTCAATGGTTATTTTGTTTTGTGTAGGTGTTTCTGAAGTAATATTAGGCTTAACGTTGAGTGTGTCGGGTACATCAGTCAAGGGTTGATCGTTATCGGGAACTTTGTGTAAAGGGATGGTTTTAAAATTTGTTATTAACTGTTTAGATTTTAAGTCAACTATGCATTCATAGTGTTCGAGAAAATCTAAACCTAGTATGCCGTCAAACTCAATGTCCAAATCGTATATAAAAACTTTATGTAGGTTACGTGGAGCGAATGGGATTAAAGTTGATTGTGAGATGGGAATTTTTTCGTGGGTAATACCTTGAATAGTTACCCTTTCAGGAGATCTTTGGGTGAAATTCTTTACGGTATTTTCTTTGAAGATAGAGATACCAGCTCCGGTATCAATAAGAAGTTTAAATTTACAAGAAGCGTCAAGAATATAGTAGAGATTTTTAGAGTTTACAGTAAGAAGTGGGCTTAAAGAAATAGTTGCTCCGGGAAGTTCAAATCTGGGTTCAGATCGTCGAGATTCAAGTTTTGAATTTGGGTTTCGACTTCGCACAAAGTTGTTGTCGAATCGGGAGGTTGATCTAGGCTCGGAAGCGCTAGAAAATCCTGATAATCGTGACAATTAAAAGGCTCGATAGGGGTATCGTCAAAAGTTTCTTCGAAGCCTGAATAATTTTGACTATCATCCTCGTAGTCATAAGTATTGTAATTATCGGTATAATAATCCGAATATTGTGAGTAACCATCATTTTGATGTTGATTGAAATGATGTGTCCTTTCAGGACGGTTATTCGGGTTATTCTGTATAACCGAAGGACGAGAATAATTCGGGTTCATTTGAGACCTAAAAGGGGGTCTCTGGAAGTTTGATGGACGAAATTGTTGTACTTGTTGAACGGGGGGATTGTTTGTAGGAAAATTTGGCCTTGTTTGTTGATTAGGCCCAACAGGATTTGGTCTATAGTTCTGATTAAATGTTTGAGAACTATTTTGTGTTTTCAAACGGCAATTTGCAGCTATGTGGCCTAATCGACCACAATGAAGACACTTAAGTGGTTGTGTCGGCTTTCGAGGTGGGAAATTTGGTTTGAGAGGAACAGATTTGTTTGTTTTCTGATCCTCGAAATAAGAAAGTTGGAGCTCTCTTCTAATACGGGAGTGTGCCTCTAGAAGGTCTTTAGGATTACTGGCACGTATAACCTGACCTAAACGTGGTTCTAATCCCGTAAGAAGGGTGTTCATAACCATTGTATCCACTAGAGTGGTCTGGGCGTCTTATTGTTCTGGACTAAGCCCAGCAGTTTTGTGAATGCAGGAGTGCATTTTCGCACTCAATACTTGGAGACGATTGTAGAACGTTAATGGGGACTCGTTCGACAGTTGTTTTAGACGTTGTAAGTCGTGAATAAGGGAAGAGAGATCACGAGAATCTCCAAAGTGTAGGGTCAATAGTTGTTTGATTTCAAGGTACGATCCAGGGTTCCTTGAATTTATCAACTGCGCCGCTTTCCCTTTGAGTTTATTTTTGATATGGATCACCAACAAATATTTTTGATCCGCCGTGGACATATTATATGCGCAATTACACGCATCTATAAAGGTTCCCAAGGAAATTTGGTCGCCTTCAAATTCGGGTATAACGGAAAATATTTCCGTTAACAGATATCTTTCTGTTTCAGGGGTACCTGAATTTGGTGAAGCTTGCGCCATGTTTATCGATATAAATGAATTGGAATATAAGGTTTATAGAATAAAATGTTAAAAGGTGTAGAAAATTAATGAACTGAAGAATACGTTAGTGGGAATTAACGATTGTTTGAACAATAGAACAGTATGGTATAAAAAAATGTAAAGCAATTAAACACGATAGATGAAAATATCAATTCAAATAAATCAATTATTCAGATAATAAATCAATAAAATAAGTAAATCAAATATATAAAATGTCAATAAAAGAAATAAAATAAATATATCAAATAAATCAAGTAATGAAATAGATCAATATTTCATTCAAATCAAATATATAAAAATCAAATAATAAAATCAATAAAAATCAATGAAATCAAATGTATTAAATCAAATTATTAAAAATCAATGCTCAATCAAATAACATTTACTTAAAACGAATGACGATTCACCATTACTTACATCAACAGGAACATTGAAAGCGCCGTGTTCTACGTTTGATTGCAGTGAGGACTTCTTTCAGGTTCGTTGTTCCGTTGAGGGATAGGAATCCGCCGCTACCAGTTAGAGTACTCGTGTTCTAGTAACGTTAGACGGATCCTACTGACTGCGCCAATTTGTTATATCACACTTCCAAAATTTCACTTTTTAAAAAAGACTTTATTTATACTTGCACAATTAATAAAACTTTTAATATAAACTTGAATATAATGAAAATAATAATAAAACTTTATAACAATAAAAAAGGAAAAAAAATGAGTGTTAAACTAACTAGACAAATCTGTAAGTAACAATGAATACAGACATAAGGCAATTGAACAATTTATAACATTAGAATGCTGACTAAGCTGTCGCAGCGTTTGCTGTTCTCACGGATGTACGTCGTCGATGGTAACCTGAGACGACACGTGGATGCTGACTCAGCTTGGGAACTGTTGCTAGATGGTTTCACATAAGTCGATGGAATAACTTATATAACATATATATATATACTTTAAAATGTGTATGTGGATAATCTGTAATGTTAGCTATTTTGATTGCAGAAATGTAGTTCAGCATCCTCAATGTTTACCAAAATCGAATTGTTGAATATATATTTGCTCAACTGAGATATAAACCTGTAAATTTCTAATTGTCGAGTTTACATTTTATGTTTTCTTACTCATTTTTATTGCGATGGCAAAATACTTCCGTATAAAACACATGTATGTACATGCCAAAACCAAATATGAAATAGAAACAGTATCGGGTGGACAAACAAACAAACCATTCGTTTATAGTACAGTAGTGTATCAATGACTGCATACGGAAGGAGATAATTTTAATATGAATGCGAGATGGCTTAGTGGAATAGCAGCTGCTCATTTCATAGAGAATGTAACGCATTAAGGTACATTAAACATAATAAAGTTTAGAACATTTAGAATCTTCCACATATTCTATAATGAGGACTTTTATTGTTCTACCCTATTAACTTTTAGATGGAACAAAAACCACATAAAATGTCAATTAAACAAAGATTTGACCTAAAATTGACATGCGCAACAATTCTGTTTTTTCTCAGCTTTAATATTAGACACCCACATCTAGACAGACAGACAGGAGAGAGGAGTATGACTTCAAGGCTTTTTATTTGCTAAAATCCGATAAGTAATTACATAGTTATGAGCGATTTATTTGATGTGTGAACGCACATTTAGATATATTTGGGAGAAAAAACTAGTATACCGACGGCAAAAATAGAGGATATAGGTATACCGTTTGTAAACATTTACAAACAAAAGAGAATTTTGGTATATCGTTTGTTTTTGGACCGTTGGCTGTGTTTATGGTTCAAATTAATTTTTGCGTTCGTCTAACCTGACTGCATGTTATAGAAGAATGTGTTCCTTATCAACGAATGACATGATTTTACCAAAACAATTATTGCAAGTCTGTATTTTTGAAAATGTAATATTCATATATCCCAACGATTGAAATTAATATTCTAGAAGATAGAGGGGTTAAAACTATACACTAAAAAAGGAATAAATTACCGGCGTAAAGCGGGGTTAGATATCTTTTTTAATCAACAGATATGGGTTTCGATAAAATAACCAGGTCTTTCTCGTCTGCACTAAATAATTAATTTTCCCCGAAGCTGTACTGTAAGCCCTTACTGGTGGTTTTTAGTGAGACGTTCAAATCGATGCAACCTATTTTCGAGTAATGGTTGTTTATTTTATTATATAGAATTAGAAGAATATAGCTATATAATGAGTCTCCAACCGCTTAGTTTGCATCATCTATTCTTTCACTCATAGACAGACGTCTAGAAAACTCAGCGGTATTTTATCAGCGGCACAAGCTTAACTAGGTGTTCAAGTGTCACTATTCAACACAGTCAAAAATGTTTCATAATGCAGTTTTTCATGGTACAACCTCCAACATATTATCTACCATTAATTAAATTCAGTAAAAAATAATATTTTTAATTTACCTTACCACCCAGTAAGGTATTGTAATGTTTTCAATTTCACACTCGGGTTCAGTTCAGTTCTTGGATTTATTTAAAAACACAAGCTAACTCACTATAATTTATTTCCACTACTTTAATTTTTACTCAGACAACTATTTAAAATTTATCTTGAAAACCTGATCTACTATACGGCAATCGAATACCGAATGAATCCTTCCGTCAGCTCTCTGTATTTACATATTTCTTCTCGGAATTCTCCAGAACGTCAAAGAGCCGCCGGGACTAGACTAGTTTCTTACTACGCCAGACTAACAACATTTCGGATTCCCAGAAATATCGGATGAATGCCGCTTCCACGAATTATCGGAGTAATTCTCGTCACAATATGAAAAGATAGCTTACAATTAATGTGCACAATTCTATCATTGTCCATTTTATTCCGAAAATTAGCGATGATGTGCTCAATATTATTAAATACATTAGCAAGTATCTCACAATGAGATAGAGGCATTCTTGGACAAACTAAAAACTGCAGTAAATTTAGTACATTTGTACCTTTTGTCTCCGAATAAGATTTGTTACTAGTTATTTCGCCTTACTGGATCAAAACTTAAAACTGCTCCTGATTTTTGATGTAAGGCATTGCTCCAAAAACTTGAGGGAGTATAAATTCCACATACAACATCTCTCTCTTTCTCTCTAGAATTTCTTCGAGAATTAATCAAAGCAAGCCGCCGACCTCCATGCGCCAGATGAACAACATTTCAAGTTCCAGGAAATATCGGATGAATGCCGATTCTACGAAATATCGGATGAATTCCCGTCGCAATATGTGTTTTTTTGGTATCTCATGTTTGCTCTAAATTTTCGTCAATTGATGTCTTATTTTATATTATTTTATTAACAATGTTATACCCTACATCAAGTAATCTTCGAGTTTGGTAACAAATATTTTTTTATTGTAACGTATTTTCTGTTCGATTTAACCATGTCTTCTAACAAAAGCTTTTATTAACAAAGGTTAAAACTAGAATGAGCAATTCACAATAAGAAACAACTTGTACAGTATAATTTAACATGTTTAAATCTTTGCAATAATGATTTATATATGATTATATATTTACCTGCTTTTTTTATAAGATCAATAAGTTCTTTTATGACTTTAGGATCCTCCTCCGAATCAACTTTTGAAGAAGTTTTCCCAGGCGGTTCATCATCTTCGTCCTCATCTTCATATTCTTCTTCGTATTCCTAAAAAAATTAACCAGTTTTTAAATGAGAAACTTTGCTGTCTGAGTTTATTTAATGTGGAGCTTGCGTCGTTATTTCTACTAAGAACTAGAAAATACCTTATGATCATTCGTGTTCTCTGTTATATCTTTTGTAAAACTAGGTTGTTTTTAAAATGCTTTCGTTTTATTTCCCAAATCTATAAACATCTAGTGAAATTTACTTTCCAGTGTTTTTACACGTGAATATTTTTTTAATAAGTGTGATTGAGATTGCCAGTCCCCACTTATTTTATATAAGCCAAATATTAGTTTAATATGCCTGTAGTTAGGAGGTAGATACATCTTGTACAATATCTTGCGCTATTCTTTTATTTTTTTAAGATACGTTTGTAACTAGCAAATATACTGCTGGACATGCAGTGTGTAAAGATCAAGTTAATGAATTACATTTTAAATCTAGTGCTCACAACATACTGTGTAAAGTCATATTTCCTTGAATTCTAATACCTATCAAATGTACGTAAAAACTAACAAAAAGTCGGTGGAGCTGTTTCGGAGGAGCTCGACCCTATCAAGAGATTTTTATATAGACGTTGACCTTGACCTTCAAGGTTATCTCAAGGTCAGCATTTTTGAAAATTGGGCCCTATGTTTTTGATGCCGGAAACGGAGAATTTTACATTCCGTCATGACGCCCAGTGTATAATATATACCACATTAAAATGTTAGTCTAGATGGGTGTAATGCTTTCAGCCTGGCTTTTGCAGACGACTTGTCAATCGTCGTGAGGGCCAGGGGTCTGGATGAGATGGTAGCTAAGGGCAACGAGTCTTTGGCTATCATCAGGGAGTGGTTCGATAGGAACCATCTAAGGGTAGCTCCTCAGAAGACGGAATGCGTCATTCTGAGGGGCCCCCTTGGGAAGAAGAGAGGCGTTGCCTTCTCTTGGGCCGGGGTGAGGGTGGTCCCTAGGAAATTTATTAAATGTCTGGGGATCACCCTCGATGATAGGCTCATCTGGAATGAGCATATTCGAAGGGCTACCCAGAAAGCCAAGGGGGTGCTGGCGGCACTGTCAAGGATACTCCCCAACATCGGGGGTCCGCGGGGGCAGAAAAGGATGGTGTTGTGTAGTGTCGTTAGGTCTGTCCTGCTCTATGGCGCACCGGTATGGAAAAAGGTTATGAGAGTGGGAACGTATGCGCGGATGATTCAGGGCACCTATAGACAGATGCTTCTGCGGGTGGCGTGTGCTTACCGGACGGTATCGTACGAGGAGCTGTGCGTCATCACGGGGCAGCTTCCTATAGGAATCGAGGTCGATGAAAGGAGTAGGATCTTTGAAAGGGTCGAGAGGGGGGAGGATCGAGTGAGAGTGAGAAAGGAAGAGAGGGAGAGATCCTTAGATATATGGGAGATGGAATGGAGGAGTGAGGATGCGGGAACGGCGTCCTGGACGAGGAGGCTCGTCAGAGACCTGAAAGCGTGGGTTGGCTGTCCACATAGGCAGTCCAGCTATTATCTGACACAGCTGCTGTCTGGACACGGGTGCTTTCGGCAGTATTTGTTCAGATTCAAGAGGAAGGAGGATGAGTGGTGCGTTTACTGTGGACAAGTGGATACCTCTGAACATACTTTCTTTGAGTGTGAAAGATGGCAGGGGTATAGAATGCGAGCAGAGAATGAGTTGGGGTGCGCTCTAGAGGCGAGGAATGTCGTAGAACGGTTGATGGAGAGCGAGAGGAAGTGGGGAGTGATTGTAGAGTTCCTGGCCAGGGTGGTAAGGGACAAAGAGAGAGAGGAGAGGGAGGTGATTGAAATTAGGGAACTGGTAGGTTAGGGACTAGGGGCCGGGGTACCTGACGTAATATCTTCGTTGATAGTTCCAGGTACCTAGAGGGCAATTGGAGGTGTTTTAGTGAGTATACGGGTAACCGGGAGTCTCACATACAGCATGTCGTGATTGAACCAAGCGCATGGCCAATCCGTAATAGGATTTCACCTCGGCAAAAAAAAAGATAGGTGTAATGGTGTGTCCTGTTTTCGATACAGTCATTTGGCTCTTATTTACATAAATAACAACAGATATGCTCTATCACTCCTTATCAACTGAAAATTGGTAGTAGTTCTAACTTTGATGACACCATTCTGCGTAAATGTAACTGGGAAAGCCGCCGAAATTGTAAATTCAAAAAAGTGTTCAGAGAAATAATTATTAGACAATGTACGAGCACACTATCATGTCATAAGTCACAATTTTAGTCTATTTTTTTCCAGATCATTTTTTTCGTTAGTGCAAATCAATCTATTACAAATCACCAACCAGAAAAAACAGAATTGTTACTTAATCACAAATTAACTTGAAATATATTATTTTTCTGGTGTAAATATTTAATTAGTTATAACTTACGTCCAGAGCTTCAGTTGTCGTTAAGAACCTTACTGTAGTTTTGCTAGTAGCTGCAGTGATTTTGGGAGGAGCTCTAGATGTAGAAAATGTTGGAGCAGATGTCGTAGTTGATGTCGAAGATTTAGCAGATGTTGCACTAGTTGGAGCTGTTGCTTTAGGTCTTTGTAATTTTTTATTGCAAAGTACGTTTTGTGTATAATCACATGAATCAGCAGCTTTGTTGAAATATAGACCTAAGATGGAATTTAAACATTAGTTTGTATATTGCCACAGTTAATCAGTAATAAATTTTTACCTGCAGGACATGTAAACTGGTGAGCTATAATTCCCGAATCACCTGCCCCACTTAAGCACCAAAAATATTTCTTACAATCTTTTGGATGGGGGAAGAAACCTTCATCTTCACATTTAAAAGCTGAAATAGAGAATGTTACTAAGTAGGCATATTATAAATATTAAATAACTAAGCATAAAAACAAAACCCTATAGCACCATAAACACGTTGTCAACTTTTTGCAGATGATCTCAAAATCTATAAAAATATGCCATATTTCTGATTCTTTACTATTACAGGAAGATTTAGACAGAATATATGAGTGGTCTAAAACAAATAAATTATCATCTAATTTGAGTAAGTGCTTTGCTGTCTCGTTTACTAACAAAAAGAGCGTATTAGATTATCAGTATATTATGGGGGGTACGATTACTACAAAAGAAACCTGAGGCTAAAGATTTAGGGGTAATTTTTGACAACGGACTTTCATTCAATAAGCATGTAGATTATGTCGTCAAAAAAGCATATAAAATGCTAGGGTTCATAATTCGTAATTTCTGTAAGTTTAAAAGACTAAGCACATTAATAAGACTTTTTAACGCTTATGTAGAAGTATCGTCGAATATGCTGCAATTATTTGGTTTCCAATTTATGAAATTCACAAAAATGAAATTGAAAAAGTCCAAAAAAAGGTTTTAAGGTTTATCTTTTACAAAAAATATGGCGAATATTTATTTAGTTTACCATATTCAACTTTAACTAATGAATTTAAATTTAAAAAGCTGGAAAGTAGATGGAAAATGGCATCAGTTCTGTTTTTATACAAACTACTAAAAAGCGAGATAGACTGCTCTGAACTTCTTAGGAGAATCTCTTAATTGGTACCACAATATTTTAATAGAAATCACAAAGTATTTTTTGTTGCGACGGGGCGCACTAACTTGGGAAAGTTTGCTCCATTAAATATAATGTGTATGTTTTGTAATGAGTTAGGGGATATGGATATTTGGGCGGAAGGTTCAGGTAGTTTTTACAGAAAAATTATTAAAATATTTTAGATTATTTTTTATTATGATTATATATTAGTTGCTAATATTTGGTACTTATTTTTGTATTTTACAGAATGTTGTAGCTATTAGGTTCATTTGTTAAATATTTTTATTGTTATGGAAATGTTATAATTGGTTATTCTCTTTATTTGACTTGGTGCTACATGTTAAGTTGTGAAAATTGTAATCTGTTATTGGGGCTTGCCCTGTTGATTACTTGAATAAATAAATAAATAAATAAACATGTAATTTATTATGCGTATATAATACTTGTATATAAGTATTATATACGCTAAGTCTAAACTCTTGCATTGTTTGCTGACCTGGCGTCACTACATTCTTAGCCAGAGTGTCGGTTGCTCGAATTGCTCCGGAAGCTTCTTAAGGCTCGCTTAGGGAGGGCAGAAAACTTGCGAAAAGTATATCCAGTGTCTCAACAACATTTCGCTTAAATGGGTCTCTATAGCTGTTGCTTTTACAATTATCCCAGAATTTTGGTGTTTTAGTTTTCACTTCCGATTTGGAACCAAGAAGCAGGTAACTACCTAGACCAGGGGTGGCCAACTTGATTAGACCTAAGATCTACTGTTTACTAACGAAACCCTGTGCGATCTACCAAGTACATACTTCTTGAAATCTTAAATGAAACAGCATAGTTTAGTACACAATCATGTATTTTTTATTGGCCAGTCTTAGTAGTTTCACAAGTGAGACCGTTTCCTTAAATTTACTTAACATTATATGGGTCCTATATATTAGTGTGAGCATTGCGCCTGAGCATTTTCCACCAGTTGAGAATAATCAGGTTTGTAGTTGGAAATTGCCAACCTTAAAGAATCCAATGTGTGAGCGTCTGTCAAGAGAGAACGGTATTTATTTTTTTGTTTGTTTTAAGTAGGAAAATGCTGACTCACATAAATATGTTGAACCAAAACACGAATGAAGTTGTTCAACACATTTTTTTAAATTTGGATATTTTTCGTTGGAAACCAATGCCCAGAAATCTTGACTTGCGGATGACCTTGCTTTTAGATATATGTCGGAGCGCTGAGTAATAATTTCGTTTTGTAACATCATGTGCTCCATTTGAAATGTATCTGCAAATTTGGTAGCCAATTCATAGATATTACTATGATCAATGGCATCATTAAATGGATAACTTATGAATTGAACCAACTTCTCAATTTTTCTGAAATCACTAAAGTGAATTTCGAAGTCTGCTATCACTATGAGGCTTGCGTGATACAGAGTCTAATCGTGATTTACATCGGTATTAGTCGAAACGTAACTCCAGTAGTCAATGTCGTCAACTGTCAACTGACTGACTGATACGTGACGGATTGATACTTGACACACGCCCCTCCGCCACATCCCACACGCTTCCCGCTTATTGGTCATTGCGTGCCGAAAACAAAACACTATACTGCGTAGAATAGAGGATAAATACCGTGACGGAACAGCGATTGAAAAATGATACCATATGATGCTGCGGTAGTTGATAATTAAGTTGTGCAGTCTGGTCTAATTATTTATATTTTATGTCTGGTCACGATCGACTGGACTAACAGTCGCGATCGACCGGTTGGCCACCCCGGACCTAGACTATAAGATTCGAATCCTTTGAAGTAATAATGGGCCACGATGAGCCGAAATTCTCAATACGTAGTCGCATTGACCCTTGTTTTGACCATAATAGTGATCCTATCTTTAGTTTTCAATAACAAGTCGGTTGATAAATAAATTTCCACCAGAGTCAAGAGTATTGAATATGCGTGATCGGTAGTATGAATTGCTATTGCTGGAACCCTCATTCAGCAATCCAGCTGGATGGAGCATATTGTTTTGGGAATAGGAAACCAGCCCTAGGCGTTGGAACCAGCGCGAATTCGCTATTAATTAACATTCCAAGTAATAGCACAACAGTCTACGTTCCTAATCTTGTCACTCAGCCATCAGCACTTAGGTTTTGGACACGGAATCGAGTTAACTTTTGTGCAAAAAGAAAGCTCAAAAATAAGTAGAACATGTGGAAATAGTCGAAATTGACGAATGTGATGAAGTAAAGGAGATCAATGAGAGCTTAGAAGTAGGAATGGAAATAACACCAGCTGAAACTGAAATAGTGAGGCGATCCAGAAAACAAAAAAGGTATGAAAATGTATTATAAAATATCACCTATCTAAGGATACGTTTTGAGAAAATTAGCAAAGAAAGAGAAATGAAATGAATTACTCGTATTTATGATGAAACAGTTTATTCAGCATGCCACAGTATAAACTATGTAGGTCACTAATAAATGAGTTGATTACTAGTTTTTATCATTTTAGAGTGGCCCGAGAGCCAGAAATTCGTTTCACTGCAGATATAAACATAGGTCAATAAAAAGTTGGTTAGTCGACAACAACATCTGTTTCTTGAGAGATTTCATTTTATCTTTATAGTCAACACTAGATTAATATTGCATAATTTATTTTTTACGGTATTTCTACTACAAACTTTTGTAAGTGGTTATTGGGTTAAGCTAGGCAATTAGTGCGAAACCTACGCTGAGTCTACCTAGTCTGTAAAACTAATGGTTAGGCACCCAATTTCGTATTTCTATGATTCATGATTATATTAAATTTCTGCTACTAATTACTAAGAATTTTATTAAACAGTAATAATTAAATTACTTATAAATAAGTAGAATCCTTGTGCAAAGTGATAAAAGTATGGAGCTATATAGTACCAAACAAATCTGGTGAGACTGATTCACATTGAATACCCATTCTTACACGAGTATTATTATAATTATATAATATACATGAATATAAGTTTCTTTGGAAAATTGCTGGAGCCCTACTGGATGCAGCTGCAATGAAGTAGATCCAGCAAAAATCCAGCTGGATTGAAATTACTGAAACTGCTATATAGTTGCAAATTATCAGTTATAAGCTTGTATTGTCCAGTACCAATTATTTATCAAGAACGTTTAAATAATTTTGATCAATCTCATTCGTTACATAATCTTCATTTCTTTGTGAACAATTGTTTTTCAGCTCAAAAACTATTTTTCACTTTATACAATTGTACTTGCTTTCTAACTTGGCGTTCGAATTAAGTTCTTACATGTCTCTGACTGAAAAACACCAATTAAAAACATATTGTTGAATTTAAAACTACCCTGAAGTACAAAATCGATGCTACGTAACAAACAATAATACATCGGTAAGAATATTTGTCCAAAAATTTGTTGTTAAACTAAGTGTATAAACTGTAGTTGCTCGCTAATGTAATTGTGTAAGTTATTTGCTTATTTGAAACCATAATTATTATACATAACACCTGTAAACAGTTGGTCTCAGATGTAACGGGGTAAGAGGTGTTTAAGAAATTTGATTTTATAGTCGACAAAGAATAAAGGGTTGCATAAAACTAATACTAAAAATTCTTTATACATATAGAATAGTAAATACGAATATTTTTTATATATACCTCCACCCATGTCAGGCGTAGACGGTGGCTCTGGAGTTGTGTAACTGGGTGTTACCACTTTCAAACTACTATGGGTTATGGACTCTTCAGTAGTGGATGACTGTTTCCGTCTCAGCTTTCTATGGCTTTTTGGAGCTTCTTGAATCTCAGATTCTTTCACTTCTGTGGTTTTTACGGTAGTCTTGTTTCTACATAATATATATATATATATATATGTTATATTATATTTACATAAATGAAAATTGTAAATTTACCTATTTCTTCTTCGATTAGATAATTTATCAATTTTCACTTCTTTCTCTTCAGCTTTGACGATGGATTTTTCCGTAGTTTTTGCTCTACTTCGTGTTCGTGATTTTATTGGTTTTGCCGGTGGTGCTATCAGGTTGTCTTCTGTAATTCTAAAACAAAACAAGAGAAAATCGTTATTATTGCTGCTAATTTGGAACTGTCTGATTATTATTATGCCATGATGACATTTGTTGTTCTTAAACACAAACCGCTATTTCAGTAAAAAAATGTTAATAAATTGACAAATATTTATTTAATATAGGTTATTAAATGTCCATTCAGTGATGATAGACTTGTAAAATCATAATTTTATACTAATGTTGCTTTACTTTTGAATGTTTTTCATATAGCATAATATGGAGTGTAGTGAGTTACGCCAAAAATCCCAAAAATCTTAACCGAGACAAAGGTTTTGAACTTTCGCCCATCTGGCAACCCTGCATCCACCTTTCAACACAAATCTCATCAACGAAAAAAAGTCACTAACATTACATAGTAATAAAATTCGAGGAACGTATTCAAAGTATCATTACAATCATAAAACAATTCAAATAATCCCGTTAAGTACCTACCACCCTTCTTTTACCTGAAATTATGGATGGATGGCCAATTATTATTTCTTAAAAACAAAAATCCCCAACCAATGTCGTTGGCTCTATCTAATGTGTAGTCATTTAGAATTCGTGCTTCATTGTGAAAAGTTCAAGTCAAGTTTCAAAGTGTGCTGTGAGAAAAAAACTAAACGAATGTAGTCGCCGCAAGGTAACCAACATTTGTATTTCTCATCATTGAAAAAGCCCCATACAAGTGGGGGCGAAACGTCGGAAAACGGTCCAAATCCGGAAAAAGCAGAATCAGCTGTAATGAGTTTAATACTTCATATAACCGGTTGCTGTAAAAGTCAAACTTTTGCGATACAGGATGGTAAATTTTAAAAAAAAATCTTTCTTTTATTACTCTAATAGTATTGTAGACATTTTTACGATACAAATATTTTTGGTGAAAAAATGGTAGGCGACGACTTTCCCTTAAAATAAAAATTATATTTGAAACGCGCATTCATTTCACAGCAAATTTGATATCTTATTTTAAAGTTAAAGAGTTCGTTTAATATCAATTGTCAACTGGTTCAAAAATAATTAACTGATTTTACTATGGGAAAAAATAAAAGCTTTTAAGAGTTAATAATTCACATGAACGAATAATAACATTAAAAACAAAAATTGTTTTAAGTGGCCACCTTCACTTAATAGGCATTCGTCCACCCATCTACACTTGGAATTGCGCTTTCGTCCAAATATTGCCGGCGTATACCGTATAGTTCAGAAAAAGCAACTATTAACAATCTTAGATCTTAGTATTAACGGGAGTTTTAGATACTAGAGTTTTAAGGTATTCTTATAAAATGAAATCCAAACAATTGAGGTGGGGGAACCTTACTTGTTATTGCTGGCGTACCATTTTTTCCTCTAAAAATATTTAATGCAAAACCCAAAGGCCACTGGTAGAAATAATAAAATTGATTGTTGCATAAAGATATCTACAATAGTGTCATAGTTATTATTTTTTTATAATGCATGTATGTATTTATATTAAAATGGTTCTAAGAATCAGCTCCTTTATTAAAATGCCATTAGTGAACACCATAATTATAAATATAACTTATAACATGGAAAATGTATATGTCTCTATATTTTAGATGATAGCTAAGTTTTGTAGAAACAATTCAAATGGTTTCGTATTTAAATAAACTACCTGTCGCCCAGTGGTCGAAATTCGAATTGTGTCAATATCTCTGGCAGGTTAACTAACCTGAAAATTTTATGTTTCCTCGAAAATCCTAGATCTTACATCTCGCTTTTACAAATAAGTAACGAAATTCAAGTTTTTTTTCAGATATAATTCATAGGACTTTATTTGTGTTCATATTCGTAATTCTTAATTTAATATGACAATTCAACCGCTAATGGGCTACCCTACATATTTATTTTTTTTAACCTCCCTGTATAACTATAATTGCACTCAATTCTCTAACATTTATTAAAATCCTCATTATAATAATTCCATCTCATTATATATTTCCACCACCCTGTATATGCAACTGCTCATGGACCACGCATAATATTTTTTAACATTTTTGAACCACCCGGTAAACCATTCTCTATATGCCACTGCCTATGAGCCACCGTATTTACTCTTTATGTTTATGAAATGTTTAACTATCTTCTGTAACTATAATTTTACTCCGACCTATATTTCAATCATCATATATATGGAACTCTTTGTGGGCTACTCTATAAATCATTTCCTTTTCTAAAATTTTTTATCATCATCCTGTATATATATATAATTCCTCTCACCCTATATTTCATCTTCCCTATATATACAACTGCTTATGGGTTACGAAATGTTGCATTTCCATTTCCGCCACCCTGTATATGTATCTCTGTATAATATTTTTTGCACCACCCTGTATAACTGTAATTCTACTGTACCTTCTAATCCAAGAACACTGTAAATTCAACCGCTAATGAACTTCTCTATATAATTATTTTATTAGTTATAATTGCACTCTACTCTATATTTTTTAAGTATATAACAGCATTGGTCCCTCTATATATAATTACTCAATGTTTTGAGTCTGGCGGCGGCGGCACATTCAGTTGTTTGGCGTTGACATTATGGACGTAAATAATGAATTATCATTATATTGTATTTAATGAATGAACCAATATTATATTTTAATATTAGCATTCTGCACTGAAGGTTGTCAGTAGCTACTAAACAAAACAAAAATGAAGAAAATCGGTTGAGAGACAGAGGAGAAAATGGTACCTAATCGTTTTGTCTTTGCCTATTTATATATAGATACCAAGAAGCACCTAGTCTCAATGTACTTATGAAATGATCAAGAAGCTCGAAATCAGCTTGTACGAGTAGTTCAGCAGCAACTGAGAATGTGCATACAGTTCAAGAAAATGTTCTACATGTTGAGATTAAAGTGATTTCAACAAATTGGGCTGCTGTTGTTGATACAAGAGCCATTTGAATTTATCCACCCAGATATTTCGGACAGTTAAAATTGTACAACAAAAGTTGTTTAGGACAATAGGATCCATCTTTATATGAAATAAAGATCAATTTTCACCTAGAGATTGATTATCAAGGTCATTTGACGTTCACAGTTCTTTTTTTATAATAGGTTCCGATATATTTGACCCCGAATTCTAAAAGACCGGGAAATTTTATATCTCAGATGATATATCTAAATATTTTTAGGATGTCCTTTTCAAGGCTAGGTTCAATACTGAATATTCGTTTTCTTCCTTAAGGATTGTGATCGAGTAAGTGAATAAGTGAGCTTGTGACACAATAACGTTAAGAATCTTGACTTTGAGTCATACTGAAATTTGTAAATCAGAACCCCTATCAAAAAAGAGAACTTTTTGTTCACAGCGATCACATTAATCAAGCACCCCAGTAAGAGTCACTGGAACGCGTGTTATAATAAGGATCCAAAATCATCTTTTTTGAGTTTCATGAGCCACGTTAGGAGCCGTGAGTAATCAGTCGTAATCAAGCACCACAAAGGGAAGAGAACTTAGCCGTCCAAGTCGTTGTTTCTGGGTAAAATGGTGAAAGTAAGATTCAGAATGAATGTGAGGTTATTTATTTTGAAAAATACGTAGACCCCTAATAACCCTCAATTTGAACCTCAATCATTCAATCATTAAAATAAAAAAGGTACTTATCAAAAATTACTATGTAAGTAAAATAAATATTCAGCTCTTTCAGAAGTCAGGGTCAAAAATCAGAGGTCTCATTTAAATAAATATTATGACCTTCAAATCACCTTGACAATTGGCCTACTTAACATTGAATTGGTCTTCTAAAGGTCACCTTAAAAAAACTGTCATTTTGAATATTGTGCCAAAATTGCTATGAAAGGAAGATGACCCCTTTGCCTTGATATTTGGATGAAACGATTAAAATGTTTTACCGTGTATATACAAAACTGCTACTTGTCACAATAATCAAGGAATTTATTTATATCTTATATTTATTTAGAAATTAATTCCAGTTCCCCCTAACTCAAGAGCGACAATTACTTTGGAGTTCAAACCATATGCATAGTTAAATATTTACTATCTTCTCAATACAAGAACACAAATTGAATGCAAATGTATAATTTATTGATTTAGTGAATACTTAAAATCGTTTTTTGGGCAGTGTGTAGAGTCGACTTATAATCAGTACTCACCCATATGCTTGAAGCAACGCTTCTTTACCTGCCTCTATCAGCGGGTAAGCTTTTCCGTGGCATTTACCACGAAAATCATCATTATCAATGGCCCAAAACATAATACCTCCTAAACCATTTTCTGCAACGTATTCGGCCTTCCTTCTAATGATATTTTCATCATCGTATCCCACCCATTGGTTGTCTTTGAAGGCATAGGGACCCATAGCCTTTGGATTGGCATCCTCTACTTCCCAGTCTTCATTTTTAATGTAATCGCATATCTAAAAATTTTATATATTTGTTCACTTATAAGTTTTATAAGTTGACTATGTAAAACGAAAAATACCAGTAAATCTTCATTATTTGTAATGCATATTTTAGATATTTTGCTATTGTCTTCACGATTTATTTTTATCTGACTGGGGAATATAAATAATCCACGCCTTGTCATATTTAAATTTTATTTATTCTTTAAACCTTGAAACAGTATTTATAACTAAGTAAACTCTTTTCTGTCCTTCATTAATAGGCGTATGGTAAATGTTACTGCAAAGTATATCAATAAGAAAGTTAGGTAAATGAGATGGGGACTTAATAACGCCGTAATGCCAATAAAATTAAATAAATTATAAGCGGACAACCTGCACAGCTAAAAATGTGAACATCAATCGAAAGATAGTAGTTAGTGAAACCAAGGCAAATTGAAAAATCAATTTTTATAAAAGAATATACCGTTTCGACCATGGTTAATAGAATTTGATCAACTGAATTTGAATTTATGTATTTACCTCATAGTAAGCAAGATATCCGTTTTCACGGGTAGCTTCTCCCATAGTTCCTGGTCCATCAGCTGGAGATCCTATCTCGAAGGCATCTGGATTATAAAGCGTGTATGATCTACCATAGGTTGGTATGCCCAACACCAACTTGCTTGGATCTGCTCCAAGCTTCAGATAGTGTTTGATGGTATAGTCCTGAAAAAAGTATATTACTGATTCAACTAAGAAATATATATATATATATATATATATATATATATATATATATATATATATAGTTTTTAAGAAAGAAAACTTAATTTCTCTCTGTGTAGCTGTAGTCTGTAAATATTCAGATTCTTTTCACATGGTTAACATATTCAATCTAATGGAAGGAAGGCGTGACTATACAGGTAAAAAAGTGTAATGTATGTAGACCTTTTTAATGCAATTTGCTGACCAGTGTCATCCCAATAGAGTGGTTTCAATCAATATTTGTGACACTCCCGAAGCATAATGCCAAACATAGAGACGTAGGAATATAGCATTAATGAGTCAACACTTTGAAGGTGTTTCTTAAGATCATTCATAATTTCTTTAATAATCTTGAGGTAGACATAAGTATCACACAGGATTTAGGAGTGGGCTAGGAATAAGGGAGACTGTTCGTAATGACTGTGTGGATGCAGAGATGCCTAGACGTTAATTAGGACCTTTATGTATGTTTTATTGATTTTGAAAAAGCCTTTGATAGAGAATGAGATATTATATAAAATTCTCAAAAGTAAGAACGTTAGCAGTAGTCACATTAACACAATAACCAATTTGTACTATTATCAAACAGCTAAGGTCGCTGTTGAAAAACTAGTAACAGAAGAAATTAAGATTTGTCGAGGCGTCCGCCAAGGTTGTGTTCTCTATCCACACCTATTCAATATGTTCAGCGAGTCCATATGTTAAGAAGCATAGGGCTGGTATCATAATTAACGGTGAAGAAACAGAACGTGCCTGCTGATACAACAATCCCTAATACATAGATTGAAACAGTTAAGTCACATACAATATCTGGGAGCATGAGTCACCGAAACAAATTAACAAACCAGAGAAACAAAAAGATTTCTATGCTGCCAAGGTATGTGTTTGGGTGTTGCTAGGAGGATATGTTTCCTGCACATTGTTGTACGGTATGGTATATTAAAAACATTGAAGCATTCGAGATGTGATGCTACAGGAGAATGTGGAATATATCATGGTTGCAAGGAGTAACTAATAGAGTTGTAATTTTGAGAATGGGATAAGAGTGCGTAGTGATCGAAAATATAAAAAGATGAAAGTAGAATATCTCGGCCGTGTGATGAGAGGTGACAGATCTCATATCTTTCACCTCTCACTGATGCTTTTATGCAAGGTGAAATCAAAGGAAAAAGAAGGGTAGGACATAGAAGAGTTTCGTGGCAGTGTAATCTGAAGAAGTGGTATGATCCAAAGAGAATGATAAACAATACTGAAGATACCCTTCTGGTTATAAACAGTATTTCCTATTCTAAATGTTCATCGTTCATGGGCTGGATTTATTGGCAATGGAAACAGTTACTACATTACAGTACTTCCACATATTCGCGACAAAAATTGTTTGTTCTATTGCTGTTATGTGGCCCAGAAATGTAATAGATTTTATTTTTTTTTAATTTGGACACGTAGATGGCTGATTTTTGTACCAATAAAAGAAGCTGAGTATTCTTTGAGTAGTGCGAGCAATTGATTTTCTTCTTTTCTCGAAATAATACCAGAATTGATAGAAAGTATATGTCAAATATTCAGAATATTTTAGACTTCTAAATGACAATAAAAAATAAAAAATTAAAATGACTACTCTAGAATACACAATTTTACTTTAAAATGTTTGACAATATGAATTGACGTAGCGAATATACTGCTATTCTGCTTATTTGCCATATACAGTGTAGCAGAAAAAAAATGTAAAGATCATATGAAAATATGTCTTTCCAATTCGAAGAATGTGATAGAGACATCTTCAGAATTTAATGTGGCGCACCTAAGTGTGACATTGATATAAGATGTGCATTCGCCAAAAATTCGATTAAAGAATTCTGATATTTCCATTAAAGTCGTAAAGAAAACCATAGGAAATACCCCATGAACTATCCCGATATAGGGTTGTTCAAAAGAACATTATTATTATTAATTTCGTCCTTGATTATTGGTAACCAAAAATGGCTGACAGACTCTTTTAGCTTTCGTTTTGTATTGTATTCTTCTTTGTATTACACAAATGGTTGATTACACAACATAATATTTATTAGTATTACTTACAATATTTAACTCAGCATCATAATTGTACTCGTTGTCTTCTTCCAAAGAGTATAGCGGTGCATGATGGTTAACTGCTGGTTCAAATGCTGAATGGTAATCGTAGCTGAGAATGTTCATCCAGTCCAAATATCTAGAACATAAACCTCGTAAATAAGCGCGCTATGCTAGTTGTAAGGTAGATCTTTCTTATATCACCATTATATTTAGTTTCAGTATATCACTTCAACATGTAATCAATTGTATACTTCATAACTTTTGGGATGATTGTTGCACTAAATATCATATTCATTGTAGCATGGGCGGATCCAAGGGGGGGGGCTATTAAAATGAGGTAATCCTAACTCCAAGAGCCTAGAAGAAGGTGACTATGGGTTTAAACCTCAGAACGACTATGTTTAATGTAATAATCCAAGAAATCGGGGTTTAAGATTTTATTTAGGTACATTTAGTACACCCTGAAGCATGAAAGTGCCCCCCCCTCACAATACAATAAACTTAGGCACTTTGCCGTCCATTTTTAGTAGTACTGGTGACTACATAATGAATTTTCTGTTGAACATGAGGTAACATACCGGGCTTTTATTTCAAAACTACTCAGCCAACATAACTTTTAAAATAACTTTAAAAGAAAAAGACAAAAAATAATGTTCAATATGCAGCTTCACTTAAAACTCTATGATTCTTGACAGTTTCATTGCACACACTTCCAGTTTCTTGAAATTTATGAACTAAATTCAACACATACTGATGACTCTGATAAAAAACATGAGCAGTTCTTTCTTGTAAAGAATAAACCATTGTCGAAATTTGATGGTCAGTATACAACGAACCCACTACTAATAATAAATTGTTTACATTTACAGTCGCAAATATATTTCGCAAAAACATTTAAAGATTTTCTTCTCACTTGTTTATCTTGGTATTTATACTAATGGTTTTTTTCATTTACGATTCAGAAGTTTTAATTTGTACGATTTCTAGGTCATTACTCTGTAAAAAATAATCTGATTTTAAAAAAAAGATGTGTCAAAAGATTTACAAAAAAGAGACCTTTAAAAAGAGGTATAACATGGTACCCCCTTGTATTTGAACTTGTAGAGGTGATATTCACCATGAATTAGGGGTTGAAACTGCATGTTGTACTCCAGAAGGAAGTTAGGTTGAACAAAAATTACTAAATGGGAAGGAGAGGGATACTTGATGTTCAAATAGGCTTTGAATTTTTTATTTTGCAATTTAAGTTGCAACCAACGAACCACGGAGTACGTAACAATAAAATCAAAGTAAAGATAGATGTGAATACATACCGTGTTAATTTTGGTATGTTGTAACCCTTATTAACGTATTCTATTCCTGCAGGTACTGCCATGGTCAGTAGAAGCCTGGACCTTCCAGTTTTTTCAGATTCTCTTTCGAATTCTTCTCTAAGCTCCTAAAATTATAAATGTCAATAATTTATATTTCCATTTGCAAAACTGGTGTTTTTATAGTAGGAAAACCTACAGTGAATAAGCAGTCGGTTAATTATTCCAATTCTTTCAAACCTTACGTTATTTAACTGGAATAGCTTGTCAATACGAGTAGGTATATAAGTTCATTACAATTCGAACGACAAAAGATGTATTTATAGAAAATTTACTTTTTGCTTGTTATTTTATTTTTTGTTTTAAGGTCTTTACTTTTTCTTGGATGCTTATTCAAAATATACATACAAAACAACTAAATTTTATAAAGCATATTGGGTTCGCTCCGTCACAATTAAGAAACAAAAAAAATGCTGGGTCGATTCACAAATGTTTTAAGTATGAAAAATAAACCTGTTTACTTTATTCTTCACAGTTTCAGCAGTAATTAGTATAATTCGTTGTCATTTACATTTAATTTATTTTGGGCGTTTTTCGCAATGCATCACAATAGTGGGCATGAGAATTGAAAACTCAAATGTCTATCAGACCCGACTCGCAGTAAGAAATCAAATTTATTGTTTGATTATTTTATAGACTTATATTCTCATTGTGTATTTTTATTGGAACTTGTAGAGTTTCGTTAATCAAAAAACTGATGATGGTGATGCCAATAATAATAAATTAATAGAAAATGCTAAAATATTCATAATTGGACAGAGTTATTGAAACTACTAGTAGGACAGTACCATGATTAAAGGTACCCAAAAGATTTATTAAAAGGTTTCACTTCAAGATTTCTAAAAAAAATGAATAATTTACGGAATATTGAAAATTTGCTCACAAAATAAGGAAGAACTATTGTACTCATACTAAAATTGATATCTTGTTTTGTACCAAGTTCAAATAATGATGAGGGTCATAATGATACATTCTTATAGTAAGCCAAATATTTAATTTCTGTAATGCTCATTCAAACCGAAGGTTTTCTGTAATAATTTAAATATCTTTGGAAACCTTTCAGTTTATCAGTCTTCAAGCTGAGAAAAGATTGTACCTCGAAGTTAATCAGGAATCCAAATGTTTTGGAAATACTTCAGTATCAAGAAAAAAGTTTGGTACTAATATAGAGTTCTGTACATAATCGCGGACGCATATGGGTCCTCATTTTAGATATTAATTTAGGTGAAAATATACGAAAATCAACTGTTTTACTTATCCCCGAATCTATTACACCCAGATTTGGTCAAAAATGGGAGTATTATGGTCTCTCTCCAAGTTTCCGGAAAACCTTGCTGGAAATTCCAATTTTGATTTTCGGGGGCCGTCATTGGTAAATCATATATATATATATATATTATACATATATATATATATATATATATATATATATATATATATATATATATATATAATATATAATATATATTATATATATAAAGAGTTGATTAAGAGAATTTTATAGTGTTCATAAGTATAGTTTAAAAAATATATTAAGAAATATGAGAAAATAGATCAATTCCTCCTTATCACTGAAGCTACTCAGCCAAAAATTGTACATAAACCTAATTGACGAAAATTCTAAGGTGTAGTTTAAAAGATATTAAAGGAAATAAACGATAACTACTTTTCTCCTTTATCTTGAAACTACTACGTTACATTTTTAAATACGTAGGAAACTCATCGATCACTAGGAAACGTAAACAAAATTATTACAGTTAATTTTGAAGAGCAACTTATGACATTAAAAAAGAAGGTTTTCTTCACCATGATTATAATAAACCACTACGCTTGTTCGTGTGTGTATGGAACAACATGTTTTTATTTTTAACTGCGCGATATTTTAATGTCATTGGATATTTAACTTACTTTGTTTCGTTCATTCGACTTTTAAATGCTTGATAGTAGACATCCTCATTTAATAACTGTTAAGAAAGAAAATTAAACTATTTTATTTTGATTGGTTGTGGGAGATTTTATATCTTTCAGATTTTTTTTCCTTCTTAAGGCATAACAAAAATCTTCTCAGGAGATAATTACCGAAATCATAGTATATTATATATTTAAACTGAAGGTCTTCTTAACTTTGACTGATGTTGATTTCATCATTTGTATTTAATTTCAAATGGACACCTTTTACACTGCATACTCAGTTTTTTTATAATTATTGTGTTTGAGAATTGTAGAATTTAGTTAACTGTTAAGTTTAATTTCTATAAAACCACAATAATTCTGACGTTCCTTTAAAATGTTCTTTGATAAAATTGCCCAACAACTATTAAGAGGAATAATGTTCATGGTGTTATAGATGAAATTATCAATTTCATTATGTATATATGAGTATACGACATGCGCCGTCTGGCCTACCCAAAAATTCCATTTTTTCTTAACCTTGATATCATCCTCGCGTATTTCTCTGGTCTACATTACCTCATCAACTCCTCTTTCTTCCTCTCTTAAATAGCAATGCATGCTCTGACATTTTTTTTTCAGTGCCCATTCCAGGTTGGAACTTTAAGTTCTGCTGTCTATTGTGTCGTCTTCCATATTAATTAAATCTTTAATATCCATGTTAGAAACGCGCCCTAATCTCGAATCTCAGTTTCGTCTCAGCGCACCCATTTCCACTGCCTGCATTCTGAGTTCGATTCCTTTACTTATAAAATTGAGTTGATTATTGGCGTTTTAGCCTTGATTTATTCTACCGTTTATGTCCTTTCTGTAATTAGGTATTTGAAAACCAATCCCAGATACCGAAATTTATCCCATAGTTTATATTTTTTCCATTAATATTGTTACGAAATTTACCCAAAGCCGACCCTGTTTCATTTCAGTACGACAACAAACGCTTTAAGATAAAAAAAAACGATTCTCGAAAAGACTCGGCAGCGGAAGGAGTGATGATGATTTTTACTGGAGAATTGGACGCTGGTGTTATAAAGGAAGCACGCCACGATCGCCAGTTGAGTTATACCGCGACGACTAGCGTATATGGGATTGTTATTGTAATCAGCTGTTTTAAAGTAAATAAAGTTCTAGAAAAGTGAAAGTGAATATTATTTTTATAATTTTAAATTGAACCCACGGACTATATTGCAATTTGGTGTTAGAAGTGAAGGATTAAGTGCTGTTAAAATCGTAATTTGATTTATGGAAACTCGTAGTATGGAAAAAACCGACGAAACTACCAAAAAAATTATCAAACAGGTTATGGATGGACTAGACGAAAAAATAGCACAGATTCTAGAAAAACGTGACAAGAAGGAGAAACAACATCAAGAAGAAATTCAACAAAGGTTAGTAAAATCTTTTGATGAAAAACGTAAAGTAGAATTAGAAAACCTTGTTACTACGATGAAAACCGAACAAGAAAATCTAGTTTCCACGATGAAAAACGAACAACAAAATTTAGTTTCCACGATGAAAAGTGAACAACATAATTTAATTGAAGGATTATTCTCGAAATATGTAGAAAAACAAGATCAAACAGAATTAAAGCAACAAAATGAATTTAAAATAACTGAAGAAAAAAGACAAATGCAATTTGAACAACTAATGCAAAGAGTATCGCAAGTTAATGAAACAGTTAATGAAAGAATGCAAATAGTTGAATCAGACATAAAATAAACGACGACATAAAGACCCTAAAAAGTAATGTGGAGACTCTTGAAATCAAAGTAGATGACATCGATTCCCTCCAGAACCAGGTGAAATTTGAAATAAGTGCTATCCAAAGCCAGGTAAAAGCTGAAATCAGTTCAATTAAAGACGCAGTACACAGTGAAGTACAAGATAAAGCGGAAACAGCAATTAAACAATTGCAACAAGATTTGCAGAGAGGGAAATACCGGCACACCGTGAGTACCAAAGGTTCCGTTAGCAAACCACCCACATTTGATGGCACTTCATCTTGGCCCATGTATAAACGGCAATTTGAGGCCGGGGCTACAGCTAATGGATGGGATAATCAAGAAAAATCTACCTCTCTGGTAATTTCATTAAGAGGTCCGGCCCTAGAACTCCTCCAAAGCATTCCAGTCGAAGAACAAGGCAATTTCGACAAGATCATCGCCATTCTGGACAAGAGATACGACAATCAATCCTTGACCCAGGTATACCAAGTCCAACTCAGTGGAAAAACGAAAAAATCCGGTGAAAGCCTTCAAGAATTCGAAGCAGAGATTAGACGGTTAGTTCACTTGTCCTACCCAGACCTGCCAGAGGAAACGAAAGGCCAGTTGGCCACACAGAGTTTCATAAACGGCATCAGGGATGTGGAAGTACAACGAAATCTAAGACTAAGTGGCGTCAAGAAAAGTAATGAAGCTCTACTTCGGGCTTTGGAAGTAGAGGCCGTCATGAACATGTCCAAGCCGAGGGTCCGAGCAGTTTCCTTCAACCAGGAAGAGTCAGAGTCACCATTTCAAGCGCTGCTGGCTGGTCTGAACAAAATATTAGAACGGTCACAAAGAACTGGCACCAGAGGGGCATGTTATCGCTGCGGACGGACAGGGCACTTCCAACGTGATTGTCGAGTGAGGCCACCTGAACGATCACCGACCAGGGGTAACCAGAAAAACAGCCACATGTCCAGGGACCGTCAGTCAGTCAGCATAGGGGGGCGAATGCTGACTGTCTCTCCACCAGCCCCCAAAACGTTATCCATCCGGGGATTTTGCCGAGATAACGGCAGCCTAGTCATCAGAGGCACCATCAATGGGCGAGCAGTTACCATCACCATCGACACCGGCGCCTCTGTGTCCATTGCCAAGTCCAGGGTTTTGAGATCATCAGAAATTCGGCCAGTTACCAATAACATCCAGCTCAGAACAGTCACCGGCGAGTCCATGTCAATACAGGGTGAGGCAGATGTCGTGCTACAGATAGGGGACAACATGATCCGGCATAGGGTCCTGGTAGCGAATATTGAGGACGATTTTATACTGGGAGATATGATGTTCTTCGGTTCCTAAATGAGGAATTTGTATTGACACGGCCCGTCAACAGTTCAGTCACCTCCATAAAAATTGTGGCAAAGTCTTCATCTAGAATTCCCGGTCGAACGGAACAGATCATTCATGGGCAGCTAGACAGCAATCCTGGGAGCTGCGTTGGAATGGTGGAGCGCTTACACTCAACTCATGACTACTTAGTTGGACGGGCTATAGTTAAAACCGGACGAGATATACCAATTAGAATCATGAATTTGTCCAACCACGACATCAGAATTGCCAATGGTCAAGAGATAGCTTGTTTCGAACCAGTAGAGACCATCATCAATTGCGAAGAAGAGTACCAGACGTCGGTGAAGGAGACAGGGCCCAGTAAAGAGTTTCTACAACAATTTGCTGACCATTTGACACACCTGACACCAGAAAACCAGAAGAAAGCCAAGCAGTTTATCACAAAGCACTGGCAAATTTTTAACAGTTAAAATGGAACCACCGGTCGCACCAACATTATCCAGCATCGAATAGATACCGGAAAGGCTCAACCCATCAGAATACCACCTAGACGACTACCATTGGGGCAACAACAGGCAGTCGAGGAAAACATCGAGTCCATGTTACAAAATGGAGTTATTGAGCCATCCATCAGCCCATGGTCTGCTCCCGTCGTGCTAGTTAAAAAGAAGGATGGAACCACCCGATTTTGTGTGGATTACAGAAAGCTGAATGACGTCACGAAGAAAGACAGCTATCCACTACCCCGACTCGATGACACTTTGACCACCCTAGCAGGCTCCCGTTGGTTCTCCACACTAGACCTAAAAAGTGGATATTGGTAGGTTGGTCTACACGCAAACGACAGAGAGAAGACAGCGTTCTCCACCAGTAAAGGGCTGTTTCAGTTCACGGTCATGCCTTTTGGGTTATGTAATGCACGCGCTACATTTGAGAGGCTAATGGAGTATGTACTGAGCGGGTTAACATGGAGGACGTGCTTAGTATACCTCGACGACATTCTAGTCATGGGTCAGACATTCGACGACCATCTGAAGAACCTGGACGAAGTATTCTCCAGAATTAATAATGCCAAGCTGAGACTCAATCCGAAGAAGTGTTCCTTGTTCCAAAAAGAAGTAGAGTTTTTGGGCCACGTAGTGTCCGAGTCAGGAATCCGCACCAACGAAGACAAGATAGAAGCCATCCCTGATTGGCCAGTTTCAAGAGACAAACATGAACTCCGAAGCTTTACATCGGCAGACGACTGAGAAAGAGACCTTCCATAGGAATCAGGATTGCGAAACATCATTCAGGCGACTGAAGGCAGCACTATGTTCCAGCCCAATCCTAGCCTTTCCTACACAGTCCGGCAAGTTCATCTTAGACACCGACGCCAGCAATACAGGTTTGGGGGCCGTCCTATCCCAGGTGCAAAATGGCGAAGAGAGGGTGATCGAGTATTACAGCCGTGGAATCTCGAAACCGGAAAGAAATTATTGCGTCACCAGAAAAGAACTTCCTGCAATGATAAGGGCTGTAGACCATTTCCACAAATACCTCTATGGTCGTCATTTCTTAATCCGAACAGATCATGCCGTACTCAAATGGCTGCTGGACATGAAGACACCGGAAGGACAACTGGCAAGATGGATGGAGAAATTACAGCAATACCTTCAAGGTGAAACACCGTGCCGGCCGTTTGCACAATAACGCCGATGCCCTATCCCGAAGACCCTGTAGAGCGGAATGCGGACATTGTCTGAAGACGGAACAGCGAGAGGGTATCTCCATCAGGCAGATCCGAGTGCAGGCCAATGAAGACTGGACAAGGGAACAGTGCATCCAGGACCAAATGGCTGATCCAGACATCGAACCAATCTTGTCACTCAAAATGAGAGGGGCACCCAGGCCACGATGGGACGAGGTAGCTAGATACTCCGGCGTACTGAAATCGTTATGGGCTCAGTGGGACTCTCTAAGAGTAGACAATGGAATGCTCAAGCGAGTTTGGGAAAGCGCTGATGGACGAGAAACCAAGTCCCAACTGGTAGTTCCGAAGAAACAGGTACCAGCCATCCTGACCGAAGTACATGATGGAATTACCGGAGGCCACCTGGGCATGAATAAAACCCTAGACAAAGTTCGCCAGCGGTACTACTGGGTGAATTACTTCGAAGACCTTCGAGCTTGGTACCGTAAATGTGCCACCTGTGCCGCCAGTAAGGGCCCGAAGACCTGGACCAAGGGCAGAATGCAGCAGTACAATGTGGGCGTCCCATTTGAGAGAATTGCCATCGATGTCGCCGGTCAGTTTCCCGAGTCTGAGAGGGGGAACAAATACATTCTGGTCGCAATGGATTACTTCAGCAAATGGCCTGAGGCATATGCGATACCCAACCAAGAGGCAACCACGGTAGCGACGGTGCTAGTAGAACAACTATTCAGCAGGTTTGGCGTCCCGATGGAATTACATTCAGACCAGGGGCGTAACTTCGAATCGAATGTATTCCAGAAGGTCTGCACGATGTTGGGGATCAGGAAAACGAGAACAACACCATTACACCCACAGTCAGACGGAATGGTGGAAAGATTCAACAGGACCTTGGAACAACACCTATCCAAGGTCGTCAGCAATAACCAGCGCGATTGGGATGAGCATATTCCCCTATTCCTGTTGGCATATCGCTCTGCCGTACATAATAGTACAGGCGTGACCCCAGCCAGGGTCCTATTCGGAAAGGAGCTGCGATTACCCTGCGATTTGGCATTTGGCTCCTCCGAAGAACCTTCCCAAGGTATCGACGATTATGCCGACCAGCTCCGACATAACATGCTGGCAATACACGAATTAGCCCGAACGCAGATGTTGGCCACTAGTGACCGGATAAAGACGCGATACGACCTCAAGGCCAATTCAGTCGGGTTCCAGGAGAGGGACAAAGTCTGGCTGTACAACCCCCAACGGAGCAAGGGTAAATCCCCAAAGCTTACACCCGCCTGGGATGGTCCATACGAGGTGGTCAAGAGGCTTAATGACGTCGTCTACCGGATCCGTCGAAACCCCAAGGCTAAATTGAAGATGGTTCATTTAAATCGACTCGCTCCCTACCATGGAGGGGATGTTTCTGATCGGGACGATCAGAATTAAAGGGGGGGGGCAATGTTACGAAATTTACCCAAAGCCGACCCTGTTTCATTTTAGTAAGACAACAAACGCTTTAAGATAAAAAAAAACGATTCTCGAAAAGACTCGGCAGCGGAGGGAGTGATGATGATTTTTACTGGAGAATTCGACGCTGGTGTTATATAGGAAGCACGCCACGATCGCAAGTTGAGTTATACCGCGACGACTAGCGTATATGGGATTGTTATTGTAATCAGCTGTTTTAATGTAAATAAAGTTCTAGAAAGTGAAAGTGAATATTAATTTTATAATTTTAAATTGAACCCACGGACTATATTGCAATATGTAAATCTAGTATAAATATTTTATAGTGATATTATTTCTTGCATATTTTGTCTTGTATTTGATAGTATCTTCCAAGCTTTCTCTGACTCATTACCTGTACCAACTCAATTTTATATCTCTATACATACTGTAAGCTACACCTAGTCTTTACCGTTTTCATATATTTCTAAATTTGCTCTCTATGTATTCTTCTATCTTCAAGATTATTGATGCATTGCTATATGTGACACAATAACTTTTTACTTCTGTTATTCACCAACACAGTTATTTCCTCGAGGTTGTTTATCTACCTCGACCTCTTCCAGGATTTCATGTGCAACGTTCTGTAATACATTTTCAGATTTTCCGGTGTTACATTCTTCACTTTTATAGATTATTTTGCTTGTAAGTCTAAGCTTAACTAGAAAAAGTATTGAACTATCCTCTAATACGTTTATTTTAAAAATACGATTCGTGGAAATATATTTTATTTTTTTACGGTCAATCTTAATTGTTACATTAATCAATCTGAATTTTTCAAATACAATAATCATAATACAGAAAATCTGTAACACAAGTATCTATAATTTTCAGTTCAATCGTGTTCGAGCTAAAACAGTATATAATAAAAAACTATATAACGTAATGAAAATTGATTAATTGATATAATGATCGAAACTATTCGGATAATTATTGAGAAATGTTTTGTAGCATACTTGTAAACATTTATCATAATTGAAATGAGAGTAAATAAGACTTAAATAAGTTGAGTGAAAAAATTCACAAAAAACTGAACCAATAGTTGGTCAATTGAAAAACTAATTATTATAATAAATGGAATTACTTAAGTAAACTGTGTTTTTTGTAGTTGCTTCATTATTGCACGACTTTTATGTAAGCAGTGGTATTTGGAATTGATTTGGAGTAGTAATCATATTCTTTGAATATTAACAACTCTTTAATACTGTTTGAATTTGATTTAGATTAAAATTATATACATTAATTATTCTCTTCTTTTATAAGGAGCTACGCAAAAATCGTAATGTTTAAAAATGTGTACCTAGGTCAATTTAATCGCATATAGTAAAAGAAATTCTGATCTTATACAATTTGAGTTTAAATATCTAATAAATTCTAAACAACATAAGATCCAAATTTCAATAACTTTCTGACTTTTCCTATACTTGCGTATTTGTTTTTATTTTCACGAATTTAAAAAAAAATAATACACCTTTGAGGTGAAGGTTTAAAGGTGTTAAGGTCTGGGTCTTACAGGGCTGTCATTGTAATTGTAATCTATATACTATTATAAAATTGTAGTTGTCTGTTTGTTTGTTTGTTTGTTTGTTAGCTCATCAGGTAAGAACTACTGAACTGATTTTGCTGAATCTTTTTTTGTTGCAAAGCTTATAGTTTGACTTAAAATCTGGTATACATTTTATCTCCTTACATTGACAGAAACGGTAGATATAGGGAAAAATCTACTACCATGTTCGGTAATACATAGGAACACAATTAGTCAATTGGTTCCATCGCATTCATCAAATTTTAGAATTTTGGAATATGCCAATGTAACATGTCTCGATTTTAAAAGAATTCCAACTGATATATCAAGTGTAATTTTACAGGGACTTACATATATAGGATAGGTAGAATTAAATGGATTTAAAAATCTTGAAAAAAAGGTATATTAGGTGGCCGGGTAAGTGTAAGTAGTTGCATATATACAATGTGGTTGAAATAAGGAGGAAGTTATATGGGCTGGTTCAAAAAAGATATATTGAGTGGACCATATACACTTGTATATACCGGGTGGTTGAAAAACGGAGTTGTGAATTATATATATAAGGGCGGATAAGAAAATGTTATATTGTTAGGGTCATAAGTAGTTGCGTATACAATGTGGGTGAAATAAGGGTAAAATAGAATTAAATTTACACAGGGTGGATAAAAAATATGTTATGTAAGCAGTTAGGATATTTGGATTTTGTTGGGGTATTATTATAGTTATGAAGTGGGTTGAAAAAATGTTAGAAGCAGTTGTTTATACAGGGTGGTTGACATATAAGATGGAGTGGAATTATGGCTTATAGGGTAGTTAAAAATTTTTTATAACCACAAGTAGTTCACAAGTTCGCAAGTAGCATATTATTGGATGGTTAAAATCTGTAGCAGAGTATAATTATTGCTATATCTACAGGTGGCTTTAAAAAATAATTAAAAATTTTATGATTAACCACCTGTTTCATATACCGGATAGATGAAATATAGGGTGGACAAGAAGTCTAAGTATACAGGGTGGTAAAAAAATGTTATATAGGGTGGCCCATTAGTAGTTGCATATACAAGGTTGTTGAAATATAGCGTGGAGTAGAACAATAATTATACAGTGTGGGTAAAAAAAATAGAAAAATTTTGGAGTACCTGAATTATGGGGCAAAGTGAAGTTATCATTTCACAGTGTGACTCAAACAAGGTTAGAAAAAGTTGCAAATGAAGGATGGTTTAAATGAAGTGTGAAGAGAAATTATATTTTATACTTTGCTTCAAAAATTATGAGGTAATAGCGTAGCTCATAATAAGTTTCACAGATAGGATATTTGAAAAATTGTTACATATGGTGCCCCATAAGCAGTTGCAGTTTTGGTGAAATTTGTTGGAAATTGATGAATTTATATT
Organism: Octodonta nipae; assembly: GCA_034190945.1. Classification (NCBI taxonomy): domain Eukaryota; kingdom Metazoa; phylum Arthropoda; class Insecta; order Coleoptera; family Chrysomelidae; genus Octodonta; species Octodonta nipae. Next base: position 39,312,096 of record CM067219.1, read on the forward strand.
TATACAGGATGGTACAACAGTGTTATACTGGGTGGCCGATAAGTAGTTGTACATACAAGGTGGTTGAAATGGAGGGTGAAGTAGAAGTATAGTTTAACGTTAGTATAAAAAATTGTATGAAAATTTTTCTAGAATAGAACATGAGCTGTGTTACATATACGCAATATCTGAAACATGGAGTGAAGTACAATTATAGTTATACAGTGTGATTAAAACAAACATATAAGGTGGAGACAAATTATATTTTCCAGGGTGGTTAAAAAATATCACTAAAATGGTTATTTAGCGTGGTTCATAAGTAGTAGCATAGATAAAATAGTTGAAATATAGAGGGGATTAGAGTTATAGTTAAGTGTTTAAAAAATGTTATACCTATATACTGACCCCTAAGCAAGATGCATATACAGCGAGGTTGAAATATTTTTTAGAATAAAATTATGGTTATATATGATGGTTCAAAAAATGATAAACAAATAAGTTATAATGGTTGACTATTTGGCAGCAGTATATACAAGATGATTTAAATAAAGATGGAAGTAAAGTTGTAGCTATAGAAGGCAGTTCAAAAAAATATTGAAGAAAATTTTTACATATGGTGACCATATAAAGTTGCGGTTTTGGGTAAAATATGTTGGGGATTCGTGGATTTATAGTTATAAAGAGTGGTACAAAAAAAGTAATATTGGGTGGCCTATAAGTATAAGTATATGAACATGCATCCTGATATTGGTATACCAGACATACGGGGTGAAGCAAAATTATACTTATATATTGTGTTTAACACAAGTTTAGAAAAAAGAGCATATAAAAAATGGCTAAAATATAGGGCGGAGGGGGTGGTTCAAAAATTATCAGAAATAATTGTTATATAGCGTATAGGGTTGAGTAGAATTATAGTTAGGCAATTTAAAAATGTTATATTGATTGACAAATTAGTAGCAGCTTATAAAGGATCTTGTATGATAGGCTAAGGCAGAGTTACAGTTATGCAAGGTGGTTCCAAAAAATGTTAAATAGAATTATTATATAGGGTGGCCCATAAGTGCTTGAAATATATTCGGGATTGGTAAATTTATAGTTATGGGTTCAACAAAGTTAGAAAAAATGGTTATATTGGATAGCCCATATATTTCATAAGTTACTTTTTGCAAAGAATTCATTCTACATTCCATACGCGGATGAAACCGCGGGTAACAGCTAGTAAAATATAAATTTAAATCAAAAACATTACTGTTTAGTACTTAACTATGATTATTTAATTCTGCAGATGCAAGCTATAAGATAAAACCCGATAATGTGATAATCTATACTAAACGTTTTAGTTCCTTCTAATGATAACTTACACAGAAATGACATTTCCAGAATAGAAAGTTGACATTAGTAATGAAACAGAAGTTACGGTTTATTGAGTTAGTTTTTGTAATGAGAATTGCTGTAGACCATCAAACAGGAAAAATTGTCATACTGTAACTTTTCTAATAACGTTTCGGGCTATGTCCACAATATTCCAGGGTAAGAAACTTGAACATGAAGAAGGTGTTATATTAAACAAATTAAAGTCGAAAGGGATGCAGGTGCAAAGCTGACCACATGGAAGATACAGATTTACTCCTATTTTAACAAAAAAGAACGATGGGAAAGATAATGTTCAATGGGAAGGAAATTGATTGTAGTCAAGGTATCATTTGAATATTATTGTGAATTAAGTTGGATTCTCCTAGAGTCGTGAAGGGCATTTTGAACAGAATATGGGAAACTCCGATGGAAAGGAAAAAAATCTCATGTTGTGATAACAAAAGAAAATGCTGCGTAGAAGAAGACAAATAAAACATTTATTGGAGATTAATGAGAAAAATGAAGCAATGCAAATTGAACATTTCTTTTGAATATTGACCAGTAACACAACCGGACCATTTCTAACAGTACAATATATACCTTGTTTCAGTTCATTACTTAAGCAAATGTTTGCTAAACATAACCAAGATGGAACCGCTGAAGCAACCAATTTAGTAGAAGAGCGGTTTAACTGAGATACCACTGGAATTTCAAGACGAAAAGTTCATGAAGATCTGCGACTGGGCATTAAGGAATCGAACCACTCCATTGCATCAAGAAACAGATGCAAGGTAAAGAGTTTCAACAGTAACCATTAGGAATGTAATAAGTACAGCCTTATGCTTATTTTCGCATATAGATGTGATGTAAATAAAGCAGCGCTTAACATTTGCCCATATTTTATTTGAGAAGTAATTGAGACTTCTACGATAATTATAATATTTCCCGCACAAAGGAAGAGCTTACACTGAAAGTAATGATCATGCAGATCAATTACGGAAAAGCTTATTGACTACTCATGAAATGATAAATGCATATGCTAACTACAAGGACGAGGATGACAAGGCTGTATGACTTAAAAGCTAATTGTAATCGATTCCAGCACGGAGATAAAGTCTGATTTTACAATCTCCAAAGAACAAAAAACAAGTTATCAAAGTTGTTAGCTTCATGCGGTTCCCCTTACAAATTGTTTAAGAATTTTAACACAGCCCTAAGACCAAGTTCAAGGTTGTTACCTTGCGTTGGTTGGCATTCTACGGAAGTAAATGTAGGCCTACTCAGACGATCAGAAGTAAAGGAGAGGGAGGGGCAATTTTACGAAAAAAATTGAGTTGGTTATAGAATGGGATTTATCAAAAAACTTCAGGTATATCCCACAGAACGTACGAGAGTTTTTTTTCGAAAAATCTAGAACGACTTCAGTTTATGTAAATATATATATATATATATATATATATATATATATATATATATATATATATAAGCACTTGTTGGGGAGAACACCACAAATACTTGAAAATGCCGTCCAAACTTTTCGGGGTCTAGGTCAGACCTCGTTGGCAATAGCAATAAAGAAACTATATGAAAAAAATACCAATACACCTGTTTATAGAGCAGTTTATAGCGAATAATTGATAAGATTTTAACACCAAACTCCTAGAAGTAAACTATTTAAATAATAAAAATCCACAAAAAGACGAATTTCTTTAGTTTTTTGCTTATGTAATGTAAAGTAATTAAGATATCATAATGTGGTCTACCGAAAAGTTGTAGAGAATCAGATATCCTTCTTAATGAGCCTTAATACATCCTGATTGGATCATTTTTTACCGAGTAAACTAAGAGGAGTAGTTTTTTTTTCAAAAATTTATAACTTTCTGTTAACTAATACTGGAATATTAATCATCGTCAAAATTATGATGTTAAGTTTACATGGGCTCACGATGGTCACTACTGAAAAAGTACTTTTTGAAAAATTGGAATTTAAATAATTAAGAGAAATTTTTTGCACATCCCACCATATTGACGAGAGTAGTCTGACCGGGATATACCTACTAAAGATATCTTTATAAAGCTCATAAATTCCACTTCAATTTGTCTGTCTTCGATTTTGGCTATAATGACGAGAAATTGGTTTAAAAGTAATTGCATTAAATGTACGAATATGCGACAGCCAATCAGCGGTGCACTGACAATAGCTGTCAAGGCACATGGACGAATGTAGAATTTTCTTGAGGTGGGGGCACGAGATGAAAATTATGGTAAATTGTATTATATATATATATATATATATATATATATATATATATATATAAAGTTATATGCAAAATATATCAGCACTTAGTTCACACAGTCGAGAAGTCAACAGAATTTAAAGCGTACGTGACTTCTCAGGGATATCAAATTTCATCTTGAATTATATGCAAACATTTTCCCGGAAACCTACACGAGTCCGTTTACCCAGTAAAAACGCTGACTTGCATCAGCACTTTTGTCAATGTTATAAAAGCAACTGGAAACGTTCTCGTGTTGTCATTCAAATAATATCATTTATAGTATTAAGTTATTCAATACTTTAACTATTTTAATTGTTCAATTTTAATTTTGTATGATTCTAAATAAATAATTTTTTTTAAAAAGTGATTTGAATCAAAGTGAATATAATATATATATATATATATATATATATATATATATATATATATATATATATATATGTTTTAGGTGGTTTCCAGGAATTCATCCGCGTAGTTGATAACTGATCCCTGCCGGGATCGATGGTAAAATGACGACGTTTCGGCAGAGTCACATCTGCCCTCTTCAGGTCGGTTTGCATAATTCTCGTAGCTTTCTGCTTTCGCTTCTAGTTACTCGAATACTGATATTTTCAGGAGCGCGCACGGTGTTATATAGTCGCGGCTCGGCGCCTATTGGTTGGCACCGTGAACGGCTGCGTGTGATTGGCCCTGGGCGATCAGTGGGCACGCCTCCCGTCTGCTGATTTGTTATTTCCGGTTGAGTTGGATGGGTCCGGGCCGGTACGGTGTTTAATAGAATTTTCCAACAATTCGATAAGTTCTGGATTTCATTGCGTGCGTTTAGACTGTGAGGCCTCTTCGCTATTTAAATTGCCTCTCTTACGAGTCTTGATTTCGGATGTTCTATATTTGCCAGTACTCTGGTGTTCTCAAAGTCTATTCGGTGTGACGTCGTGGTGGCGTGTTCCGCAATGGATGTTGTTTTTTCCTGCTTTCTTATAGCATTCTGGTGTTCATCACGTCACGTCTAGCTTGAATTCTTCTGTTAGTTTGCCCCACATAGGTTTTATGACAGTCTGCACATGGAATCTCGTACACTCCCTGTTGTTCTAAAGGGATCCTCGTCTTCGGAGTCCTCAACACCGTGCTTATTTTTCTGTCTGTATTGAAAATAGTATTGATATTGTGTCTCCGTAGAATTCTTGCAATACTGTCCGTGGTACCCTTGACCTACGGTAAATAAGCCTTGGTTATTGGTGTCTCATGCTCCTCGTCTGTTCGTCTCGGTTTTGACTTTAGGGCTCTTTGAATATTTCGATCTGTAAATCCGTTTTGTCTCAGAGCTGTTTTTAAACTGTCCATTTCCTGTTTGATGTTGCCGTGGTCAGCTAGTCTTTCTGATCTGGTTATTAAAGTTTTGACGACGGCTTGTAGTTGGGCTGGGTGGTGATGAGAATTACCATGAAGGTATCTGTTGGTGTGAGTTGCTTTCCTATATACTGTATGGCCAAGGGTTCCATCTTCCTTCCTATTTATGAGAATATCAAGGAATGGCAGTTGATTATTGACTTCAACCTCCATGGTGAATTTTATTTTGTGATGGATGCCATTAAGGTGGTCTAAAAATGTGTTGAGGTGTTCCCCCCCATGAGGCCAAATCACAAAAGTATCATCCACATATCGCAACCATAACTGGGTTTAAGAGAAAGCTAGTTGTGGCCTACTTAGGTAAGCCATACGTTATGTCAGAAGAGATTTGGATGTTCTTAATACTTAACTCTTAGATATCCACCTACAGATAAGCAATACACTCCACCCGATAATATGGGATAAATTCGATGAAATTAGCGAATTTAGGGCCGAAACAAAGGCAGAGTTGACAACTATGCAACAACAGACAAAATTTAACAAATTGAAGCTCCAACAGAAGCCCAAAAACGAAGTTTTCTCAGAAAATAACGGTCACAGTCTAACCTCAAGGCAATTGGAAACGAATAGAACCGTTTATAACTTATCTTCGGTCCAATTGAACTCTACCTCGATTGGCGTGTTGGCTAAGGGATTCAATTACGCTATTGCTCCCTCTCACATACCAACAGAGAGCATAATTTGTGGCGTGGAAACAGCAGTTTCAAAATTAGATGCGAACACCGCTGAAATAATTAGACAAGATGTGTCACATGTTCTAAGAAAGTCTAAACCACCCAAAAGGAACCTATCTATAGAAGAAAATGAGGCCTTGAAACAACTTCGCCTCAACAAGGACATTGTCATTCTACCTGCTGATAAAGGAAATGCGACTGTAATTTTAGATACAGCGGATTATTCAAACAAAATTCAAACATTGCTACAAGATCCAGCATATAAACAAATTAATACTGACCCAACAACTTATCTGGAGACAACAACCAAGGCCAAAATCCAAGCAAGTAGGATCGACAAAAATCTCCAACTTCAACTCATTCCGCGTGAAAAGTCATCGAGATGTCCGAAATTCTATGGGTTGCCAAAAGTACATAAAGAAGGTGCACCTTTGAGGCCAATAGTAAGTTCAATTGGATCCCCAACACAACAGCTAGCCAAATACCTAGCCCAACAACTTCAACCGTTTGCAGAGGGGGCAGACTCATATGTCAAAAATTCGACACATTTCATCGAAATACTTAGAAAAACGGTTTTACAACCTCAGTGTCTTCTTGTCGTTTTGACGTAGTGTCCCTTTTCACCAACATCCCTATCAACGAAGCCTTGGATATCATAATAGAATATAGAATATAGAAAAATACAAACCACCTCAACACCTTGTAGACTTAACAAGGCACTGCCTGATGAACACCTATTTTGTTTACGAGAACCAACGATACAAGCAAGTGGAAGGAGCTCCAATGGGATCGCCACTCTCACCAGTTATGGAGAGCTTTGAGGAGTTGGCACTAAGAACAGCAACTCTTAAACCCAGTTTATGGTTGCGATATGTGGATGATACTTTTGTGATTTGGCCTCATAGGAGGGAACACCTCAACACATTTTTAGACCACCTTAATGGCATACATCACAAAATAAAATTCACCATGGAGGTTGAAGCCAATAATCAACTGCCATTCCTTGATGTTCTCATAAATAGGAAGGAAGATGGAACCCTTGGCCATACAGTATATAGGAAAGCAACTCACACCAACAGATACCTTCATGCTAATTCTCATCACCACCCAGCCCAACTACAAGCCGTCGTCAAAACTTTAGTAACCAGATCAGAAAGACTAGCTGACCAGGACAACATCAGACAGGAAATGGACAGTTTAAAAACAGCTCTGAGACAAAACGGATTTACAGACCGAAATATTCAAAGAGCCCTAAAGTCAAAACCGAGACGAACAGACGAGGAGCATGAGACACCAATAACCAAGGCTTATTTACCGTATGTCAAGGGTACCACGGACAGTATTGCAAGAATTCTACGGAGACACAATATCAATACTATTTTCAATACAGACAGAAAAATAAGCACGGTGTTGAGGACTCCGAAGACGAGGATCCCTTTAGAACAACAGAGAGTGTACGAGATTCCATGTGCAGACTGTCATAAAACCTATGTGGGGCAAATTAACAGAAGAATTCAAGCTAGACGTGATGAACACCAGAATGCTATAAGAAAGCAGGAAAAAACAACATCCATTGCTGAACACGCCACCACGACGTCACTCCGGATAGACTTTGAGAATACCAGAGTACTGGCAAATATAGAACATCCGAAATCAAGACTCGTAAGAGAGGCAATTTAAATAGCGAAGAGGCCTCACAGTCTAAACGCACGCAATGAAATCCAGAACTTATCGAATTGTTGGAAAATTCTATTAAACACCGTACCGGCCCGGACCAATCCAACTCAACCGGAAATAACAAATCAGCAGACGGGAGGCTGATCGCCCAGGGCCAATCGCGCGCAGCCGTTCACGGTGCCTACCAATAGACGCCGAGCCGCGACTATATAACACCGTGTGCGCTCCTAGTAACTAGAAGCGAAAGCAGAAGGCTACGAGAATTATGCGAACCGACCTGAAGAGGGCAGATGTGACTCTGCCGAAACGTCGTCATTCTACCATCGATCCCGACAGGGATCAGTTATCAACTACGCGGATGAATTCCCGGAAACCACCTAAAACATATATATATATATATATATATATATATATATATATATATATATATATATATATATATATATTTGTAGCTCTCTTGATGGTCCGGGTGTTCGTCCGTTGAAAGTTTTGTCCCTGTAAAGGAACGGTCGCCTGACGTTTCGCCAAAATCTCACTTGGCATTTTCATAAGGCTTTTCCTCTTCTTCCAACACGAAGGGTGGCTGCAGGTTCGGACCTTTCCGGACTACTTCGTATCCGAGAACGTCGGCTAGGTCGTTCTCCGCTTGGTCTGCTCTCCGTGGCGTCTGAAGTGGAAGTGAGCTCCGATATGTGCGCGCCGCTATTTATGCTATCTCCCGAGTCCCCTCCTATTTCTTTGCCCCGCCTCCGATTGTGTTGAGGGGGCGGTGCCGTTTGTTTTGATTGGTTGACACCATTGCGTTGTCGCAAATTGTACCGATGATGTGGTTCTGTTTGTACCGATGGCGGCCGCAGATGTTCGTTAGAAGGGTGGGCGTCCTGATAGTTAGCTACGAGTGACGGAATGCAACGTTGTGGTATTGTTGCGCTCTCTTTTAATTTGTTCTTCTTTTCCCGTAAAATGTTCATCCAGGCTTGATGCAGGTGTAGAGCTTCGTTACGGTTATTGATTTCTCGTTTCTTTTCAATTTCTATAGCTTCCCTAATTGTTCTTCTTTTGAAGTTGTTTTCTGTTGCCAGATGCTTAGAGCCCTCAAAGTTGATTCTATGTCTTGTTTGCTGTTGATGTTGGAACAGGGCCGAGGTTGTGATCTTGTTTCGTATGCTCAGTTTGTGCTCTTCGATTCGGGCTTCGATCCTACGGTTTGTTTGACCTACATATGCTTGCTCGCATCCGCCGCAAGGTATCTTGTAGACTCCGTGACTCTCTAGTGGACGTTGGTCTTTGGGATTGTCTAGAATGTTTTTTATCGTCTTATGAGGTTTGTAGGAAGTTTTGATGTTGCTTCTCCTAAGGATTCTTCCGATCCGATCTGTCACTTCTTGTATGTACGGAAGGTTGGTCGCTGCCTTTGGGGGGTCTTGTTGGGTTTCTTCGTGCTTTGGTAGTTCTTGTTGATTCAGGGCTCGTCGTATGGTGTTTTTGCTGTACCCATTCCTCCTCAAGGTCTGTGATATGGTGTTTAGTTCCTCTTGTTTGTGTTTGGCGTCTGCAATGCGTCGTGACCTGCATATAAGTGTATTTGCTACTGCTTGTATTTGGGAGGGATGATGGTGGGATTTAGCATTAAGGTATCTGTCGGTGTGTGTCGGCTTTCGATAGACTGTGTGTTCTAGCTTCCCTGTTGTTGTCCTTTTTAAGTAGATGTCCATAAAAGGAAGGCATCCATCTTCTTCCATCTCCATAGTGAATTGGATCCTTTCGTGTAGAGAGTTTGCCAGGTGTAGGAAATTGCTGAGTTCCATATCCCCATGAGGCCACACTATCAAGATATCGTCTACGTATCGTAGCCAGATTTTTGGTTTCAGGGGGCTGTGTTTAAAAGGGCCTTTTCGAAATAAGACATGAAGAGGTTTGCCACCGCTGGTGAGAGCGCCGAGCCCATAGGTGCACCGTCGACCTGCCTGTAAAGTTGCCTGTCAAAGGAGAAATTTGTGTTTTTGAGGCAATGTTCCGCGAGTTGTATGATGTACGCAGGAAGGTCTTCATTCATGGCAATTTGGTCCAAGGCTTCGACGACGGGGATGCTTGGGCAAAGTGATTTGACGTCGAGACTTGCGAGGCGGTCTTCTTCTTGTAAGTTTAGGTCCCCTATTGTTATGAGAAGATGTTCGGAATTTTTTACGTAGGATGCGGCATTTTAATAATTAATTAATTTTTTGTGCTAATATACCGGGTAGCACAGAAAATTCTAAATACCAATCATATAATAAAGTTCGCTTCAAAATGGAAGAATTTGAAATATTTGGAATTTTATGTGGTGCGACTTTGTTACAAAATAGCCAAAAACGCGATCCAATAATTTTGTTGATACAGTGATCCCACTGAAATCATAAGGGAAAACTAGGAAAACCGTATGAACTGTCCCGATATTGGGGTATTCACAAGGACTTAGAAATTCGTAATTTCTTCCTTAATTATTGGCAACCAGAAACGACTGAATTCTACAAAGGTAGTAACGTTTTAACAAAATTAAAACAGACTGTTTTAAAAATTTCAAATGTCGTTTTTTATGTCATTTTTGTGTTCAGTTATTCGAACCTATAGGTTTGTCCAATATATAATTAGTACATTCACAAAGAATGCAATTTTTTTCTATTTTGAGCTGGTGTTAGTTTTTGATTTAGTTAATTTTAGTGTAGACCTTTTTTGAATGAGGTTTTAATATTAAATCCGGGCCTAACCTTTTTAGTCATTTTTGAGATTATTTCGGTAGCCAGTGTTGGTTGGTGGAGCTTGTGGTTGATTGTTAGCGATTATTTGATATTCGATTTTGTTTAACTCTTTATTAATAAATTGTTTACTGGGTGATTATTGTCAAAAAAAGTATTTTCTGAAAATATTTAGTTAAACGCTTTTTTCCTTTAGATGCACAAGAGATTGGGTTTGACCATATTCAAGCAACAAATTAGCAAAAATATACCAATTTGTTTAATCTCATTTTATAAATATCCACATGACCACTGTAGTTTAAGGCTTAACCTGCACTAGTCTGTATTTCTCAGAAACCACTTTAGTAATAGAATTGTGAATGTCGTTATAACGTAGTAACAAAATAGCTTAAAATACCCAGTAAACGCTTATCTGAATAATTTGTTATTGATTTTGGCTATTCAATGATACTTGGACAGAATTTGTCTACTAGGTGATTGGAAAAAATAAATTTTCTTGTAGTAGAAACTTAGAAACGTTTGGCTCATTTCGTCAGCGATTTTCATTCCTTAAATACACAGCTGCCTAATCGGCCAACAAAATCGTGAGTGACTTCAGTACTTAGCAAGAAATTCATGAAGACCAGTTTTCAGAAAATATTTATTTTAATAATTCTACAAGGTGCTCCACATGGAGGACCTAAGGAATGTGGCGCCTTCATTATTTGGTAAAGGCCAAATTTTAAGGTGCAAAATGTTATACTAGGCAAACCTTAATTCTTTTACATATAAGATAACTAGGAAGTTCTGACATACTTCCTGCAAAATTAATCTCAATCTAAACATACCAAAACCATTTGAAAGACAATATAAAAGGCTGATTAATCTCCAGTACAATGTGTTCTATAACCATCAAATATGTTTTATTTTGGGGGCCACACGAACAACAAAGTCAATAAAAACCTTCACTTTAAAGGATGGGAAGTCTTTTCAATTACTTGTTTAAAATCTCACGAATATAACGTGCGTCATAAAATAAATCCGTTGTAAATCTCATTCATCATTTTGCTTCTAATTTTTTTTGTATATACGTTTCACACTGTTAATTACAATAATGCTTCAAAATTACTAATCTTCTTCTAACAAATCAGTGCTTTGAACTTGTCAGGTATTATAAATCTTTTCTCTTTTATATTATGATTGTGGTATGTAAGCCAAGGTTATTTCAATCGAGAGTTGAATACGTCTGAGATTAACTATCAGTAAAATGGAAAGGATTGTTTTGCATTGCATTGAATGCCATGTGTAATCCAACAGAGCGCAGGTGAAAATGAATACTTGGCCATGTGACTGTATTAATCATCAAATTGCTGTGTGTTCTGAATGCAAGCTTAAATAGATAATTAGTATTACCAGATTGTATTCTGCTAAATTGAATATAACGCTTATTTGATCTTAATGAATAGGTATTCAAAGATGAATGAATGTTTGGAAAGTATCGTATTTGATATAAGAAAAAATATTTGCAATATATTTTCAGAAGTGCAATAAGTGCATTTGTGCTACAATTTGAACAACATTGTGGAAGTAAAACATTTCCAGTAAACATTTAGAATTTCATTACTATAATTTATGTATATGAATTTGTAAAAAAAATTGTTCAACAGCGACACATATAATCGCAAAACTTATTAACAAATTAAGCTTAAAAATTTAGGAGATTAGTTTTTTCCAAGTAACTGAAAAACTATAGGTATATAATTAAGAAATTTTAAAATAAGTGGAAGAAATTTTCAATAACAACCTTCAGACCTTTTTCACAGTTAATTAATTATTAATTTAACGTTGAAAATAGAACTACGCATTCAACCACACTGGTAAGTAAAATGTTTTTAATACACAGCCTCATTTTATCACTCTTCTTTGAACCAAATCTTCTCTGTCTTGTGTCTCTCGGATTTTCAGATGTGTTTAGAGCACAAAGTGATGTACACCGGATTCAACATAGGAAACCATATATTATATTTTTGTTTTTTTTATTTAGATTATTTTCTAACTTTACACTTTATAACTTTATAATGAGATATTAGTTTTAGACCTCGAAAATAGTTCTAAACTAATAAAATCATTCAAAGATTTTGGATTTGGGATCTTTCATTCTAATTAGTATCATGCTATGGATGACTCCACAGGTACTAATATTTCAGACTAATAGAAAATATATTCGATTTAAATAAAAATATATGCTAATTAACCGACTTTAAGATTAAGCTTCTCAATTCGTCTGCATACACATTGTCATCACTTAAGTTGGAATCATATGAAAAACTTTCTTATTAATAATATTTAAAAAGATATTATTGTTCACAAAAAGATCTGCATGGTCTGGAACTTAAACTCCTTGTTACTTTCTTCAATTTTGTATGAGATTTATGAAAATATATGAATTTTGCTTAAAAGTGAATCACCTTTATTTTTGACAAAATCGAAACTTGTTATGAGACAAAGTTAATTAGAACTGCATATCAATTTAATTATCGTTGTTCTAATCTGGGATAAAATATTTGAAAATAGATAAGAAGTACATCAAAATCAATGATAATTCAGAGACCTAAGAAGGTAGAGGTTCTGATCTCCTCTGCATATAGAGTGTGTACATTTAAGTTGAGATCATATGGAAAACTCTTTTATTATATTTTAATATAAAAATAAGTTTGTCTTACAGTATTTATAAAAATATATGCATGGTCTGAAACCATTTATTTTGTGTTGAACTTGGCATCGACATCAACATATAAATATGTAAATGTTGCTTTTTAGTTACTTTTTTAAATTTATATCTTGCCTATCCCCTATAATTTTTCTATCGACGGCAAAATAACAGATCATTGCTTTTTAATTTAAATAATTTACTTCTACTAGTTTGCTGTTAAAATTATGTCAATTATGACTTATAAACTATTATTTACATGATGACTTATCCGGTTTGCTGTTGATTTTTATGTTACCTAAAAATCTCTATTGACTGGTTTAGGTATATTTAGCAGTAATACTTTATATGTTCCACTTTTTTTCATTCAAATCGAAAGACAGAAAATAAGAAACATCTGTATGTGCATATGCGATGTATTTTTATTCTATTTATATCTAATAAATTACTTTATACAAATTGCAATTTTCTTAAATGTGGTTTTTAAGGGTTGAAATATTATGATATTATATCCTAAAGCACAAAACAGTCATTATTTAACCAATCTAAACCAAATTTTACCCATATTAAGGTTTTATAATTTTTGACAACTAGGGGTAGATTTCATGCTTGAAATATAAACCGTGCTCATAGGCAGATATAGAATTTGAAGTGGAGGGTGAGACGAGCCAACTTATTTTTAAATTTTTGTGCACATCAATGCAAGATGAAATCAGTTTTTTATGATAAATAATTGTTATTTACATTAAGTTCTAACAAGGGTTGATTTTTAAGTGTTAACATTACGAAATTGTATCCTAAAGCATAAAACAATCCTTATTTAACCAATCCTAACCAAATTTTACTCATATTAAAGTTTAAAATGTTATTTTTACAATTAGGGGTAGTTTTTACTCTTAAAAAACAAAAAGCGTACAACAACACGATATAGAAAATGAACTAGAGGGTGAAATAAGCCTAGTCCCAAATTTTTATAACAAAATCAGAATAATACTTTGAAACGTTTGATTTTTGTTATATACAGCCTTTTTTTCTCAAGTGTTGAGTTATTTCCCAATAAAAAAATTGCAAGTATTTCTTAAATTATAAAGGTAACTCTAGTTGTATATTTAATATGAGTTGTATATTAATATGTATATTTAATAAGAACATTCAAATTATTTGTGTTCATATCCTTACCATAAGTTAAAAAGATATATGAGGAACACATGTATATTATGTAACTATATTCTGGGATCTAACAAGTAACTGGAACACTGTCCAAAAAACAAATTAAAAGGATGTTAATGCACAAGACAACGTATCATATTTTGTTGTAATACCCATGTAAATTTTTTACCTCGATTAACATTTCTCATAATATTAACACTCATAATTTTTATCATGGATGTCAAGGTCACACACACTTTCAAGAAGACGTCTTAAGAAATTAACGTTGACAATGAACTTTTTAGTTTATTAAAAACAATGTAATTCTTTATCACGATTTGCATATTGCAGTTTCAAAACGATAACCAAAATAAACACATTAGATATTAATATCCATCGATTTCGAATTAATTGACGACTTCCATTAATGTAATATATGTTTCGAAATTTCAAAAATGTTCCTGTTGAATTTTTGCCAAGTGAAAACTTAAACGTGTTCAGCATTTATAAAAGTATAATATATACATTAACCTAAAAGAATCAGTTCGCACATATAGATAACCATAAACACCAAAGTTTCAAAAGAAAACATATACTTGCTAACAATCCTCTGTAAACAAGCTTTGAATTCTCGAAAGAATAGAATTCTATATCTTCATTTTTTTACGAACATTAGTACCCAAGCAGCTACAATGATAAAACCTAAAACCTTATCATTTCTTATTCTCTTTTGTCCAAAGTTGTCAACAAAAAAATAAACTTAATTAGATCGCCATTAAATGCAGATGTTTTTCTGTCACTCAGATTATATCTGATAATTGGAATATTGCAATACTGTATGTCTGAAGTAAACTGGACAGGTTTCGTGTGACAGTTTGCAATAAGACATATGCGAACTCAACAAATCTAACGATCTAAGTCTTTTACGATTATTCTACAATCAAGTTTGGAATAAATAGCAAAATTTTATAACTAAATGAAAATGGACCAATATCTAAATGAAATCTATAATTTTTAGCTAATAACAAGTCTACAAAATAATAATAGGTTATTAAATTCTTACTTGTACAAACTGAGCATAATTGTCCTTATCTCGGGATTTCCCTCCATCTCTAAAAGCTGGATATTCCCAATCCAAATCGAGACCATCAAAGTGATTTTGTCTCAAAAATTTTATGGCGTTTTTTACCAATTCTTTACGACGATCTTCATTTGCCACTAAAGGTGAGAATCTCGTCGATCCCTCATTCCATCCTCCTATAGCTAACAACGTTTTCAAGTTTTTATTGTATGTTTTGAGTCCGGTAAATTTCGCGTATCCACCTGAAAATACATAGAAATACACAGGACTTGCCACTACAAAATTGAATTGATCGCTTTTTTAGATCAAAAACATGTTTATGTTTGAATTAATTTGCAGAAGTAATCTAAAAAAAGTTAATTTTTTAACAAGGTGGAATGTCCCTCCTAAAGTTACTAAATTTTATTTAACTTACCTTTTTCGATGTCTTGGTATTTGTCAAAGGGCTTGAGAGTATTTTCTTTGGTAAATCCGCCAAAGGCGTATATAAGATGAGTACACATGTAAGGATTGATATTTTGTGGGGTGAATTTTGCATCACCAGGCCTGTATACTGACCAGTTGGTATAGTAACAGACAATTCGTGTTTCCTTGGTATCTGTAATAAAAAGTAATGTATGATTACATTGTAAATTGATAATATGAAATGTTAGTAATAAATGAAGTGAGGTAAAATGTTATTCTTCCCAAATATTGCACTATGATATACTAAATGAATTGGTATGAATTAAATTTGTTTGTGCGCACCCATTTTTTTTATCTATGCATTCATATACGTTGTTAATAACTCCGGTAAATAGTTGCTAGAAGGACTTAAATTAAATTAAAAATAATTTATATTAAAAAAAGAACCGACTTCAACTGACTTAAAATAAAAACCGTTTAGAAACCTTGTGCAATCAATCATTATTTTTATGAACTTCTCAATTTAAGGTATAATTCTATTAACAACTTTTTATTATTGGTTTTATTATTTGTAACTCTAATTCATTCCATATTGCAACCACCCTGTGTATGCTGCTGTGTATGTATGTATGTATGTCACTCAATGCAACTTATTTGTCTGTCATTCTCTAAACCACCCTGTACAACTACAATTCAACTCCACATGATATTGCAACCGTCCTGATATCTTTAAAACTACCCTGTATAAGTATAAATCCTCTCCACACTATTGACTTTCTATTTTTCTGTTGTTTAAATTATACCTGTATATCTATAATTTTACTTTGCCCCATATGTCAATTTATGCAACTGTTCATTTTATATAACATATTTTTTATACACCCTGAATAACAATAATTTTACTCCAACCTTACTTCAACCACATTGTATAAGCTACCACGTATGTTCCACACTATATAACTTTTTTAACCACCCTGTATACAGGGTGGTTAAAAATTATTATTACTGTAATTATTCTCCGCCCTATAACGCAAATCTCCTTACTACATACGCTTATTTAACTTTCTTTTTAACGTTTTTTGATCCAATTTTATTGTAACCACCTTGTATACGCCATTACTTATATGCCACCCAATACAATATTTTTTGAACCAGGGTGGTGGAACTATACCTTAATTCCATCTTATAGTTCAAACATCCTATATGGGTGATTCTTATATAACTGTGACTTTTACAAATCAAAAACTTGTGTTTTGGGTGCTATTGGTCTTTTATTATGCTCAAAATTAAGCCTGTAATGTAGTTCTATTAGAACTTCAATAGAAAAGAAACTACATTGAACAAAAAATAGTAATTTCACGTCCACGGTACTGACACCAAAATGAAATATTCAAGATACTTGTCTAATAAATATCTTTAAATTCTTTAAATAATTAATCAAATGAGAAATTATAGGACTTTGATAATATACGGAGACATTTACGGTATTTTCTTTGTTTATTTTGACAACCTTTAAAATTTATTAACAATAGAATTTCTAATAACAATTTTTATAATAGTCTTAGAATAAAACAAAGTTTAACACTAGTTAAATCTATAATTCCATTCTACCAATTATACACTAGATTTTAGTTATAAAAGCTAAACTTTAGATTATAAGACGACTCTATAGAAATTTTTACATTTAGTTTGAAAAACGAAAATCACACATGCCATGGTACTGACATTTGAGCAGTAAGTTATTCATGATCCATGAATACCTATGCTTTAATATACAATGTCAACGATTAAATACTATTAAATTTACCATATTTATAATTTTCTGATAAAAAAAATCATGTTGAATAATAAATAAAATCCTAGACATAAAAAATCACAGTTAGCTAAGAATCACCCATAAAAGCAACTGCTTATGTACCCAATATCACATACACGCACGCAACCACTCACACACACCTATAACCGTATAAAATATAGAAAAGATGGCTGGCATAACAATTTTCCTTTTCGATATAATAATGGAATATTTTCTGCTATTTCACTAGACTATAAGCCCCATATCACAACTTCGTTTCAAAAATAAAGTGACTTCAAATGAATCAAAATGAAAAATGTACGGAATCAAGCTGGAATATATTTTTGAAGAATACAGTTTAAAATATTTAAATTGATTCAGCCGTTTTAGAGAAAACAGTGAAGATTCACTGAAATTCATTGCAATGTAGTCTCTTAATTAGTGATTTTATGATTTTCTGGAAAACTGAAAATCTCACATTATCGAACATTAGATAGTACCTTTCTGTAATATTTCTTAGTAAGGTGCAGTTTAAATCATCAAAATTGCCCAAGCCGTTTTTGAATAATCACTGAGCATACATAAAAAAAAGATACCGTCGAATTAATGACTTCGTCATTCTTGGAAGTCGATTAATTTTAGTAATGTAGAGTCTAATAGGAGATGAAAATTAGATCACCATTTGCACAATAATATATTGATAGATATTTGTATTATTCGGTGAAATGTTTTTTCAATGAAATGTTTCTGCACCGAAGAATGTCGAACTGGTATGATAATTTTGTAAACTGCAAAGAATTTCTCTTAACCATTCAGTTTTAATTGCCTAAACGAAGCTTAGTTTACGAAAACAGTTTAAGGAAAAAATGACTTAAGTATATTAACATCAACAAATTTTTTACGGTGCACTTCACCAATAAAATAGGGTTATCCAAATTGTATGACGAAATTACCCCAAAATTCTTCAACTATTAACTGCAATTAAAGCCGTTTAACAGACAATTACTAACAGTATAGTGCTTTTGTCACCATTATGACAAGCCTTCAAAAATCACAGAAAATTGATACATAGGGAAGTAATATAAGAGATATAAACAAAATATTTTAGATGAACAAACAGTATTGATGACATTCTATATGTTTGTACTTCTAGTCATTCATTTTTATTTACTGCTTGATTGTCAAACGTTTCCATGTCAGCATTTAACGATATTCATTATGATTTTTACCCAGCTTCCTTCTTAGCCGTCTTCTTCTATAATTCCATTATTGTGATTGATTCTGTTAGTCTACTCTTATACAAAGTACTTTGTTAATTTATCTTGTAGGGTTTCGACCTGTATGTTTGTGGTGCTTTCGTATTTTTCCCATTATTAATTTAAATTAATTAATTATTTAACGATCACTGCCTATTTCTACCGACGTCAATGCTGTTAGGTTTATAATTTTGGTAGATGTATTTCTCTATTGCTTACTGCATAGTCAATCCTGATCGATCATGGATCATGGATTTACAAGTAATTTGTTTGTACTGCATAAGACTGGAAAAAATCCTCGTTTTCGTTTCTGATTTTTCGCTGATTTGTTGATTTATCCATGGAATAATGTCATTACCAACTCGAGCATTAAAATCTCCCAGAATAATCATTTATTCTTGTATTTTACACCGTGGTATTGGCCTTTCGTTTATCGTTGTCGGTAGGTCTTCAAAGAATCCTTATATAATGTTTTCTGCTCTATTATTTTTAGGTTCGTATATTCCTACGATATTAACTGGCTCTTCTCCCCGTTTAATCTTGATTGCTACAATTCTCTCCTATATATTGCAGGTGAAATTTGATTTAAAAATAAAGGCAAATATTCAATTCAATTTTAACCGTAAATTTTATTACCATTATTTAATTAAAACACGTTTTTAAATAAAAACAGGAAGCAATGCTAAACAAAAAAGGTATCTGTTAAACTTGTCACAATCTACTAGCTCCTATAGTCTTTTTAGCATTAGAACTTCAGGGAGAAATGCTTATTTTCTTTTTAATGGTGAAACGAATGATCATAGATCTTTTTTTGTGACGTTAAACGCCGCAAAGCGCCACCTAATTTCAACTACCAAAACGCAAAACATTCATTTAGTCCAAGGTGTGTACCGGAACTCGTAAAACAGTTTTTATCGTGGTACATAAAAGCAAAATATAATTTGCACTCAATGCAGTTATTGATAAATTCATCAAACTAGGTTAAGGTTAACAGCAATAATGGAAGCCAACAGTAATTCAGTTGTGTTTATAATTCTTATTAAATCAATTAAATTAAAGTTATGTATTAAGAAGTTTGCTTTAAACAGCAACAACAGAAAAATCACTATTTCTGATAACACAACTTAAAAATGTGAACAGAGAGTTTACAAACAATTTTGTTAATTTAAAAAATAGCATACCTACAATCCAATAATGATTATATTATATTAATATTTTATTTGATTTTAAGTGTAATTATCTTCCAAAGTCAAATTATTTAGTGTTATAATTCGAATTACTACTTCAATGCCTTATTGTCTGTTTTACCTATTCAGTTGGGTTAAATCCCCTGGATCATTCAGACTAAATTATTCAAGATCTTACATAGAATCGTTCGCCAGTAATTTCCCATAGAGTCACAGGAGATGAAAGTTAATTTTTTTGGGATAAATTCATAGATTTTATAGTTTGATTTTTTTTTAAGTACCAGTTATATTTCACAAATACCATCACATAACAAATACTAGTGTTATAAATTTCACAAAAAGTTTTAAGTGTTGAAGTGATCTATTGTCAACTTTACATTTTCCCACAAAGAAAGTTTATGATGAGATTACAATAATTTTACCAGTTAAAAATTAAATACATTTAAGCCAAAGTTATCTTACGTTGACTACAAAAAATGACTTAACCCCTCCAAATACATTCCCAGCATTTTATACCCGTACTGTAAAATTGAGAAAATTCAGTAAAGTTATCATAAGTTTAGGTAAAACTTGACCTGTTACACTATATAGGTATTCGTTTTAAGCAATTTGTTAATGTTTGTTCAGTATAATTAAACAATTTTACAGTTAAAAATCGTCTTTTGTTCTATGGGCCATTATTACCTACCATGCCACCCCTGAAATTCTTCAATTATATTTTGAATTACCTATATAAAGAGGCAAGAGACTAGCAGAGCTTTGAAAATTTTATCTTATACATCCCTATATGGCTCTAATCGATATACACTGCTCATTTTTTAACCTACTTGCAAAAGCTCCTCCCTTTTGCAAGTAGGTTATCTATTCGTAGACATATTTTTTGTGTATGCTCTGTGATTTACTCTAAAACGGCTAAAGCAATTTTGATGATTTAAATTGCATTATTTTAAGAAATATTACTGAATGGTACATTATGATTTTCTTAAATGTGAGATTAAATGTTTTCCTGAAAATCAAAAAAAACATTTATTAAGGGACAGCTTCTCAATGGATCTTCACCGATTTCTCTAAATAGCCTCAATCAATTTGAATATGTTAAATTATATTCTATATATATATTTTTGTAACGTAAAAGGTATTTGTTATTTGTTTGCTTGTAGAGGGTAATCTTTGGAATAATGAACTAATTTAAAAAATTATTTCACTAATAAAAAGCTACACTATCTGCGAATAACATAGCCTACATTTTATTTTTATGTAATGTTTGATTATGCCATGATGGGGGAAGTCAGTTCTTTTTTACAAATAAATTATAGATTGTAATATATTAAAGTGGTGACTCCATACATTATTAAAAAACAAACTATATTTCAGCTGAACAAAAAAATAAAGTCAAACAATCGTAAACGTCAAAGTAAATATCACATAAATATGTTTCCAAATATAAACCTCATGATATACCAGAAAATACTTTGATTGCATAACGCGATTAACATGGTTTTCTTTTGATTAATTTAAAGTCGATTGTTTTTTAAATATACATTTTTGAAGAAATACAATAATATAGATATTAATTAAACTAATACTAATAACTAAAAACCAAACTCTTAAAAAGCACAGGGAAGTAAAATTTTAATCTATTTGACCTAATTTAAACGATAAGCTGTTACTAAAAATGTATTCTGATACAGCTTGTGAATGAGGTTATTGACTTTCTCAGTTTTGGGAAATCCGTATACCTCATCAAATATGTTCAACCACAATTATGACTTCAATAATTATGATATTTAACATAATAGAAGTTGTAAACATAAAGAATAATGAGGTCATAAATACCGCAAAGAAAGTAAAAGACAAATTAGTCAGATCCAAATTTGATAATGTCTACCTTTGCAAAAGATTGTGCGTATGTACTAGCCTCTCCTCTGGCATTCTTATTGTATTGATCATTAAAACGTCATCATTTCTCAAGAAATGGGAAATTGCAGAAATACGGCCAGTTCATAAAAACGGTGACATTAATAATAGTACAAACTCCTATATAATCTCTTATAGTTCTCGCCCGATTTGATTTCTCACAAAATACGTTCACTGTTTCAAACACAATAGACATTAGAAATTATTTACTGTTTGGTATTGTCATTGATACATAGGCTGATTTTGCAAAAGCTTTTAATCTTGTTGATCATAAGATACCCAAAAGTTACCTCGTACGGGTTGTCACAAAGTGTAGATTATTATTTCAGTCTTATTTAGATCATAAAAAATGCTTTAATATCAATACATCATCAATCCACAAAGATTCACTTTGGAATTCCTTTTATATTACAGATCTAAGTAAAATATTGTACTGTGGGAACATAATGTATTCGGCGATCTCCATTTGTACAAGTGAGAAGTGACGTTAGACATATAGGATTTTCAGAAAAACCAGCCCACACAGGGTCCAAATCTCGTAGAGCATATACCTTTTGAGGTTACCTTTCAATGCACAAATATCGTGACAAGACTTGAGCAAGAGGGTAATAAAGAGTGCATGTCATCTCACTTGGGTGCAAACTACTGAATGTACTCCACTGGAAGCAGCTCTCAATACTGTTACATAAAATTTAAAAACTTAATGTTTTTTTTATTATTGTTTTTAAAACCCAGTGGGTTTTTGTTGAAGACTTTGTAGACTCAAGGGTTAGAAACTATGTGAGAAAAGTGATAGGAACTAGTACAATGAACATAATATATGACAGTCTGCATAATCTATACGTGTTTTTGCCAACTACTGCGAAATTAAAAGATGTTAATTAAAACTGGTTCAAAAGCTAAAAAAATAAAAGTCATCAGTTCAAAAAGGGCAACAATAGTGACTATGTGTTAAATGGTTACTGTCGCTGGGGTTGCATTGACTATTAGATGGATGCCGCCGAACTGTTTGAGAATGAAATAAGGCATTTTTTAAATTTCCTCAAAAACTTAATTTGGCCATTCCAATAATTTTTACAAGGCTATTGTAGATTGTTGAATGATTCGGTTTACAGAGTAGACCCTGTCTTTTTATAATGAGGATGAACTTGGTTAACAAGCGTTAAGAAAAACTATGAAGCATGTAAAAAGGCTGATTGGTTCGGCCACCTTAAATACGAACAAAAACCTATTTCAATAACCCCGCTGAACAAGCAAAGGTTGATGGAGGCATAATATAGTATACATACACCAGTATTCTTTAGTTGTTGAAGTAGATGGCAGATTTATCAAGTGGCATAAACGAACTTTTTCAAAATTCTTCACTGAATTAAAGAATTTACGGAACCTGAAGTTTAGCTTACAACATCTGATTCAATTTTAGCTACTGTTTAGTTAACTGTATAATCATATTTTTGTACGGCTTTTCTACTCTGATTTGCGTTATGACACTCTCATTGTGTAAGCAACAAATAATTTTTTCTCAATTATGAATTTGTTAAGTCGTCTCCCTGGTATATTATCTGGATTGAACTAGTAATGTGGGAAATAGATTAACAATAATCGATTATTAAAATAATCGGCCGCAATAGATTACAATTTGAATAATCGATATTGATCGTTTATCAAAATATTCTAACATGCTACCGATTTTTTTTGTTGATCGTGATTTAGCATGGCAACCCTGTCATTCCAAAAAAGGCGAATCCTAAATAGTATGAGTCTCTCCATTCGGTTCGTTGTTTGACGCCAGTAGCCAACTCGAAGAAGAAACCGACTACTTCCAAAACACGTATGTTCTATAATATTTCTTAAATCAAATTTACACCAGTTTATAGAGAAAAATTGAACTCATTTTTGGACATAAAGAACAAGAGCAATTCGTTTATACAATCACGTCAGTAAAAGTTTATAGAGAATAACTGCTAAGATTTTAACTGCAAACTTGTAGAGTTTAACTAAGATAAACTAAGTAAACGAGTAAAAATAAGAATTTCTTTTCTGCTTATCTAATGAAAAGTAATCAAGGAATCGTAATGCCGTCCACAGAAAAGTTGTAGAGAATCAGAAATCCTAATTAATGAGCGTTTATACATCCTGATTGGATCATTTTTCATCGAGAAAATTAGAAAACCTGGTCAAAAGTGGATTTTTTTTCAAAAATTTACAACTTTCTGGTAACTAACACTGGAATTGAATAAGTAGTTTTTGAAGAATTGATATTTAAATAATTTAGAAAATATTTTGCAAGTTCAATCGTATTAACAAGACTATTCCGATCGAAATGCACTAAAGATATTTTGAGAGTTCATAAATTCCACTATAATTTATTGGTTGGTTGTTTTAAATAGTAAATATTGTAATAAAAGTAGGAATATGCGACACCCAGCGGTGCACAGATAATAACTGTCAAGGCTCATAGACAGATCTAGGATTTTCTTGAGGTTGGGGGCACGTGATGACAATTATGGTAAAAAACATGTAAACACTACTTCACTACTTGTAATAAATTACAATTTCAGGAGTTGTTTATTTTTATAAAGAACTGTGTATTTAGTCAGAATTACGATTTACTAAGTCGTTTTGGGTAGTTTCTTAAAAATATCTTGTCATTTTTCACCCAAACGAGAAAGAACTATCTTCTTAAATCATAGTAGACTTTATTCGTTTAATACTCGATTATGAATCGATTACTGTTTTATCCATAATCGATTAATCGATTACTGAAATAATCGAATATCAGTTCAATCTAGTGATGTGCCGTCACTAGATTGAACTGATATACCTATATTCATTTAAGATATTCTTAAAATGTTCTATGAATGCTCATTAAAAATGCATACTATTTTTACCCAAGGTAATTGACATATGATTATTTAGGTACTTACAGTTATGTATCTGAAATCTTAGATATATAGTTAAAAAGACATGTAAGTAATTTATAACTTGTATAATAATTATTCTTAAATTATTCGAAAAAGCTGATTATCATGAAAATAATATACGGTTCTAGTGAATACTAAAAAAAGGTATGGTATTTTATTTGCAACCTTCTATAAAGATATGATCTTTATCAGCTGTTTGTTCGTGTACCAATGAACCTTGACATTTGATGCTGACAACCAATTAAATGATCTAAGGGCAGGTCCGCGAAGAAAACACTAAAACATTCTTTAAAACCACTGTATGTGTTCAAATGTACCAAATTCGAGTCATTAAGATTAAAAATTTCTCATTATTTAACCGAATGCGTTGACAATACCTCGAGATTATATCTAAACTATTTTACACTCAACAAAAACATATCATGTAAAATCACTTATACCGCACAAACGTCAATTTTACCCCCGAGTCTGATTCACAAAAAAAATACAATAGCCAACTTCCTTGAGTATCATCTAGTTGACAGTTTTGTACTAACTCCAAAACTATGTTTACAATAGCCAAAACAGTGAAAAGAATTAAGTATTAAGACGGATTCATTCTCGTCTAATTCCGCTGATCTGTTTTCCAATACCTATTGCAAAATTGATGAGATATGTCGTTCCAAAGGTCTGTAATAATTAGTAATTAGATACTATTATATAACCAGACACAATAAGTTCCCTAATGTATTAGAATCAGCAATCTCGAGGCCATCGTTGAAGATCGATTCTCCCTGTTTTTAGCTCTCCTTGCTTTATGCTACTTTGAACAAGTTGGTAATAATTATACGTGGGTTTCCAGTGTATTAGTTTGATTGATCATCTAACGTCTTTTATTGTGGGCATGTTCTGTATAATTCAGCTTATTTATTCTGGTCATGCCCTCTATAACCTGCTTTCGATCCTAAATTTGATTTATTATTTATTTCTTAGCCAACTACTTAGTTTGTGGTCTTAGTTTTCATCTTCCACCTTTTGGAATAATGTTTTTGCCGACTTCCTATGAGATCAGTGATTGCTTCATTTAAACTATTCACGTGTTGTTTGGTAAAGCTGACTCTGCTAATTTATGTGTAATCTAGTTTTGGTAGTCTTTGGTAGTTATTGAAGGTATCCAACAGGACATCGCCTCCTTTTTGATCAAATTATACTTTTTTAGAAGAAGCGTGTTGATTACGGATCATACCATTTGATAATCACTACTAAAATTAAATTGTTTACCTCATTTTAGATGTTACTTATGGAAAAAGAGATTTATCTTATGTAAGTTTAAACATCTAGTCTAGTAACATTTCTACTCTCATTCTTCTTATTGATCCATTTTTAGTTTTTTTTCATATATTTTATTATTTACAACACAGAATTTTACTTTGCCACTGTCATCTAATGTCTGAGATATTTCATCAAATTATCTTTCCATTTCATGGTCTGTGTGATACTTGCAAGTTAGTTTTGTTGTTCGAGTAAAAAATTTTACCACCAGTAGGATCTTCTAGACAATTCTTTTTGGAAATTGAGGAAATCAGCATACATTTCCTTGTCATTTAAATGATAAAAGTTCCCAACTAGAGGCTATATTTGTATTTGTCGACTTTCGTGGGAATAACACCACAATTAAGGAAAAGATAGAAACCGTAGATATAGCGAAAAAACTACTACCATGTTCGGTAACACACAATTGAAAATTACTTAAAAACAACAAACACTTGTTTAAATTTTTCTTTAAATATGACATATGTTTCGCCAAGTCTGGCTTCATCAGAAATTGGAAATAGCCAGACTTGGCGAAACATATGTCAAATTTAAAGAAATAAAAAGTGAAAATTTAAACAAGTGTTTGTTGTTTTTAAGTAATCTTAAAAATGAATTTTCATCAAGTGAAGACTGAAACAATCATCAACACACAATTGGGCAATTGGTTCCACCGCATGCACCAAATGTTAGATACTTGCATCAGCTTAGCATTTATTCAAAATTCGGAGTATATCAATGTAGCATGTTTCGATTTAAAAAATTAACTGATATATCAACCGTAATTTTACAGGGTGTTCCATATATAGGATAGGTGAAACTTAGAGCGGAGTAGAATTACATGGATTTAAAAAACCTGCATATGTACAATATGGTTGAAATAAGGGGGAAGTTATACGGGGTGGTTCAAAAAAGGTATATTGAGGGGACCATAAATAGTTGCATATACCAGGTAGTTGAAAAAGGGGTGGAGTTGAATTATATTTATACAGGGTGGATAAAAAATGTGTTATGCAAGCAGTTAGGATATTTGAATTATTTTCTTGAGCTAGAGAGCTTAGAATTATGAAATGGGTTGAAAAAACTGTTAGAAGTAGTTGTTTATACAGGGTGGTTGAACTATAAAATGGAGTGAAATTATAGTCATTAGGGTGGTTAATTTTTTTCGTATATCTACAAGCTGTTCTATATACCGGATACATGAAGTGTGATTCAAACAAGGTTAGAAAAAGTGGCAAATGAAGAGTGGTTTAAATGAACTGGAAAAAATGTGAAATGGCGCAGCTCATAATCATTTATACAGATAGGATATTTCAAATATAGGCAGGAGTAGAGTTAAGTAGTTATGAATTTAAAAATTGTTCCATACGGTGCCCCGTAAGCAGTTGCAGTTTTGGTGAAATTTATTGGGAATTGATGGATTTATGTTTATGCAGGGTGGTACATAAAATGTTATACTGGGAGGCCTATAAGTAGTTGCACATACAAGGTGGTTGAAATACAGGGTGGAGTAGAATTATAGGTCAACAGTGTGGATAAAAAAATTCTCGAAAAATTTTCTAGGATAGAACATGAGCTTTTATATATACGCAATATTTGAAATATTGGGTGAAGTATAATTATACTCATAGTGTGTGTGTAAATATTGTTAGAAAAAGTTGCATATATGGGGTGGTTGACATTTAAGATGGAGAGAAATTATTCTTGCCAGGGTGGTTAAAAACTATTACAAAAATGTTTTCTTGCGTAATTCATATGCAGTTGCATAGATAAGATAGATGAACTATAGAGGGCATCAGAGTTATTGTTAAGTGTTATATTTGGTGGCCCCTAAGCAAATGCATATTCAGCGTGGTTGAAATAATTCTAGAATAAAATTATAGGTATACAGGATGGTTCAAAAACTGATAGACAATTAAGTTATAATGGTTGACTAGTTGGCAGTAGTATATACAAGATGGTATAAATATAGGCGGAAGTAGAGTTAAAGCTGTACAAGGCAGTTCAAAAAAATATTGAAAAAATTATTACTAGTATATAGGGTGGCCATAAACAACTGTGGTTTGGGTGAAATATGAAAAATAAATAGTTGTATATATAAGGTGGTTGAGATCGGGGGCTTAGTAGAATTATAGTTTACAGAGTTGCATCCTGCTCTATGCAATACCTGAAATATGAGGCAAAGCATTATTATAGTTATATATTTTGTCTAACACAATGTTAGAAAAAGTTGCATATAACGGGTAGTTAAAATATAGGGTGAAGGGAAATTATACTTTACGAAGTGACTCAAAATTTATCATAAATAATTATTATTGAGCGTATAAGGTAGAGTAGAATTATAGTTAGGTAATTAAAAAATGTTATATTGGGTGACAGATGAACAGCCTATACAGGATGGTTGCACTATAGGGTGAAGCAGAGTTACAGTTATACAAGGTGGTTTAAAAAAATGTGGCCTATAAGGACAGTTTGGGTACAATATATTTGGGATAGGCTGATTTATAGTTATGTAAACTATTTCTTTTTGAAAAGAATTCTACATTTCATATGCGGGTGAAACTGCGGGTAACGGCTAATAATATATATTACTATTTAGTAGTCATCAAGGGGTCGGTCCAATATCCCAGGACCCCAAACTGTTCCTATTTTCTAAGTAACAAAATGTGTGTAATAGAATAGTATAGTATTAACTTAAAAACAACTAACTTTTCTTAAAGTCTAGTCGCTGATGGTTATGAATGGTTTATAGAATGTGGTTAATAATTAATATTCAATACTGGTAGACACTTTCCATTTTCGATAATTTGCACTAGACATTTTAGAGTGGTAAAAACTAGCGTAAACTTACACACAGTTGGAGCCTTAATTATTAGATATTATAGGTACTCCATGAACTATTTCAATATTTGTTATAACTAGCCAGACCAAAGGCCACAGTCACAATTAAAATGTAGCTGTCAATATGTTCATGAGTTTGATAATAAATCAGATGGCTTTATATCACAGCTTCATTAAATTTAATTTGATAATGGCAGGAGAACAATTTAGACACATTATTCATTTTACGAATAAAAAAAAACATCAATTGCGACAAAAAGAATTGTATTCTTGGCATTTCTCTGGGAATTTCATTAAAATTGATATTAGGACTTTTCAAATGCCACCATTGAAATGGCACATAGATTGTGACATTGGAGTTATACTATCATACTTAAAAATTTAAACTCAGACTATAAGTAAGGTTACTTTATATTTTACGAGCTTTATAGTGTCTAGCGGAAACTAATGTTGACGGGAAGTGTCTAGCAGTATACATTATTACAAATTAATAATATTCTGTAAAACATGTAAAAAAATAAGCAGTTAAACTCTAAGAAAAGAAAGTAATGTTTTTTTACGTACATCTAGCACTTGGTACTTGTAAATTGGCAGACGATCCAAGCTAACAGATATGCTTACGTTCAAAGTTCATACTCACACTTCTCCCACACATTTTATAACTCATAAAATAAATAATGTCTGGGATCATGCTCTAGCTCACAGATCTGGTATAGCTATGTGTTTGATTCAACATTTATCGTCATATCTGGTAGTTTGTCACACTTACTATTGAATCGGTTTTGAATTTAATTGAATTTTTTTTTTCGATCTTTTTATTTGTACAAACACAGTTTTGCACCCTAACACCAAACCTTTATTTAAATAAAGGTGTGCAAAACTGTGTTTATACATTTGTGACACACCAAAGGTTCCACAATATTTTCATGTAATTTTCTCCTCCACATTTTCTATAATATCGGTTCATAAATTTGAAATACTTCGGGGATTTGAAAGAGTTTTCGAAAAACAGGGAAAATTAAAAAAAATAGTTATTAGTTATCTAGATTTACAATACCGTTATAACTTTCATAAATTTTAATAACTAAACCTTACTAAAACAATTATCAATTTCCTGTTATTGAAGGAATTATAATGGTAGGTAATTATATCCTTTTTCGATAATTGTAAATAGTATATAGGAATTATGTAAACATTAGTCACTTTCATCAAAGTAGAAAAT
Source organism: Octodonta nipae (assembly GCA_034190945.1). Classification (NCBI taxonomy): domain Eukaryota; kingdom Metazoa; phylum Arthropoda; class Insecta; order Coleoptera; family Chrysomelidae; genus Octodonta; species Octodonta nipae. The sequence goes on from CM067219.1 coordinate 39,341,962, forward strand.
TCAATGGCAACTTTTTAAAAATATTTATCTAAACAATAAATATTGAAGAATAATTACTTAATGTATCAAGACTAAATTAAACAATAAAATGTACAATAAAATAATATTTACTGATTTTGTATGTACAAAATAAATTGTATGTGCCCAAGAAATGTAGTTGTTTCAAGTATTTTATAAATTACTAGCCGTTACCCGCGGTTTCACCCACGTATGGAAAGTAGAATTCTTTGCAAAAAGAAATAGCTTATGAAACATATGGGCTATCCAATATAACAATTTCTTCTAACTTTGTTGCACCACTTAACATAACTATAGATCAACCAATCCCGAATACATTTCACCCAAACCCCGATCTTAACCACCATATATTTACAACTACTTATGGGCCACCCAATATAACATTTTTTGTATAACTAAATTCACCATTTCATCATTTTTGATATATTTTTTAACCATCCTGGAAAATATAATTTGTCTCCACCTTATAGGTTAGGTTAACTACCCCGTATATGCAACTTTTTCTAACACGTTTTAATCACCTTATATAACTATAATTTTACTTCGCCCCATGTTTCAGATATTGCATATATGCAACAGCTCATGTTCTATCTTTAAAAGAATGGCACAATTTTTTATCCACACTATTTAACTATAATTCAACTCCAGCCTCTATTTCAACTGCCTTGTATGTACAACTACTTATCGGCCACCTAGTGTGACATTTTTTGTACCATCCTGTGTAAATATAAATCCATCAATTCCCAATTTATCCCTATCCGGTATATAAAACAGCTTGTGGATCATAACATACCTTTATAATATTATTTAAACCTTTCTGCATAGCTGTAATAATACTTTGCTACATATTTCAGCCATCCTATAATAAACTACTTGTGGATATAAAACAATTTTTTAACCACCCTATAAACTATAATTCCACTCCATCTTATATTTCAACCAACCAGAATAAACTACTGCTTCTAACATTTTTTCCAACTCATTTCATCACTGTAATAATAGCTCAAGAAAATTCAAATATCCTACTTGCTTACACAACATATTTTTTTATCCACTCTGTATAAATATAATTCTATTTTATCCTTATTTCACCCACATTGTATATACTTATGACCCTAACAATATAACATTTTGTTATCCAACCTGCATAAATATAATTCAATTCCACCCGTTTAACTTCCCACTTATTTCAATCACATTGTATACATGCAGCTATTTACAGGCCACCTAATATACCTTTTTTTTTTCAAGAATTCTTAAATACGTAATTCTAATTCGCTCTAAGTTTTACCTATCCTCTATATGGAACACCCTGTAAAATTACATTTGTTATATCAGCTGATTTTTATTTAAAGTCAAACATGTTACATTGGCATATTCCGAATTATGAATAAAAGCTAAGTTGATTCAAGTATCTAATATTTGGTGCATGCGCTGGAACCAATTGACTAATTGTCTATACCGAACATGGTATTAGTTTTTTGGCTATATCTACCGTTTCTGTCAATGTTGGGAGATAAAATGTATACCAGATTTTAAGTCAAACTATAAGCTTTGCAACAAAAAAAGATTCAGCAAAAACAGTTCATTAGTTCTTACGTGATGAGGTAACAAACAAACAAACAAACAAACAGACAACTACAATTTTATAATAGTATAGAAGAAGATTTTAAAATGTACATTTGACAAATTTTAAAAATCGGTTTTTATAAAATAGATTTTAAGTCTAAAGTATAATAAACTACACCTATACAATAATAATAAAAATAGATACTTATAAAATTATTAAAACCTTATATTGAGAATGCTGCATTTCCTACTAATCTGCAAGAACAGACGGTAATTGTTGCCACCGCCTGGGACGTCAAGCGACTTGAGTTTATGTCTCAGTAACATTATTTTGAATCTATACCACCTCTTGAGGGCCAGGGGCGGCCTGTGCCTATGGTTAGCAATCTGCAATTTTTATAGGGATAATTTGTATCTCAAAAATAAATTTTTCAGTCGATTTACTAAAGTAGTATACTATTTTTTATCTCTAAAAAATGAAATAGTTAGGGGGAATTTGAATTTAGATTAGAGTGCCGGCAAAGAATCGCCTTTTATGAATTTTTGGGCTTGACACGTTGAGTTTACATATACTGGTCATCGTCAATTACACCTAATACATTTTGCTGGTGTACATACACTTTGCTGGTGTACATAGACCTTGTTATCGGCCACCACCGCCTTATTGGTAAGATACTTCCTAAAATATCATTTTATAAGAAATTACTATAAACTAATTTACTTGGATTCAGTCATATCTGTATGCTTAAAATGGGATCGAACCTAACAAAAGTTCTATTTTTCTGGCATGACAACATGCAGCGCTCAATTTTCTGGATTCTGGAACAGTACCCAACCAGACCTCAAGTGTATGTCTGCATATTCTCTAAAAGTACATTTTACCATCCCAATATTCAAATGCAATACTAACAGTAACATAGAAGAGAAATGACGACAGTGAATTTGATATGAATGCTGAATATACGAGAGTTTTACTTAAGGTTAAGCACTAGGTTGGACATTAGCTTCCTTGATTAAAGCAATTATTGTGTTTTAATTTTTCCAAATAGCATGATCAGATTTTGAATAGTCTTCGATACTTGTAAGCAACCTCGTCCTTGCGGACCCCTCACATTCCTTATGCAAAATGCCCTCGTGGTTTGGCCGAAATTTTGATATTTTGTAGATATCAGCAAAACGTACAAATGTCTTCATGGCAGTTAAGTCTGACGACAGATGGTTTATCGTTAACCCGTTAATTTTTTATTCATGGTAATGTTATTTTATGAAAATTCGAAATTAAGATTCTAATATGTAAGACAGGCAATTTTTACTAATTCTTTCAAAAATCGTATTTATTAAAATCTTATTGTTAGTTTAAATATAAATAGTTTCCATGATTTACCACAAGGTAATTACAGTGCCATTTTAAATTCTGTTTACGAGGGGAGTAAGCCAAATAGTAGTTTTTGATTTAGGTTAAGTCCCATTGCTTCTCCTAAATCTAATGTCCATTAAGGCGATTATTTTTAATCTTGTAATTAATAAAACAATTTAATAATAATATAAAATAGATCAAGTACAAGATGCATTGCAGTTAAATAGTGGCATTTGAATTTGCAAATCTCTGCATCACCTCACAATTCATATGGAGGGAGGAAGGGTAGAACTTATTCAAAATATGTTACAAAATGCAACATGTCAACATAATGCTGGCGTCAGAAGAAGCTGACAATTTGCCAACGTGAAATGGTCTATGGTATTGGTTACATAAAGTGAATGATTTTTCCAATACTTAATTTAAACTATTTACAAGACTTAGCAGTTGGATTTTACTAAGTACGTTTATCTCAATCATACATTTAAAACAAAATGCAGCGACATGTAGACGACGAACTATCTTCACTTTAAGATAATTTTATTAGAGTTAGAGTTTACTCCAGATTTCGTAATCTGTGTTCATATCTTACGCAAGCGATAATAACAATAATTCCACTAATACTGATTATTGTACTTGCCAAACTGAAGCAAAAACATTTGGTACGTGCATCTATCATCTGATCGTCGTCAGCCAAATAGTATATTCTTAATACAACGGTGGAACCAGCATATTGAGATCAAGATATTGGTGTCAATACGGAAGTCATACACAAACTGAGGTTCACTCTGATGTAATCAGACCATAAGTTAGGAAAATGATCCCCCTAAAATAAGCACTTTATATCTAGGAGACTAGAAACTTACCATAAATAATCGTTAATATGATTTAATACACATTGCCCGACTTGTAGTTAATCGTGGTAACTAGTTATAAGTAACCTATTTGCTTTCGTCTAATAATAATTTGAAATTAAAGTGTATACAGAAATATGCCTTTGAAAGAACCGTAGAACTTTTTCTTATATATTGGAACTTTAGTTACGAATTTTTTTAAGACAACCTTCCCTAAATATAAAATTGACTATAACTTGAAAACAACACTAGTCGGATACAGCGCCACGAAGACATTTGTTAATCTTGAGATTTGCAAAATATCAAGATTTCAGCCAAATCCGCAGTTGGCTATTTTCCATAACGAATGTGGCGGGTTCTTTAAATATTTAATTTATTATTGGGCAAATTTCTTAACAACATTTCAGCGGGTCTTAATACTATCTCACCCCGATATTTAGACCAAAATTTCTCCTAAATCTTTCACTTTATCGACCGGGTATGGTTTTATGGAAATCGACTTGAAAATTTATTGTTGACGTTAAAAGAGTATAAAAATAGGTATTGTTACCCAAAGGGCCCCGGTCAAATTGGCTCCAATTTTGGTATGTTCTACTTCATGACGTCCTGATCAAAAATTACCATAGGTACAAAGTCTAAAAATGGTCAGTTTTTGAGATATCAGAGCCATAATGAACAAAAATAGGCAGTTTTCGGACTGTCTAAGAATCATATGGTAGATTATGGCATGGAACCTTTGATCATGACCCTGCAAGTAACCTTCAAAGGCATTTAAGGTCAATCTGATTTTCAAGATCAGATTGCGTAATTGTTTTATAAAAATAGGAAAGAGACAGAAAATTCTTAACAAAATAATAACTTAGGAATCAGACGATATAAAACTGGTGATCAGGAAACTAAACGGTTAACTGCGAAGCAGTGCGTTGTTAACATAAATCCTTTGCGTTGCGCCCTCTCTCGACAGTTGTCCCTCACCAACTTACAAACTTGCGAGGTTTTATTCTAATTTGTAAAAGTTGAATAGTTTTTCGATAGCCCTTTTTCAGGTTGACCTTGAAATGACCTTGAAGTTACTTGCAAGATCATGATCAAATATTCCGTGCCATAACTTATGACTTGATTACCCATAATTTTTAGGGAGTAGTTCATGCTTTTCAAGTTAATATGATTCTTGAATAGTCCTGATATCTCAAAAACTGCCCATATGGTACTTTTTGAACAGGACGTCATGAATTACAACATAGCAAAATTGCAGTCAATTTGACCGGGAACCCAAACCCATAATATGTGTCCTTTATATGATATATTTTCACAGTTTCTAACCGCACATTGTTTACAATAGCAATACTCTACCCATTTGAAAAAATAATTGTGAAGGACATCGTTTAAGTATTTATAATTACATCGATGGAATTAATAGGTACACATCTCGCCTGAAAACAAAAGTATGGGGTTGTGCAGTTTTTTTAATTCTCAGAGACATAAACTTTGCTACACTATTTTGCTGAGCATACATAAAATTAAGTAAACCATATAATAATATTAACTCATACAACATATTCTATATCAAGTTAGTTGTTGTTGTAATACCTAAGTAAAAATAAAGATTTTGATATGATGATCGTATAAACTATAATCTATTTCTCGCCGTAATTTTGGAACAAATTGAATAATTATATGGCACATTATTGAATGTCAAATTTTACGGTTCGATTACACATGACTGAAATCAACAGCACATAAATTTTAAAGAAATAAGAAAATTTCAAAAGCGAATTACTCAACAGTAAAATAAGAACTATTATTCTTAAAATATTCTTAGACTATACAGGTAAAGGACGGAAAAAACAGAAATGAAATTGTCATGTGAAATAAACCGCATATATTTTTTTGTCTTGAGAAGTTATTCAATGCAAATTAAATGTCGAAGAAAACAGATTATGGGCGGTGATAATAATTTTGCACACATTATACAATGAAAAACATTTGCCACAATTATTGTAATAGATGTTAGGAACATAAGAACAAGATGTTCATTTTTACGAAATAGTTTCATCATACTGAAAGAATAATACATTTCTTTATTATAAACCGTTTGCAATAAACATTCCGCGAAAACAACGTAGGCATTAAAAATAATGCGCCCAACCCACATGTTGCATAAAATATTGAAATTACCATTGAACCTCTATCTGAGTTGAGTTAGTCGTTGCTCCTATGTTATGTTACAACAAACGTTTCTTTGTAGTATTTCGTTTACAAAAATTATTTCAAATAAAAAATATTATCGAGAAGATAATTGTAAAGTAAGTCACAATTAAAAATTCTATTTGTTTGTTAATTAACTAAACGTTTTAATTTTTCGCAACGTTGGTGCCTACGTAACGAATCCACTTAATTAACGAACTGCCTTCATAAACAACAGAGATTGACAAAATGAGGTATTATGTATTTAGTAAACAGCTAAGAGAAATAATTTCTATAGTGTTCTTGTTTCAAGATACATTTCTATTGATTTACCTCTGATTTGTATAGGCCCAAATTTGAACACACTCTCTCAAGGGATGTATATTGTTGAACCCATTCACAGTAAAAACATACTGTGTAATGCCATCAACACTAGCAACTTTGGAGAAACGACTTTACAAAGTGGTTTTAGAACCAAAGTAAACTTCTAAATAAGAAGTCATAAATGCGACACAAACTGAGGAAAATATAAGATAATTATATTGAGACTTCTTTAAACAGTATTGTGACAATACCTAATAAATATTATATATCAATATTACCTACTGAAGAGTGAGATTATATACGACGAATCAGTAGCCCCTTAGAAAATTAGAATAAAGGTGTCTCCTTTATTGTCATTTAGCTAATACTGTAATAATATAGAGGAGCCTGTAACCAGTCTGCTATCCCAAAGACATTTAATGATCTTGTGTACCATGAGTTGATGAGGCAATGTTCGGCTCTTTATTATGATTTCCAACATGGATTTTCTATATAGAGGTTAACTATAACTAATTTGGTCTGTTATGAGTTTAATTTGTTATATGTCCTGGAGAGGTGGGCAAGTAGATGCATCTACACAAACTTTAAGAAGACATTCGGTATAGTGAACCAAGATATTCTGTTCTCAAAATGAGCGATATTATCCAACTTTCCAACTGACTGTTTGGTATTTAAGTGACAGAGTTCAAATGGTTCTAATATACTGCCATGTATCTAGAGAGATATCAGTTACTACTGGAGTCCCTCACAGGGGACACTGTTCTCTTCTATTTTTAGGGTTCCGTATATACAATATACGGATACCCTTATAATATCACTCAGGATTTCTGCCTCTGTCACATCACAGCCATTTTCTCCTAAACTACTGGACGGAAGAGATTGCAATTTGGTATCAAAGTATAGTTTGGTGACCCGATCAGGAGTACATATCGTAAAAGAAAAAAAATTGATTTTAGGGGTACTTCTGGGGGGAAAAACTAAAAAAATCGACCGTTCCCCCCCTCTGATCTCCGAAACTACTGAGCCTAAAATTTTGAAAAAACAGGAAATATATAGCGTTGCCCGAACTTTACAGGAAAATTTAGGAGAAACAATTAATATTAATTTTGGGGGGCAAATTATAGAATTAAATAAAAATTTAAAAATAAAAAAATTTTCAAACGCATCATGTAATATATCAAATGAAAGGTCTCATTCTGAGGAACACAAATATATTTTTTTCATATTTAAAAAAAAATTATTTAAAAAGATATTAACGAAAATATACCAAAATTTACCCATTCCCCCCCCCCCTTATCTCCGAAACTATAAAACGTAAAGTTTTGAAAAAAATAGATTTATAGGTTCTGACCTGAAGTTTACTGGAAAAATAAGGAGAAACCTCTACTTTTAATTTTGGGGGGCCAATTACAGAATTAAACGGAAAATAAAAAATTAAAATTGTTTCTAACCAATCATGTTATATATCAAATGAGAGGGCTCATTACGACGAAAACAAATATATTTTTTTCAAAATTTTAAAATAAATAAATTAAAAGATATTAACAAAAATATAAAAAAAATCGACCTTTCCCCCCCTGATCTCCGAAACTACTGAGCCTAAAATTTTGAAAAAAATAGGAAATATAGAGCGTTGCCTGAACTTTACAGGAAAATTAAGGAGAAACCATTAATATTAATTTTGGGGCGCAAATTATAGAATTAAATAAAAATTTAAAAATAAAATTTTTTTCGAACGCATCATGTAATATATCAAATGAAAGGTCTCATTCTGAGGAACACAAATATATTTTTTACATATTTAAAAAATATATATTTAAAAAGATATTAACGAAAATATACCAAAATTTACCCATTCCCCCCCCTATCTCCGAAACTATAAAACGTAAAGTTTTGAAAAACAATAAGTTTATAGGTTCTGACCTGAAGTTTACTGGAAAAATAAGGAGAAACCTCTACTTTTAATTTTGGGGGGCCAATTACAGAATAAACGGAAAATATAAAATTAAAATTGTTTCTAACCCATCATGTCATATATCAAATGAGAGGGCTCATTACGACGAAAACAAATATATTTTTTTCAAAATTTTAAGATAAATAAATTAAAAGATATTAACAAAAATATAAAAAAATTTACCCATTCCCCCCCCCTTATCTCCGAAACCATAAGCTGTAAAATTTTGAAAAAAAGGAGGAATAGCCCCTCACCTGAACTTTACTGGAAAATTAAGGAGAAAGCCCTAATATTTATTTTGGGGGGCAAATTATAGAATTAAATGGAAAATTAAAATTAAAATTGTTTCTAACCCATAATATTATATATCAAATGAAAAGGCTCATTATGACGAAAACAAATATATTTTTTTCATATTTTTAAAATAAATTAATTAAAAGATATTAACAAAAATATAAAAAATTTTACTCATTACCCCCCCTTATCTCCGAAACCATAAGCTGGAAAATTTTGAAAAAAATGGAGGTATAGCCCCTCACCTGAACTTTACTGGAAAATTAAGGAGAAATCCCTAATATTTATTTTGGGGGGCAAATTATAGAATTAAAAGGAAAATTAAAATTAAAATTGTTTCTAACCCATCATGTTATATATCAAATAAAAGGGCTCATTATGACGAAAACAAATATATTTTTTTCATATTTTTAAAATAAATTAATTAAAAGATATTAACAAAAATATAAAAAATTTTACCTATCCCCCCCCTACCTCCGAAACCATAAGCTGGAAAATTTTGAAAAAAACAATGGAGGTATAGCCCCTCACCTGAACTTTACTGGAAAAATAAGGAAAAACCCCTAATATTTTTTTGGGGGGCAAATTATAGAATTAAATGGAAAATATAAAATTAAAATTGTTTCTAACCCAGCATGTTATATATCAAATAAAAGGGCTCATGATGAAGAAAACAAATATATTTTTTCCATATTTATAAAATAAATTAATTAAAAGATATTAACAAAAATATAAAAAAATTTACCCATTCCCCCCCCCTTATCTCCGAAACCATAAGCTGAAAAATTTTGAAAAACTGGAAGTATAGCCCCGTACCTGAACTTTACTGGAAAAATAAGAAGAAACCCCTAATATTAACTTTGGGGGGCAAATTATAGAATTAAATGGAAAATAAAAAATTATAATTGTTTCTAACGGGTCATGTAATATATCAAATCCCAGGGCTCATTATGACGAATAGGTACAAATATATTTTTTAAATTTTTTTAAAATGAATATTTTAAAATACATTAAAAAAATATTTTAAAAGAATTACCCATTCTCCCCGTTATTTCCCAAACTCTAAGACCTCATTTTTTTTGTTTATAGGAAAAATATGAAAAAAAATCCCTAATTCTATTATTTGGCCTCCAAATAATAAATAATAGAGTTAAACGGAAAATAAATTACTAGAAAACCCCCATAGTAATTTTAGGGCCAAATTATACAATTAAATGGAAAATAAATATTCAATTTTCAAACGCATCATGTAATATATCAGATAAAAGGCTCATTATGTGAATTACAAATATAACATATTTTTAAATCATTTGTATAAAAGATATTAAGAATATTAAACATCGACTTTAGAAACTACACTATTTAAAATTTGAAAAATATATTTTATTTATATTTTTAAATAATTTGAATAACAGATTTAATAATTATAATTTAAACTTTGACCTATTTTGCCGTTTTTCTTCCAATCTACAGAGCCTCAAAACTCAGACAGTAGATTATAAAAGGCATTTCTGAAAGTTTATTAGTAAAATAAAACTCTAATGTTACTTTTTGGGGACCAAATTATTATTATTATTATTGTGATAAAAATCAAGCGAATCCTAAAGCAGATAAAATAAAAAGTCTATTTTTGGAAAATCAAACTGTATATTTTTTATAAATTTAAAACGCTTCCTTTAAAAGATATAAGGGTAAGTATAAGAAAATGCACTCATTCCCTGCTTGTCTGAAACTGGAATATTCGAATCTTGAAGGTGGTACGGAACCCTAAGTATGCGAGTCCAACTCGCACTTGACCAAATTATTTAAATCATTTATTAATGATATTGTTTCTGGAATCAATCACTCATCATGCTTTATACCCGCTGATGATGTGAAATTGTATAATGGAATAGAAATTCCAAACGATACGTTATTATTACATATATTATTGGTAAAGTTGCTGAATTGTGTAAAGCAAATGGTATTTTGCTGAATATAATTAAAGGTTTAGTTTCAAGTTTCTCTAAAAAACGTCTAGGTTAACAATTAACAAGTGGAGAATAACTGAACAGAGTTTACTTATTTGAATTTTTGGCAGTTAACTGTTCACACTCTTTTGATGAACATGCCAATATTACTATTAATACAACACTAAAAACGTTAGGATTTGTTATTATACACAATATACAATTTATTATTCCTTAGTTCGATTCTGGAATATGGTACAATGATTTGCTCCATTGCTCACAATATGCATTGTTCAAATCCCTGATAGAGAATTCAAAAAAAAATTGTTAACTACTATTCATACAAGTTGAATATTCCTTACGATTACTCAGAAAACTTGCATTTATATCATTTAGAGACATAAGAAAAAAAAGTTATTGCCGATTAGTCTTTTATATTTAGAATATTGAACGGTACTTACAACTGTTCGAATGTTTTACAAAAAATCAATATTAGCTTGCATCTAGGAGATTGGGAAACAACAGTTTATTTCAGCAACATTACATAACACAAACTATGGACAACATTTTCCACTTACTCGATTTTTAAAACTTTACATAATTGTAATTAGTAGGTACTATTGATATATTCACTAATACTTATTCTGTGCAGAGCTAAAATCAGGATGATGTGCTAAACTTGCTTAATGCATAGATAGTATTGTATTTAGGTAAATATATGTTTATCCATTTTCTATTAATTTCTAATTATATCTGATTTAATTATAAACATATCAGGCTCGCTGCATAGACAAGCATCAAGAAGTACTATCATACTATTCCTTAAATCATAATTTTGAGGGTAATATATTATTTTTCGCTATAAGTAAATTTCAGTTATTTGAAAATGACGGATGGAGAAATTTTTTACCTCCTGAGATGAGGCCAAGAAACTAACATCTTGCCATTGTTCCTATTATGGGCTACAGTAGATTTAATAGCTAAGCAATCTGGTAACAACAGAAATTCAACCAGGTAAATAAATTCAAGCTGCCTGAAAATGAGAGTTAAAAAATCCTAAATGAACTGTTAACTACAGAGAATGTTTAAAATTATATCGAAACAATTTATTTCACCGCAGGAAGTTGTTTAACTTGAAAATTCAAAAACCACCACTATATCATGTAAGTTATTCATAGTTAAAAAAATTTTTAGTCAGTCCAAGAAAAATTACCTCATAAAATGGCTCCATAAAAAAAGTAAATGAATGTTTCATTTTCCGTCTTCAGCCGTGTAATGTGTCATTCATATCTGGAAAATGTATTATACGAAGGCAGTTTGATTAGTCCCCGGCTTTTTGAATTTCCGCGGAGTAATTTAACACTGCTGCCATCTATGTCCAAATTTGCGCAAGTTGGGTTTCGACTTGTTAAAGCAAATAACCTCATAAATTTTAACGACAATGGAAAATTGTGAATTTAGTGTACATTATTTTCCAGATAAAACATCTACGAAACCATGGAAAGGCTTGATAAATTTTATGAGGACTGACTCGTTGTGATCGTAGTAGCAAAAGTGCCGCCGAAGGTTCAGGTCTTCTAAAAGAGGTCGTCACGCCAGAAATCGTCAATTAAAATCGATGAAATTATATTGAAAATAAATTTTCTTTATTTTCATACCAAAAATTCACAATCACTACTCGACTAATACTTAACAATAATAACAATATTATCAATGTTCACAAAAATGATTTAACATTTACTGCAAAAAGATAATATGAAATAAAATACTCACATGTACTTGTCCATGATGATAATGAAATTAGTAAGAATAACCACCGCGAAACCGCTGCCGCTGTCTGAAAAGGAAATTATTATATTAGCAAATTGTTAAATAAAGAAAAAAACTAAATTTTATCTTAACAATTACTCTTGACCATCGTATCCCTTAAAAATATATATGCGAAGCTTATCCAGTTAAATTAAAATGAATGTGTTAAGTGATTATAACTAGTTGCAGTTCAGTCAAATTCTCTCTAGGAGCTGACAAAAAATACTTTTTAAATTTATTCATTAGTTAAAGTTTCACAGGGTTGTGAAACGAATACTATTATTCAGTATTCATAAATATACATTAATCTATATATAAATAGGCAAAGACAAAACGATTAGGTACCATTTTCTCCTCTGTCTCTCAATCGACTTTCTTCATTTTTGTTTCGTTTAGTAGCTACTGACGACCTTTAATGCAGAATGCTAATATTAATTTATAATATTGGTTCATTCATTAAATGAAATATAATAAAAATTCATTATTTACGTACATAATGTCAACGCCAAACAACTGAATGTGCCGCCGCCGCCAGATTCAAAACATTGAGTAATTATATATAGAGGGACCAATGCTGTTGTATACTTAGAGTATGTACTTCTGCGAGTGGCATGCTGGCTTCTTATTGTTTAGTGGTAAAGTAATCGTTGTATATTATAATTATACAGGCCGATTCCAGATATGTTAGAAATCTTTTTTTTTTCGTGGGTGGCACATAAGCAGGTGCATATAAAGGATGTTTAAAATATAGAGTAGAGTGCAATTTTAACTAATAAAATAATTATATAGGAAAACCCATTAGCGGTTGAATTTACATGATTCTTGGAATAGAAGATGCAGTAGAATTAAAGTTACACAGGGTGGTGCAAAAAATATTGTACAGAGATGCATATACAGGGAGGCGGAAATGGAAATGCAACATTTAGTAACCCATAAGCAGTTGTATATATAGGAAAGATGAAATATAGGGTGAGAGGAATTATAGATATACAAGATGATGATAAAAAATGTTAGAAAAGGAAATGATTTATAGAGTAGCACACGAATATATATATGATGATTGAAATATAGGTCGAAGTAGAATTATAGTTACAGAAGACAGTTAAAAATTTCATAAACAAAGAGAGTAAATACGGTGGCCCATAGGCAGTGGCATATACAGAATGGTTTACCGGTTCAAAAATGTTAAAAAATATGCGTGGTCCATGAGTGTTGCATATACAGGGTGGTCGACATATAAAATGAGATGGAATTTTTATAAAGAGGATTTTAATAAATGTTAGAGAATTGAGTACAATTATAGCTATACAGGGAGGTTAGAAAAAATAAATATATCGGGTAGCCCATTAGCGGTTGAATTGTTGTCATATTAAATTAAGAATTACGAATTTGATTACAAATAAAGTCCTATGAATTATATCTGCAAAAAACTTGAATTTCGTTACTTATTTGTAGAAACGAGATGTAAGACAGAAATCTAGGATTTTCGAGGAAAGTATCACACAGAGGTTCCGAATCTGGATCCGTTCCGTGTAATTGCTGTTCTCCCTAAAGTCCTAGGATAGACTGTCACGATAAAATTTTCAGGTTACTTAACCTGCTAGAGATATTGACACAATTGGTCGAATTTTGACCACTGGGCGACAGCTAGTATTAATAATTTACCATAATCGGTTATCATCTTTTCAGTTTTTTTATAATATTTTTTTTAATTATTGCTAATGCAATATTGTTATTAATTCATTATTATTGTTTGTTTTACCCACCAGCATCTGGTTGGCTTTCTATATTCATCTTCAAAGTCATGTTCTTCAATTAATTTCGAGAGCTCCATTATGTTGCTGCAAGTCTCCCCAGAACAATGGAGGCACACTGCAGAACATTGCAGACCTGCCTTTTGACATCCACACATCGCTCCTTTGCATCTGCAGAAAATTAATTTTAGAAGCTAGAAGTTTTGTGCTCTGCACTGATACCAATATTTTTCTCCATACTTTCTTAGGATATGACACAACTTCAGCTGCTTACCATATGGGTAACCTTAAATTTCTGAAAACCTCCAGGGTTAGCAAATGGAACGGCGTGGTTCCTCAACAAGAGAGTTGACCCTGCTTTGCTTAAGATATAAACAATTTGCCAAGTCAGTGACAAAGAGTACATTTAATTTATCTTCACTTCCTCCAACACAAGATACAGGTCGCTTTTACATCTTCCGAGTCTACTATCAGGTCTAGTCGTGGCTTACTAATTATAACGATCTTGAAAACTGAGGCTGGAAAAAAGTGTGGAAAAATATTGATGCCAATGCAGAGCTCAAAACCCCCAGCACCCAGTGAGCTTCCAAAACTATTTTTCTGTGGATGTAAAGGAAACCGTGGAGAGATTTGTGGATGTGGAAAAGCAGGTTTGAAATATTCTGCAGTGTGCCCCTATTGTTCTGGGGAGACTTGCAGTAACATAATGGAGTTCTCGAAATTAATTAAAGAAAATAATTTTTTAGAAGGTGAATCGCTGACAATGACCCCACTTCCTTCTCCGGTTCTCCCTCAAGCATTTAATATAGAAAGTCAACAAGATGCTGAGCGGCAGCCTGGTCCATTAAAAATACCGAGGACAGAGTAATTGTGAATTATAAAATCACTGTGCATTATGCATAACAATATTGCACTATCAATAATTAAAAAAAGTATAATAAAAAAAATTAAAAGATGATTAAAGATTATGGTAAATTATTAATATTAATGTATAGTCATGAATACCGAAGAATAATATTTGTTTCGCAACGCTGTGAAATCTTAACTAATGAAAAAATTTAAAAAGTTTATAATAAAAATTATTCCTTAAAATACCATACATATTTAAAAATAGTCTGATGTATTTTTTTTTGCAACCCCAAATGTTAATTTTAAATGGACTATTTGTCCAATAGTGAATGTGAATAGCTGCATGATGATGATAATGATGATGAAGGTAACGACTGTTTTGAAATGAGGTTAAAATGGAGTCCACAAGAAAATTGATTGTATAGGATCCTTATAATTTTACAATAATTGTATGGGAACGTTCGATTTTAAATATCGGAATTACGAGTTTTTTCGTATATTATTAGAAGCAGCGTCACCCAGTGGTCGAAATTCGAACCTAATTCAGTAAAATTATGAGTTGAACATTAATGACGTTATTTTGTCTGTATAAGATATAGAGTTGAGGCGAAATTAGAAAAGTAGGCCAGGCCTTTGTTATCCCTATTATTTCATTAGGATTACATTTATAGAAATAATTCACGAACTATTTTTTTATTTATGTATATGATTGTAGGATTATTTTTTACATAACTATGTCTATGCAATATGTTCGATCCAATTATCGGCGGATTTTTTTTGTAACCTAAAAGTTTCCGTTTCCGATTTTAAAAATAGAGATGACAAACAACCCAATGAAAACTCTATTACTTAATGACATTTCCATTGTCCGCTGATTGATGATTTGTTGCACAACACCTTCGGAATATTGTGAAAATTATATTATATTAATGACAGAATTATAATCACAACAAAAAATTACAAATATTATTTTCTACGAAAGTGAGTACTACCTTTCCGAAAAATCAATACTGATCTATAATTTACAACACTAAATATTTTCCCATTGAACTATAGGCAACTCCAAAGATAGTAAAAGATGATCATCACTTGGTCTGAAAGAGCGTTACCCAGCCACTGCCGTGTTTATCATTTGAAAATCAACGAATATCTTTGTATGATCTGTGCTAGCATATATAATTACGCAGTTGTTTATGTTGTCTTGTAGAGAGTTGGATTTTAAATTTTTTGAAAAGTTAGGTTGTAAATTTTAAAGCCAGCAGTGTACGATTTCAAAGGTAATATGTATGTAAAAAAATATATTTTACTATAGAATAAATAATAACTTAACCTAATATATTCAAACAAATCTTTAAAATGTTTTCAACGGTCAGAACTTTGAAGCAATGGGACCATGTAATGTAAAAATAATTAACTATAAGATACCCACATTGTCAGAAAACATTAATTTTCAGTAAGATTTTCAATATAAAAAATTTACTTACGAATGTAGTAACCCATGACAATTTCTGTTTTATGTAGAAAATATAAAGAAATAGGAATTACATACTGTTAATTAATAGTAGTTAAATACACCTATTTTTGAAATTTTTTTTTCTGTGAATTGAAATTGAAACCTTGAAAATACTTTGAAATCTTGTCTTACTGAATTGGAAACTTTTAACCTAATCGCTACAAATGTAATGAAATGTCAAAATTTAAATCAAATTTCCGGTAGATGGCTAAGCATTCCGTGTTGTCAGATCTACCTATTTATCGTGAATTTGTGCTTAATTTCACAACTTTCTGTAATTTTAGTTAAACTTATATGAAAGTTACCCGACAAAAATAAAAGAACTTTAAATTAAAAGTATAAGGTTAAAATAAAGAAGATATCCGAAATAAATTGATGAGGTGCAACATAATTCTGATTTTAGTTGCAAACCATATTTACACTGCATTGAAAGTTGCAAACTGCAAACTTGCGAGGGCCCAATAAACGGCGATTATTATGTATTATAATTTTTCGTTGGTTCTATTTCAATAACATGACTATGTAGGTTAACTTTAGCGAAGGGCCAAAACTTTTAGTTTTACATTTTTATATAGTTTGTCTTTCACATTGGAGTCAACCTATCTTATGATTTTCTCTCCAAGCAATATGGCGGCACTGTTTGGCATTGACAGTATGCATGTAAATAATGATTTTTTTATTATTTAATTATTGAACCAATATTATAAATTAATTTTAACATTCTGCACTGAAGGTCGTTTGTAGCTATTAAACAAAACAAAAATAAGGCACATCGGTCGAGTGACAGAGAAGGAAATGGTACCTAACCGCATAGACTTTGCCTATTTATATAGAGATGCTGGAAGAAGTTTTATACGCCTGTTGATGCTTACTGTAGCCGTAATAATAACTTTCGCTGAAAAATACCCTTTTGTTACGAAAGTCTTTTTTTCAGTTTGAAAGACATTCATATACGATAAAGGTCTAGGGCAGTAGAAGTTAAAACCCGTCGAAGTTGTACAATGTAAACTTCTTGACGCCATGTGTTTTACTATTTACTATATGTAAAATATCATACATATATGTTTGAGATAGGTGGTCTTCAATTAAGAATAAGAACAAAATGTCAAACATTTTCTAACATTATGTTCATTTCTGTATTCAATAGAAAAATGTGTGACTGAAAGGGTTAAGTGTACCGTCAATAATATCATGATTGACTTAAATACTGAAGCTGCTAGGTAAATATACAGAGTTCTGTAAATGAGGTGGTATGCATTTTTTGGCGTCTTATGAAACTAAAGATGTTAATAGAGATTAACGTTTTTCAATTGTATATGGCAAATTTACAATTTACCATATACTTTTTTCAATTGTATATGGCAAATGTTAGCTAAATTTGAAAAATAGGCTTTTTTAAGTAAAATTACAATGTAACTAAACATTTTTTCTTATTTAGCGATAAGAAAGATTCATATGGATTGAAAGATGATAAAAAAATGAATCTAATAGTAAAGAATTTATGTTTGTGTCATTTGAAAAAATAAAGTTATTCGAGTTTAAATTTTTTTAAAATTTGGATTTATACCCACTGGAACGCCCTGTGTAAGTTACCCAATTAAATTTGAGTGTAGAGTGTAGTATTAGCCATAAATCTCGACTACAGCTGATAGAAATTTCAAAATTCTACCTGATTTTCTCAAAAGTTATAACCTTTATTATTCTCGGTGGTATAGTAAGTTTTTTCTTATAATTCATTATAAAGTGGTCATAAAACTTATTTTAAATTTTTGAGTTTTATACGAATTCTGCTGACTTAATATGCCATTCATTTACAAGATATAACCGTTAGTAGACGAATTTGAAAACGTTTTTAAATGAAAAGAGCACGAATAATCAAAAACCCTCAAACCCAAATTTCCATAACTCTAACATGTATTAGTTTCATTAAAACGCCTAACGTACCACCTCGTTTGAAGACCCCTGTTCTGAGACGCTTACGCGGTCACAATTATTGAACTGAGCTAGGTCCGGCATGAGAACCTCGTCTAAATGTATGAAACACTCAACGTTTCCACTCCTGCTTTGGAACCATTATTACTAAACAGAATTTAAAAGAAAATAACGAAAACCAAGATCTAGATCGAACTTGGGGGCCTTAGTCTGCCTACTCCTTAAGTCTCAGTACAAGAAGTACAAGTATAGATTGAACTCGGAGTCTCATACTGCCTGTTCCGTGAGTCTCACCATGCCTAGTCCCAGAGTCTCACTAAAAGACTGATTCAAAAGAGTTTCAGAAAAAAAAAAATATATATATATATATATATATATATATATATATATATATATATAACACTTGAAGCCATTCCAAATAACTTGGTTTTACCAACTATATAAGTGTGCTCTTTTGAGTAATTCATGCGTCATCGTTACAACCATCTTTAAATTCCAACCATATCCCAAAATCATTAATTTGCCACTGTGAGCTAAATTTTATAATAATTCTCCTTTTATAAAAATAATTTTTGTAATTTATTTAGTTAAACATAAAGATCTGCTTTATATATTTAAGCTTATTCAACTATCCATGTGTAATGTCAAAGTTAACAAGAAACGCTTACTTCTTGTTGTTAACATGTAACTCGGTAATCTGAAAATTTTTCAGAGCTTTCACTTTATCTCTTGCTATTGAGTATTATTATGAAATACAATCTGAACTCGATTAAAAATTATGATTTCGTGACGACACATAACACTATGTATCTTTAGGCAATGCAGTGTTGATGGTCTTTTTGCTACAAGAAATTTAATAATGAGAAAATATGTTTTCTTATTGTGTCGTTGTAATTACCTTTTATAAGCAACAGTAACAATAGGCATGAGTTTACGCAATTCCAGTAATTTAAGTACAACTCCTTCGTTGTGTCGTAAGGGTAATTAAAAACTTTGATGTTATTACCAATTTCAGTATACTTTGGATTGTCATAAGTAACACAGACCTAGACACAAAAAAACTATTTTTACCTTCTAAGATTTTAGGATAGATTTTTGCCATAACTGAACCGTTGAATATATTTGAACTAGTATTATCGCATTCGAAAATCTCTTAGTTTTGTTTAAACTCTGCTATAATACTACATTATACATGTTTGATATCTGCATATAATTCTACTTTCAAGAGGTAGTTTAGAAATTTTACACTTTTTTAGTATTTTTGTCTTCCTTATTTGTAGACACAAGCTGTAAGACCTACATCTAGGATTTTCGGGAGAATTGGCACACAGAGGTTCCCTTGACTCCTAGGACAGAATGTCACGATAAAATTTTCAGGTTACTTCACCTGTCAGAGATATTGAATACTCTCTTCGAGGTGTCATTCCTTTGTACGCAATTTGCGTACGAAATATATCAAATACATAAAGAAGTGTTCGAGAGGACATTCACTTGTGGGAAGCACAACTGATGAAGGTTGCCTAACCAGAAACAATATATATTGTCTTGGGTAGAAAGGAATGACACCTCGAAGAGAGTATTCCATATTTGCCTTATGATTCCATAGAAGAGTATCTGATTTTTTCTACATCATAAGCTTTTCCGGTAACTTATCTCTAGGTTTCTTTAGAAATACTAACTTTTCTGTTCCCATTATTAAAAGTTTTCCTATATATTTTGTTAAATTTAACCTTAATATTGAGACCTAAAACGAGTTACAGGGAGATGAACCCACAAGTTACAAATCATACTAGATTTTTTGTTTGTAGATTAACTGAACATGACAAAATCATTATAACACACATAAGAAAAAAATATCCTAGGTACTTTGGATCTAAAACTTCATACAACATTTATGACATTGGAATACCAGTTAAAGGGAACATAAAACACACATTAATGACTGATATTTCTGTCTTCACTAAATATTACTAGTTAGATAAACAACCCTAGCAAGTGGAGATGTTCTGTTTAAGACTTTGCAATTCGACGGGTTTCTGACTTAAACGAACTATCTATCCCAAAGTTTCACTAGCCACCAGACCTACCTGATGACGAGATGTCCCAATTATACAATATTCCAATAACATTCTGGTAAATTAAACGATAAGAATTTATTGAAATAAGGAACCTTAATATCCTTTTACCGTACAAAAGAAAATGAGCTATTTAAGTTTAAGAACAAATGTGACTGTCTAAATATGTCCAAGTTTTTGGCTATTATTTGTTGATAGATCAACGTGTAGTTTAAAATCTGCGCTTCGCCCGAATGGAAACAAATATGCTTCAATACCAATTTCTCATTGACCCTGTAATTATGATATAACACCACAGCTTTGGTCTTGGAGAAAGTAAAATAAATATCAAAGTGTGATTTGTATGGAAAATGTAAATGGTTACAGCAAATAGCCACTAACGGTCCCTTTGTTAGATGAAAGAAATTGTAATTGGTATCGGCTGTTGAAAAAGTGCGGTAGTAATGTGCAAAAAAAATAAGGCAAACATTTTCCCCACAGAATATTGAAATAGAACTGATAAACGAGATGGTTAAAAGTTTCAGACCTTTTTGGTGTTACATGAGCATTAAGATGTCCTACAGAGAATATTTAGGAGACACTAGTGTAGAAAAATCTTTCTTGAAATTTGAAAATGAAAACGACAAAAGGACAACCCTATTATTTTCGGATATACATCTTTAATGAATAAAAATGAGAAATTATATAAACTAATAATTTACGCTAAAATAATAAAGTTTTGTAGATTATTATTTTACTATACTTTTAAATCTTAATTCGAGAAATAAGTCGGCAGATTTGAAAAAAGATATTAAGAATAACTACATATATCTTATTCACTTTTAAACAAGTCACTGACATTCTTTGCTATATCGAATAAAAGAAAGCTGTTTGCCATTTAAGGGAAAAAGTAATTGTATAGAATACAATCTGATAAAGGCGTGAAAATGCACAAAAGTTTATCATCAAGGAAATAATTGCATCACGGCGAGTGTAGTAGTCTTGTGAATGATTTCAATAATCATTCAATTTAAATACGGCATGATTAAGAGAAATTCTCAGCAACTATTTATAATTATTATTAAACAAAATATACAAACTGTAGCAGAAGGCAGCTAAATGAATACAATTTAAATTAGACTTTCAATTTGTCAGATGGTGAACATCTTGCAAAATGGAAATTAAAGTTTTTTTCTTAATTTTACTTGAAAGCCTTTTACTTTTAAAATTAAGGATAAAAGATTTTATGTGAATAGCTTGGTCAATGACCTACCAAACATGATCACTAAAATTTGAAATGTTAATAAATTTAATATTTTTTATGTGTCCAGTAAAATACAGTTTACTGCCTTTAAGGGCAATTAATACACGTTCGCCTTAGACTAAATCATAAATGATAAAATTGTGGTTTATGGTTAATGAATGTATTCAATATTGAATAATTATGTATTCTGGATATTATTCATAATATCTAATTTTACAGACTTTTAGGAAATAACACCATACTTGAGATAAAGAAGTTTGTATTTAAAAACCTCGATCGACTATATGTTTGATAGTTTTACAATGGAATATAAACGAAAATTGTTGACGGTTTAACATTGAAAGAAAACTGAATATTGTTATAACCTTTTATTTTACGCTGCCTTCGAGAAATTAATCATATTAAACAACATCTATTAAATAAACTGTAAGACAGTATTAAAATAAACAATGCCGACAAGGAAATGGGTTCCCGAAATGGTATAAAAACCATTTCGAAACAATTTCGGAATTAAAAATTATACACCAAAACTAGACAGAGAAACTTCTAGATCAGCTGTAACAGTATAAAAGGCGGTTGACGGACAGCAGGAGAGAAGTTGAGTAGATAACATCGGCAATCATCTGTTCGGTATGATTCACTATTGTTGACGTGAATAAGAGGAACGTAATGCGATTTATTTTGATGCGGATAGATACGTTTATATTGTTTTTAAAAAATTGTAAGTGAACCACGGAGCTCGTACTTATGTCTTCAAAATGAGAGCTTTCTACTTGAGAGTGCAAAGAAAGCATTGAGCTTTTTCTGAAACTTCTACTTATGTAGTCTTCCTATTTTTAAGTATATATAGGTACTAATAGAAGTGCAAGAAGAAAAATTAATTGATCAAAGGTTTTGAAACGAATCTTTAGAATATATATATATATATATATGTATATTTAATTCTAACTAACGTAATTTGCACGATTTTTTAATTGTTTATTGCATTGAAAGATATAACAATCACCCCTCTTAGAGAGTCCTTATATTACAAAACTTAAAGGCTTCATTTTCTTAAATAATTTCTATTGATCTGATCTGGATCTTGAAACGTTTGGATCTAATGTACATATAAGATGCTACATGTTAGTTTGATGGAGGTGAACAATGTAGGTTCGTTTCTCAAAGTCTTGAATTTATTTGATTTCGCAACGAAAGCTTAACAAGTGACGGCCAAAAGTCTCAGTTAGACAATGAGTTTTTTAGTATATAAAGTTTCTTCTGTACCCTTGCTTCTCTTTGTTGATAACCTTGGTCTGATCCTAATTAATATTGTTAAGTTCGGGCCATGCGTGATTCACAAACCCAAATTGGACTTATAGGGCGCATTCCGAGTTAAGCAAAAATCCCTTAGACTGCATAGAAAGTTCTTCCGATTTATTTAATGCCTGTTTATAAAGCGCTTTGACAACACAGGCTTGTGCTAGCAGTTCTTAAGTCTGTGCGCTTCATTTTGTAATTCGGATAGTTATTTGTTTTATTTAGTCCGACTTAACTTTTAAATAACTAGTCTTCAAAGTTCTAAAAGTCCTAACTTTTAATTACATTGAAATTATAATTAAGGTAAGTAAATTAGGTTCATTATATTAATTAAACAATATTTTACTTATAAAGCAGATTATTCCGGGAACTATGTAGACTACTCGCTTCGAATACAAAAATAATATTGTTAATAACAATCTACTGCATGTACTGCAGATTTTAGAATGGAGGTAATTATAGGTTCCATTGATACTACCTACATAGAGAAAATATAGTTAGCGGAGATATGGCTAATTGACATTACTAAAAGTTCAATACTTTTACGTACGTTTTTGAAGTAACTAAAGCGGAGTAAATTAAATAACTTAATCACATGATGCAAATCAATTTCTATTCATCCATTTTTTTAAACGAGGAAAAAAGCACTAAATTTTGACAAAATAGAGTGTTGATTCAAGCAATATATTATATATCAACATGTGTCGTATAAATTAACGAACATATCAGAATTGCAAGTAATTCTATGTCTTTATTTGACTTAGCTTATTTTTCCAAAGCACAGAATGCATAGGATATATACATTAAAAAAAACAAATACCGACTTCAAAAGAAAATTAACTAAAAAACATGAACTAATTTTTTGCTACAACAATTAAATACTTTTTATGAATTCGATGCCAAGCTAAAGTGAAAATTTTGGGAAGTACATTGATAAGATGTACTTCCAAACTTCGCTGTTCAAATTGGCACCGACTGCAGAAAAAGTGTTTAATTGTTGTAGCAAAAAAATATTTTATGCTTTTTAGTTAATTTTCTTTTGAATTCGGTTTTTGTTTTTTTTAATAACTTGTTTTGTAGATATGTATATGTATTAAGAAAATTTTGTATATGATTCTAACTTAGGTGGACCCAGTATATTGTAGGCGATCATCCTTTAAATCTGTTAATTACATTCATTTAATAGTCTCCACTCCGCGGAATATTATAATAAATCATTATACAGTTTTAATTAATATAGAATAATATGAGTTGGTTTTAATTATAATTAACTTTGTCCGATAACAATTTGAGTTATTATTAAAAATAAAGGTACTTAACTTAAACAAAATTTATATTCTTTATCAAACCTAGTTCACAATTGGGAAAAGTGACATCAAGATCTATCTAAAAGTAGAAACCAACTGAGAACCTCCACCTTGAAGTTGATTAACTGACATTTATTTCGATTTATTTCCAATCAACTTTCAATTTTTTACAATTTTTAATAATACAGCACAATTGGATGCAGTTTTCAATTTTAATAAACTGTGCTTGATTACAATTTGAGATATTATAAAAAATAAAGGTCTTTTTTCATACCTCATTCAAACAAAATTGATAATTTTTTGGAACCTAGTATATAGTTCGAAAGGTTACAGAAATACTTATACAATTTTTAGTGCAATGGCATAAGTAGATGCAGTTTTTAAATCTAATTATTTCTATTTGATAACAATTTTAGTCGAAAGAAAAATTAAGAAACTTTATTTCTGTAATCAAAAGTCCTGTTTGAAGACAAATGCTGTCTACAGTTACAAAAGTGACACGAAATGAATACTGTTTACGTTTTAGACCATGAAAGTCTGTTTGTGAAGAATAACTGTGTCTCTTAAAATTATTAATAAAAAGAATTCGTTTGATTTATCAATACACACTTTATATACATATTAACTGACGTTTATTTTGATTAGTTCATCTTATATACAATTTACCCTAAGTTCCGAACAGTTAATAGCAGCAACTCCATCAAAGCTTTCTATATAAGAATGTCGTTATAAAAGTTTTCCCGGATTTTCTAAAAAACGGTACAAGTTATGTTATTGAAAAAAATATGGGACTACTTCGGGATATCCCGGAACTAATCCAATTTCTTTTCAATTTGTCCTATGTTTCGAATAAAAATTTTTCCACAATTTTTATACCGACAACACCACCAAGTCTATGCCTTGTATAAGAAAATAGGTTAAAACGTTACTCCCCATTTTCTGAGACACGGTACCAAGCTATGTTAATGAAAAAAATATAAGAGTACTTCGCGAAAAACAAAGATACAAACGAATTGAGAACTTCCTTCTTTTCGAAGTCGGTTAAAGATTTCTGAAGCACTTCAAGCGATTTTGGGGTGCCGCGTAATAGTAATGCAGTATAAGCTGCCATGCATAACTTGGAATTCACTCATAGTTATATCTGTTGCCTAATAAAAAAAGTGCCGTCAACATTCCAGAGCTCAAGTTGTGTATTGTAGCTCAGCGCCTTGTCCTTGACCATCAAATCAATTCACAGTCATACTTTAAATTCACCATGGAGGTGGAAGAGAGATGATTCTTACCATTCCTTGATTTGGAGTGTCAGAGAAGTAGTACCGCACTTACATCTCTAACCATCTCACATCAGCAAAAAATGATATTTGAAAAACACTATTCAACATTCGCCTGATGATGACATTACACTTAACCTGCTGCAACGTTTTGATATTAAATAAATTTGAAACTATGGAAATCCCAGGAAATTCCGAGTATGTATAATATGTTAGATACTTGATTATTAATTTTTTTTATATTTTAAGTCGCCAGTAATTGATATCGCTTCTACATTCAGTGGTATGAACCTACTAAATTAATAATATGTAGGATTTTTTATGTATGAAATACGGGTAAAAGTAGAACACAGACTCAATAATAGTTAGATCAGTTACGACATCATACAAAAGTAAGTATCATTTTTAACAAAGTTATTTGAAATGTATTTCTTGTTGTAGAACTCCTAACCTTATAAAGTTGGCGGCACTTCTTTATTTAGTATTTCTTTTTCAGGAATTTCTAAACGGTGTCAATGAATTTGCACATACGAAAAAAATAGTATTATTATGAGTTTAAACAAGACAGTACAAGTTGCCAGGGGGCCTGATTCTGGAACCATTCGACTGCTCGACCACTCGACTGCTCTACCAAACGACTTTCGACCTGAGTCGAATGAAAAATTACCATAAATGAACTTTAATCTTACATTAAACTTACATACGCCCTTTAAAAATCGGGGCCCTGGGGCCCGATTCTCGGACTCTTCCTCTGCCCTACCATTCGACTTTCGACGTAAGTCGCATGAAAAATTAACATTAATGAAGTTTAACCATAGAGGTATTATACCGTAGAGCACGAGAAGTGGCGAAATTCATGTAATAGCAATAGAAAGAGAGAGAGAGAATAAGCGGCTCGTTCCTCATTGGTCAGTGTCAGTGGTGAGGCCTACTGTTGGTAGGGTAGAGACATAGCAAGCGCACCCTGACATTGTCTTTCTCTTTCTATTGTTATTACACTGCCATTTACAGTAACGCCCGTACCTAATTCACTCTACGTATAATACCTCTGTGAGTTTAACACATAGGTATATTAAAATTCATTTATTTCAGTTTTTATACGGACATTCGTCCGTCGTCGAATGGTAGCGCCGTCGAATGGTTTCAAGAATGGGGCCCAGACGAACATTGCAGTGGTCGACTAAATGAGGTTAGAAATCTTGAATCCAGGAGATTGTATTGGATGACTGTTAAGAGTTGATACTGCATATTAAAAATTAGTTATGAACCATGTGGATGCTGTGGGTAACCATAATTTAACAAAAACAGTATCGTGAGGATGTTTCAATCGAGTGAAAACAATACCATTTGACCCCGCACGGAGAAACCAAACGAAGATTACAATACAAGCTTATTAAAGTATTTGAGGGTTGAAATTAAGATAAATTTGCAACACACAACTTGTTTCATCACCACATTGCACTGTTTTCCTCGTGGCAAAAATCCTTCCTCATGCACCATATTCGTCAGTTTTTACACCTTCCGATTATTTTTTGTTTCCAAAAATTAAAACAGATTTTCCAACAATGAAGAGGTAACGTCTGTGGTTGATAGCTATAATGTGAATCTCTCATTATGAACAGCGAAAAGCGTATCGGGCTAAAAGGAGATTATACAAAAGAGTAAAGAACTTTTCCAATTGTTTTTTATTTTCTTTGTTAGGCCGGATACTCTTGGGATATCCCAGCAGCGTGTAAGACGTAGTTTATATCAATTTTCAAATTAAAGATCATAGGGGTACTAAGTGTTATACATAGTAGGTTATTTTTTTTAATAATAAAATTAGAACCTATTACCTAGCTGCCAGATGTTAAACTCCAATCCAGCACGTCAGAAAGAGCACATTACTGCTGCTGTACGGGAATAGAATATGTTGTAAAATTTCATAAATGTAGCCGGATTGCCACGCTATGGAGTTTTTATAAGGTTTTTTATATTTAAATTTTATTTAACTGAATGTTTTTCAATTTTATTATTTTAACTTCTCATAAGCACTCACACACAATTATCTTACACTGCTCCGGCTTTTGATACTCTTCTTAGTTAGGGTTCTTGAACGTGGGCTGATCAAGTAAAATTTGTAATCACCTTAAAGACTTAGCAGTTATGATTAGAAAAAGTAAAACACAGTATATTATCTATTTTTGTATTATAAATATTTTCAAAATTATCAACACATAAACTCAATATGATATCAATAAAAAATCAAATGTAACCAGCATTAAATTATAGTTATCAAACAAACTCTTACCTATCAAATAATGAAATAAATCTGAAAAGATTTGTTATGTTGGAATAGTTCTTTTCTTATTTAATACCAAATTTAAAATGTAATGAATGATTATATGCAATTCTGTAATTTAATTTTCATGTAAACTCGTTACTAAAAAATATTTCCCAGTAAATAAACTTCTTGGATTAATAATATATATAGTTGAGCGCCAAATAAATTGTTTTAAATAAGTTATAACTTGAAATACCTTGTAGCGCTTTAACAGTTTCAAACTGTTCTCACTTAATCCTCCAACTGTTTCTCTTGTTCACCAGCTATTGTTTCACCTTTTGATCTCTCTGAATGATGTGTTCATACTCTGCTATAAATCAATCTGCTTTAAACCTTTGCAACTGCTACTGCTCGTAGATGTATTTCTGCACCTTTTTGTATGATCTGCTTGACTTGATTATATTCAAATGAATTGCTGCTGCTATGTCTCCAATAATCAATCAACTGTTTGCCATTTACTGCTTATCGCTTTCTAGTGCAACCCCAATATATTTCATGCATTTGTACTTTTTTATTTGTCTGGGATATCGTTGTTTTATTTTTGTTTACAACCTTTCTTGAAACTTTTGGACTTCTGAAACTTTTTAAAAATTTTGACAAGTCTTTGACATTACCTGTCACGTCTTAACCTCGAACAACTGCTGCACTGCTAAATTTTGAATCTCCTTCTGGTCCTGTATTCACTCGCTTTTATAGTTTTTTATATTGACATGGAGCTCTAACTTCTTATCTTCTTTATTCCGCATTTTTGAATACTATTTTAAAATATAACGTTCTTCTTGTTCATTTTTAACAATCCATACATTCAATTTTGCTTGAGACCTTTTCACATATGTATCTATATACTATTATAAAATTGTAGTTGTCTGTTTGTTTGTTTGTTTTTTTGTTGCAAAGCCTACAGTTTGACTTAAAATCTGGTAGACATTTTATCTCTCTAAATTGGCAGAAACGGTAGATATATCGAAAAAACTTTTACCGTGTTGGGTAATTCTATTACTCAATTGGTTCCACCTCACGCACAAAATATTAGATACTGGCATCAGCTTAGCCTTTATTCAAAATTCGGAAATGTAACATGTTTCGATTAACAAAAATCAACATATATCAAGCGTAATTTTACAGGGTGTTCTGTATATAGGAAACTTAGAGCAGAGTAGAATTACATGAATTTAAAAAATCTAAAAAAAGTTATATTTGGTGTCCTATAAGCAGCTGGATACATACGATGTGGTTGAAATAAGGGGGAGTGGAATTAGTTATACGGGGTGGTCCAAGAAAGTTATATTGAGTTAAACAGTTCCATATACCAAGTGGTTGAAAAAGAGTAGAATAATTATACAGTGAATAAAAAAACTTAAAAAATGTGTTAGGTAAGCAGTTAGAAGAAATTGTTTATACAGGGTATTTGAAATAGAAGATGGAGTCGAATTATAGTTTATGTTGTGGTTAAAAACTTGTTTTATATCCACAAGTAGTTCACAAGTAGCATATTAAAGGATGGTTGAAATATGTAGCAGAGTATAATTACAGCTAAATCTACAGGGGGGTTTAAAAAATATTATAAAATTGTTATGATCTACAACCTGTTTCATATACCGAATAGATGCAATATACGGTGGAATAGGATAGGATGGTTAAAATATGTAGTGGATTAGGTATAATTATAGCTAAACAGGTGGGTTTAAAAATATTTATAAGTAATAGTATGATCTACTGTTCCATTTACCGGATGGTTGAAATATTGTGTGGGGTAGGCTTCTAAGGATACAGGGTCGTACAAAAATGTTATATTTGGTGGCAAATGAGTAGTTGCATATAAAAGGTTCTTGAAATAAAAGGTGGCTTACAGTTAGACTTATATAGGTTGGGTAAAAAATTCTAGAAAAAAATTGTTATATAGCAGTTGCATATATAGAGCACCTGAAGTATGGTGCGCAGTAAAGTTATAGTTATATAGTGTCATTCAAACAAGGTTAGAAAAAGTAGGGTGGTTAAAATGAATTACGGAAAATAAATTATACTTTAATTTATCTTGAAAAAATATAAGAAAAAAATGTGAAATAGCGTAGTTCATAATAAGTTGCAAAGATAGGACAGTTGAAACATAGAGTGAAGAATTCTTGTGATAATTATTTAAAAAAATGTTATATTGGTTGACCAATAAACAGTAGCGTAAACAGAGTAGTTGTAATACATACAAGGTGATTCAAAAACTTGTTGAACAAAATTGTTATATTCGGTGCCCAATAAGCAGTTGCGGTTTTGGTGAAATATATTGGACATAGATGGAGTAGTTGTAAATACAAGATGTTTAAAAAAGCGGGTGGAGTAGATTTATAGTTAAACTGGTTGGATAATTTATTTTGTGGGATAGAACAGGAGCTGTTGCTTATATGCAATATCTGAAACATGGATCGAAGTAAAATTATAGTTCATAGGGTGTGATTAAAACAATGTTATAAAAAGA
This sequence comes from Octodonta nipae, assembly GCA_034190945.1. Taxonomy (NCBI): domain Eukaryota; kingdom Metazoa; phylum Arthropoda; class Insecta; order Coleoptera; family Chrysomelidae; genus Octodonta; species Octodonta nipae. Next base: position 39,372,313 of record CM067219.1, read on the forward strand.
TGCATATAAGGGGTGGTTGAAATACAAGGTGGAGACAAATTATACTTTCAAGGGTGGTTCAAAAATGGTTATATAGCGTAGTCCATAAGCAGTTGCATATATAATATACTGAGTGGACCAGAGTTAAGTGTATAAAAAATGTTATATTTGGCGGCCCGTAAGCAGATGTACATACAGGGTGGTTGAAATATTTTGTAGAGTAAAATTATGGTTATACAGGGTGGTTCAAAAATAAGTTGTAATGTTTGACAAATTGGCAGCGGTGTATACAAGATGGTTTTAATGTAGATGGAAGTAGAGTTAGTTTTACAAAGCGGTTTAAAAAATATTGAATAAAATGTTATATAGGGTGACCAAAAAGCAGTTGCAATTTGGGTGATGGTTTAAGTAAAAATTTGATGTTAGGGTGCAAAATTGTGTTTTTATATTTGAGACACACCAAGTGTTCCACAGGCATTTATTTCCATTAGGATGGATCAGAAAAAGTTGAAAACAAAAATATATTATATAAGGTAGACCATGAACAGTTTCATTCTGCTATATGCAATATCTGAAATTTGGGGAGAAGCAAGATTATAGTTTTAGAGTGTGTTTAACTCAATGTTAGAAAAAGCTGCATATAAAAGTTGAATAAAATATAGAGTAAAGAGAAATTTAACTTAAAAAGTTGGTTCAAAAAATATCAGAAATCATTTTTATGCAGCGTAGAGTATAAGCAGTTACATAGCTGAAATATAGGATAGAGGAGAGTCAGGTGTTCAAAAACTTATATTGGGTGGCAAATAAACAACAGCACATACAGGTTGGTTGCAATGTAGGATGAAGTAGACATACAGTTATTCAAGTGATTAAAAAAAAAGTTAAATAAAATTGTTATATAGGGTGGCCCATAAGTACTTGCACTTTGGGTGAGATATTTTCGGGATTGGTGGACTTATAGTTAAGTACGGTGATTCAAACATGTTAGAATTTTTTTATATAGGATAACCCATATGCTTCATAAGTTATTTATTTTTGCGAAGGCTTGAACATTGGGGGCGCGGGGGAAACCGCGGGTAACGGTTAGTTTTATATAAATTGCAATTTCTTATTTTTCTGTGTCCTATGACTATATTGCCACCCGCAAAATCGATTGTTATGGATTGTCAAATTTCAATAAAACTTTTCATTGTTGCCCAAACTAATGTGTTCTATCGAGTTAGCGCTCCCTCTTTGTGTAACGACTGAATTTCAAACCCAACGCTTTGTAGATTATTTCACAATCTCGTTCCAAAGATTTTGATAGATTAAATTTTCCTTTACTAATTTTGATGTGAATATATGTGATGTCTTCTTATATGCAATTTGTCCTAAAATATGTTTATAAGAATCTACAGTTGTGTGGTGTTACCTCCGTTGAGCCTAAAATATGAAATTGTAGAAGTTCCAGACCATTTAAGTTTTGACAGTTCTCTTCCCTGGTTGTGTATCAAAATTTTAAAGTAAATTTTGTATTTTTTAAGTACTGTATGTTTTCATTATGTTGTATCGAGTGAATAGAGTCTTGTTATATAACTATTTAAACTCCTACATGTTTTCTTTTAAAAATTTAAAAAAATGTCAAATGTATTCAATCTCAAAATACTATATTTGGCTATTTAAATTGTTTACTTTTCCCTACAAATCATCATTTAATTGTCTAGTTTCATAATTGAATCATTTCAATACGATCCTTGTCTCTGAATTGCATATTATGTTTTCATTTCATTTTTTACATTTTTACATTTTTATTGATACATGTTTATTTCCATTTCAATTTATATATATATATATATATATATATATATATATATATATATATATATATATACATATTTTTTTTGATTGAGAAGTCTTGGGTTTTTGGGACCATTGAAATATTTTTTTTTCTTTACGGCCCGAAGAGGCGAACACATCTTGCATATTGACTATCATAAGGCATATATATATTATTATGAGCAACGGCAATATATTGAAATTAGATTGGTTACAAAAACCAACCAGTAGTGGCAGATACCTAAATTTTCATTCAAATAATCCTATCAAAATGAAAATTAATCTATTGAAAGGAATGAAAAATAGAATATGTAAGATTTGCCATCCAACATTAAGAGACAAAAACTTAAAAATTTTATTCAAACTCTTTCTCGAAAATTCTTATCCTAATTACTTATTAAACAAAATAATTTTTAGCACTCCATTCGATTGTGATCCTAATGAACTTAAAAATCAATAATATTAATAATAACCCCACACCTAAATTTGTTTCTTTACCTTATATTAAAGACATTTCATCTAAAATAATTAACATATTTAAGAAACATCCTAGTATAAATATATCACATAAATCTATTAAAACTGTCAATAGTTTGTTTAGCAAGATTAAAGACAGAACTCCAGACAAATCAAAATCTAATGTTGTTTATCGCATTAATTGTAAGAACTGTCCAGCTTCTTATGTGGGACAAACTTCTAGACTATTAAAAGATAGAATTGTCTCACATAAAAGCGACATTAGACTCGGCAATTGATTAACGAGAAAAATCGTTTTAAACGTAATTTTCTAGAAATGGTTTGTATTAACAATCAGTCTAATTGTATAAACAAAAAAAAAAAACAGATATTTCGAATCTTAATGTTATTTATTCTAATTTGTTAGCGATGGATGATAGAATATCTCGAGGAATTAATCATTAAATTAAATATCTATTTTCTAAAGAAATATATATTTTTTTGAAATATCCTATATAAAATTTATATTATTCGGCAATTTCATTCAACTTATACCATTGCCATGATATTTTGAAGTATATCTATATGTCTCTTTGACTTCAATTTAAATTCTGTTTAATTTAGTTTTAATTCGCCCACCTTCAGGCTGAATCCCGTTAATTATTCAACCTATATCGAACAACCAGCCGTTATTCCTGCGTATATATATATATATATATATATATATATATATATATATATTATGTTTTTAAGTTTTCGCGGGCACTAAATGTATTAGATGGTTTCCGGGAATTCATCCGCGTAGTTGATAACTGATCCCTGCCGGGATCGATGGTAAAAAGACGACGTTTCGGCAGAGTCACATCTGCCCTCTTCAGGTCGGTTCGCATAATTCTCGTAGCCTTCTGCTTTCGCTTCTATTCGAGTAAGTAGAACGAACTGTAGTTAAGGTACTGAAAGCGCACAAGTTCCACAGTACAAACGTTCAGTTTGTCAAACTTTGCATGTTGGTGACGAACATCGACGTATTTTGTTTTGAACAAAGTTTGGTTTAGAGAAATGTGCATTGACAATCCACAGTTTCCATTAAAGGTGTTACGGTCAGATGAAACTAGATTTACTAACTACGGTATGTTCAATAGACACAATGAGCATATCTGGGCTAAAGAAAACCCTTTTCATGTAGAACAAAGACGACCCCAGATAAAATTTGGTTTTAATGTTTGGTGAGGTATCATAGGGTCTACTATTCTGGGGCCTTTTATCAATGACGAATCACTTACTGGGGAGCGCTACTTGCTTTTCTTGCAATACACTTTTCAAGACATGTTGCATAATTTGAATTTAAGAACTCGTTTACAAATTGAGTGGTTCCAACATGATGGAGCACCTGCTCATAACTCGTTATTAGTAAGACAACACTTAGATAATATCAATCCAAACTTTTGGATAGGAAGAAATGGCCCACGCGAATGGCCACCCCGGTCTCGCAATTTGGCAGTTATAGACTTCTATTTATGTATGAGACTGTTGGTGACCTAAGGGAGGCGGTATTAGAAGTAAATGAAGAAATTGATAGGCAGTCTGTGAGGAAAGCGCTAATGCCAATCTTAAAAAGATGCAATTTTTGTCTAAATAACAATGGTGGACTTTTCGAACATAAATTGTTACCATTATTATGTACTTTAATTTCGTAAGTTTAAGTAAGTACCTACTTATTTAGTTTTCTCGTTATATCTGATATACCTAATAAAAAATCATTCAATGTTTTTTGGAATAGTTATTAATAAATCAATCTATTTTATGGCTAACTACGTTAAAAGTGAAAATAAGAGAGAAAAGCATCCATTATTTTTATGAATAACTATATCGAGTATTATATCGTTGAAAAGCTATAAAACTGTCCGATTTATTGAGGGCATTGCCAACTATGGTTTCCATAAAAAAAAGATAAGTTTGTGTCATATCTCGAAAACGAGAGCTGTCACGCAAACGAGGACATGCCAGTCATATTCGGGATACAATTCCCTTTAATTTTGATATTTAGACTTTTTTTATAAAATCAAAAACAAAGGAGCTAGAGGGATTTGACTAAATCGACAGAAATTCGTTTTTTTTTAAATATCTAGTAAGCCAGTAAAACTGCAAATCTTTCCCAATTTTACGATTGCTCTATCTCCTCTAGTTTCCGAGATCCCCATACTGATCATCAAAAAAACTCACCCTGTATATATATATATATATATATATATATATATATATATATATATATACAAACTTAATTTTCTTTAACCACAGAATGCGATTAATACTATGTGAAGATACTTTAAACCAATTTATATGAAATGATACGGCTCGCTATTATATAATGACGTAACAGAGCGTTCTACATGTTCGTAATGTTGACGTATCATATTATTTAGATGGTCATGGAATGTAGTTTCGTAACTTATAATAGAGAAAGTTCTTTGACCAGTGAAACAGGTGAATTAAAAAGAACATTTTCAGGATAATTTATACTCGATGTATCGAATGACTGTTGGAAACACTGAAAGCAAAGACATCTTAAAAGAAAGGAATAAACTTTCATACTGTTCTAGTCTGGTTATTACGAAATGCACACCTAAGAATGACGATAATTTTTTTTGATCTTAATATATTTATTAAAATTATAAGACTCCACATTACGGCAACAACTATATAATATATATTCACAAAATATTTAAGAATCAATTTTTTAAATTGATTTCCATAAAGGTGAACATTATCAATTTGTTGGGACCTTTTTAATGTATGCTCATCAATAACTTAAAAAAGGCTTAATAAATTTTAATGATTTAAACTGTACAAAAAAGGAAAAATGGTATTATGAGACGGCACTTCAGTGAATTTCTATTAATTTCTCCGAAATGGCTTAATCAGTTGGAATATATTGAATTGTATTGTATATTAAAAGGTAATTCAGTACCCTTAACTATAACGTAAAACAATATCGTTAAATATTAAAGAAATGTCATATGCAATTTCTGCATAAATTCCAAAATTTAAATAGTAAGATTATATCTTCTACTTATTAAATAAATAATTTGTAATTATATTTAGGAGCATAATACCAACCCGTTAGAAGTTAGGCGGTAAATACACATTTGTAGTACCTAACTACTCCCGTAAAAGGGGTGGCGTGAAATAGCAAATTTTGTCCACACTACTAAGTTATAGCATCTTAACTGGAAAAATATGGAGTAACAAAAAAATAATATATGCATGAAAGAAGCTAGGGATTTTTCTTGGGGGGAAGTAGGGCAGGAGGCCAGCTCAAAAGCCACACCAAGCTATGGTTGTATTAATCAAGTGACGTTCACCAGATTTTTAGAGGACTAACGAATTTTCTAAGGGAGCACATATATGTAGAGTATTTTCGAAAAAAAAATTCTGAGACATTTAAAAGCTATTATGGAGAAACCTTTTTCCTGTAGTTATATTGAAAATTCCTCAAAATTTGAAACCCCAGCTTAATTCATTGTCTGAAAACACTGTTTTTATGATGGGTTTTTGCAGGCTTCTGCATATTGTTCCTTGTACTAACTGAAAATCGATCTGAAATTATTTTTTCTCAATTACGGCGAGCATTATCTCAAACAATTCATCAGGTTACAAAATTTATGCGAATAAATTATCCGAACTGATATCTCCTGAAAGAATTATGTTCTGGATATACACCACCGACATTAAAACTTGCTTTAAACGTCAGTGTTTATCACTGGTGTAATAAAATAAGATATATTCGATCAGTTATCAAAAAATAATAAAATAGAGTCAATGCATTAAGTAAAATAAATATTATCTGTCACTTATCGGGGAATATAACGTAGGTATGGAAGTAGTACCATAGTACCTGGTATTGGCCCAATGTGAGGTTTTGCGTTAACTGTTTTGTTGCTAATGAATGCTTGGACATTATTCGACATATTACTCTCACTTTGCTAGCAAAGTGGTCCAGAACTTGACGACTTTTAATGCAACGGAGACAATTAAATGTCCATGAACCTTAAACATGAATTTGCCTATGAAAAAAATTATTAATACAGAAAAACTAGTCTCAAAGTCACAAATACACGTTATTTTGAAAATTAGTTACGTTTTTTTTTTGGAAATAGTTTTCTCCATTAATTACCGTCTGAATATTTATAAGTCCTTCATTCCACGTCGGGCGCTGGGGCCCGATTGTCGAAAGCATTGGACTGCTCTACCACTCGAGTTTCGATATGAAAACTGACATACGTTCTTCGTCGAATGGTAGAACGGTCGAATGGTTTTAAGAATCGGGGCTCTGCGATTCTTCTAGATTTTTTTCCAGTCATGGTTTTATTTTACTGTTTATAATGTTCTGAAGAATTATTATCATTGAGCTGATGCGCGTAGTTACTCTATAGTTGTTACATTTTGTGCCATCTCTCTTTTTGTATACTGTGACATTTCCCTATCCTTTGACATTTGTTCATCTTGCCTTACTTTGTTAATTATGTAGAGCAAAACTTTATCCCCTCTTGTGCCTAGTTGATACCTACTCACCTAGTCGTATCCAATTGCTTTTCCAATTTAAGTTCTGTTATGAAGAAGACCAGGCCACTGAATGCTGTTGTCTCTGCTTTGTCTATTTTTATTACTTTTCCTGTGTTAATTAAGAATTCTTTTTTCTCATGTGTATGTAGCAATTCTTTAAAGTATTTTTTCTATATTTTAATAATTTTGATCGTACCTATTAGTAACAAAATCATACTGTACACATATCTCTCTCTAATTTTAGTTCTGTCATAATGTTAATGTACACATCATTCAAGCCATTTGGTTTCAATCACTGTTTCTCTTTATCTGTAATTTTGGCTTAGCAATGTTCATGTGTTGGTTTAGCTTATTATTCCAGTCTCTGACTCCTCAGACCATTATGTGACCTTCAGATAGCGCCGGTGTTTAGAGAAGATAAATTTTATTCGGATCTAATCGTCTACTGTTGATTGTTTTGAAATACTTCTTCCAATGAACTTGTTCAGGTAGTTGTTGACCATTAATACCGTTGACATTTACCTTTTGTGTTCTGAGCTTAGTGTAACAACTTTATGAATTAAAATTTTTACTACTACTGTTTTCAGTAAAAATAGTTCAAACATCATTATTTCAAAAAAAAAGATAAATAAAAATCCTATTAAATGAGCAATGCTGATCATTCGTTCAGTTATCTACTCAACGATGATTTCGAAATTACTTATGCAAATCTTCTTTATTGAAGAAGTCAGTTGAAAAATGACATTACCCAATCATCCGAAATTAATAATTTCTGCTGTCAAAAAACTCATTTAAGTTTGTTACGCTACGATTTTCTTCAGAAGTTCCCACATTTGGACCGTAACCACAGTAATTCGATTATAACATCGGAAATTCTTTCTTTTGTAATGTTTTGGAAGATCTTTACGATTTGTTCAATGTGGACTTGAATTACTGGAAAGTAATTAATTGTTTCAAGATCATGAGGTTAACTACGAACTGTGTCAAAACTGAAAGAATATGAAATATTGGGACACTTTCATAGGAGAAAACTATAATCACGTGAGGGTGGAACTTTCTCATATACGTTTGCTATTACTTTATTTTATAGTAAATTTATACAAATAATTTATTGCATTATGAAAACAAAATTATGATAACATTATTTAATTAATTATGATAAATTCTTGGGTTCAAAAAGTAAGCACTAAATCAGTTGTGCCAACCTATTAACACTTCACAGGCCGACCCTACAATTTCCAGAAAAAATCGTAATAAACTGAAGAAGCATTCGAAATATAGGATTTACAATAAAATAATTATTGAAATGGTGGAATGGGAATGAAGGACTTATAAATGTTCAAACGGTAATTAATAGAGAAAACTATTCTAAAAAAACGTAACTAATTTTTAAAATAAGGTGTGTTTTTCTGGGTTAATTATTTTTTCTGTCGAATGCATTCGAAAATCGGGTCCCAGGTCCCTGATTCTTGAAACATGCGAACGCCCTACTACTCGACTGATGACGTCGGTCGAATGAAAACTAACAAAACTCAGTATTCTCGAAGATCGTGTACGACCTAACGAATGTGTTTTTCAATGGAATAAACTTCGTGTACGATGGCAGGGTCGGATACCAACGTTTTCCAGCCGTCGAATGGTTTCAAGAATCGGGGCCCAGGGCCCTATTTTTGAAATCATACTATGCGACAAAACGCTCGTATGCAGCCATGCGATTGTACACGGTCGTACAAAGTCTTTGAGAATACCGATTTCTATTAGATTTCATTGGATTAATAGATCCGTCGAGTGATAGAGCGTTCGCATGGTTTGAAGCATCGGGGCCCAGAGGGGTTTTACAAAAAGTAGGAGCACTCAAGATCATATAGTCATGCTCAAATAAATAATACGAAAAAAAAACAGAAAGGAATGAGAATCTACTAGGATTCATAGATCTAGCAAAGGCATTTGACAGAAAACGGAGAAAACAATTGTGGGATATATAAGGAATCAATATAATATACCAAAATAACTTAATCATATTACTAAACAACGCAGAGTTCTCAACCAAAAAGAACCCAGCCCAACCTGGTCATAACATTTATGGATACAATAATTAAGAAAGCAAATATAAAAATTTAGAGATGCTACTTAGTATACAAAAATGTGAGCTTTGTCGAGGACATAGTATTAATAACAAAAGGGGAAAGGGAACACCAGTACAACTTCAATAAATAGTTAAAAAATGTGGTATGAAATTAAATAAGGAAAAAACAAGAGTTATTGCAATAGGAAAAGAAGGAGACCTAGATATGTACGTTTTTTTATATCCATTTGATGTACAATCCTGCCAAATGAACATCAAAACGAAAACTTCAGCGTCATTTAATCAATCAATTGACAGTTGCAAGAAATGCCAAGCCAACTAATATTTCTACAAATTTCTTCAGAAAAAGACATTTTTCGACAACGATTCCTGCTAAGAAATCGAATCGTCATATCATACAGATAAGTATCATACAATATATATTCAAACATATAACAGGAAAACTATAAGGCAGCTAATGTTCCGGGCAGTTTCCACAAGTTGCAGGTAAGTACTACAGCTTGATTTTCAATTACTTAACTTATCTGTATTTTTCAGAAACCATTATGAGGAGTGAAAACCCAAAGGAATAATCAAAATAAACAGTTATTTATTACAAGTTTAAAGTAAAAGCAATTAACGCGAGAATGCACTAAGGTAGTAATAGATAATATTATTTTATTTTATAGCTTTATTTTACCCTAGATAGTTAACATCAATACCTCATAACAATAGAGGTGAGGTATTCCTATGAGCCGAAATATCGTCTGAAAAATATTTACTCTCACTTAACACATAGTAAATACGGTCTCTCTGTGTAACACTCAAAATATTATTTCCATATCTTATATCATTTAAGGTTATTTCAACTGAGGACAAAATAATAAAAACTTTGTGCACTCTTATTTATATCTAAAGGTGTCAATAATCACAGAATATTGAAATTCGATAAATGTAATAAAAATAGAATATTTAATCATTTACTCTATTACTTAATAAGTCACACATTATCTCTAGACAAATTGGTGAGCTCAATAATGTAAACAGACAATAGCGATAATCTGAAGCCACCTAAAAATAGAAAACTGGTCAAGGTTTAGCGCTTTAATTAGTGCTAAACGTCGAATTCGTTTGTGGATGATCTAGTCACAATTTATCACCGTTCGTGGTCATCATTATCGAATAGGGAAAGTGAAGAAATTAATAACTTTCACTAATACACAAGCATAAACTTATAGCAATAGTTGATTCTGTAGCATGTAAATGGCCCACGGCAACAGCTATAAAGTTCAATTTCGCAGTCTTTGAAACGACAGTGATTATCTGACACACCTGGCCGGGAATTCACGGAATGTTAACCTGCAAAACCACACTTGTTTCATAATGGAAATATTCAACAGATTTGGCTTTATTCGTACAATTTTATTGTACACTGATGGCTCCGACAACGCAAAACCGTACAAACGACATTGACATTTGGATCGTCGCTTCGACGAAGGCAGACAACTAATTAAAACAGAGGATTTCTGATGATACTGGATGAAATTTCTTGTTTTGCTGATTAAATATAATGAGTATCCGATTGAAACCAAAAATTTAAACACGGAAAAACAAATAATTGTCTGAACAGGAGTTGGACTGACAGCCTTATGACATTTTATTATTCATTTGGTTTTGTATGCTGAATAATTAATTACACTACGAAAACTGTTTTTTTATCAATTTATTTATATGTAATATACAGTGTCATTCACGGGTCGCCCCCTCGTATCTTTTAATAACCATTCAAAGGATTCCAACGAATACAGTTAAGAGTCTATATTCGTTGAATATACTAACGAAATTTGGAAGGTTAAAACAAACAGTTGTAAACTAGTGGTAACAGATGACGTAACAGTAATAGAGGACGTCATAGGGCCGCTATGGCCATTTATTCTAAGCAGGACCTTTTGGCATGCTCATTTGAAAAGTATTGACAAGACCTACTCAGCCATATCATTATTGGTTAGGTTTAAAT